>OZ038379.1:168980456-169580456 GCA_964036045.1 Eutreptiella sp. 'Long Island Sound 2002' | reverse complement strand
CTGCTACCTTTACAACCGCAATCATTTTGTGTATTGAGCTCCTTGTCTCAGCTGAATCCTTGTCACCCAGGTTCATGCTGTTTCCACCAGCTCGCAACACGCAGTGCCACATTGCAACGCTACATTACCAGCATTTTGATACTGATATGAATGTTCATGCTTAGGCAGTCTGTCTGCCTGCGGCCAGATGAGGCACTATGTCAAGTTGTGGGATATGCACGTCATGTTTTTGTGGGACAAAGGAAACCCATTGCACCAAACACCATTTTTAGAGAAAACCAACAGCATGCCCGATGCCCATCTGCACTGCAGTGCCTCCTCTCTTTCAAGCCGCAACGTTCGATTATGTTTGCCCCCCACCCCGCGCCCCACCCCCCGCCACGGGGGAGGGGAAAATCCGCTTTGATGTGCATTCTGTCTCTGCATCCCCAGCTCTTTTATGCTGATTGTCGGGTCTGCTAAGGGGGCAGCTGTGCCCATTATGTGCAGACATTTTGCATAGGAACCCACCCAAGTAGAGCAAGGAAATGTAGCACAGCGGCGTATTCTTGGATGCTGCCAGGATTGTTTATCACTGTATTGGTTAAATTTTTGGTTGACGGATTTCACTTTTTTGGAGGCTGTCATCCCCAAACCATTGATCATACACCCAGCTTCAGCCCGGTTGTCCCCGTTTCAGCGACTCACGTAGCTAATCAACATGAATGCTGGTTGCACAGTACACACACCATGCAGAATTTGGGTCCCATATTGACGACCAGGATCTGAGTTTGGGTTTTGCAACCCCACAGCCTATCCCAATTTCTTTCTTGACCATCCCTTTCTTTTTTCCCTTTTCTTTTCTTTTCTTACAGAATTTACAAGGATGATCTACAACACTGAGTATCTTGAATTTTGGCATTACAAAGGCCCATCTTCCCACCAAAACCACATACCATCCTGCCATAGGTGGAGGTGCTTCAGCTTGCATACCTCTCCATCTGGAATTATCACCTCCCGCCCCCACATAGCACCCTGGCTGTTGTTTTTTCATGCACAGCTAACGTTATCATGTGCCTTTGACATTGTAGTAGAGTACTACCACGGTGTCTGGGGGCAGGGTAAGTGTTAGTAACATTATGGGGTTTTGTACCATTTTGAGGGTGCCCTGTTCCATTATATTATGGAACAAGAATGTTCACAAAAGACATAGATTTTCCTCCAATCCTCCAAGTCTCCATAGGAAGTGCGCGCTTTGTGTGTGGTGTGCAGACTCTTCCAATCGTCATAGCAAGGCTTTTGGACAGCCGCACAGTACCCATGCCCGGTTACATGAGTCAGCCGTGGCTTGCAATTTTTCATCGTGGCGGCATCGAGGGACTGCGCTCTGGTTCGGCATCAGTCACCTAGATCTCAGTTTCCACAAGACCGTTGAGGGTGTCGGCGCGGTCGTCCGATCCCATACTTGGTGTTGGGATTGCATTTTCAAAGCAGTCAGATTCACCCTAATGTAAATAAGCCCCTTTTCCAGAGTTGTTTGCTGTTCAGTGGGCGTTTCTTTTGTGATGCAGTGGTTTGAAAACAGTGAAAGGGGTACCAAATGAGTCGCTTCGGTGCAGGCGGTGGCGCAGCAGAGTTTCTTACCTGCATTAAAGCCTCCGACCCTATTGGTCCTCCCATGCCTCAACAGGACAGCAGTGTTGTCTTTTGTTGGTTTTCGACGACAATCGTGTTTTTGCATGAGGGCATTCTTTAGGGACCTGCTGCTTGGGAGGCTGGTTCTGGACCCAAAGCCGGCGTGGAGAGACCCTTTGATTGCGTCAAGGGAATCCAGAGGCATGTGCTCCCCAGAAACCCCCCCCCCCCCAGAAGACTACCCAGGTGCAGTGCAGGTGCCATGCAAGTTCTCCAAATTGCTTACGTAGGTGTTCCTGCCCCAACCCATCACCAAAGCCTGTTCAGGAGCCTTGAGGTGGGGGAAGGTGTGACAGGCAACCACATGTGGCACCTGGTGTCCCAATCTGCTCTGAATCAATTTCTCGTCAATCAGGTTGGATTGAGGTGCTTTCAGACAACGTCTTTCAGCCAATGCTTGACCGCTGGTGCAATTGGACATGACCTGAATCCAGGTTGGAGCAGGGAAGTGGGATGCAGAAGGTGAACTGTGCATCTTGATTTCTGCTTTGAGGGCCCCTCTTTGTTTTCCTTGGGTTAGGAGCAAGCTGCCAAACACACAGGTTGCAAGTGGTGGTCCTGTGGAATCCATCTGCAGAGTTCAGATCATGTAAATTGAAGAGTGAACGAAGCGTGTCCTGCTCGGATGACACTCACCCTTTGGGTCCTGCTGGAAACACACACCCTCTGTGGAGACGGATGCTGCCGTTGCCTGGAGGAACTCTAAGTCTACAGTGGACAGGCCTTTGTTTGCCGGGTGTGTGTGCCCGCATTTGTGTTCGTGTGTGTGTGTCTGTGCCGGTTTGTTCGTGTCTGCTCTGTGTAGGTTTGCTGTGTATCCACCGCCACTACGTGCCTTGCAGTGATTCGGTCATTGCGTCCACTTTGTCACTTCCTGTCAGGGCTTGCAAGAGTGTGTCCGTAATGCCAAACGGAGCATGCAGGTGTTGTTGCGTCTTCTGCCAAGGCAGATGCGACTTGTTTTACCTTCTGCACTCTTCTGCATTCGCAGAGTAAACAGTTTGCAGGTTTTGGCCATGCTGCTGTTCAATAGGAGGCTTCTGAACTGAAAGAGCTCATTTGTGTTGTATCACAAATGTCTGTCATTATGTGTTTACCAGAATTGCATTTTGGTGCTGCGTGTATATGCCTTCACAGCAGCCAATAAGACATCTGAGCTTTGACAGCACTCAGCTATTTCTGTAGTGTTGTGCCGTGCTAGGGATGCATATGGTCTGCAATTGCTGTACCCCCAGGCCCCCATTGCGCAAGCACCGGCGTGTCCAAGCACGGGACCTCGTCTGACTGTTGTTTTCCTGGTTCTTTCTGACCGCGGTTTTTGTGGTCAGAAATGTAACGTGACGCCTTTGTGCTCCGCTTGTAGAGGGGAAAGGGGGCATGGATCATGCTTGTGGTAGTTCCTCCTGCCCATACCAACATTCTGCTTGCAACTGCAACCTAATGCTGTTTGTTTTGATGTGAATTTCAGCCATGGTTAATGTTGGTATTGCAATTTTTTTTGGTACCGCGCGTTGCATGCAAGCACGGGCTTGTCTAAGCACGGGACCTGTCTGACCATTGTTTTCCTGACTTTCAGCGTGCTCGCGCAAGGGTAGGAAATCCAGTGGGCAGTTCCAAGGGACTTGAGACGTTGCAACTGGGGGATTTGACGTTGGGAATTCACATGAGGGAGATATACATATTCAGTTGGACAGGAATAGATGAAGCAATTCCTGAACGGGAATTCTGACAGGGAGGCACACGTGCACCGAGATACCTTGATGAGGCATGATGGTTGCATTGGATGCTGGCTTCCAGTTTCTTGAATGCCGTTGACAGTGCGACAGAGGAGGGGAAGATGGGGACAAAACCCTCAATGCAGTAGCGTTAGTGCACTGGTGCGTTGAACCCCCCCCCCCCCCCCAACCACCTCCTCCTCCGCCTTGCCGACCCCGCCCCCCCCGCCCACAATGAACGGCCCACTCGGTGCACTGCATTATGCAAGTGCCGTGCTATACCCCGGCTATACCCTTGGGGGGTGTTGCCTGAACCGTGCGCGCACCGTGCGACAACGCCCCCTTGGTTAACTCAACCGGGCTAAGCGTAGGTCTCACAACCGAAAGTTTGTGGGATCAATTTCCGGATTGGGCATGCCTGGAGGCGGGCGGTGGCAGCCGTGCGTCAAGGGCATCCTTTATGGGAAAATCGCCAAATTGAGTAGGCCGTGGAGGCCGCCTCGCTGCCGCTAGCACCACCAGCCCCAATACACACACAACACACGGGGCAACATGACAACGACGGGCTCGTTGAAGTAATACCGTGGGCTGGCCCGGCGGAAGCCACTGAGCCACCACCCCACTTCCAGGGTGGTCCTGGGGCAGCAAGCTAGGTTCTGGCCTAAAGTGCATATCACACTGGTCCAGGGGCAACACAGGGACGCACCTATGGCCTGCTCTAATGGGGAGCGACGCGACCCGAGGACACCAGTGTGGCCATACAGGCTCAACCGGGAGACCTGGTAAAAATGGTGAAACCCCCCTGCTATACGTGCTCTCCACACACACGGCCCACCTGGTACCCCATGGTTGACATACGGGCTCGCTTTACAGTGGTGCCAGACACTCCGTACCCCCATATTTGCATGGAGGCAATAGGCATCTTTTTAGACCTAAACACCCAACCAGCACTATCTCAAGCGCTATGCAAGACTTCCATGCATTGGGAACCCCAATATGGTAGCTGCAGCGGCCATGATGCGGCTGGACTGGAGTGGATGGCGGAGTCAGCAGAGAGGTCCGACCCGGACTCCGGGGACAATTCGGGGGGCGGGGCCCAGGCTTCGTTTATAAGAGCTATTTTGCAATGGGGGGGGGGGGTCTGGGTGGGTGGCCTTCAGCCGGGTGGGTGGGTCTGAAGCTCTGGACCCCCCCCCCTTATAATTCTGAGGGTCTCCTGGGTTGGGCTCCGGCCACCCCTTCTTTCTTTGGTCACAGGTGCCTTGTCTGGCTGTTTGCTGGTGCCCCCTTCCGCTTTGTTTTGTGCAGGCACCATGCCAAAATCTTCTTGTGGTTGTGGGGCACTGGTTGGAGCCTCTGAGCAGGCCAAAAGGGAGCACGTGAGGAGTGAAAGGCACAAGCAATGGGAGAAAGCCAAGAAAACCCAGCGCCCACTCAATTTTCCCAAGGTGACTCCTGTGCAGCCAACAGAAGCTTCATCATCCAGTTCTAGCAGCAGCAGCAACAGCTCTCAGCAGTGCAACAATGCAGCACAGAGTGGCAGTTGTGCACAGACCCACAGTGCTGCACAAAGTGCAAGTTCTGCACAGAGCAGTGCACAGAGTGGCAGTGCTGCACAGACCAACAGTGCTGCACAGAGTGCAAGTTCTGCACAGAGCACCATCCCTGCACAGAGCAACAGTGCAGCACAGAGTGGCAGTGCTGCACAGACCAACAGTGCTGCAGAGAGTGGCAGAGAGTGGCAGTTCTGCACAGAGCAACAGTGCAGCACAGAGTGGCAGTGCTGCACAGACCAACAGTGCTGCAGAGAGTGGCAGTTCTGTACAGAGCAATAGTGCGGCACAGTGTCCAGAACAGAGCAGCGCTGCAAAGGGCAAGAGTCGTGTACAGAGCAGCAATCCCTCGGAGGGTGCTAACCGGCCTCAAGGTGTCACAGGAGGGACACAGCCAGCCAACACCAACAACAACGCCAACAACAAGGCCACAGCACAAACAACAGCACAACCCAGCCCCAACACAACCACCACACCAACAACCCCAGCCACCCCACAGACTCCCACAACCAAAAAACCATCGTACGATGCCATTGTGAAGGCAATCAAGGTTTTGGCAGACATGTCCGCCATTCCCAGGTCTAGGGCATAAGAAAAAAAAAGCAAAACAAAAACAAAAAAAAAAGCAGAAAACCCCCAAAAAACCAAAAAAAAGGCGGCAGCAGCAAGGTCGGGCAAGGACAAGGGAAGGGACGGGGCAACCCCGGGGCCCGCCTAAAAGATTTCCCCGGGGCAGACCGGAAACCGGTCAACATTTAACGAAACGACACGAAGCTACCGGCGGGGTCGTACATTTCTTGGCATGTACGGCAGCATATTGACTTGCATATTGATGGTTTCCTTTTTGCTATATGTGTCACCCTTTGGGGCTGGGATGCCTAACCCGGGAGAGCGCCTTGGCTTCAATTTGGTTTGCAAAAAAATGCTCCCCACAGAATTATAAGGGGGGGGGGGTCTGGGTGGGTCCAAAGTCGGGTGGGTGGGTCCAAAGTTGGGTGGGTGGGTCTTGTCCAAAATTCCCCCCCCCCTCTTATAAACGAAGCCTGGCGGGGTCGTCAGAGGAAGAGGATATGGCATTGTCGTCCTCAGAAGAATCGGTCAGTGACAGGTTCTCCACAGATGTCAGCGACAGAACACAGGAGAGGGAGCTGGGTGCATCAACAGTGTGGGTGACCATTTACAGTACGGATGTGAGTGACTCCCGTTGTCAGAAGGGCAGGAGGGTAATCAAGAGTCATTCTGACGTGGCATAAAGGCACAATCTTATCCTGCAACCGAATCAGAGAGGGTGCCTAACGGCGCTTTGCTGGACAGCGTGAACAATTTGTGCTGGCGCCTAACGGCACCTTGCTGGACAACACGGACATTGTGTGTCGCGGCTTTGCCGCGTGATACTTGAAGTATTGTTGGAATGCCAGAGCGATTCTGGAGGGTGACAACCACCGTCGATTTATAGCCAAGCAACACCTATCGGCCATTGTTGCTTTATGGCCAAGCAATGCCTATGTCCAAGCGACACTGGGCCCTGGTTCTGTCAATTTTTGCACCGTGGATGTAGCGGTGCATTTTTCAATTGGCCCTACTGTGTGCTAGGTGTGCTGTCTGATACCTTGGTTTTGAGATGCATGATGTTCATATTTTGTGTCAAGGAAGCTGATTTGGGCATGATGGCCTTGGTAGCACACTTTGCCACTTGGTTTTCAGAATAGTACACCATGTTTTCCGCGTGTACCATGCAGAGTGTAACGTGTAAGCAACATCCTTCTCCAAGCAGCACTAGGTGTTGGTTCCGTCAATTTCTGGTTGCGTACCGTTGCTTGGACAAGGTGTGCGGGAGGGGGGGGGGGATCTCAGCAAACTGCACTTGGCAGCTCACAGATGCAGGTGCATTTTGGGGGTTTGCACACACAGTATGCACACTCCAAGCCAGAATTAGGAAAATTTGGCGTGGGGCAGAAACATGTAATTGGCGGTAGCAGACAACAACATATGCCCCAGGTTCCTAAAGTATGGGTCTCTGATATGGTGCTGTGCAGATTTTGCGCGCAGCGCACCCTCATGGGTCACATGGCATGCATGGACGTTCAGAGACACAGTTTCATTTGCGTAGTTGAACATGGGACAAGTCATTGAGGGCACTCTTGCCACAGTGCGCGTGCGGTGCGGGTGCAGTGCAAACTTTGGGTATATCTGGGGACTCTCCTCGTGATAATTGCAACCATCAAGAGGCCTCCAGGAAAGAACAAAGACTACCCCGAAGCCTTTTGGGAAATATTGGCAACCATAAAAACAATCCTAGGAAGACAGGTGGTGTGCTTGAGGTTTTCTGGGGTTGTATGGGCTGTTTGGCTGGGTACATGTTGGGATGTTTCTCCGGTGTTTGACCAATAATAGTTGCCAGGGTGCGTGCGCGGTGCAACAACTCCCACATTATCATGTTCACTGCATTGCCATCAGATGCAACACAAAAATGCCGCTGTGGATGCAGAAGTCGATGAACAGCCAGCAAAGCGACAAGACCGAGGGGTAGCCACTCGCGAGTACCGCTGCACACGGTGCAACACAGCGTTCATCAAGGTTGAGGATTACACAAAGCATTTGCAGAAGCAAGCATGCAAACACTGCCAGGGATTTCCTGGCACCCATGGTCATGGTCACTCTTCAGACATTCACACTGGCGGTCTACATCCTGACTGATTGTCAAGTGCACCAGGAGCAGACATTACTCAGTGGCACATGGTCCGCGGCTGAGCCCTGAAGAAATGAGCCAATTGCCTGCCGGACATTCGTGCATGTTTGAGCATGAGCACCCGTCACTGGCCCACCAATTGCCCTTAAGGTCATGACTGACCCTGCACAGCATCGTGGGAGACGGTTGACGCTTATGACGGCCCACAGCACTAGCACGCTTCTTGGGACCTGCAGCGGGCAAGGTGGTGTGCCATCGCCAGCATCATGGCCAACATCCAGAACCGCCGCACGCATCTGCAGGTCCCCAGAGGTAGTGCTGTGGGCCGTGCATGAAACGCTCCTGCCGCTCTCCCACTGATGCTGTGCAGGGTCAAGGTCACTGATGGCCTGGAAATGTGCAATTGGTGGGCCTCAGTGACGGGTGTGGGCCGAGCATGGGTTTACAGGTGAAGAAAACTGCCCGCAAAACACATATTGGCTCATTGGTCTTTTTGTCATGAAATCCCCCCCTGTTCGCGATGTAGAATTGTGAGTGTGGCCATTTTGCAGCGCATGGGGCTCTAATCTTGGAACAAAAGGTGGAGCGGCAAAAGTGAGAGTGCAACGGCAGAACCACAGCTCATGTTTGCAGCCTTCTGCCCCAACTCCACTGCGGGCGCCAGCAGGCCTCACTTTGAGGGCTTCCCGGCCTTGAGGTTCGGAGTGGGCTGTGTAACACAATGCCAGCGGTGCTCTGGGGGTTTGTAATTGTACGTCAGGAGTGAGACAGCAGCAGTACTGCGGGCGGGCCCTCAACCACGGCCTGGCTCAAGGCGGCTCAGCCGTCTTCCACTGCCGTCCAGCCAAAAGGGGACATCCTGTACTGTGTGACATGGCCACCTCCAACGGTGGTGTGTGCGCCCCCGTTGCAAGCCACGAGTGATGGTGTGTTTGGACAGAGGAGAGCCCTCCTTCTTGGGACTTCGGGGCTGCCACTCCAATACATTGCCGGCGGCTCACGTTGGCACCTGGAGCTGGGGCTGCGGCACATATTCAGGACGGCGCGGCGGTGCCCTGCTGCAGTGGTTGCAATGGACCACAGAGCGCTGCCGCGTTTGCTGGGCAGCGCCTCTTGCTTGGTGCAGCTTGCTGGGCACACGGGCACCTTCCTGAACGCCTTGCTTGGTGCATAAGGACGACTGTGCGACCGGCAACAACAGATGAACAGACACAGGGGAGTTGCCTTCATTGTGCCCTGCTCTGCAGACCCCCCCCCCCCCCGACAGCAGTGCAGCTCAAGAGCTCCACAAATTTCAAGGCTGGGCTATGATGAGTTAGTGCAGGTGCCATGCAGCAAGTTTTTGTGATGTATGACGTGCATGAGGCAGTCCAGTTTGGCTTGAGTGCAGCGCCATTGTCCACAACATGACACCAGGAGCTGGCAAGACCAGGCCTGCAAGGAGCCCTGTGCTGCGTTGCCAGCATCACAGCAACCTCTCATACAAGGAAGAACGTCAACATGTGCACCATGAGGGAGCGTTAGTGCGCAGGGCGCGCGCAGGGCAACTTTTTGGGCTACTTCTGATTCCTACCACTGTTTCGGGGGTGGATTCTACCCCTCGGATGGGTGGGTGGGTGGGTTGGTGGATGGTGGGATGGGGCAATTTGGGATGATTTCTCCTCATGGACTTGCCCCTTTCCGGTTGGGGATATGGACCGGCCACTTTCCTTCACCTTTTGTCCCCCAGTTCACCCACTGTAATGCATTTCAGGGCTACAAGGTGCATCTATGTTTATTGTGAAACAAGCATGCCGAGCTGGGCACATGGTGATATATTCAGCGTGTCTATTGTGGAGCATCAATTTTTGCCCCTCGTTTCTTCGGACCTCTGTTGCTAATTGTTATGGGTGTTCTACACCAGGTCTACTAGGCTTCGGGTACCCGCGAAGGTGGTTGGCCTTTTGCGCGATGGGCATGTGGAGTTAGTGTTTGATCAAGGTGGTGTGCAAGCCGTCAATCATCAATGCGCCATGGATTCCATCTCTTTTGGTGGTATCCCCAGTCTCGAGTCACCACCACCATCCCCATCAGTTCTCGCAATTGATGTCTTTCCGAAAGTTCTTTTGGACCCCTTTGCTGATGGAAGCCCCAACGCAATTGCTATCACATTCCCCACCCCGAGGCTTTATTGGGTAATGGTGAACTTGGGGGCCGAATCTGGGAAAGTCAAAATAAAAGTAGCGCGCAGGGCAAACACTCCCCCCATTGGTAGCCCATGGCAGGGCTGGTCGGTGCACAGCCAATGAAGTGACTGCACATCCGAGGTGCTTCAATGATGTCATTCCGGCATTGGTAAATTGCGGTAAAAAGATAGACCTCCAAGGGGCTGAAGATCAACGACGATATTACACAAATGCCAAGGCAAATGCGCCCCTTAACGCGTATCATTCCTCTCAAGGGAGACAGCCAGTGCGGGGGGAGGCACCACACTGGAGTTTAGCCAGATCATAATTCCGGGCCTTGTCTCATCCACTAGAGTTGGCCTAGCTTCCGATTCGTATCCGTTTCAGCTACAAGATAGAATCTAACACTATTAACACCCGTTGGCGAGAGCTTTCAAACGATCGGCGCGCATTGAAGAACAGAGAGCACGCGTACACCACTAGGAACAAGAGAAGGGCGCGCGCACACACAGCACGCCTGATCTGAACCAGAACTGTCTAATCTTCCATCCTGTGGATTATAGATAGTATAAACTAAAAAATTTCTTGAAATTATACCCGAAATCGCTTAAATCGTTGAAATCAATGAAATATGGAACAAAAGTGCATCCAAAAGGGATCCGAACCGGCATCGATGTGGGCGGTGTGGGCGGTGCGCACGATGTGAGTAGTACATATGGTGTAGGCGATGTGCACCATCGTGTCGTTCTGCACATCGTGAGTGGTGTCAACAGCGTGCACAATGTGGGCCATTTGGCGATGTGAGCAGTGTGAACAATGTGGTCTATGTAGCCGGTGTGTGGTGTGCCTAATGCCGGGAATGTGCGCAATGTGTGCAGTATGGGTGGTGTGCGCAAAGTGGGCGGTGCGGGCGGTGGGAGCTGTCTGAGCGTTGTGGGCAATGTGCGCAATGTGGGCGGTGGGGACAGCGTGTAGGATTAGAAATGGTGTGGGTGGTTGAGGCGGTATTGGCGATGTCGGTCACTTTTACAATTTGGCCGGTATGCGCGGTTTTTGACTGTATAGGCGGAGACTGGCATTGTGGACAGCTTAGGTGTTGTCAACAATGTGGACGCCGAGAGTGGCGTGGGCCGTGTAAGCGGTCTGTATGTGTGCGTCACGCGCGGTGTTGATGTTGCGTACATGTGAACAGTCTGTGTAGTCTAAAAAAACTGCAATACAACACAATACAATACAACACAATACAATGTACCCGCGCGTAGCACGGGCACAGAATCTAGTACCCATAGCCTCGGCTGCCCATGTTCATGCGTCAACCTAGCGAAGCATGGGCACATTTAGACATGGACACCACGCAAATCAAAAATGGAAACTCTCGAGAGGGGTCCCATAGGGTTCCAAAAAAGGTGTCATATGACATTCTAACCTATTTAGGACAATTTTCAAGTGTGGCCCAAGCATTTGTGGCAGATGGTAAGCGGCAGTGCTGAGTTATTTAATTGGACTGTAGTAAATTGGCGATACTACAGTGGTTACCTAGTCCGATGATGGTTTTGTAGTCCCCGGTTCAAGTCCCATTGGGGGATGTTTTCTTTCACCGGCGGGCCGCACCAAAAGATACCGGCTGGGACTCGAATTGGACGTGTCAAAAAATCCGCGCCACATGATACCGTTATAGTACAGGGCGGGGGATACAAATCTGGAAATTTTATGTAATAAGATAACATGTTTTTATGAATACTGCAAGCCGTCACACGTACCAAAATTCTGATAATGGGAATATGCTTTTGTTGAACCTTAAAAATCGATTCAGAAAGTCAAATTTATGCTCACTGTGACGGGAACACTATTTTGCATTCAAATTTCACAAAATCTCGATCCATCGGTCAACGAAAGTCACAAATCGATGCTGGCCTAGGTAATTGAGATCCGGAGGTGCCATTTTTGCCAGTACTTTCGGTTCCAATGCCCAATTTCCGACCCTCACACCTCCTCTTTGCCCGATGCAGTGCCCGCGACACAGCCCCGCAAGGTCCGCGCGGCAAGGTCCCACTTCTGGAACCTGTAGTGTCCATATCTAGCACATTCAGGAAACAGATCTGATCCGAAATTTACAACCGCAGACCGAAATCCCGTTGTTTCTTCTTTGTGATTCCATGTTCCATGGAAAATCATTCTTTCGCAGATATTTGTCAGATCTTCGAATGTTCTGACGTAGGATTTGGTGATGGAGTATCACGGTCTCTCAGGGCAGGTGTTAACCTCTGCCGAGAAGGCGGCAATCCAAGTGAGTTTCGTCCTCCTTTCCAAGGATGCCAAGGGCACTGTCAAGTTCTGGGGTCGGATTTCCGGTGCAGAGAACGACTACTTAATTTGCCAAAAAGGCACTGAGGACGTTTTTACTAACTCAACCTTCTACAGCATCGATGGGGGTTTAACCTGGATGCTTTTGCCACCAACTACCGAAGTTCAAGCTGACTATTGCAGACAATTGCGAGGCGTTTTCCTTGGAAACCCTCAGTATGAATATAAAATCGAGGAGCCAGTGCCTGAGGTCCCTCCACCAGAAGAGAAAGTGGAAGTTGAAGCGGAACCTCCTGCAGAGGACGCCGAAGGTGACCAGGAAGCTGAAGCAGACGAAGAGCAGGATGACGAGGAGGAGAAGCCCGACGAAGAAGAAGAGAAAGAAGAAGAGAAGGAGGAGGAAGCGGAGGCCGCTGAGGATGAACCAGAAGCAAAGCCTGCCGAAAAGAAAAAGAAAACCAGAATCGTGTCCATTCAAGAGACGGTCCGGCTGGCCTACTTTGTCGAGCAAGTTGACTACAATTGCAGCACAGTGCCGAGGGGTGCTTACCTCCTCAACGAGAGTGATACAGTAATTCCCAACAAGTTCTTTGAGGTGTGCTCCCGCCCTGAAAAGCCTCGTGCAGGCAGTGTGTAGCTAGCTGCAGTTTGCTCATGTTCTGACGCATTTCTCATCCTCTTGGCTTCTTCCAAGCTGCAGTGGCTGCATTTCTCTGAACGGACAAACCCCAGTTCACCGTCTTGTGTTTCAGGGGTTGTCCGACCACGATGCTGGGAAGCTGAGCTCCTATTGCCACACTCGCCACATGGCAGGTGGCAAAGGCGAGGATTGCTTCGACTTTATGGACACCATCGATCAGGATGTGCCGAAGGGTGTATGGACCCTCAAGTTTGAGCCCATTATGGGGTTGGTGGTGGGAAGTAACTTGTTGTACCCAGGGTTTACATTTTATCACAAGCCTGGCACCACTGTGTACGGCCAGTACTACTTCGGTGATGGGCAACAAAATTTTGACCTTTGTTTCATGCTGTAAATTTAGCCCTCTCGCTAGAGTCTCACTGACACACATCCAGGTTCTCCGCTTCATACATGTTTTGACCAGCTGCAGGCTTCCGTGACTCTTTGAACCATATGGCACATGTGGGGCGCTACAAGGGTGGTCAAAAGCCACTGCACAAAAAAGACCCTGGTGCCATACATGTACTCTATGTTGTGCATGTTGAGTTGATTCCTACTTCGCGTCATCAGTGTTGTTGGAACGGGACTGGTATCAGGGATGCATCAACCGTGCCAGGCACACTGTTCCTGGTCATGCACCCACCCACCCACCCACCCACACCCACACACACACACACACACACACAAGGTCGCAAAGAGGAAGCAAGGCCAGCAGGAAGCGGGCAAAGCAAACACACACCCACACACACACACACACACACACACACACACATTGCTTTGTATTGCGTTGCACACACACCCACACGCACGCACGCATGCAAGATCCAAAGAGGTAGCAGAGCAAAAAACAAAATCTCTCAACAGCTGGAGGCGGAAAAAAAACAGATACTCAGAAAGCATTGTGTTGCACAAACACACGCGCGCGGCAGGGATCAGCCAAGAATGTGACCTCGCAGTCATGCTGAGACAAATCATGCACCTCCCCAACACGCAGCACACACATTACACACTGCCACTTTTTGGCAATTGCATTTTTTACATGGGGGGGGGGGGACTCTCTCCAGCCTGCCTTTCTCCAATACCGTTTATTTGCATGCGGGATTTTGTGCGAATGCAATCTATCTGTGGGAACATCACGTCACTTCACCATTTCCAGAATCAATCCAACCAAAAAACAAAATACTGTGTGAATTGCAAATTAAAACCACTGTGTTGCATGTGGTGTCCATTTTTATCTGAGGTTCCTGCCGAACACACGCCTGGCCCCCAGACCTGTGAAAACCTACTGGGAAAATACCAGCTTGGTGTGCGGTGGAGTTTTGCAGTGTTGGTACTCATTGCGTAGGCCATGCACCTGAAGGACGCTGGCATGCGAGGGATCGGGAGCTTCGTGTCCAGCTGACTAATGGTGGTGGGACACTGCGTGTCCACTTCCCCGGGTTGGGGGTGCAGCCGAACAATGGGTTGGAGCTCGGCTTCTGGGACCATTACACCCCACAGTATGCCCTGGCAGGCATGTACCATCAGCCACCGGATGTCATATCTGTTTTATTTCTATTTTTATTTCTACACACACAACACAACAGACGAAACAAAACCCAGAAAGAGAAGCTCTATGACGGAAATGTAGCATTTTACAACCCCCAATGTATGAATTTTATGCCATGATTTGTGCGGGTATCATGGGATATAATGTTTCAATCCAATGGTTGAGTTTTGTATGCATTGTATGTTTTTTTCTTTTTTCACAATACTGGGTGTACGACACCCCAAAGAGAACAAAGAAATTGAAACACAGATTCAATGTTATATTTATCATTTCTATAAAACTGTTTGATGATCGTTTTATCAAATCTTTTTTGTTCCACTCATTTGTTACCCATTGATCTTTTCATTGTAGAATTTGCATGTTGCTCTTTTTGTGGAATTTGTATTTTTTGGAAATCGCTAAATGTCCCGCCAGCATTTGGTTTCTTTTTCCTATGTCCACCCGAAAAGCACTCCATTTACCTATCCAACTTGCTCGTGGCTTTCAACTTTTGCGTACGCTTGTGGTGCCTAGGGACACAACGCTGCTGATTGGTTTTGAGACCATGGCACAAATGCAAGATGCGGCAAGCAATACATTGACCGTGAATCTCGGTGTTGGTGGTGGCCGCGTTGTGTGAGAGGTTTCACGGCTGTGGCCATTCGGTTGCTCTATTTTGGGAATTTGGTCACAAGGGGTCACATCGTGTGACCGCTTTGCTGTCGCCTGATTGCTGTTTCATCTTTGTTGCGGCGGTCTCTTGGGGAAGGCTATTGTTGCGGTGAAAGAACCGATGGCTAAATTCGAAGATGGAACACACACCATTACACACCAATCCCTGCCTTTGTAAAGCAGCAGCGGCTTGCTTTTCTGGGGCGGCAATTTTTGAGAACGGCGTCCAAAATTGTGGTGTGTGATGGTTGTGAAAGACGAAGACACTCACCCAATAGGCCACTACCAAAAAAACCAAGTTTTAATTACGAAGTTGGCGCCAATGGTTGGTATTTCCGAGGCCATGGTACCTTTTTCAAAATCAAAACTTTCTACCTTTCTGCAACTGAGCCAAGGGGTTTCAAATAGGTTTCATCTGGGTGTTTATAAAATAATCCGCTTGAAACCAAAAAGGTTGCCTCTGTTTAAAAGAGGTAACTTCTGAAAACTTCTTACCTCCGAAAGTTGTACCATACCCATCTTGTTATGCGTGATATGCATATTCAATTCTTATATGAGGGGCCACGGAGTAAGGCCCCGCCACTTGCTAAAAAGTCTTTTCTATACCATCATATATAGGAGCTTCAACGAAGCAAAACATACTTCAAAAACTATCAAAATAGTCCTTAAAGACCACCGCCTCTATGCGCCCATTGATGTGGCAAATATTTTTGATAAACTATTGTGGTTCTAGAAGTTAGCTAGTTAGCAATTTCGCAAGCTTGAGTTTGGCACTTGGCCTCCAATAGTCGGAGATAAGCTGAGGATGCGATACGAAGGTGGTACAAAAACACACTGCAAAGGTTTACGGGCAAAAAAAAACATAGATAAGCTACAATCGTGAAGTTCGGAGAACTTGTCATGCTAAATTGATTTAATTGTTTCCATGCAATGAGTGTCACAAACGACGCCAAAGCTTTGGTAATCGTAGTCTTCGTGGCATTGGCAAATCCGTAGATCTTCACAAACATAAAGACAATTGCAGGATTCGAATGGCGGCGGTGACTCTAATGGCGATGAGGATGGATAATTTGATGGAAAAGGTGATAGGCACTGTGAAGCCAATGGTGGCGGCGGCGGCGGCCGCGCTGGTGGTGGTGGTCGTGGTGCGACAGTGATGTGGTCCCATGTCAACGTGCTTTCCAAAAAGTTTGTCAAAATCGAAAAGGCAACTGCAACGTACGAATCTCAAATCTGGACCTTGATATAGAAATACTTTCGAAAGATAAATGATGCAGTGGAAGTGGTTTGTTTTGTTTTGTCCGTTTGATGGACCGTTGAGCAACAATCTTTGATTTCTCACACATTTGTTAGCACATTCATGGATAAATGTTGCAATTTTTAGCTGAAGGTGGAGCTATGCATGAAAAACTTATCAAAATTAGCTGCCATTTCCTCAAAGTGCGACACAAAAGGCCGAACTTATGGCCTACTTTGTACCAACAGACCTCCCATTTTCCACCGGAAAAAGCCCTACTAGCTGAAGTATTGAGATTTCGAGTCTGATGTGTTGGTGGGGCAAGATTGCAGCAATTCATATTTTTAGGCAAATACAAAACCGAGATGTTTAAATAGACAATGTCCAATGATGAACGGAAGTGAAACGGCTTGCAAAGCATGAGCCATTTAGCATGTTAGCTCTAATTTAGATTAAGAGGTTCAAGAATGCTGCTTGTTCCCAAATTCTAGTTTTCGGAGCTGAGGTTCTGCTGGTCCCATTCTGTGTCACCGGCAGCATATCTTGGCACGGAATCTTGTTTACCTCCGTATAATCATTGGGGAACAGTGCTATGAGCAGGAACTCAGCAAGTAAAATTTTTGGATGTGTCGCATACAATGTGAATCACGGCGCACAAATGGCATCTCTTCGTGGATTACCCAGGCTGCGATTAATATATGCAAAATGGAATAATATCAAACGAGTAGCTGGAAACTCAAGCCAATATACGCAGTCTGAGACTGCAACTTCGTAAGCACCTGCGCTCGTGCGACTGGTGCCCCTGATGGTCTGCCATATAAACCATCAGTGGCATGAACGGTTCCCGGGCCACAAAAAGAAAAGTTTATAGTGTTTTCAGCACTGTGTTTTTGCTTCTCCTGCTGCTTGCTGTTGGTGTAGGGTGTCCTGCTGCTTGTTTTGGGAGATGAAAAGCTTTTGTTTATTGAAATACAGTAAGTCCAAGTCAATCCAGGATAGCCCAAGCCAGAAGTGTGCAAGGAGAAGGTAATTCAGGATCAAAGCATGAAGGGCTGCAGTGTAAACAGTGAAAGATGATTGGATATTCACAGATGCTGCAACTCAGGTCACAAATGAATGCATATTCACAAATATAGCTGAAATGTTTTTGGAAAAGAGTTAGAAAACTGCCTCATGGTCACTCTCTCTCCATAGTGCCATCTCAGGAGATGTGCACTCTTTGTTTTGGGTCCCATATGTGCTGAGGTGGCATGGTATGTGGCGATGAGGTCACTGCCATGTCACATGGGATCTTCCTACTTAGCTAGGCTGACCGGGAATTGAACCCAGGACCTCTCAAAAAGAGGTGCCCAGCCCCCTAGGGTGCATACCACTAGGATAGCTAAGAATTCATGGAAAAACATACATAAATTCATAGGCTCTACTTTAGGTATGTCAGTGCTCAGTCAACTCAGGAAAAGATGTTTTACTTCACATTGAAAGGGGATTAAGGGGTCCACTCCATATCCTGATTGGGTGTTTGGTTCCATAGGTCAAAATGTGTTATCACCAGTTTTGGTGGGACCAATACTAAGATAAAAATGCATGGATGCTCAGTGCATCTCTAATACAACTAGAGTATGCCTCAAAGCAATGGAAAAGCACTTTTTCTTACTCCCCCCTTGTGCTGCGGTGGCCACCACTGTCGCATTTTAGGAAAAAGGGATTTTTTCTTGGCCTTTCCTTGGTTTCCACATCTACTTTAAAATACCTATAGCTTCCCTCACACTGAAAAATGGGCGCTCACCATGGCTGGCGCTCTTTTGCTGCTCTGATTGTATCATTTCCTACAGAAGACTCAGCGCTCATGGCGCTGCCGGGGCTCCTGTGGCTTGGTTGGGTTAGTATGGGAGCATGCCAAACATGTGCATATGCATCCCTCCCTCCAAGACACAACGTCGACACAAACCCAACGCAAGACACCATATACACACTCGGATGCGTTCTCGTAAACCTGCTGGCGACCTGTGACCTGTCTTAGGGCGAAGGGAGTCGAGAAAGAAATTAATTTGCCCCTTGGTGGGGTCTTGGTTCTGCTCAGTCTCTCCAGGCACCTGCGTTTCGGCCCGAACACGGCCTACTCAGCGAGGCTGCGCGTGGGTATCTGCAGAGGCAGGAATGGGAGATTTATTGGCGAATCCACGCAAAAACGAAGCGACGACAGTTAGATTTGGCACCCTCCTCAACAACAGCAAAGTAATGGGCTCATAGTATTATTGTCTTCCAGCTTAGTCCATAGCAAAAAAAGGGACTATGAAACACAATCATTATTTACACTCATGTTCACTCCTTACCTCTCTTCCACTCTCACCTTACAAATATGACTCTTGTAGTAAAATACACCTAGTTAGGACTTACCTAGGAAGCACCACGTGCTCCCTGGTGTCGCCGCCAGGGGCCTCTCCTCTATCTATCTCTCTTCTCTCCTCTTGTGTTTGGGGCTTGGCTTAGGCCTAGGTATATTCTTGGGATCCCCCAATACATGAAACATGCTTGGGACCCACCAAATAGGCATTAAAATACATGTAGAAGTAGGGACAACCATGGAAAAGGGTTGTAGAGTATATAGAGGTCCCTTAGGGGCCTTAGACTCCTTCGAAGGTAGTATGTGTGGTATCACTCACAAAATGAGTCGATCATGCATGACATGCATGACAATCCATGATGTCAAAAATGTGATCATCCAAATTCAAAGAGTTATGAAAAATGAATAGTATAACCTTCTTAGGAACCCATAAGAGTGGGGTTGTGGTTGTGTTAGTTCTGAGCGAAAGTGAGGTTTTAGGTTGGAATGTGAAAAACACATGCTAGCGCGCCAGCATGTCATGACACATGATGCATGACACATGACACATGATGCATGATGAATGATGATGATGATGAATGATGATGATTGATCTGAATCTGCTCTGAGTTCAAATAAAGTACACTCTGAGTTCAAATAAAGTACACTCTGAGTTCAAAATATATACTCCATGGGGCTCAATCTCACTCCCCCCCCGACTGAAGCCAGGCACGATTCAGGAGGGAAACAGGCCATCACGCATGCAAAATAGCAGCGTACGCCGCGTCGTGCACACGTAAAAACTCCGAATCCAGGTAGGATAGAGGGTAAAACCTTCATAAGGGAAACATTCAAGGTTCGGGAGGTAGGGAGAACCTTCCTTGCTCGCTCTGCAGGACAGCTTGCATGCACAGCGGAGGCGCCGCTATATGCAATGACAGTGGCTGTGATTTGCCTCAATTTGCATTCTCAGTCTCCATTTTATTTCGCTCATTGAACCGCCTGCCTTACGCGGTGGGGCATGCGCGCGCATATGACGCTGTCATGTTGAGTCTTGATTTTTTGGTTGTGTCGATTTTGAGTATTGGTTACATTGATTAACAGGTGGAATGAGAGAACGAAATTCGTTATCTGTTGCATACGATTTCAGTTGCTTACATAGCTGGAGAATTTGTGTTTGTCACAGAGCACGCTTTCTACTGATTTCACGTGTTTCAGAATCGTACCTGATGAGTTCTCTTCCGTGATTTGCCTGTTGCTTTGCTTATCACTGTCCTCTGTCTGTGGTTTTGTGGCGGAATGCCTGGTGAATCGTTCAGTGCATGCATATGCTCACGTGCAGGCACCTAAAAGACTCATATGTTTCACCGTGCCGCTCACACATGCAGCGTGTGTTAGAGAGTGTAGGACCGTGGGAACTCAAAAAGCCCAATGAAACTCTGGGGTGAGATTCCCGACTTGCAAGTTGCGCGGTTTGAGTTCTCCGAGTGTGGGAGGAGTGTGGAGTGGAGAGTGGGATGTGGGTTGGAGGCGTTAGCAAGGGGCGCTCCTGCAAAGGGCTACTCCTTTGTAGAGCGTTAAGTTCAGTGTGTGGGAGACTGGGAAGGCAGGGGATTGGAATGGGCAAGGGCGTTCGCGTTGGTCAGCGTACGCTGGCCCTTGTTCCCACTCCCATTCTGATCCCTGACGGTTTTTTCCTGGTCTCCCCGTGTGTGACCCTCTCTCTTTTTCTTTTGGGTAGCCCCAAGGTAGAGACCCTGAGGTAGATTCACACACATGCTCGCCCTGCACCGCACATCCACACACAGCACTGCACACACATACTCAACACAACACACTTTTGCGCGCCATTCACTCACTCTGCACGGATCACGTTGAGCTTCGGTTCCGTGTCCACACTTGCACGGGTGTCATCGGACCGGAGGTGAGATGCACCCAAAGCGTTCACTGTTTGTTCAGGGATGCTTGGTGTTAGCTACAACTTGACTTGCCTTGGCGTGGGCGTGTGTGTGGGAAGTTGTAGGATCAGGGTGTCTTGCGGTGTAGGATCAGGCGTTAGCGTCTTTGACGGTGGGTGCCCAAGGCGGGGAGGTTTGCAGCCAAGGGGGTAGCCCTGGTCGTGGTTGGGCAGCCCTTGCAAACTCTGCTCGTCCTGCAGCCCACCCAGTTCCTGGGGGAGGTCCCATCCCTGGGGAACACCAACCCTGCCCCTCCGGTGGTGGATGCTTGACTGTTCCAAAATGGAACCAGGTGTTCACCACCCGTAAGAATCGGCTTGCTTAGCAGTAGTGTTTCACTTCTCTCCTAGGCAACACACTTCAGTTGGGGCTGTTGACACTCACACGCGCGCCAGTTACACACCGCTCCTCTCTCTCCCTCCCTAGATTGGTGAAACCTGTCCCCCAGCCTCGGAGTTCCCTTGGAAATCCACGACAACTCCCAGGCTAGTGAGTGTGAACTCACTGCTCAGTGAAACAGGGCCTTAGGACCATAGATGCACCGTTTTCACAGGTGCTATGAAACAGGAGGGAGTAGTCTCACCTCCCAGCACGCTTGCGGGCCTGATTTTGGGCTGACTGCAGAATGTCACGCAAATCCTGAGATTTGCAGTAATCAGCAAAAACCTCGTTGACGTTACCGTCATCGAGTATGAAAGCCGTCACTGGCTCCCAGGTACAGTCAGAGATAGAATAGCCAGACCACTTTGTATAGAATCTCCAACCACGTTTGTAGGTGTGGCGGATGATTCTTTCAACAAAGTAGTAGTCTTGCTTTTTCATCTCTGATTCAGTAAACGTAATGGGTTCACTAGCGCTTATTCTTTTGGGTCTAGCCTCTACGGCCGTAGGTGTAGGTACAGTAGGTCTAGAGAGAGAGATGTCCCTTTCGGGCATCCGTAGTGAACCGTCATCCTCCATAGGCGGCAGTTCTTCATCTTCATCCATAGGATCCGCGGCCAAATCTTCGGCTGCAGCTTCCAGGCTTTCTTGTAGATCTTCTTCCCAGTCGTAGAGGTCGTCTAGCACGTCATAGTGCTTAAGCTGTGGGTAACCCACTTCAACCAGACCTCCGTACTTCGGATGAGTTTTGATCCACACGGATCCTTCAGCTACATCCGTGACCAGAAATGGTCCGAAGTAAGGGCTGTCGAGCGTGTTACGCGGCCATGCCTTGAATCTTGTATGATGTACCAGAACCCAGTCACCAATTTGGTAGATAGCTTCTTTTCTTTTGCGGTTCTTGGTACGATTCTCCTTACTTCTTTTCTTTTCCAGTAGTGATCGGCATAGATCGGCGATCCGTTTTTGCTCGGTGAGCCATTCATCAACTTTAGGATTTCCTTCGCTCGCGCAGGGGAATTCGAAGTTGAAACCTGGCCTCCCTAGGAACAGTTCCGTAGGGGTGAAACCAGTCCTGCTACTCACTTGATTATTCATCAAGTAGATAGCATATGGGACTAGTTTTAGCCAGTTTCGGCTCTTCTCGGCCAGCATCAGAATCCTCATGACTGTTTTGAAACAGCCGATTTGGCGTTCGCATAGAGGATTCTTTGTCCGTAGGTAAGGAGTTCCGAACTGGACTTCCGTACCCATAGCTCTCATGACGCTTCGGTACCAACCAGTAGGGCTGGTAAACCGGATGTCTTGATCGCTGTGGATAATCTTGGGTAATCCGTAGACTTGTACCCATCCTTCGAAAATCTCTTTCAATACTCCTTCACCATCCACCTTCTTAGTAAGGGGGAACACTCGGCTGTAGCGACTGAGTCCATCCGTCACCAGGAGGGCGAAGTCATGGCCAGCGAATTTAGGTAACTCCATAAAATCCACGTAGAGGATGGAGTTCATTTGGTTCGGAATCGGGAGATTCCTTACCTCACCACGATCCGCTGCAGTGTTAGCTTTAGCCTTAGTGCAGGGACACTCAGCGATGATCTTAGATAAAATCTTCTTGAGAGATGCATCGCTACTCTTAGCGAAGAAATACTTCTGGAAGAACCAAAGAGTTCTCTCCACCCCAGGGTGACCATCCGTTTTGTGTGCCCATTCCAACATAGTTTCTTCGTAGTCTTTGGGGACACAAATGAGGTCTTCCCTGTATAGGTGAGTTGACGTGCGGGACCATTGTACTCCATCCAGGATCTTTGAGCTCCCAATCGTCAACTGGTCCAAGATGTCCGAGTAATCGGCCGTCAGGTCTTTCATACTCCAGGACATGAGTTTTTCTTTCCTCGTAAAGAGATCGAGATGTTGATCCATCTTGGCGAAAGCTTCCTGGGCCATCATCTCGGTGTCTGCCCCCACCAGGGAATCAAAACAATTCCGTGATAGATAATCACAGAGTTCGTTTTTAATTCCCCGGATGTGGAATGTAGCGAGTCGTAGTTGGCTCAGGTAGACCCACCATCGTCGTAGACGTTTTCCATCTGGCGGTGGTCTTTCCATAAAGTACTTCACGGAATCCTGATCACATAGCCACGTGATGGGATTGGTACCCAGGATCCTGTGTTGACTAGCCAACACTAGAACTCCAGCTAACAGCTCCTGCTCGTAGGTGTGATAGTGTGAGCGGGCTGCATTCCACTTCCAATTCCAGTGGCCAAGTGGAACTAGGCGCCATTCTTGGGAGTCATAGTCAGATTTCATGAATCCTTCTCTTGTGACACCTTGAACTCTTAGGCGGTAATCAATGTCTTTACATTGATCCGTAGTTAGCTTTTGCCACTGTAATAATGTCCCTCCTCCTCCAACGTTACTGGCATCCGTGATTAGAATCATCTCGCCGTAGCGTTGGGGTACTCCAAGTACTAGGCATTCTCGGATTTTCTTCTTGACATCTTCGATTGCTTGCTTTTCAATAGGTCCCCAGCGCCACGGAGTCTCCTTCTTGATGAGATCCGTTAGTGGTGCGCTGGCTTCCGTGAAATTTCGGAGATGCCGCCTGTAAAAATTACAGGATCCGATGAATTGTCGGATTTTCTGAACTCCTTCAGCTTTAGACATAGAATCCGTTAGGTCGAAGTCCATCAGGGGCTTCATCTTTTGATCCTGCGGTTTCCAACATCCATCTCCGATGTGGAATCCGAGGTAGTCTGTTTCCGTCTTGAGAAATTCGCATTTCTCCAGCTTGATGCGGAGGTGATTTTCTTGACAGACGGTGTAGAATTCTCGGAGTAGTAGGAGATGGTCATCGATGGTGTTCGTCCCTAGGATGACATCGTCGATGTGAGCCTCCAGGACAGCACCACGCTGTAGGAGCTCTTGGACGGCCAGTCGTCGTTTACACAGGGCGATGATTTGATTCATCAGCTCCTGGAACAACGCCGGGGCGTTAGCAATACCAAATGGCATTACCCGCCATTTGTAGACCCGTCCATCCGGAGCAATGAATGCCGTTAGATCTTGGGCACGCTCCGTTAGGTCAATTTGCCAGAAACCGGACCGCTTGTCCATTTTAGTTTTGTATCTGCATCCAGCACCGGTTTCCACGGTGTTCTCCATCAGGGGCAACGAACCGCTGTGCAGTTTTATTTTCTGGTTGACCTTTTTGTAGTCGACCACCAATCTTTTTGCAGTGCTCCCTGGTTTAGCTACCAGGAAGCATGGACTGCAATGCTTAGGATAGTCCGTCTTTTTGTATTCGTAAACCAAACCGGCCTCCACGCATTCTTTGATTTGGCGAGTAATCTCAGCCATGTCATCTTTTGATGCTGGGTACGGTCGACATCGAACTCGATCTTTGAGAAATTCTTCTCTTAGTTCTAGGTCCATGGTCACGAGTTTCCTCACCGATCCGGGTGGAGGTAACGGACCAAAAATGTCAGAGAAATGCAGGATGATTTTCTCGATCCTCTCGTCAACATCCATTTTGTCGAGCGAAATCTTGAGGTCTTCAGATGCGTGGAGATTGGACGCACCTAATTCTTGTTTCTTAGATTTTTCATCTTGCTCCGTCAATTTCTTGAGGGCTAGGACCTGTTCGGGGTCCAAAATCATCTGATTCTCTTGGTGATCAATTTTCTTCTTTTCTTTGACTTTCTTTCTTAGTCTCTTGATGTCTTTCCGGCGTAATTGATCTTTTCTTTCTTCTTTCTTTTCTTCTTCTCCTTCAATTTCTTCTTCCAATGCTTCGTGTAGTTCGTGAAGCATGACCAATTCTTCGCCGACATCGAAATACGTCCCATCTTCTCCGTCGTACTCGTCTAGGTAGACCATGCTTTTCCATTTTTCTTTTAGCTCCAGTTTTTGGAGTCTGTCAATTTGATTTAGTAGAAGGAGACGAGTTTCTTCCAAATCTTCTTTTGAAGAAGGGAACGAATTTTTACTCGGGCGTGCGTGTAGGAGACGGAGTTCACGTTCGTCTCCTTCGCTCGTCATCGATTCTAGTGGGACGGAAACGTGTGAAAGAAGTTTTTCGGGGTTAGGAGGCTCGGAAGGGGTCGAAGGAGCCTCTAGAGGTTCTACTTCTTCCAAGAACAGGTTGGCGACCAAGTCGTCGTAGTCCATAGTGGTGTAGGAGTCGTTCGAAAAGGGTATAGTCGACTCGGAAGGAGCTTCGGATATACTTCCGCCTTCGTCGGAGGTTTCTTCGCTCTCTTCTTGAGTTTCTCTTGCCTCTTTCGGACTTTCTTGAACCATTTCTTCGACTTGAAACTTAGGCGTCTCGAACTTGTACTCTTCCTTGCTCTCGTCCACGTCCGGAAACCTTTTCATCATCTCTTCTTTTCCGTACCCACGGTGGTGCTTTAGCACGAACTTCTTTATCTCCTCAGACACGTTTTCCATGGGGTTACAGGACACGTTCTTCCCCGAGACTAGGTACATAGCGGTTCGCCAACGGGGCTTTGGCAAAACCTTATCTTTTGGGTTAAGTCGCTAAAGAGGAACGTCAGGTAAGAGCAACTTTGTCACCGTCAACTTTTCGAGTATAGGCCCCCATAGCTTTTCTTTTTCTTCCCACTTCTTCCCTTCGGGAATAACCAACGCGACCGTAGCTTGGTCCACATAAACTTTTACCAACGTGTGGAGTATTTTTGAGAAAGGGGGGTTGGCGTAGAGCATCTTCCAAGCTCCCAACTTTCCCCAGTCATACCACCACGTGTTGTTGGTTTTGGGAGTACAAAAGTACTCCGCGTCGGCATTCTCTTTGGACGCAAAGAGTTCGACAAAGTCGCCGTTACACGTGTTCGGGTTAAGGCCAAGTTCTCGAAACGCGTCACGCTTGGCGGCGGAGTCGAGAGTGTAGTTCTCCGTTCGGTGTAGGCTCAAGGTAGCGAGGATACTCTCTTGCTTCACCTCGCTATCGAGTGCCAACGGAAAACTCTTGAGAGTCTTGAGCGTAGGTCTTGGACACTTTGTCTCCTTGAGGGGTATTGCTTCCCATTCTTGCTCTTCGTTCACCACCAACAAGTGAGTGGGCTCTTGAAGGGATAAATATTTTATCCACTCGTTTTGCGCAAAGAAGTTCGTCCCCAATACGGCTTCAAAGGCATCGGTGTCGAACGCTTGAAACTTTTGAAGTACCTTTCGGTCCCCCACTTGTATTTCTCCTTCTATCTCGCCTTCGGTGAGAGTGACTCCCCCTTCTCCCGTTTTTACCCCACAAATATTTTTGGGAACTAGGTCCTCATAGTTGACGAACCTAGAAGAGACTAGGGAGATTGTAGCGCCGGTATCAAGGTATGCGTCCACCCATAGACCATTGATAGCGACCCTCAATAGGTAGCAATACCTCGGTGCGTCGTCTCGGTGTCCACCTAGGCTTCCCCCGACGTTTGACCCGCAAGAAAGTCCTTGAGGTTCTTAGCTTGCCTTTCCAGCTTGAGAACTCTTTTTCGCTTCTTTTCTCGCTCTCCTTCCGTCAACTCTTCCAAGCGTTTCTTCTCTTGAGGCTTTCCTTTGTCATCGTCTTTTCCTTTGCCTCCTTTTCCTTCGTTCGCCTTTCCTCCGTTCGCTTTTCCTCCACTTCCTTTTTCTCCTCCTTTCGCTTGGTCCTTTCCCCCTTTGCCTTGACCTTTCTTCGTTTGCTTTTGCTCTTCTTTCCTCGCGTCAAGGCTGTCTTGCCACGCCTTGTCTCTTACGTTGTGTTTTGTCCCACAATTGGGGCAAAACACGGTGGCGAAGAACTTGGGCGCGGTGGAGTTGTCCTCCTCGACTTCCCTTCGCCAATACCACTGCCCTTGGCCTTGCCCTTTGCCTCGTCCACCTTTTCCACGGCCACGACCACCACCACCACGGTTGCCGTTGCCTTGTCCTCGTGCTTGTTCAAACGACACAAAGCACTCCTCACATAGCGAGTGGGCAAAGGCCTCTTCTTGATTCATAGGGGCGTTGGAGTCGGCGTTGGTGTTGCCGTCTAGCCACTTGAGTTGCGCCATCGAGTGCAAGTTTTTCAAAGTAGCGTCAGACTTCCTTTGGAGGGCCACCTCGTAGAGGAGGTCAACGAGAGAGTTGAAAGTGTGTATTCTAGACAACCTCTCGGGAGTAGCACGTATTTTGTCCACGGTTTTGGGCGGAACACGAGGTAGGAGGTGTAGGAGGGCTTTGGAGTCGTCGTAGTAGGACGTAGCCAATTGGTCCGTAAGCGTAGTAAACTTTTGGACGTATTGGGCTATGTCCGCGGTTGTAGGGTATTCCTTCAACCGAGGGATACGCTCTATCTCTTGAATAAGCCCTAGGTCGGTAACGTAAGTAGGGTAGAGCTTTTGGAGCGTAATAAGGAACCTTACCCAAGAGTCACTTTTCTTGAGTGCCCCCGAAACCACTTCTTTTACGTCCTTGTTATCACAACCGTTGATAACAAGGTCCGCCTTGGCTCTTTCGTTGAGGTCTTCTTGTCCCGTCCACCTCAAGAACCTCAAAAAATCTTCGGCGTAAACGTCGAGGTCTCTACCCGAAAACTTGGGTAGTTTGGTTTCGGTTTGGGGTTTGAAAAAAGCTGTGGTTCCTCTACCGGTATGTGGCACCGGTTGTGTGGGGTCGGGGAGTAGCGCCATAGGCGCTAGTGGACCGAGTCCTAGGGTGAGGGCTTGGTCGAGGGTGTATACTTCGTAGGTAGTGGTAAAGCACGCCACGGGTTTGGGTGCTTTGGTACGGGGTACAAAGGGCGACTTGACTCCAGGAGGCACACCGGCAAGCCCGGTGCACACTCGGGTTAGAGGCGAGGGGTGGTAAGGTACACAAGGGTTAGTGGTTAAGTTAGCACTAGTCCTATTTTCTAAGTTTTCAAGACGACCCTTGAGTTGTTGCAAGGTCGACAAAACGATAGTGCTCTCTTCCGAGGAAGAAGAGGCTTCGAAAACATGAGTCCTTTTGGGAGCTTGAGGCTCAGAGAAAAACTTAGGCTCAGGAACTCCGGTAGGCACTCCATGAACAATAGGTTCTCCACCGATAGGGGGTTGAGGCATAGTGGCGTAAGTCACATTAGAACGCCATGGCACAGATTGGAAAGGATTAGTCGAAGACGATGTGGTCCCCGACTCATGAGTCTGTGGGGCATTAGTGAATGAACCTTCATGGTGTTCGAGTTGTTGAACCATTTGTTGCAACCGACCACTCTGGTTGAGCAACGATAGGACCTCCATAGCATTCGCTAGCTCAGTTGTCGTCATGTTACTCGCTGAAGGCACTGGGCGTGGAGCTACAGCTTCAGCATACTCAGGACATGTAGGCGCAGGAAAACGATAGGCTTCGAATCGAGATCCGTCTAGAGGTACTTCTGGGGTTCCAAACCCGGCCATGGTAGGCGCGACTAGTTCCTCATCGGAGACAGGTATCACGACTTGCGCGTCGTTTTCAGAAGCGCCCGTAGCTTCTAGGCTGCTTGGAGTTCTCACAGGGTCCATCTCAATTTTTCAGACTCGATTTTCTGAGTTCAGGAATTCTTCTCCGTCCCTTACTAAATTTCCAGGCTGGAATTGAATCGAAATTAAATCCAAGGGATACTGGATTTAGGCAGAGCAGGTCTACTCTGCTACCAGTTAGATTTGGCACCCTCCTCAACAACAGCAAAGTAATGGGCTCATAGTATTATTGTCTTCCAGCTTAGTCCATAGCAAAAAAGGGACTATGAAACACAATCATTATTTACACCCATGTTCACTCCTTACCTCTCTTCCACTCTCACCTTACAAATATCACTCTTGTAGTAAAATACACCTAGTTAGGACTTACCTAGGAAGCACCACGTGCTCCCTGGTGTCGCCGCCAGGCGCCTCTCCTCTATCTATCTCTCTTCTCTCCTCTTGTGTTTGGGGCTTGGCTTAGGCCTAGGTATATTCTTGGGATCCCCCAATACATGAAACATGCTTGGGACCCACCAAATAGGCATTAAAATACATGTAGAAGTAGGGACAACCATGGAAAAGGGTTGTAGAGTATATAGAGGTCCCTTAGGGGCCTTAGACTCCTTCGAAGGTAGTATGTGTGGTATCACTCACAAAATGAGTCGATCATGCATGACATGCATGACAATCCATGATGTCAAAAATGTGATCATCCAAATTCAAAGAGTTATGAAAAATGAATAGTATAACCTTCTTAGGAACCCATAAGAGTGGGGTTGTGGTTGTGTTAGTTCTGAGCGAAAGTGAGGTTTTGGGTTGGAATGTGAAAAACACATGCTAGGGCGCCAGCATGTCATGACACATGATGCATGACACATGACACATGATGCATGATGAATGATGATGATGATGAATGATGATGATTGATCTGAATCTGCTCTGAGTTCAAATAAAGTACACTCTGAGTTCAAATAAAGTACACTCTGAGTTCAAAATATATACTCCATGGGGCTCAATCTCACTACGACACCAAAATCCGTCAAATGACGGCCTAGAATTTTTCTGAAACGACACACCTGAGCAGAATCCAATTGTGCATCAGAAGCACATTTTTATAGAAATTATAGTCATCTCTGGATTTTTTAAATCCAGAAATTCATACGCATAAAATGGCGGCGCGCAGGAGCGGCTCCTAACGAAGCGCCGGAAAATGGAGAAATAATGGAATTATAAACGTATGTCTCACGTAGTCTTGAAAATGACGAGACACACATTAATAAATAAACATACAGATTCCACCCACACTATTAGAAGAATCAAAAATTCAAGAATTCGAAAATCAATCGAAAAGACTTCAACGAATCAGGTATAAACTACAGGTATGCTCGTCTCGCATGCCGCATACACATTGCTCGTCTCGTGTCTCCGTGAACGAGCCTTGTAGCAGCGCTAACAACGATAGGACGCGATAGAGGGATTGATTAGAAAGATTGCAGATGATTAACGGTCAGATCAGGGTGATTAGACATACACACAAGTGCATAGCAACGTTCTTCGCGTGCGCCCCTCACTTGCTCTCTCTCCCAGCGGTAGGTAAGGTGAGTAAGCCCAGGCGGGGCCACCCCCTGGTGGAGTCCGTGATTGGTGCTGAGATGGGCAGGTGTGCCCAAAAAGATCGCGCATACTCGCGCATGCACACACGCATTAAAGGGTAGGCCACGCGAAGTGCGCACGGTAAACCTTGTTTTGGCTACCCAGGGGCTCCTCGGTACGTTCTTTAAGAGAACCTGAGGAGTCCCTTAAAGCTTGCTTGCTTGACAAGGGTAGCTGGTCCTCCAGCGTGTTTGCGGACAGTGTATTATAGGTCACACTGAGAAGGGTATAATACCTGGAGTGTGGCTTGTTTCCTCCGCCGCAAACGCCCTTTCATTTGCCTTTGTTTTACAGGTGGGCAGGTAGGGTGATTGGTGCAGCAGCCTTTTTTTTATGCCCTGCTAAACAAGGGCGCAGATCACACAAACAAGTAACTCCGCTCCGCCTGTGGCAGAGCAGGGAGTCCGACTTCATCGACATCTGCGCCTTGCACGCGTGAGCACTCCTTCCCTCCAAGCCCTAGCAGGGGAAACGCGTTGTGGCGTCCCCTGTTAGGCCACAGTTGCTTAGCAGCGCTGTGTTCTCTTGTCATTTCACAGGAGGGTCGCTAGGACCCACGACACCTTTGCCTTCGCAACGCCCAGTAGAGTGTGCGTGTAGGAGTGGTAGTCCTGAGTGGGGGCTTGAGCCAGTTGCCCCAGTGCTCGCCCACCAGGATGGTGCCACTGTAGGGTGTGTAGGACCTGTAGTGCGTGTGTCACTGTCCCACCCGTTTCCTGCAATTTTAGCAGGGTTGGTGGGCTGTGGCAGTGGTTAGGTCAGTGTTTTGGCCACATAGCAAAACGGCGTTTTCATGCCTTCATAGCTTTTGGCCACCCCTCCCTGTAGTAGACATATAGGTAGGGAAAACAATACCTGGATTAGTACGCTGGGTATTCCCCAAAGGTTTTGCGCCAGCACAGAAATTGGGCGCTTAGGGGAGGGGAGACCCGGGGCGTACCCCGTGGCATCAATAAGCCAACCCTCCAGGTTTAGCAAGGGCGCAGACTTGGGTATAATTAGGACACCACTTCTGCGGCTTGCTCTCAGGACCTTAGGACTAGCACACTCACACATACGCTTTGGCAGGTAAGGGTAAGGTTCAGTCCCTAGCTTTAGTCTTGGAGGCAAAGGTCTCAGCGAGCCTCAGCAACTCACCAAGGTTGTTCTGGGACAAGTAGTCAACCAGAACTGAGTTTAGGCGTCCCTCCGGTAGAACAAATGCAGAGAAGGGCTCCCAGGTGGCCTCTTCGACTCCAAACCCTTCCCAGAGGGTGAGGAAGCGCCAACCCTGGCGATAGCGGTGGCGTAGGACAGACTTCACCAGGTAGAAGCCCTGCTTAGCCATCTCCTCGGCGTTCATGTCGGGGAGTTCACCTTCAACTTCCATAGGGCTGGCAGCCCCTTGTAGGTCCAGAGCGGCGATTTCCTCGTCGTTCAGCTCCCACTCCTCCCCAAAGAGGTCTTCAGGATCATGGTAGCGCTTCAGGTGTTGAGCAGCGCACACCAGGGTCCCCCCTAGTCGGTGAGAACACCGCACAGTGATACGGTGACCATCCACAGATAGAATCTTGTATGGCCCGAAGTATGGGTCATCGCTGGTAGAGCGTGGCCAGGCGGGTAGTCGACTGTGGTGCACCAGCACCCAGTCCCCCTCTTGGTAGGTGGCCGGTACTCGGTGCTTGTTCTTCTTGTTCCACTGATGCTCCCTCACTCTCTGGAGCATAGCCTTGGCCTTGTCCACCTTCGCTTGTTGCTCTTGGACCCATTCACCCACAGAAGAATGGGTGTCCTCTGGATAAGGGGCATGTAGGAACCACGCCGGGCGCCCCAGGAATAGCTCATGGGGCGAGTAGCCAGTCGCTGAACTCTCTTGGGAGTTCATCATCAAGGATATGACGGGGAGTAGTCTCACTCAGTCTCTGGTGCGTTCAGTTTTGCACCATATCCTGACGTTCTCCTTCAGGACACGGATCTGTCGCTCACATAGGGGGTTGCTTGTGTGAGAGTAGGGAATCCCCGTAGACACCTGGACATTGAGGGATCTCAGGACCCTCTTGTACCAGCCAGTATCTGAGCGTACTCGCACGTCCTCATCGGAGTTGATCTCCTTGGGCGCCCCATAGACACAAAACCACTCCTCCAGGAGTATCTTGATAGTCTCCTCCCCGGTAATGTGCTTGGTACATGGGAACACCCTGGTAAACCTGGTCAACCCACAGGTTACCACGAGGGCGAAGTCATAGCCCCCGAACTTCGGCATCTCCGTGTAGTCCACGTATAGAACACTGTTGGCACAGTGAGGGATGGGCAGGGTCGAGTAGAGACCTCTGTCCCTGATATCCCCTGGTTTACAGGACCTGCACGGGCACTTGTCCACGATAGGCTGCAGGGTTTTCCGCAGTTTTTTGCACTGAACGGCGCCTTTTGTGGCTGGCCAGGCCGGGGAGAATGGCTCTTGCGCGCCAAGCTTTTTTGGGGAGGGGCGGGAGCCCGAAATCAAGTTCAATCGCGGGCTGAGTACCGCTGCACGTTGCTGTCCTCGTCTGCTTCATCTCAAAGAGACTTGGCAGCCCCGTTATAGACAACCGCAGGCCGGGGTCTCCGCTTGATACCCGAAGGCGGTGTGGTTGCGGATTGGGGGTTAGAGCATGACGGCTTGAGCACGGGGGGTGGCTTGGGGGAGGGATTCATTTGCAGAAGTGACTGGTGAGTGCCAGTGTGGTAGTACTGATTGATCGCGCCGCTAGGGCTGTCGAGGGTCGGCGTGAGAAAATGTGTAAGTGTGGCTTTTTCAAAGAGATGACACGTTGGACGAGTGTGAGGACGATTGTGAGTTTGTACTCGCGGGGGAGGGGGGGGCTGGTGCGAAGTACCTTGTTATGCGAGGAGAAGGGGCGGAAATGGGGGCGGAGGCGGCGAGGGGGGGTGCTGGTCTAGGGGGGGGGGGGAGGTTGAACATGTCCCTGATTGTGAGCGGCCGTTTGGGGGGCGGAGGCTCTGGCTGGGGTTGACTTGCGGTACCGCGTTTCAGTGATAGAGGCCGGACGGGCCTTGGGGGCTGGCGGCCGTGTTTTCGAGTTTTGGTGTGTGCCGCAGGAGATGGGGGGCGGGGGCGTTTTGGGGGCTTGTGTGCAACTTTGTCCGGGAGGGGGGGGGGAGGGTGGTAGGCGGGGGGGGGGCGTTGTTGGGCGGTGTGCGACGTGCTGTAGGGCGACCAGGGGCGTCCCCATGAGTTGGGGCCCGTAGGGGGGGTGAGCGGGGCTGGGGGGGGGTGGTCTTTTAGCCATTCCAGCGTGCGGTATAGGGCGCTGAGGAGCAGGGGAACACGATCCTTCAGGGCGAGTTTTAAGTCGTGACAGTGTGCTGGTTTTCTTCGGCCGGAGGGGGGGGTTGTGAGTTTGGTGTACAGCGTCATGGGAACAAGCCCCCGGACGAAATTGCGTCTCTCCCCCACGTGTGTGGTCGCGGACCACCATTGGGACACCACCGTGGTGAAGGGGGGGCGCCAGCATTGAATGTAGGATTGGACCAGGTGTTCGCACGTTGGGCAGTGTGAGACGAAAGAGATAACATCCATCGGGTGCGGGTCGGGGCAAGCGTGGCAATGGCGAGGGCGCAAGTCGTCGTGGAAAGCAAATGGCGCCATGTTGAAATTTCCGGAGGACCATTTGAAAGGGAGGCCTTTGAACCACGAAGTGTGATTGTAAAAATGGAAGCTGGACGGTGCGTGGATGTTTTCGTGTTTGTGGCGAGGGAGGAGATGCTTGATTGAGGTTGTAGTCAATTTGTGTATGACTGGGAGGGGGCCCCTGGATATGCACCCTATCGGGGGGGGGGGAAGGAGGGAGGGGTCCCAGACCATCACGTGGGCGGCCCACTTTGAGTAAGCATCTGAGATTTCATTCCCCACGAACCCGGCGTGCCCCTTGATCCACCCGGCCCTCTGGCTTTCGTGGGTTAGCTTGCCTGTGGTATGTGTCGGAGGATTAGAGCGAGGCGAGGGACGGTACGAGGGACGGTTAGCCCAAACACTTCGTCTTCTCTCCGTCGAGGTATACCGTGGTGCCACTCATGGCGTGCGGCCCCCGTGAGGACCAGGAGAGAGCGGGCAAACAGGCGGATGCGAAAGGAGTCCCCGTTGGAGGGGTTCTTAAAGAACATTGTGGTGTCCGATTGGGAACCAAAAATGGACACTGGGTCGCCTAGCAAGGGGTCGTCCCCGTGGTAGCCGATGCCCTCTCCCGGGAGATACATTGTGCCCGTGATTTGGTTGGGAGGAGGGTGTGAGAGGCCTAGCCGCTCCAGCGCGGCATTGTAGGTTTGGAGGATGGAGGAAAACTCTTCCGGGATGGGGGACGTGGCGGCGACTTTGCTCGGGCCGAGGTATGCGTGGCCGAAGTGTTGGACTGAGCGCCCGTGGTACTTCTCCCACGTGTTGTCGTGGAGAATCTTTTTTACCGTTTCCTCTTGGCTTTCGGAGAATACGTCGCGGACGTAATAAAAACCAGCGGGGAGGCGGGGGTCGATTTGAATATCCGAGGCGGGGGTGGGGGCACCGTGGTCGGGGGGTAGGAGGGTGGTCGCCTCGCCTCCTAGTGGAGCAAGCAGCGGGACGCTGGTCTCGGACATCTCTTCGATGCGGCTTGGTCCCGGCGTTGGCGTAACGGCGCCGGCGTCCTCCGGTGCCGCGTTCCACTCGCTGATGCGCTCAGTCAGCCCCGTAGCGGGCCTTTCACGAAGGGCGGTGACAAGTTGGGACACGAAGGCCGTGGACCCCAAGGCGGCTCCCGCTTGGAGGCGCTGCACTATGGGTTGCTCGTGCTCGGCCACATCCGGGTCTTGAGCGGGGAGGATCTTCTCGAGGGCGATGAGGTTGCGGTGTAGTGGGGCAAAGGCAGCGTCTCCATATTTGAAATCATGCGCTAGCAGCGCGGATTCCCCCTTTTCGTAGACCACGAGGTAGGCTTGTTGGTGTTCGTAGGGAGGCCGCGTGGGCTCGAACGACACGTACGGGCCAAGAAACCCCGCTTGGACGCGCAAGTCGAGAGCGTGCGCCGATCTTGGGGCCACTAGGAGCACGGCGGTCTTCGGGGCCTTAGATGAGTCGTATGAGGGCGGGGCCGGCGTCGCGTGGGCTCGCTCGGGGGCGCCCGAAGGCGCGGACCTCGCGTTGCCGTCGGATCGTGACGAGAACCGCACTAATTGCCCATCTATGCCATGAAAGAGGACAATGCCGCATGAGTGGAAGAAGCGGATAGCTAACGTTTGGACACCGGTCTTCATGACGTCGCACGGCGCGTGAGTGGTGTCAATCGCCACGACCAAGGAATCTTTAGACCGGAACATCGCTCCTAGGGGCGGTGAGGCGCCCCGTCCACCGGGCAGGTTGGCGATCATCATGGTGAGCATTTCCGGAGCTTGTAGGTCTTTGTTTCTTTCCTTTCGGTCCCTAGCGATCGCGGCTCGATACACTTCGGTAGTCGGCAAAGCGTGCATGTCCATTGCAAGGAGTTCTCCGGTGAGGAATTGGGCGCACTCTCGGACCTTAAACATGAGCTCGTCGGCAAAGCGAGATGGGAGTTCCCAATCAAACCGGTAGTAGGCCCAATGCGGGCTCTCGGAAGGGACTATGTGGCCAAACGGGTAGTAGGCATTTTTGGTGTTCACCGATACGTTTGCTAGCGCGGGGACAAACATTTCGTTCATTAACTTCATGAAAGCACGGGCGTCTCCAATTTTGCGTTGCCTTGGTTTAGTTTTATCTCTCTCTTCCGGCGGCGAAGGCTCAATGTGATCAAGGAATTCTATGCTCACCTCAAAACGTAGTGTTTTGTGCAACCGGAGGTCTCGCACCGTTGGATGGGCGTGCTTGGCGGCGAAGCGGAAAGGTTCAAACTTAAAATTGATGTCTTCATATCGGCACCCGTCAAAGGAAGAGGTGTTTAGGAGCAAGGCAACATACGGCATCGTTTGATGGCCGCTCGTGCGGAACTCGTAGGAGTCTTTGCCGTCTCTTTTGACCTTGTAGGCGTCCCGGAGTTGCGCCCCGTGCATACATATCACGCTAGAAATGTACGGAAGAAGAGGAAAAAGGGCGGAAGTTGAGCCTAGCATGCGAAAGGTGGCGGCAACCACTTGAGCGTCCCACGCCGGAATAACGAACCATCCTTTGAGGTCCTTGCTCTCTTCTTTGGCTTTATCCAGCACGGTTCTTAATTGTTTAGCCCACGGGGTGGCGGTGGGTGGAGACTCCTTGGCTTCGGCTTGGGAATAGTCCAACTCATACGGCTTTAGGTAGAAACGCTTGTGCTTGAACAAAAGCTTTTCGAGCTCGTTGTAGTTATTGTGCGCAACGGAAGAGACCCTACCTCGATCTAGAATTTCCGTGGAGTTGCTCCCAACGAAGGCGGATTGAATATCGGTGCCTTCCACATCCAGGTAAAACTCGGAGTAGTCTTGTAGTCGGCGGTAGACTTCGGGAACGAAAATGCGTTGGCGTGTGTCAAATATTTTGCCTTCAATGGCTTCAAGTTGGCGTGACGGAAAGCGTGTTTGCAACGGCGAGTTTGAGGCTTGGTGTTTTTGAAAGAGGTGTGACGGAGAATAGTTGAATAGCGTTGAAAGGCCATCATCGGCGGCTTTGGAGCTTCCAAATAGGGTGAAATTCATGGTGTTTTCGGGATGAACGAAAAGGTGGCTTGGCGTCAATTGAAAGATTGCGAGCGTGGATGTGAACTCGGGAATTGAGATGATGATTTGAAAACTGCGGGAAAGGCTCCAGAACTTGAACAGCCCAGGATTTTCTCCAATCACCGAATAGCCTGGACTACTGGTGGATCCATCAACAAAATGCTGAGGGTCAATCGAAAAAAAATAGACACTCAGAAAGTGTCAGGGTTTTCCGCAGTTGGTCGTCAGTCCACGTAGTGTGGAACCACTGCTTGAACAACCTCAGGGTGCGGTCAGCACCCACATGACCACTGGACTCATGGGTCCACTTCAGCAGCGCTGGGACTCGGTCACTAGGCACCACAATACGGTCCTCGTGCCATAGGTAGCTCTTGTCCCTCTTCCACTGGTCTTGGTTGACCAGGAGGGGTTCAAGGCGTTTCTCCAGGCGCTTGTAGATATCCCCGAACTCCTTCAGGTACTCCGATTGTTGGAGTCCATCCAGGGGGCGTATCATGGTCATGTTCAGGTCCAGGTGTACGTCCATACGGCTGAACGCCTCGTTAGCCAGCGCTTCAGACCGGGCACCAATCAGGGCGTCGAAGTTGTTGCGGCTGATGTAGTCGGCACACTCGTTCTTCACTCCCTGGATATGGTGTACCGTCAGCCGTAGTTGACTGAGGTAGGTCCACCAACGTCGTAGCTTGGCCTTCTCAGGCCAGGGACCCTTCTGGAAACTGCGGACCGGTTCTTGGTCGCACAGCCAGACCACAGGGTTACTCCCCAACAGTCGTGCTTGTGAGGATAGCACCAGCATACCCGCGAGCAATTCCTGCTCATAGGTGGAGTAGTTCCCCCTGGCCTGGTTCCACTTCCAGTTCCAGTGGCCCAGAGGTAGTAGGACCCACTTGTCTTCAGGGTAGCTGTGCTTGAGGGTTCCATCTCGGTTGAGACCTTCCGTCCCCCATTGGGAAATGGCCGAGTCGAACTCCTCCTTCTCCAGTGCTTGCCATTGGAACAACGTTCCACCACCGCCCACATTGCTGGCGTCGGTCACCAGGATAATCTCCCCTTGTGCCCTAGGCACGCCCAAGCACTTAGCGTTGGCTACCTTGTCTTTGAGCTCGTCAAACGCTTGTTGCTCTTGTGGGCCCCAGCGCCAAGTAGTACTCTTCTTGATCAAGTCCGTCAGAACGGCGCTGGTATAGGTGAAGTTCTTGATGTGGCGGCGATAGAAGTTGCACGCCCCAATGAAACTGCGTACATCATGAAGTCCTTTCTTGGGGTCTTCGTGTCGTACCTTGGCATCCATCAGGGGTTTGGCCTTAGAGTCCGCTGGGGTCCACCACCCATAGCCAACGTCAAACCCCAGGTACTGCATGGTCTCCTGCATGAACTCACACTTCTCCAGCTTGAGTCGTGTGTGGTTCTCCTGGCAGACCGCAAAGAACTCACCCAAGAGGATTAGGTGATCCTCCTGGGTATTGGTCCCGAGGCATACATCGTCGATGTGAGCCTGCATCTGGGCACCACGGGATATGAGCTCCTGCACCTTAGGTCTCCTTCCTAGGATGGACAAGATCTTGTTCATCAGCTCTTGGAAAAGAGCGGGTGCGTTAGCCACGCCAAACGGCATGACCTTCCACTTGAACACCCTCCCCTGAGGGGTGATGAAGGCCAGTAGTTCCTGTGCGTTGGGCGTCAGGTCCACTTGCCAGAATCCGCTTCGCTTGTCCATCTTGGTCTTGTAGCGACAGGAGGCTATCTTCTCCAGGGTAGACTCCATATTGGGAATGGACCCTGAGTGGTTCAGCGTCTTCTTGTTCGGCTCTCCAAAGTCCACTACCAGCCGTTTGGCTGTAGACCCAGGTTTAGCCACCAGGAAATGAAGCGGTACCCAGAACCCCATGGCTATGGTAGGGCATACAACCGGCCTCCGGTCCACTAACCCCATGTACGGAAGGCGCCCGTTGACGCCCGGTGCGAGCCCGGCGGGAGCGTGTTCCGTGCCGTAAAGCCCCGCATCGGCAACCGATGCACCGCCAGCGGAGATTTGTATATCAGAACATCAGGAATCAACAGGGTTTTATTTTCATATTGTTTCCGTCAAGTTTTACGCTTCCGTTCTGATATTCACTGTTTTGACTGCTGGCGGTTGGATCGCGACTTTACCGTAACCGCCAGTTTAACTGTTTATAATGGAAATTTTAACGCAATCCGTCACGAAGGCTCCAAAGCCTTCAGGAACTGCATGGACGCTTCCGCAATTTTCACATCTTACACTCGCAACCTTAATCCGAATTTTTCAGGATGTCGGAATCGGATTTTCGACTTCGACATCCCCGCACTTGATTTGACCTCTTTCGAGTGGACCTACGTGCTTCCCTATGCACGAATCAACTTTCCTTTTATCCTGCCCTCCATTTGACTCAGAGATATGGGCAAAACAAAGTTGATTCGTGAGGCCACTTGTAAGGGTCATATCTCGTGCCGCTTGCGAGGAATGACAATAAGGAAACGTGGGATGTATTCACAATACTCCCGACGTAATTTAGGAAGCTTTATATGCCTTGCGTTTCCACACGTGCGCGCTAGTGTAATGGATCATGGTCAAGAGGGTAGAGTTTGCGTTGTAACTCTTTGGCCATGACATTGCGTGCGTTAAGATAACTTTCGAGTGTAGCGCGCAAGTGTTGGTGTTGCATAGGAACTCTCCTTGAGTTCCTATGAGCGATTGACACAAAGTTATGCCCTTGGAGGGGCATGACATATCGTGGGGGGGGCTACCTTTTTGGGCAATATGGAGTATGTGCCTTGTGTTGTGTTGCGTGCCCATTTGGCGGGTCCATCGCTCCAAGCCAAGCCCGCCAATGGACCTCATATTGTGCAAGCCCCTTCTCCATACTCCCTACGATCAATTGCAAGCCTAACCTTCGTGAAGGGAAGCTTGTGTGGTGATCCCGAAGCGATGCGTTGGGAGCAAGGTGTATGTTTTGCAATTTTCCATAATTTCATGTGCCCACTTGGGAAGTAGCGCTCGTAACCTTTCAAGGCGCCCCAAGTGGAGCACATATGTGGGATCGAAGGTCATTGGTGTCAAGTCATTGTGTTTAGAAGGATTAAGTGATTGCACGATCCAAGCCGAAGATATTATAATATAATTGTGCACCTTTCAAGGCACTTTTGTGTGTGCTTGTGCCAATTTTGCCGTTTTTGGCCCGTCATGATGTCAAGTGGCGACCGTGTATCTCAACGTCGCGCTCAATTGACATCATGATCCAAGTATGTTATGAGGGTACATACTTCGGTCCCCAACATATCTTGGACCCGGCGAATAACTCCTCTTACGCTTGGCATACCGTGGCCGCCATGTTGGCAATTTGGGACTATCCCGAATCATGGGCTCACTTGGCGACCCTGCCATTCCCAATACCGGAGGAGTTGGGCGACGCCCAAAAGATATGTTGGACACATATGACTTGATACCAATCCTATGGCACACTCCGGTCCAAGTCGGGCATGTGCCTCATTTGCCCCAACCATGAGTGTGCGCATCTTTGGCCATTTTGAGCAATTTTCTACTTTTGCTGCCCGCCGTGCACTATGTTCTAACCCTCGTGCACGCCGGACGCATGGACCAACGGACCATATATGACATGGGTGTTATGGGTAATGGTCCCCATGGTCCACACACCACGTGGGCGAAGCGGAGCAACCTTCGTTAAGGTGCTAGCCCAAAATGAGTGTGGGCAATTTTGCCATTTTTGCATTTGTGGACCCAATTGGGAATGTCACCACGCCAAGTAGCATGAAGATCTTTGAGAGCCAAGGGCATGGGAGCCTCTGTTGGACTCCCGGTGGATCGCGTATGGAATGACAGATCCGATCTCCAAGCCGGCGTGGAGATATACTATTGGGAGCACCCCAAATTTTGGCTCATTTCGAGCAGCCAAAATGACCCCATTTTGGGACCCCAATTTCCCCCTTCCGTGTGGTCAATTGGCGGCCCCATTTCTCTGAGCCCACAGGGAGCCCGGACCTAACTCCAGGTTGTACACTCAGATATAAGTCCTAGGTCCTGCCTCCTACCCTGTGAGCCATTGGCCTTACCTTGGCCGGGCGAGCCACGCGTGGGAATGACGCCAATTTTGGTGATTTTGGCATCATGACCCCACTTGACTCATCCGTGTTGCCCTGATGCCGGGACCTCAGAGGGAACCAGGTTGGGTGAGGGCTCCAGGGAGTTCGTACTCGAAGGGCATAGGGTCACTTGCCTCGTCCCTACCTCTGGCGGGTCCGGACGAGAGGTCAATTTTGGGAATTTTGGAGCTAATATCAGTTTGGGCTGAAACAGCCCATTTTCAGCTACTGAAGCGGTACCCAGAACCCCATGGCTAGGTTACGGCATACAACCGGTCTCCGGTCCACTAACCCCATGTACGGAAGGGAAGACGCCCGTTGACGCTCCATTCCGTGCCGTAAAGCACCGCCAGCGGAGATTTGTGTATCAGAATATCAGGAATCAACAGGGTTTTACTTTCATATTGTTTCCGTCAATTTTTATGCTTCCGTTCTGATATTCACTGTTTTGACTGCTGGCGGTTGGATCGCGACTTTACCGTAACCGCCAGTTTAACTGTTTATAATGGAAATTTTAACGCAATCCGTCACGAAGGCTCCAAAGCCTTCAGGAACTGCATGGACGCTTCCGCAATTTTCACATCTTACACTCGCAACCTTAATCCGAATTTTCCAGGATGTCGAAATCGGATTTTCGACTTCGACATCCCCGCACTTGATATGACCTCTTTCGAGTGGACCTACGTGCTTCCCTATGCACGAATCAACTTCCCTTTTATCCTGCCCTCCATTTGTCTTAAAGATATGGGCAAAACAAAGTTGATTCGTGAGGCCACTTGTGAAGGTCATATCTCGTGTTGCTTGCGAGGAATTACGATAAGGAAACGTGGGATGTATTCACAATACTCCCGACGTAATTTAGGAAGCATTATATGCCTTGCGTCTCCACACGTGCGCGCTAGTGTAATGGATCATGGTCAAGAGGGTAGAGTTTGCGTTGTAACTCTATGGCCATGATATTGCGTGCGTTAAGATAACTTTCGAGTGTAGCGCGCAAGTGTTGGTGTTGCATAGGAACTCTCCTTGAGTTCCTATGAGCGATTGATACAAAGTTATGCCCTTGGAGGGGCATGACATATCGTGGTGGGAGCTACCTTTTTGGGCAATATGTGGTATGTGCCATGTGTTGTGTTGCGTGCCCATTTGGCGGATCCATTGCTCCAAACCGACCCCGCCAATGGACCTCATATTGTGCAAGCCCCTTCTCCATACTCCCCACGATCAATTGCAAGCCTAACCTTCGTGAAGGGAAGCTCGTGTGGTGATCCCGAAGCGATACGTTGGGAGCAAGGTGTGTATTTTGCAATTTTCCATATTTTCATGTGCCCACTTGGGAAGTAGCGCTCGTAACCTTTCAAGGCGCCCCAAGTGGAGCACATATGTGGGATCGAAGGTCATTGGTGTCAAGTCATTGTGTTTAGAAGGATTAAGTGATTGCACGATCCAAGCCGAAGATATTATAATATAATTATGCACCTTTCAAGGCACTTTGGTTTGTCTTTGTGCCAATTTTGCCATTTTTGGCCCGTCATGATGTCAAGTGGCGACCGTGTAAATCAACGTTGCGCTCAATTGACATCATGACCCAAGTATGATATGAGGGTACATACTTCGGTGCCCAACATATCTTGGACCCGGCGAATAACTCCTCTTGAGCTTGGCATACCGTGGCCGCCATGTTGGCGATTTGGGACTATCCCAAATCATGGGCTCACTTGGCGACCCTGCCATTCCCAATACCGGAGGAGTTGGGCGACGCCCAAAAGATATGTTGGACCAATATGACTTGATACCAATCCTATGGCACACTCCGGTCCGAGTCGGGCATGTGCCTCATTTCCCCAACCATGAGTGTGCGCATTCTTGGCCATTTTGAGCAATTTTCCACTTTTGCTGCCCGCCGTGCACTATGTTCTAACCCTCGTGCACGCCGGACGCATGGACCAATGGACCATATATGACATGGGTGTTATGGGTAATGGTCCCCTTGGTTCACACACCACGTGGGCGAAGCGGAGCAACCTTCGTTAAGGCGCTAGCCCAAAGTGAATATGGGCAATTTTGCCATTTTTGCATTTGTGGACCCAATTGGGAATGTCACCACGCCGAGTGGGATGGAGATCTTTGAGAGCCAAGGGCATGGGAGTCTCCGTTGGACTCCCGGTGGATCGCGTAGGGAGTAACGGATCCGATCTCCAAGCCGGCGTGGAGATATACTATTGGGAGCACACCGAATTTTGGCTCATTTCGAGCAGCCAAAATGACCCAATTTTGGGACCCCAATTTCCCCCTTCCGTGTGGTCAATTGGCGGCCCCATTTCTCTAAGCCCACAGGGAGCCCGGACCTAACTCCAGGTTGTACACTCAGATATAAGTCCTAGGTCCTGCCTCCTACCCTGTGAGCCATTGGCCTTACCTTGGCCGGGCGAGCCACGCGTGGGAATGACGCCAATTTTGGTGATTTTGGCATCATGACCCCACTTGACTCATCCGTGTTGCCCTGATGCCGGGACCTCAGAGGGAACCAGGTTGGGTGAGGGCTCCAGGGAGTTCGTACTCGAAGGGCATAGGGTCAGTTGCCTCGTCCCTACCTCTGGCGGGTCCGGACGAGAGGTCAATTTTGGGATTTTTCAGCTAATATCAGTTTGGGCTGAAACAGCCCATTTTCAGCTACCAACTCCTGGGTGATAATGGCGGGGCCATATCTCCGGCTCAGAGAGGAGTTGGTACCTGCCGTTAAGGGAGCATAGGGAGCCACTGTCGGTTGGCCTTGGAGCCCATTGCTTCCCAGGAACTCGCCTGTGGCTGTGCGGGACACCTCTCCCATTGGCAGGGTTTCAGGGTCCGGACTGAGCAGGGCATGGGTTGTGTTTGAGCCCCCGCCCCTACCAGCCACTGAAAGGGTCGGACCTGGGATGGGGATATGAGTTGGGACTGAGTGTCTATTGTCCTGTAATGCCCTTACCCCAGTCCAGTCTTAACCCCATGTGTACATATCCTGATGTGTTGCTGTACATACTTTCGTTCCCTCTTTGCAGAGTGGCAAGGATTCTGAAACGCTTTGTCACATGACATGAGCGCATTGATGCCCTTGTGAGCGTAGTGCTTTGCCTGCCTGCTCACTTGCGCGTGTCCCGCAGCGTCCCGTGGCCGGCCCCCCACGGGAACGCGTCAAAAGCGTTTCACCGCCGCGGGGTTACCCAGCCCCCGCGTGCCACTCGGGGCCACCAACCCCGAGCAGCGCGGCGCAGCTCGCAGCTCGCAGCGCAGCGCAGCGTCTCGCAGCGCAGCGCAGCAGCTTGCAGCGCCACCCAGCGGCAGCGCCCGTGGAAGAGGTGCACAGACCAGGACTCCTGCATCAGCCCCATCAGCCGACCCGGAGTCCCATCGGCCGACCAGCAAGGCCGCGTCAACCACCTCCACAACCACCGGCTGACCAGCACCAGCCGCACTTCCAATCCAGTGCTACAGCACCCTCCTCAACAACCACAACCAGTTCGTTGAGTTGAACGAGTGCACATCAAGGACCTCAAGACCAACTACGCCCCCGCTGCCATGGTGAATTGGCAAGAAGCGGGTAGGAGGTGGCCGCAGCCCCACCCCCATGTGGCGCGCCTGCTGCGCGGATTGCTGTGGGACCAGCAATACCGCTACAGCAATCCCCAGTGCGAAGGCGGCATGCCCGGGAGCTTCGAGCTCCGGGAGGACATGGGGGAGGACCACCTGCGGGCAGTGGAGGAGTGGCTGCGGGCGGAAGGGTACGAGTACCGCTTCCGCCGCAAGCGCTGGAGGACGTGGACCCGGCCGGACAGGCCCGGCGAGGGGCTGCGCCCCGACGGGATTGAGGAGGACGAGGACCCCAACGCCTACCCGTCGGGCGCCTCGATCAACGTCTCCCTGTGGGACGTGATCGAGAAGAACTTCCCGGAACCGGGGAGCGAGCGCAGGCTGCAGGGCAGCAGCAGCGCGTCTCCGGCGACGGAGAAGCGGTCCGCCGGGGACAGGAAGCGGGACCGGAGGTGGCGGGAGTACCAGGAGTCCCTGGCCGCCGAAGCCGCCCAAGGCGCCAAGGGCGGAACCCCAGCCCCCAGTCCCCAACGGGCCAATGGTGGTCATCACCCCGGCTCCACCACCCTTGGCGACTACATCCAAGTCGCCAAGCAGACCCAGGCCAAGCCCCGTCCGCTGCTCCTGAGGGCCCGGCAGGCCCCAGCAGGCCCCAGCAGCGACGTGGAGTCGGCCCACCGCGGGAGGATGCCGGCCGACCAGGCCAGCTCCAGCAGCAGCGTCGCTCCCGAAAGGGACGTGGCGCGCGCCTGTGAGCGCGCCTGTGGGGTGCCCTGCAACCGTCGGGTTGCCCGGCAACGGGCCAGGCAGTACAGCGCTGCCGTGGAGGGCGCCGTCGGCATCGCCCAGGAGGAGGCTGCGGAGTGGGCGCATGGCATGGCCATCCACGCCCAGACCGTGGCGGCCATTGCGGCCGGACTCACGGCCGTAGCCGCCCATGGGGCAGCGACTGCCCAGGTCAACGGTGAGTTGGCGGCAGCCGACGAGGAAGCCCGCCTGACGCAGGAGGCCATTGCCTGCAAGGAGGCCGAGGTGAAGGCGCTGGAAGAGGCGCTTGCCCAAGAGAGGGCAAAGAAGGAGGCGGAGGAAAGGGCCCACGCCGAAGCGACGGCTAAGGCCCAGGAGGACGCCGCCAAGAAGGAAGCCATCGAGGCCGCGCGACGGAAGGTCGCTGAGGAGAAGGCCAGGACGGAGGCGGAGCTGGCAGCGTTGGAAGCGCAGAAGGCGCGGCTGCAGCAGGCCCGGGAAGCCGAGGCGGCTCGTGCTCGGGAGGAGGCCGAAGCGCGAGCTGCCGCAGCCACCGCCGCCGCAATGGAGGAGGCAGAGGCCAAACTCCGCCGCGAGACTCCCCCGGGAGCATCACGAATGGAGACCCTTCGAAAGCTTTTCGAAGGGGACGCCTCCTCCAGGATGGCGCTGGATGAGGCCGACACGGGCAGCAGTGGGAGCGTCGGCACCACCGCCCGTCGACGGAGGAAGGGCAAGGGGAAGACCCCCGAGAGGCCGCGGAGGCCAGCGGGTGGGCACCCCCACGACAGTGACCCCTTCTTCACCGCCAGTGACGGGGATGAACGAGGCCGTCGACATCGCCAAGTGGTGGCTTGGACGGGCGGAGGCGGCGGAGACGTCCCCATGGAACCGGAAGGTGAGGATGAGGATCTCCCTCCTCCCTACCGGAGCTCGGAGTCCTCCGAGACCGAGACGCCCAGGTGGGGCGACATGGGCGAGGATGACGACATGGACTTCGGCATCACGAGGAAGCGCCCATCCTCGGACCCACCGAGGCGACCCGGCGGAGACCCACCGGGACCCCCTGGCGGAGGACCATCAGGACCCCCTGGAGGACGCCCACCGAGTGGACCCCCTGGAGGCGGACCACCGGGCGGGGGAGGACCCCCTGGACCGGGCGGACCCGGCGGAGGCCCTCCTGGAGGACCCCCTGGGGACCCCGACGACCCACCAGGGAACGGCGACCCGGATACCACCTGGCGGTGGATTGTCTACCTCCGCAGGAGGGTCTTTTCCCTCGAGTGCGAGGTAGACACGGGCAAGGTCGAGATGGCTCGCATCTCCGCGGTCGCCGCGCGCGCGCAGAAGGAGCTGGACATCGCCAGGGCCGAGGCCAAGTCGCTGACCAACGTCGTCAGCGGCCTGCAGGAGAGGCTGGATGCGCTGGAAGCCCGTGGGAGCGTCAGCAGCGACCACCCACCCCTGGAGTCTGGCTCGTCGGACGACGGCTGGGGACCCGGACCAGGTCCAGGCAGACCCCACGCCCCCGGCGGAGCCCCCAGGAGTCGCCCCAGCGCCAGGGCCCCCTCTCTCACCGCCCCCTCTCACCACAGCGCGGGCCGCCGCAACGAGCGCGTGCCGCCCGGCAGTGGCAGTGAGGAATGGCGTGATGAGTGCATCAGCGCGGACTACCACAACCGCCGTGCCCCACCGCGGACGCCTGTACGCCCCCGACGCCCGGCACCAGCCCCGGCCCCAATCCCCAGGGCTGGAGGACGTTATGGTGGACTCAGGGATGAGGTCCCCAGAGGAGACGTGGAGTGGGATGTCGGCGAAGGTGAGGACCTGGACCTGGACCTGGAGGAGTTCGACATCAGCCCGCCGCGTGGTGTACGACGGGAGGCCGCTGAACGCAGCCGCCGGCGCCGTGATGAGGATGCGTACATGGAGGCAGTACGGCGTGAACATTTCGGTTCAGCGTACGTGGAGGAACCGCGGCGTAGCCACAGGGATTCCATGGAGGAGATGGACGTGGCGGCCGTGGGAGTCCGTGGGCGAGGCCGATGGGAACCTCGGTCGACCTCGCGGCCGGCGTTCATGGTCTCTAAGGCCGCGGACGCCGCCGTGTGGGAAGACTTGAAGGACATCAAGCCCCCCATGTACGATGGCAACCCCCTCAACCTCGACCGCTTCTTGGAGAAGCTGGACGATTGGGGGCTGACCGTCACTGAAGACCTGCCTCCCGCGGATGCGGAGAGATACGTCTTCAAACGGTTCAGGTACCGCCTGCCGGAAGTGCTCGGCGAGCTATACTTCGTGGCGACCAAGGAGGGGAGAATCAAGACCCTCAAGGAAGCCAAGAAGTGGCTCAACGAGCAGGAGCGGGTGGACGCTCCGCAGGTGGCTGCCAAGCGCTGGAAGTCCATCAAACTTGAGCATGATGGACGGGAGATCCGCCTACGAGATTGGCGGGACTTCCGAGGGAAATGCACCCTCTTCCGCCGCAACGTGGAGGACTGGAACGAGGGTGACGAGCAGGCTCGCCTGCTCTCCATGCTGCCGGAAGCATGGATCAAAAGGGTCACCAAGGAGGAATCCAAGCGGGCCAAGTCCAACCACACGGTCAAGATGATGCTCCCCAAAGAGTATCATACGAACGTGGTGGCTTGGGCGAAGACGAACGTGGCCCGGGATGTCGAACGGCACTCCCTGCGGAACGCTCTTCTCATCACCGTCTCGGGCGATCGCGAGAAGACCGCGATGTGGCGCCTTGACGATTGTGAGTTGAGCGGCCAGACCATCCGTCTGCAGCCCATCCCGGCGCGGATGAGCTGCGACGAGATCCTGGAGTGGGTTGGCGAGGAAGTACTCAAGGAGTACCGAAACCTCCACCACACCCGCGGGTTGAGGCCCGGCGACCGCGACGTCAACTACGTTGGCGAGGGACCTGGCGGGGAAGATGCCATGGACCCAGCGGGAGCCGGCGGCGATGAGACTCTCGTCGACGATGACGACGACGATGAGCCCGCCGAGGTGGCCGTTTGTGCCTTCGTGGCCAGGAACCTGAGCGCGGGGAGCAAGCCGGGAAACTGGAAGCCCCTGCAGCAGGGTTGGAGGAAGCAGGAGAAGAGGGACCCTCGCCGCATTGGCGACCCTCCGCTGTCCTTTGGGGAGTTCGTACGAGCTCACCCGCAGGGCTGTTTCGTGTGTTATGGGAGGAAGAAAGGCTTCAACCATGACCTCCGAACATGCCCCGTCCACAAGGCCGACACGGAGGCTTACAAGAAGGCGCACGGGTCGAAGAAGCGTGCGCCCGCGGGTATCCGGGAAGCCAAAATGGAGGTCGACAAGGACGAGCTGGCCAAGCTGATGTCGTCGGTGGGGACCGAGTTGGCCAAGGAGATCCAGGAGATCAAGAGGAACTGGGTCCCCAGGTCGGACAACAAGAACAAGGAGAACAACCAGAATGACCAGAACAAGGACAAGGACAAGAACAAGGGTAAGAAAGGGGGAAGGAAGAAGGGCATCAACGAGGTTGATGCGGAGGAGAACACCCCTTCCTCCACAACCGACGCCCCCTAGCGGAGCCCCTGCAGCCAAGGGCCCCAGCTAGGGCGGTCGCAGGATGGTGACGTGGGAAGCGCCGAACCATCCAAGTCGGGAGTCGTTAAGCACAAGGGGACTGCCGCGGGCGGAAGGCCCGGTCCGGCGCCCAGTCGCGGAGGCGGGGTGAGGGCAAGTGAAGGCACGAACCCTTGCACCCGTCCGTCCTTCGCGACCAAGAATGTGTTTGATGTACTACAGGATCTATCCGAGAGTATCGGAGGATCACCCGGACCGCAGCTGGATGCTGCAGATGGGCAGCCCGAGCCCATTGTCCAAGACCTGCACCAGTCGCTTGTTGAGCTTCTGGAACGGCCGGAGATCCTGAGTTTACACGCCGTGCGCCGTGTCGGTCGCGAGCGGCAGTTGCATCTTAAGGTCCGTGCCTTATGCGGGGAAGTGGAAAAGGTTTTCGACGTGTTGGTCGACACGGGAGCTCAAGTCAGCTTGGTCAAGGCTGGCCTGCTTCCGCCAGAGTGTCTTACCGACAGTCGGAAACCTGTCAGGCTGAAGGTGGCGAACGGCCAGTACATGGTGGGAGGCACGAAGGAAGCGGCCATCGGGCTGCAGTTCGTGAACCATCGTGAGCTGAGTCGCCCAGACCTCGGCAAGGAAATCCTCCTGCACGGTCGCTTCTACGAGGCCGAGATGGACTGGGACATGATCGTTGGGTACGACTTCATGATGGAGACGGACTCCGGCGTTCTCCCGGCCCAGGCCTCGATGACCCTGTACCAGGACAACCAGCTCTCGTGGCTATCGTCACCTGAGCACCATGTGGAATGCCAATGGATCCACCCCGAACGCAATCAGCTCGAAGTGGCCGCGCTGGACACTGAGCCCACTGGGCCAGCAAACCAGGAGTACGGCGTAAGGCCGGAAGTGGCGAACCGAGTGGTCGCGGATCTGGGAGCGTCGGATCTGGCCCTGGATGCGTTCTCTTCAGGAACCTCCGCCCATCTTCGGGTGTGTGAGAAGTACTGGAGCGCCCAGGACTCCGCGTGGAAGAAGCACTGGGGTCCGCATCAGGGACTGATGTGGATCCATTGCCCCCGTTGGGACATTCCAAGAGCGATAGCGAAGATTCGCAAGGACCGCTCCAAGGCAGTGCTGGTTGTTCCTATGGGATGCACCGAGGAGGAAAGTACCCGACATTGGGTAGCCTCATTGACCAACATGGCCTTAAACAAGGTCGTCCTACCGGCTGGAGAGAGTGTCTATCAGGACGCTAAGGGACAGCCCATGCCACCCCAGAGATGGCCAACGGAATTCCACTATGTGGATGGGGGCCTTGATCAGGCCGACACCACGGACTTCGTGTGTGTCAACCGTATCATAGCAGAGCCTTGGAGGCAATGCTTTGCGGTTCCCCCTGTTGACATCGAAGAATCGGACTCCGAAGACCCCCTCACTGAAGAGGAGTCAGATCTGGTTCAGGGGTATATGGATCAGCCCTTTCACGACTGGGGAAACCAGCGTGAGGGCAAGGGCCAGGACAAAGCCTGGTGGGAAGTGGACTCAATCGTCTCTGGTTCCTATGACGGGAATACCTTCGTACAGAGGGTGCTGGATCACATGTCCAGCCAAGACGAGCCGCCTGGCGGTAACCCACCCACCTACGGCGATCTGTTCCGAGGCAAGACCAGAGATGGCCCTTTGGGCCACCTGGGAAGACCACCTGAGCCGAAAGCGAGCGGAGTAGCTACCCCTCAAGTAAGCTCCGTGGTTCAAGTGCCCGGAAAAGCCAAGGCGGAGTCCGATGACTGCCCCAAGATCCAGGCGTTGAGGGCCAGGCTGAAGCAGAAGTATGGCGAGACCTTCTTCAGCGGAAAACCTGTGTTCCCCCCACCGGTGCGTGGACCGTATGGCGAGGCCAAGATACGACTGAAGCAGGACCCCAGTGTGTATCGACACCGGGAGTTTGCCCTGAGGGGCGAGAGGAAAGAGGCCATGGAGAAGATCCTCCGTGACTTCATCCAGAGAGGCTGGCTCGAGCCGTGCCACTCCGAATGGGCCTCTCCGTGCTTCGTCGTCCCCAAGAAGGTTGCCGGTGAGTGGCGGCTCGTGGTCGACTACCGCGGCCTGAACGCCCAAACGCAGCACGACAGCTATACGCTGCCCCTCATTGAGGACATGCTGCAAAAGCAACACCGGCGGAGGATCTTCACGGTGATTGACCTGAAACATGGTTATCATCAGATGCCTCTCGCCGAGGAGTCCCGTGCCTGCACAGCCATGAGCACCCCACTTGGACCTCTCCAGTGGAAGGTGATGCCCATGGGCGTCACCAACGGCAATGCGGCTTTTCAGCGGATGCTGGAGAACCTGCTTGAGCCGGTGCGCGACTGTGCGGACCCCTTCGTGGACGACGTCATCATCGCGTCCGGGGACCCCAGCATGAGCTACGAGGAGCTCCTGGAGGCACACGAGAGGGACGTCACTCGAGTGCTGGACCTTCTGGTTCGGCACAAACTCACGGGCAGCAGTGACAAGGCCACCATTGCGGTAAGCGAGGTGGTCTTCGCTGGCCACGTGGTCGGGAACGGGCAGCGAAAGCCCATACCTGGCAAGGTGGCTGCGATTGAGCACTGGGAAAAGCCCAAGACGGTCTCTGAGCTACGGGCGTATCTGGGGTTCTGCAACTACTACTCGGGGTATATCAAGATGTATGCCGAGTATGCAGCCCCCATGACGACCATGCTCAAGGGCAACCGAGAGGAGACCAAGAAGGGGTCCAAGAAGGCTCTGGTCTGGACTGAAGAGTCCGACCGTGCCTTTGAGGGGATGAAGCAGGCGCTGCTATCCGCAGTGGGTCTGCACCTCGTGGATACCGACCGAGGGTTCGTCCTGCGCACCGACGCTTCCGACTACGCCATTGGCGCTGTGTTGGAGCAAGTGCTTGACGACGGGAGGCACGTGCCCGTGGCCTTCTGGAGCCGAGTCCTGGCGGAAGGCCAGAGACGGACGTGGACGCCCCGTGAAAAGGAGGCGTATGCCATCGTCATGGCTCTCAGGAAATGGGATGGGTACATAGCCCTCCATCCCGTCACCGTCTGCACCGACCATCAGAGTCTGCAGTCGTGGCACAAGGAGCACGTGGACACCCCCTCAGGTCCCGCCTCCCGACGGGCAAGATGGCATGAGACCTTGGCCAAGTTCGACCTTACGGTTGTGTATATTCCTGGAAAGGATAACACCGTGGCGGACTGTCTCAGTAGGTGGGCCTATCCCGCCAGCAAGGGCATGCAGGATATCTCTGCCCATGGCGATGAGGCTGAGACCGCTGAAGCCAAGAAGATCATTGAAATGGAGCGCCTGATGGAGGAGGAGGATGTTAAATGCTTCGTCGTCATGGCTGCGGATGCCCCCCTCGCGTCGAGGGTGAGCAGAGCGGTCAGAGTACTCGCCCCCGAGGGAGCTGAGTCCGACAAGCACCTCTTCCCGGAGTCTTGCCTCCAGGACGACTGGACCGACGACTACGCCAAGTCTGAGGCCTTTGCGGCCGAGTATAGGGCTGTGACCGACCCTGATGACGGGCAGAAGTGGCCAAAGGGGCTGACTGAGGAAGATGGCAAGCTCTACCGGAATGGTTCAGCTGCTAGTCCCAGAGTCCCGGGTGCTCGAGCTGTGTGAAGCTTGGCACCACCACATGCTGCACCCAGGGGTCAAGAAGCAAGCCCTTGACATGCAGCGTCGGTTCGAGATCGACCATATCGTTCTCTACACCGCCATCAAGAAGGTCAGGAAGGGTTGCTCGGTCTGTCAGGCCTGCAATCCCGATAACCGGAAAGTCAAGGGGGAACCCCAATGGACCCCGGTTCCTGACCAGCCCATGGAGAGCGTGGCCATGGACGTCTTCTCCATGCCCGAAGTGCACATTGGCAAGGAGACCTTTGACTGTGTGGTTCTCTGTGTGGACCGCCACAGCGGCTACGTTGTAGCCGTTCCGGCACGCAAAAAGGGGTTGCTTGCCAAGGAAGTGGCAGTCATGATGATTCGTCATTGGCTGACCGTCTTTGACATCCCCCGCACCATTTGCAGTGACCGAGGGCCCCAGTTTACTGGTGGCTGGTTCAAAGCTATGTGTTCCCTCATGGGAATACGACATGCCAAGAGCGTCGCCTATCTCAGCCGGTCTAACGGCCGTGCTGAAGTGGCTGGACGGCAGCTGTTCGAGAAGCTGCGCAAGATCCACATCACCAATCCACGTCGGAACTGGTTCGAGGAGATGTGGCCTGCTCTGAAGGCCCATCATGACACCCCCACTCCGGGCGGTTTGTCCCCTCACCAGGTTCTGTTCGGCAGGGACCCCCTGGGTAGGGGACTTCCCTTGTCTGATGATGGCATGGCTATGGATGCCAAGGAATTCTTCGCGCGGCAAGAGCAAACGGCGCGGGACATCCGCCAGCAGCTCGAGAAGGAGCATGCTGAGCGTCAGAAGTCCGCCCCGAGCTCGACAGCGAAGAAGTTCAGGGTGGGAGACCCGGTGTGGGTGATCAGACCCCGCCCCATGGGCACCCACCGCACCAAGACCTGGTTCACACCCGGCGAGGTGGTGCGCAGGATTGGTGAGGACACCTACCGCATCAAGGTGGGTCACGGACAGTTCCAGGAGCGCCACGAGAGTCAACTCCGTGTGCGGGAACCCGACCTCCGTGGCCAGCATGTGTCCCTGAGCTACGCCGCACATGAGGCCGATTCGGACGACGACTATGCTGAGCAGGACGACTATACAGTCGAGAAGATCCTGGCTCAGCGTCCGAGGGCCTCGGCACCCGGAGGTCTGGAGTTCAAGGTTCGTTGGCGAGGCTATGGGCCGTCCCACGACACCTGGGAACCCGTCTCCTCGTTCGTGCCGCGGGTCAATACTCCCTTCATGGAGTACATCCGCAAGCACAAAACCAAGATCCATGTGTCGGACTTGGCAGCACTCACCCGGGCGATTGCAGCCAGGGGTGCCTGATCAGCGCCCTGAGCTCTCCCCTGATGTGTTTTGAGCGCTTGTGAGGCCGACGAATCGTCCCTTACTTGCTTGCTCTCTTCCATCTTTTGGTGACAGAGTGGCCATATGGCCCCCCCTGCTGAATCCAGAGGAGGATGGCCCCTCTCTTCAATTCTATTCGTCACTCCCCCCCCTGCTGAATCCTTGGGAAACCAGGTAGGGCGACTGACCTTCATTTTTCTGAGCTCTTGGGGCCTTGAAGCCCATACGTCGTTGCGCAACGGATGCCGCTGTCATCGGCATTGCGAATTTTTGGTGTGTGGTCTGGTTCCATGGCACTTGCGGAATCCAGACCAGTCGACGTGTGTCAGCTGACTATATATGGCCTGAACTCAGGCGTTTTCCTGTCCACCCTCCTGCATTGCCTTATCCTGACCGTGGCGTGGTTTGGCGCTCTGTCCAGAGCGTGTTTACACGCCTATTTACCCAGATTATTGCTTGTTTTGCTTTTCTGCCCTCCAGGATATGTGCATCTGTATGTTGCTGTCTTCAGCCCATCACCGGAGTGTGGACTGTCTTTCACGAATCGGATACGAGGGCGCCTTGAGTTGCCTGTACATGTTCATACAGTCTGGTCCAGCCTGGACCAGTACCCGAATACAGATTCAACTGTTTGAGTGCCCGTGATACCGTGTTGCCCTATTCGCTGTGATGTGTGGAGATCCTGATGGCGCCAGGCGGGAAGCCCAGTTGCCTGACTACACTCCCAGCGGTCCGCCACTGTCAGTCCCAGTGTGAGCCTACCGATTCGCAGACGCACTTGCATTCGGATGGCGGCCTCCGGTGCTCCTGACCTCGGTCAGTCTGCCTGGGAAACTGGTGGTTTGAGGAGTCGACGCCTCCGCCCACACTGCATGAGGACTCCCTCATGTATGGCCTTCGTGGCAGTAGGGCGAGGGAAAAGACGGCCTTGATGCCCGATCCCTTAAGGAGGAGTTCCCTTAAGATCTGGGGTTCTTAAGGAGTTCAACTATGGCACTCTGGACTCGCGTCGTATGGATATGGACATGGTGCGCCCGAGGAAGGACCCGTGGGGACTCTCCCCAGTCGGCGGGCCTTGGGAAGCTTGGGGTAGCCTGATGGATCTTTGTGGTCGCTCTCGACTTGTGGGACCACCTCGGTCGTCGTGTGTCGCCTATGTTGGCCGTGTATGCCACTGCCACTGTGGTGGTGACCGTAGCAGCCGGCACCCGGTGCGCCTGGTATGGGTTAACGGGTCCTTTGGATGCCGAACAATCGCCGCCAGGACCCGGGACATTGATACTTGATACTATACATGTGCTACGAGCTTATACGGCATCATACCTATCTTACTGTGTCTTACTGTGATTTGACAGCCTAACCTGAATCAGCCTGAAGTGAGGATGTGACACCCCCCCTTCAGGATATGGTCCCCGGTACCCGCTGCCATGCTTGGGTGTTATCGAGCCCCCCCAGGGTTTGCTCTAAGGAGGGGGGTGAAGCGGTACCCAGAACCCCATGGCTAGGTTACGGCATACAACCGGTCTCCGGTCCACTAACCCCATGTACGGAAGGGAAGACGCCCGTTGACGCTCCATTCCGTGCCGTAAAGCACCGCCAGCGGAGATTTGTGTATCAGAATATCAGGAATCAACAGGGTTTTACTTTCATATTGTTTCCGTCAATTTTTATGCTTCCGTTCTGATATTCACTGTTTTGACTGCTGGCGGTTGGATCGCGACTTTACCGTAACCGCCAGTTTAACTGTTTATAATGGAAATTTTAACGCAATCCGTCACGAAGGCTCCAAAGCCTTCAGGAACTGCATGGACGCTTCCGCAATTTTCATAATTAATACTCGCAACCTTAATCCGAATTTTTCAGGATGTCGAAATCGGATTTTCGACTTCGACATCCCCGCACTTGATATGACCTCTTTCGAGTGGACCTACGTGCTTCCCTATGCACGAATCAACTTCCCTTTTATCCTGCCCTCCATTTGTCTTAAAGATATGGGCAAAACAAAGTTGATTCGTGAGGCCACTTGTGAAGGTCATATCTCGTGTTGCTTGCGAGGAATTACGATAAAGAAACGTGGGATGTATTCACAATACTCCCGACGTAATTTAGGAAGCATTATATGCCTTGCGTCTCCACACGTGCGCGCTAGTGTAATGGATCATGGTCAAGAGGGTAGAGTTTGCGTTGTAACTCTATGGCCATGATATTGCGTGCGTTAAGATAACTTTCGAGTGTAGCGCGCAAGTGTTGGTGTTGCATAGGAACTCTCCTTGAGTTCCTATGAGCGATTGATACAAAGTTATGCCCTTGGAGGGGCATGACATATCGTGGTGGGAGCTACCTTTTTGGGCAATATGTGGTATGTGCCATGTGTTGTGTTGCGTGCCCATTTGGCGGGTCCATTGCTCCAAACCGAACCCGCCAATGGACCTCATATTGTGCAAGCCCCTTCTCCATACTCCCCACGATCAATTGCAAGCCTAACCTTCGTGAAGGGAAGCTCGTGTGGTGATCCCGAAGCGATACGTTGGGAGCAAGGTGTGTATTTTGCAATTTTCCATATTTTCATGTGCCCACTTGGGAAGTAGCGCTCGTAACCTTTCAAGGCGCCCCAAGTGGAGCACATATGTGGGATCGAAGGTCATTGGTGTCAAGTCATTATGTTTAGAAGGATTAAGTGATTGCACGATCCAAGCCGAAGATATTACGATATAATTATGCACCTTTCAAGGCACTTTGGTTTGTCTTTGTGCCAATTTTGCCATTTTTGGCCCGTCATGATGTCAAGTGGCGACCGTGTAAATCAACGTTGCGCTCAATTGACATCATGACCCAAGTATGATATGAGGGTACATACTTCGGTGCCCAACATATCTTAGACCCGGCGAATAACTCCTCTTGAGCTTGGCATACCGTGGCCGCCATGTTGGCGATTTGGGACTATCCCAAATCATGGGCTCACTTGGCGACCCTGCCATTCCCAATACCGGAGGAGTTGGGCGACGCCCAAAAGATATGTTGGACCAATATGACTTGATACCAATCCTATGGCACACTCCGGTCCGAGTCGGGCATGTGCCTCATTTGCCCCAACCATGAGTGTGCGCATTCTTGGCCATTTTGAGCAATTTTCCACTTTTGCTGCCCGCCGTGCACTATGTTCTAACCCTCGTGCACGCCGGACGCATGGACCAATGGACCATATATGACATGGGTGTTATGGGTAATGGTCCCCTTGGTTCACACACCACGTGGGCGAAGCGGAGCAACCTTCGTTAAGGCGCTAGCCCAAAGTGAATATGGGCAATTTTGCCATTTTTGCATTTGTGGACCCAATTGGGAATGTCACCACGCCGAGTGGGATGGAGATCTTTGAGAGCCAAGGGCATGGGAGTCTCCGTTGGACTCCTGGTGGATCGCGTATGGAGTAACGGATCCGATCTCCAAGCCGGCGTGGAGATATACTATTGGGAGCACACCGAATTTTGGCTCATTTTAAGCAGCCAAAATGACCCAATTTTGGGACCCCAATTTCCCCCTTCCGTGTGGTCAATTGGCGGCCCCATTTCTCTAAGCCCATAGGGAGCCCGGACCTAACTCCAGGTTGTACACTCAGATACAAGTCCTAGGTCCTGCCTCCTACCCTGTGAGCCATTGGCCTTACCTTGGCCGGGCGAGCCACGCGTGGGAATGACACCAATTTTGGTGATTTTGGCATCATGACCCCACTTGACTCATCCGTGTTGCCCTGATGCCGGGACCTCAGAGGGAACCAGGTTGGGTGAGGGCTCCAGGGAGTTCGTACTCGAAGGGCATAGGGTCAGTTGCCTCGTCCCTACCTCTGGCGGGTCCAGACGAGGGGTCAATTTTGGGAATTTTGGAGCTAATTCCAGTTTGGGCTGAAACAGCCCATTTTCAGCTACCAACTCCTGGGTGATAATGGCGGGGCCATATCTCTGGCTCAGAGAGGAGTTGGTACCTGCCGTTAAGGGAGCATAGGGAGCCACTGTCGGTTGGCCTTGGAGCCCATTGCTTCCCAGGAACTCGCCTGTGGCTGTGCGGGACACCTCTCCCATTGGCAGGGTTTCAGGGTCCGGACTGAGCAGGGCATGGGTTGTGTTTGAGCCCCCGCCCCTACCAGCCACTGAGAGGGTCGGACCTGGGATTGGGATATGAGTTGGGACTGAGTGTCTATTGTCCCTTGATGCCCTTACCCCAGTCCAGTCTTAACCCCATGTGTACATATCCTGATGTGTTGCTGTACATACTTTCGTTCCCTCTTTGCAGAGTGGCAAGGATTCTGAAACGCTTTGTCACATGACATGAGCGCATTGATGCCCTTGTGAGCGTAGTGCTTTGCCTGCCTGCTCACTTGCGCGTGTCCCGCAGCGTCCCGTGGCCAGCCCCCCACGGGAACGCGTCACTACCAACTCCTGGGTGATAATGGCGGGGCCATATCTCTGGCTCAGAGATGAGTTGGTACCTGCCGTTAAGGGAGCATAGGGAGCCACTGTCGGTTGGCCTTGGAGCCCCTTGGTTCTCAGGAACTCGCCTGTGGCTGGGCGGGACACCTCCCCCATTGGCAGGGTTTCAGGGTCCGAACTGAGCAGGGCATGGGTTGTGTTTGAGCCCCCGCCCCCACCAGCCACTGAGAGGGTCGGACCTGGGAGTGGGATACGAGTTGGGACTGAGTGTCTATTGTCCTGTAATGCCCTTACCCCAGTCCAGCCTTAACCCCATGTGTACATATCCTGATGTGTTGTTGTACATACATTTGTTCCCTCTTTGCAGAGTGGCAAGGATTCTGAAACGCTTTGTCACATGACACGAGCGTATTGATGCCCTTGTGAGCGTAGTGCCTTGCCTGCCTGCTCACCTGTGCGTGTCACCGCAGCGTCCCGTGGCCGGCCCCCCACGGGAACGCGTCAAAAGCGTTTCACCGCCGCGGGGTTACCCAGCCCTCGCGTGCCACTCGGGGCCACCAACCCCGAGCAGCGCGGCGCAGTTCGCACCTCGCAGCGCAGCGCAGCGGCTCGCAGCGCCACTCAGCGACAGCGCCGAGTTCGTCACGGAGGCAGCAGCGCCGTCCAGAGCATCGCCCTGACCGCGCAGCGACCGGGAAAGAGGTGCACAGACCAGGACTCCTGCATCAGCCCCATCGGCCGACCCGGAGTCCCATCGGCCGACCAGCAAGGCCGCGTCAACCACCTCCACAACCACCGGCTGACCAGCACCAGCCGCACTCCCAATCCAGTGCTGCAGCACCCGCCTCAACAACCACCACCAGTTCGTTGAGTTGAACGAGTGCACACCAAGGACCTCAAGACCAACTACGCCCCCGCTGCCATGGTGAATTGGCAAGAAGCGGGCAGGACGTGGCCGCGGCCCCACCCCCATGCAGCGCAACTGCTGCGTGGGTTGGTATGGGACCAGCACTACCGCCACAGCCACCCCCAGTGCGAAGGCGGCATGCCCAGGAGCTTCGAGCTCCGCACGGACATCGCCCCCGACCGCCTGCAGGCCGTGGAGGACTGGCTGCGGGCGGAAGGGTACGAGTACCGCCACCAGCAGAGGCGCTGGAGGACCTGGACCCCGCCGGACAGGCCCGGCAAAGGGGTGCGCCCCGACGGGATTGAGGAGGACGAGGACCCCAACGCCTACCCGTCGGGCGCCTTGATCAATGTCTCCCTGTGGGACATGATCGAGAAGAGCTTCCCGGAACCGGGGAGCGAGCGCAGGCTGCAGGGCAGCAGCAGCGCGTCTCCGGGGAAGGAGAGGCGGTCCGCCGGGGACAGGAAGCGGGAGCGGAAGTGGCGGGAGTACCAGGAGTCCCTGGCCGCCGAAGCCGCCCAAGGCGCCAAGTGCGGAACCCCAGCCCCCAGTCCCCAACGTGCCAATGGTGGTCATCACCCCGGCCACGCCAGCCTTGGTGACTTCATGGAAGTCGCCAAGCAGACCCAGGCCAAGCCCCGTCGGCTGCTCCTGAGGCCCCAGCAGGCCCCAGCAGGCCCCAGCAGCGACGTGGAGTCGGCCCACCGCGGGAGGATGCCGGCCGACCAGGCCAGCTCCAGCAGCGGCGCCGCTCCCGCCCAAAGGGACGTGGCGCGCGCCTGTGAGCGCGTCTGTGGGGTGCCCTGCAACCTTCGGGTTGCCCGGCAACGGGCCACGCAGCGGAACGCTGCCGTGGAGGGCGCCGTCGGCATCGCCCATGAGGAGGCCACCGAGTGGGGCAGAGGCATGGACTACCACGCCTCGAAAGTGGCAGCCATCGCGGCCGGTCTCACGGCTGCGGCCACCCATGAGGCAGTGGCTGCCCGGATCAGGGCAACCGACGAGGAAGCCCGCCGGACGCAGGAGGCCATTGCCTGCAAGGAGGCCGAGGTGAAGGCGCTGGAAGAGGCGCTTGCCCAAGAGAGGGCAAAGAAGGAGGCGGAGGAAAGGGCCCACGCCGAAGCAACGGCTAAGACCCAGGAGGACGCCGCCAAGAAGAAAGCCATCGAGGCCACGCGACGGAAGGTCGCTGAGGAGAAGGCCAAGACGGAGGCGGAGCTGGCAGCGTTGGAAGCGCAGAAGGCGCGGCTGCAGCAGGCCCGGGAAGCCGAGGCGGCACGTGCTCGGGAGGAAGCCGAAGCGCGAGCTGCCGCAGCCACCGCCGCCGCAATGGAGGAGGCAGAGGCCAAACTCCGCCGCGAGAATCCCCCGGGAGGATCACGAGTGGAGACCCTTCGAAAGCTTTTCGAAGGGGACGCCTCCTCCAAGATGACGCTGGATGAGACGGACACGGGCAGCAGTGGGAGCAGTGGCCCCATCGCCCATCGACGGAGGAAGGGTAAGGGGAAGACCCCGGAGAGGCCACGAAGGCCAGCGGGTGGACACCCCCACGACAGTGACCCCTTCTTCACCGCCAGTGACGGGGATGAACGAGGCCGCCGACATCGCCAAGTGGTGGCTTGGACGGGCGGAGGCGGCGGAGACGTCCCCATGGAACCAGAAGGTGAGGATGAGGATCTCCCTCCTCCCTACCGGAGCTCGGAGTCTTCCGTGACCGAGACGCCCAGGTGGGGCGACATGGACGAGGATGACGACATGGACTTCGGCATCACGAGGAAGCGCCCATCCTCGGACCCACCGAGGCGACCCGGCGGAGACCCACCGGGACCCCCTGGCGGAGGACCATCAGGACCCCCTGGAGGACGCCCACCGAGTGGACCCCCTGGAGGCGGACCACCGGGCGGGGGAGGACCCCCTGGACCGGGCGGACCCGGCGGAGGCCCTCCTGGAGGACTCCCTGGGGACCCCGACGACCCACCAGGGAACGGCGACCCGGATACCACCTGGCGGTGGATTGTCTACCTCCGCAGGAGAGTCCAGTTGCTCGAGCTGGAGGTAGACACGGGCAGGGCGAAATGGCTCGCATCTCCAGGGTCGCCGCGCGCGCGCAGAAGGAGCTGGACATCGCCAGGGCCGAGACCAAGTCGCTGACCAACGTCGTCAGCGGCCTGCAGCAGAGGCTGGACGCGCTGGAAGCCCGTGGGAGCGTCGGCAGCGACCACCCACCCCTGGAGTCTGGCTCGTCGGACGACGGCTGGGGACCCGGACCAGGTCCAGGCAGACCCCACGCCCCCGGCGGAGCCCCCAGGAGTCGCCCCAGCGCCAGTGCCCCCTCTTTCACCGCCCCCTCTCACCACAGCGCGGGCCGCCGTAATGAGCGCGTGCCGCCCGGCAGTGGCAGTGAGGATTGGCGTGATGAGTGGCTCAGCGTGGAGTACCGCAACCGCCGTGCTCCACCGCGGACACCGGTACGCCCCCGGCGCCCTGCACCAGCCCTGGAGCCAATCCCAATGGCTGGTGGACGTTATGGTGGACTCAGGGATGAGGTCCCCAGAGGAGACGTGGAGTGGGATGTCGGTGAAGGTGAGGACCTGGATCTGGACCTGGAGGAGTTCGACATCAGCCCGCCGCGTGGTGTACGACGGGAGGCCGCTGAACGCAGCCGCCAGCGCCGTGATGAGGATGCGTACATGGATGCAGTACGGACCAGGTTAGGGTACATGGAGGAACCGCGGCGTAGCCACAGGGATTCCATGGAGGAGATGGACGTGGCGGCCGTGGGAGTCCGTGGGCGAGGCCGATGGGAACCTCGGTCGACCTCGCGGCCGGCGTTCATGGTCTCTAAGGCCGCGGACGCCGCCGTGTGGGAAGACTTGAAGGACATCAAGCCCCCCATGTACGACGGCAACCCTCTCAACCTCGACCGCTTCTTGGAGAAGCTGGACGATTGGGGGCTGACCGTCACTGAGGACATGCCTCACGCGGATGCGGAGAGATATGTCTTCAGACGGTTCAGGTACCGCCTGCCGGAAGTGCTCGGCGAGCTATACTTCCTGGCGACCAAGGAGGGGAAAATCAAGACCCTCAAGGAAGCCAAGAAGTGGCTCAACGAGCAGGAGCGGGTGGACGCTCCGCAGGTGGCTGCCAAGCGGTGGAAGTCCATCAACCTTGAGCATGATGGACGGGAGATCCGCCTGCGGGATTGGCGGGACTTCCGAGGGAAATACACCCTCCATCGCCGCAACGTGGAGGATTGGAACGAGGGTGACGAGCAGGCTCGCCTGCTCTCCATGCTGCCGGAAGCATGGATCAAGAGGGTCACCAAGGAGGAATCCAAGCGGGCCAAGTCCAACCACACGGTCAAGATGATGCTCCCCAAAGAGTATCATACGAACGTGGTGGCTTGGGCGAAGAAGAACGTGGCCCGGGATGTCAAACGGCACTCCCTGCGGAACGCTCTTCTCATCACCGTCTCGGGCGATCGCGAGAAGACCGCGATGTGGCGCCTTGACGAGTGTGAGTTGAGCGGCCAGACCATCCGTCTGCAGGCCACCCCGGCGCGGATGAGCTGCGACGAGATCCTGGAGTGGGTTGCCGAGGAAGTACTCAAGGAGTACCGAAACCTCCACCGAACCCGCGGGTTGAGGCCCGGCGACCGCGACGTCAACTACGTTGGCGAGGGACCTGGCGTGGAAGCTGCCATGGACCCAGCGGGAGCCGGCGGCGATGAGACTCTCGTCGACGATGACGACGACGATGAGCCCGCCGAGGTGGCCATTTGTGCCTTTGTGGCCAAGAACCTGAGCGCGGGGAGCAAGCCAGGAAACTGGAAGCCCCTGCAGCAGGGTTGGAGGAAGCAGGAGAAGAGGGACCCTCGCCGCATTGGCGACCCTCCGCTGTCCTTTGGGGAGTTCATACGAGCTCACCCTCAGGGCTGTTTCGTGTGTTATGGGAGGAAGCGAGGCTTCAACCATGACCACCGAACATGCCCCATCCACCAGGCTGACATGGAGGCTTACAAGAAGGCGCACGGGTCGAAGAAGCGTGCGCCCGCGGGTATCCGGGAAGCCAAGGTGGAAGTGGACAGGGACGAGCGCTCCAAGCTGGTGTCGCAGGGGACCGAGTTGGCCAAGGAGATCCAGGAGATCAAGAGGAACTGGGTCCCCAGGTCGGACAACAAGAACAAGGAGAACAACCAGAACAACCAGAACAAGGACAGGGACAAGAAGCCTACTCGTAGTAAGAGGAGGAAGAAGGGCGTCAACGACGTTGAGGCCGAGGAGAACACCCCCTCTTCCACAACCGACGCCCCCTAGCGGAGCCCCTGCAGCCAAGGGCCCCAGCTAGGGCGGTCGCAGGATGGTGACGTGGGAAGCGCCGAACCATCCCAGTCGGGAGTCGATAAGCACAAGGGGACTGCCGCGGGCGGAAGGCCCGGTCCGGCGCCCAGTCGCGGAGGCGGGGTGAGGGCAAGTGAAGGCACGACCCTTGCACCCGTCCGTCCTTCGCGACCAAGAATGTGTTTGATGTACTACAGGATCTATCCGAGAGTATCGGAGGATCACCCGGACCGCAGCTGGATGCTGCAGATGGGCAGCCTGAGCTGATTGTCCACGACCTGCACCAGTCGCTTGTCGAGCTTCAGTAAGAAAAAGTGCTTTTCCATTGCTTTGAGGCATAATCTAGTTGTATTAGAGATGCACTGAGCATCCATGCATTTTAATCTTAGTATTGGTCCAACCAAAACTGGTGATAACACATTTTGACCTATGGAACCAAACACCCGATCAGGATATGGAGTGGACCCCTTAATCCCCTTTCAATGTGAAGTAAAACATCTTTTTCTGAGTTGACTGAGCACTGACATACCTAAAGTAGAGCCTATGAATTTATCTATGTTTTTCCATGAATTCTTAGCTATCCTAGTGGTATGCACCCTAGGGCGCTGGGCACCTCTTTTTGAGAGGTCCTGGGTTCAATTCCTGGTCAGCCTAGCTAAGTAGGAAGATCCCATGTGACATGGCAGTGACCTTATCGCCACATACCATGCCACCTCAGCACATATGGGACCCAAAACAAAGAGTGCACATCTCCTAAGATGGCACTATGGAGAGAGAGTGATCCTGAGGCAGTTTTCTAACTCTTTTCCTAAAACATTTCAGCTATCTTTGTGAATATGCATTCATTTGTGACCTGAGCTGTAGTTTCTGTGAATATTCAATCAGCTTTCACTGTTTACACTGCAGCCCTTCATGCTTTGATCCTGAATTACCTTCTCCTTGCATACTATTGGCTTGGGCTATCCTGGATTGAGTTGGCTTCACTGTATTTCAACAAATAAAAGCTTTTCATCATCCAAAACAAGCAGCAGGACACCCTACAGTAACAACAAGCAGCAGGAGAAGCAAAAACACAGTGCTGAAAACACTATAAACTTTTCTGGTAGCAGAGGCAGCCTGTCTCTGTGCACCGGCAGCGACCCCGCGCCGTACAACCAGTGCTCCGAGCAGGCAAATATAAGCAGAAGGGCGGATTAAGATGGACGCAGGAAGAGTGGACGCCGACGTGAAGACAGCGCCAGCGCCTGAGGCACCGGCAAGGCCGGCGCCTGGCCCTGTACCTTCGGTGGAGCCCTTACATGGGCCAGTGGATACGGCGGAGGACTCCCTGGATGGCCTCCAGACGGCCTTCGGGGCCCTGACGGTCGAGGAAGTGGTCTCTCAGCCTCAGCCTGTGAAGAGGAAGAGAGAGAACGAGAGCGAGAAGGATGCTGGAGAAGGAGCAGACGAAGGAGAGGAGCAAGGCCAAGACCCGACGGATGTCCCTACCTTCGAAGGCGCACCAAGCGCTTCTGGCCTCCAAGCATCACCCTCTCCCATAACCACCACACTCCCAGCCGCCGCAACATCCACCTCCACAACCAACCCGCCTATGGCAGAGGGCACAGGCTTTACTGGCATGCCTCACTACCCCGCCTATGGCATGGGCCCACCTACCACTGCGCTCCTTGAGGCAACTACTGCCAGTGAGCCGGTGGCTTCCAGCTCTGCGCCGCGATGGGATGCGGCTGACCATCCCCATCCACTCCACGCCACTGGAACCTACATGGAAGTTCCTGGGTATGCTCCTGGGTATGCACCTGGGTATGCACCCCTGAGTGGGTTGAGGAGAGGACCAGAGTCTCTGGGAGGCAGGAGTAGAGGATCGGGAAGATCCTCCAACAGGTCCCTGACGCGGTCGGAGATCAATGAGGTGCTCCGAGGAGCCACTTCGCAAATCGTGAGCGACCTCACGCAAGAGATCAGGGAGAAACTGCAGCCCCTGATGATCCCGTCCCATGCGTCACCTACGACGGTGGGAATGTCACCCCACCGAGTACAGGCTGACCACCTGGCGGCAGGGTTGACAAATACCCTGGGGAGCCTGAGGAGCCGACCGATGCCGACTCCTGCAGCAGTACCGAGAAGTCCATTCGTCCCGAGAACGGCCCAGCCGCCCTACAGCCACGTGACGAACTCGACGAGGGCCGAGCTGGACCAGCTGGGGCTGACAGCCCTAAGGGCTATGGTGGACGTGGAGCCTTATGGCTCCAGTGATCTAGGCGGAGACCCCTCCGACGACGGGCCGCCGGCGATGGATTCTTCTTCGCCATCGGATGACGAAGACCCTGAGGACCCCGAGGACCCCAAGGGTAAGAAGAAGAAGAAGAAGAAGAAGAAGACCCGACGCCCTGAAGGACGCCGAGCTCAGGAGGCGAAGGCTATTGCCACCTCCAAGATAGTGGTAAACCTGCCTGAGTTCACAGGCAAGGACCTCAGCGAGTTCGCTGAGAACTTTGGCCGGTTCCTACGACTGACCGGCCAAACCCACGCGAGTGGGCGAGTGAAGTGCGACCTGCTCCTGCAGTGCTGCAAGACCAAGTACCTGGAGAAGCAGGTCAGGCAGATCGTCACTAACTCCGCCACCTTTGCCGATGTGTTGGTTGCCCTGGAGAGGCAGTACCCAACCTACGAGACCGACCTCTCCATCAGGGCCGAGATCCAGAACCTGCCCGTGCTGCCCAACAACCCCAAACCTGGCAGGGTCTCCGAGCTGTTGGCGGACTTGGATCACTGGGCTGGACGACTGACGCTCGGGTCCTACAGCAGCGACGACCTGCTGTTCTGGTTGTGCGCCAAGCTCCCCCGAGAGCTATGGGACGAGTGCCGTCTGACGGCTGAGCGCAAGGCTAGATCCCTCCGCTACGAGGATCTATGCGTGCTGCTCCTGGAGATGGCGCTGGAGAAGGAGAGCGACCAGCACCTGAACAACTACCGTCCTGGTGGAGGTTCTGGAGGCAAAGGGTACCAAGGGTCCCGACCTGGGCAGGGGACTACCCCCAAACACGCCCACGCCCGCCTAATGGAGAACGTGAAGGAGCTATTCTGGTGTGATGCCAGAGATGAGCAGGGCCACCTGCAGCACGCCTTCGACTGCGAGCAGCGAGACTGCTTCGTCGTCCAGGGGAAGCAGCAGGAGAAGATCACCAGCGCCAAAGTGAAGCTGCCGGATCATTACCGCTGCACCATCACGTGTGCATTCTGCGGTAAGCGGAAGCACTACGAGGATGAGTGCTACCATAAGCAACGCCTATCGGCGAAGCTTAAGGGGGAAGATCCTGGCAAAAGCTCAGGCAAAGGTGGAGGCAAGGCCAAAGGCAACGACTCCGGCAAGGGCAAGTCGAAAGGACGTGGTCAAGGTGGTCAAGACAAGGGTCAAGGTGGACGAGGAGGAGGCGCTAACCGCCAGAACGACAACAAGAACAAGGACAAGAACGGAGGTAACCCCAACCCTAATCCAGGGGGGAACTCCGAGCCCTCTGGAGGGCAGTCTGGACCTACCACACGCTCACAGACGCAGGCCCAGCAAGAACAAGGAGCCAAGCGTGAGCATGAAGGTGGTGATGACGGCAACGCCAAGAAGAGAAGCCGTTTCATGAGGATGGCCCGCAAATTGCGGAACAAGGGGTTCGAGGTGACCTGTCCCGCTGAATTCTGACGGGGACGCTCTGGTGGCACCCAAGACCTGGTGTTTTGGGTACGTATCCGACTAGGGGGACGTGAATACCTGGGGGTACTGGATACTGGCGCCACAATATCTATAGTGGCCAAGAAAATTTTACCTTGTGGGAGCCTGAAGAACACCATGACCACCGCCGCTATACGCATGGGGGATGGACATGTGGTGCACAGCTGCGGGGACTGTGAAGTGGAGGTACCTATGGGCTCTCGAACTATCGCCCATCGGTTCTATGTGATGGACACTGAGGCCTTCGACTTTGTACTGGGTACTGACTTCTTCGTGCAGCACTCCCAGATACAATCCCTGACGCTGCAAGCACCCTACCTCCTGTACGTGGACCACGGCAGTGGCAGAGAGTCTGTGCCACTGGAGCAGTCGGAACATACCTCGAGTTACCTGAGACTATCGAAGGAGGAGCCCTCGAACATGATGGCGGCCTCCAAAACTGAGGACTATCAACTATTGGGGGAAGTCCTAGACCAAGGTCTGAAGGAGTTGGGTTACTCTCGAGAAGACCTAAGTGTGGAGCTGTTCGCCAGCGACAAGCAGCATGTACTGGACCTATACTGCAGCAAGGGGAAGAACTGCAGCTACAAATTTTACTGGCCCTCTTTCGGGATGGCCTACGGAAACCCCAGATTCAGTGAACTGGGGAAGGTGCTGACCAAGGTGGCCTTGGAACGTTCCCGTATGGTCCTGTGTTCCCCCGATTGGGGGGCCCATGGGGGCAACGAGTACTGGCGAACCCTCCTTGACAAGCTGACTATCAGCTCGGTGCGATTACCTGATGAGGCCATCTACGTGCCTCTGGGACGCAAGACGCCCATTGGGAAGCCCGGATGGGGGAGTATGCTCAGCGTGGTGGACGGAAGTCTTACCACCATCCCCTGGGAAGACCTGGACCCTACTCTGGTCCAGGCTATACAACGAGAAAGCGATGGACTCGCCTTGGGTGACTTGAAGGATCGCCTACGACCTCAAGATGCTGTTGAGACTACACCCGGAGGAGATGAGTACGTCGTGACTGACACCAACGCCCCCAACTCTCCCTGTCATGTACCTGTTCCTGATGGAGTCTCTGAGTGTGGACTATCTGAGCTACCTAGCTCTATCCACTCAGACGACGAAACTGAGCACGACGCCTTCTTCGTGCAGACTGCGGTGGAGGAAGTGGAGAACGCCGAGTACGTCGCCCCACTAAAACCCCTACTCTCCATGAGGGTGGAAGACCCCGTGGATGAAGAGCTGGACCCTCGATCCAGGCTCAGGGAGTATGTGGATTCCAAGAGGAAGTTGGTGGCGAAAAAGCTATGCTACGCGAAGCCTACCCGCAGCTCGTGGCCACTGAAGCAAGGACGTATGGGAGACCTATCCCAACTGAAGGAGGACCTCCAACAGAAGATCACCACCTGGCAAAGGGAGGTAGATCTCAAGCTCATGAAGAGCGTATGGGGTGCCCATGTGAGGACCCCAGAGGAGGACGACCTCTCGGAGGAATGTGTATGTGAACCCCCTCGAGCGTGCCTATGTTGCCATCGTCCACCGGAGATGGTCGAGCAAGACCTTCTATATGCCTACCAAGGGCTGAAGGATACTACCTCGGGCGAAGAGTCGGTGGAGGACCACCTCCCGACGTCTATTCAAGGGGCAAGCAACTTACACTCCGACGAGGACATGGAGGACAAGATCAAGGTATTGGACCCGCGGGTACAGAAGCTGATAAGGACCTATCTGGAGGTGTTCGGAGAACTACCCCCTCCAGCCTCATGCGACAAGCTGGTACAGATGGACCTGAAGCTGAAACCCGAGTTCGTGGGTCATAAGATTCGGAGGAGACCCTATCCAGCTCCTAAAGAGCAGGCCGACGAGATCGAGCGACAGATACAAGAATGTATCGACGCTCATCAGAAAAAGATGTCGCGCGTGTTCGCGCCTGGCGCCTGGATTTGTTTGATTTAGTCCTTTCCTGAGCAGGATCGTACAGTACATCAGCAATTCTGGATTATTAACAGTGAGACGTGGAAAGCCTTTCTCACAGCCCTTGCAATAAGCAACGCGCCAGAAAATGACGAAAAAAGGAGATAAAGAGAAAGAACGTACCAACGTAAAGGATTTGAATGAACCCGAAGAGAATCGAGGAAGAAAGATTGCGGAGAGCCGCCGTCAACGCAACCGAGCTCAATCCGTCGCGGAAAGAAGAGAATCATCGCTAGTAGCTCAACGTGTTTCTGCTTACGAAAACTCGTCTTCTCCCATTTTCTCAACTCCAAGCGAAGCACCGTCAACGCCAAGCCGCTTAAGAAAAGGTAAACAAAAAGAATCGTCAAGTTCTCCCTCAAATTCTTCGCCCACGCCTTCCAATTCAACTCCAATCCAAAAAGATTCCCATGGTTCATATCGAAATGCCCTCACCAACTCAAAATCCCGCTTCCACATTATCAAGCAAATCCACACCAAAGAAAAACCGCCCCACCACACCGTCCGACAAGGGAAAACCTTCAATTTCATTGAGAGAAACAACACCATCTTTGATGCGAAAGGTTACACCACCCCGGGCCACATCCTCGACAAGGTGTACAACGAGGTCAAGTTTGAAATTGATCTCTTTGGAGACCGTGTGAACAACATCTACAACAACAAGGATCAATACAAATACCACGAAGAAGGTCTTGGCTATTGTGCACAAGGTGATGACGACCTCCCGTTCCAAGCAATCCAAGCCGGTTTCAATTTTTGGGCTTTCCCACCAAAAAGCAACCGCCGCCAATTTGAAAAGGAAGATGGAGAACCTTCCCTCACCACAAACATCGAAAAAATGATGGAAGCAATGAAAGAATCCCACGAAGAAGTACAAGGTGCGATCGCCCTAACGGTCAATGATCCACTCATCAATGAAAGGAACGCTTTTGATATAGACCATCGAAGAGCTCTACAAGCAATGGCGGGGTTTTGCACCCACACATTCCTCTTTGAACACGTCCACTTCATGAAACCAACACCCCAAAAAGATGATCAATGTTGCCTCACCCAAAGCACCCGCCCAAGTGGAGACAAACTTCTCGTATGCTTCGTCTCAAATAAATCATCTTACCGCAATTTCAACAAGTCCAAATGCAAGATATTCAAAATGAATCCCCCGGGTAAAGATCAACACTCCCTATCCACCCAACTTTCTCACCATGGCTACGAAGACGAAAAGGTTCATCAAAAATGTTTTGTGAGGATCGACGTCGACAAAAGCATCCTTGGAAACGCCGATGAACACACGAACATCTACAACTACATCAATCTTTTCTACGGATCAAAACAAGTACCGGAAGAAGCGGAAAGTGTCCAATCGGAATTCGCTACCTACCAAAGATCACAATTCCACCCGAGATGGTCACCGCTCAAAGACTGGGCCCGATGGGACATTGAGGTGCCGCCAGACGAAGCAACAGCCCTCGCCGAAAAAATATGGTATGAGCAAGCTCAACAAGTAAGCCGCACAATCCTTGCTTTCCCTTCAATCCTATACGAGGACGCCAACACGTTCATGGCATTTCCTTCAAAGCTGGTAAAGAATGCCTACACAAAAGGCATACCTTTCGGTGAACTAATTAACATGCTTGATTTGGAATCAAACACTGGAACAATCTTACATGTGGCCCCAAGATCAGCAAACTCTCTATTTGTTCATGTATCTTATGAAAACGCAATTGATCCGGAGAGCTTAACCCTTGAAGAAAATTTCGCAACAACCCAAAAGCGAGGATTGATTTTTGTCCGTACAGTTGACGGCAAATACTGCCTACAGGTGGCTCCCACTTTGGATGCATCCTTTGATGAATTGGCGAATGTTCACCCCCCTGAGGTACCCAACACTGTATTAATGATCGCTCCTCCCCACACGTCCTTCAGAGAAGCTAACTATGCTGCGGCCCTTTTCGGCTCCTTTTCGGAAGTCAAACACTACCAATCAGGGCCCCGCATTCACTACGAATTTGTGTATGACAATCGTGAAAGTGCCATCATCGCAAACAACTCTGTCGTTGATTCTTTCTCTTTCAAATACTACGACGCCGACCCTGACATCCGTGCAAACATCATTGCCACACACTCCAAAGGAAAACAAAAATCTGACCAAATTCTTTTCACCATTGGCACCGTTTTTGGAGCCTCCAAACAATTGGAAAAGTTTCAGAAAGATCCCCTTCTAAAAATGCGATATGACTGAACCACATTTCATGCATCAACCCCCGACCCAAAAATTTCTTCCTCTATTCAGCCGCACATGCGTTTCCAATCCGTTGCGCACCTCGCCGCACCACGCGTGGCAGCCAGTCTCTCTACCACTTCAAGAAATACCAATTGCCTTGTGGGCCCCCAACGCCTTGGTCCCACCCGTCCCAGATGACTTCTCCGAGCACATTTTGTGGACATGCCTGACTACGTGGGATATCCGGAAACCTGCGAAAGTATCAATTCATTCGCTACCGAAGACAACCCGTTGGAACAATTTGGGTGAATACAAACACCAACACCAAGTGCCAATTATCCGCTACTGCCCATGTTCAAATACGCTGGTGCATCTATTTCCAGCTGTTCAACTACTACCACATCGCCTCCTGGGACTACCGCATCGAAATCAACTTCTCCTTTTACAACAAGAAAAGCTAACGGTTTCACAGTATTTTGCCTTACACATCGATGGAATCGTGCGCTATCTATGTAAACTGGTCCCAGCTTTGGCCTCAGGGAAGAGTCCTAAAGGAGTCCCAGAACAAGCAACAGAACCCTGGTGGCAACCCCAGCCTGGACCTCATTCAACTGTCGCCTACACCATGGTACATGTTCCTCTCCTTTTCCGCTGCTGCTCAAGTTCAAGTATGCTGGCGAATCGATTTCTAGCTGTTCAACTACTACCACATCACCTCCTGGGTCCATCGCATCGAAATCAACCTCTCCTTTTACAACAAGTAAAGCCAGCGGATTCGCAGATTTCTGCCTTACACATCGATGGAATCGGGCACTACTTATGCAAACTGATCCCAGCCTTCGCCTCAGTGAAGAATCCCAAAGGAATCCCAGAACAAGCAACAGAACTCTGGTGGAAACCCCAGCCTGGACCTCATTCATATGCCGCCTACACCATGGTACATGCTCCTCTCCCTTGTTATGGTACAAATGCAAGCACGCCGCAGGTCTCACCTAAACGAAGATGCTACACTGGTTCCAACCAGAACCTGAAAGCCTCCTGCTCTCGTAGTATTCCCAAACCAAAGGCCTCTACGCCAGTCTGGACCAAATTTCATGGCAGTCCGATTCATGAAATCAGCTCGCGCCCGTTGTCCTCAAATTCCGGAACATGTTTTGGTATCAGCCGCTGCCTGAAAAATTGGTCTCCGGCCAGCGCCAACACACAGCTGTTCAGTCTGTCCCAGGGCAATCGAAACACTCCCAGCTCACAACACCATCTCACAACCACCCTCCCCACACACTCACGGCAACCCCCCCCCTCCCCCCCCCCCCAACTCAGACATGAAAAATGTGTAACCCACCCTCCACACGTCCCCCCCTCTCCAATATTCCAACTTTAAAAACGAAACAACACCTCGCTCAGCCACCGCCTCCTCAAAACACTGTCATCACCAAAACACATCTCAAACTAACAAGTCACAACATACAAAAACGAAAGGACACAACAAACGCCATCATTGCGCAACACTTTCAGACACACACTGACATACTCTGCCTTCAAGAAGTCCTGGAAAAGCCCACCCCTCCACCCAATCTGGGCCTCACGACTTTTTACTGTGGCGCCACCACAAACTCCAACGGAACAGCAATCCTTGTCCCATCTTACATCAGCCCTTTCACAAAACTCATTTCCCACACACACTCAGAAGGTACCATCACTGCCATCCAAATCTCTCTCCCTGGATACCCCACGTTTGCACTCATCTGCCTTTACAAGACATACCACGCCGCTCTCACACGAAAAATGGAACGCATCCTCGACTCACTGTTAAACAAATTCCCTCTTCACATCATACTAGGTGACTTTAACTCCCACACCCAACCTCACCTAGACACCCAAAACATCAAACACATTAAACAATGGCCTTGGCTCCAAAACCAACTTCTTCCCGAAAACATCTGTGATACCTCTCTCATCGATCTTTTTAGAAAAGAGAACCCAGACTCACCCCAATTCACACGGTACGCCTCAAACCGTTTGCCCAATCAATCACGCATTGACCTCATCCTCACCTCACACTCTTTCCACACCTCATTCCAACCTCTGAAAACCCACATCCACAACAACAATTTCTCGTCCGATCATCATCCTGTCTCCACCTATATCACTCTAGCCACCAACCCAATAAACATACACCACACCCCAAAACCCTCCATTCGTTTCAAACCACTTAACCAAGAACAACGAAAACAGTTTTCTGACCTCCTCTCCCCGATTGACGCCTGGTGCAAACAACACAGCAACATTCCCCGCGACACTGACCCAGACACTCTCTCCACGACATTGAACTCCCTCCTCTCCTCCATTACTGAAGCCTACAGATCTGTCACGCACACACAACACTCCCACAAACCCACATCCTTGGAAAAATCCTTTACCACAGACATCAACTCCATCGACTTAAGCAAACCCATCACGACTCGCACAACACAAAAACTCCAGAAAAAACTAAACACCTGGCGTGACAAGCTAAACCAAAAAAGAACCAAATACATGCACCACTGTCTTATAAAGGGGTACAACCTAAAACGTGCCATCAGCAACCTCACCACTCCCCAGAGCCACACTCCCATCACTTTGAAAGACGACAAAGGCAACATCATCACAGACCCCACCCTCCTTTGCCAGACAATGGGAGAAACCTTTGCCACCCTTGGGGGACCGAAAGACTTCAACATCGACCCAAACCTTATCGACGAACTAATGGCAAACTCCCCATCCATTCCCGCAGACCACCAAACCCCTTCTTTCACCAAGGACTTCTTCGACAACATTCTTGCTTCGGCAAACCCCACCACAGCACCAGGCTTAGACGAAACCAACTTCTTCCTCTTCCACATCTCCCCACCTTACATCAAACACTTCCTTTTCTCAGCTTGCTCCTACTTCCTTCACAATCCCATACCAAATCAATGGCTTCGCGCCAAAGTCATCCCACTCTTTAAGAAAGGTGACCCTCAAATTCCCTCCAACTACAGACCCATCTCACTACTTACCTCAATTTACAAGGTACTAGCTTCCTACGCCACTCACGTTATCACTTTTCTCACCCTTGAACACTCCCTTTTATCCTCTTCACAATTTGGGGGGCTACCAAACCACCGATGCACCGACCACATTTTCTCCATGATCTCCAACCTCTCTACCGACCCCGACCTATACCACCTTTATCTCGACCTCAACAAAGCCTTCAACTCCGTCCCACATCAGGCTCTCTTCCAAATTTTACGCAACTACAACTTTCCTCCCTTCATCATTACTCTCATACAACAACTCTACAGCTACCCTGCTGATCTCGCCTCCGTCAACAATCACACCCTCCACGAGGCAATGAGCACCCGCGGACTCAGACAAGGATGTCCCCTCTCTCCAATCCTGTTTTGCCTCTTCATCGACCCCATCATTCGCCATTTACTCACTCTCCTCCCCCCAAAGCAACAACACCTATACGCTTTCATAGATGATCTCGCTCTTCAATTCTCTGACCCCAAAATCCTCCACACAATCCTTAACTTTCTCTTCCACACCGGACCCAAATACGGACTACTTTTTAACCAAGAAAAATCTGAACTTCACGCACTTAACAACACCCCACACGTTACCATCCGCGTCTCCCCACACATACATTTCTCCACATATGACAAATCAGGTAACCCCCGCACACACTACAAATACTTAGGCACATATTTCTTTAACAAAACCCAAAACAAACACATGCATTCTCTCCTGACTAACACTATTTCTTCTTTCTTCCACGGCCTAGCCCCTCTTCCTCTCTCCTACACCGAGCTTATTAAACTCAGCAATTCACAACTCATTCCCTCTCTCACCTACCGCCTAATTTACAACTCACTCCCAGAAAATCTACTCAACTCCCTCGACAGCGCTATATGGTCTTACATTTCAAAACAAGGCCATCTATCCAAACTCACCCCAACAAAAACCAAATATGGGAACCGCGCTCACTTGCAGCTGGGCATAACCTCCCTCAAATTAAAAGTTCATCAGCAAACCGTCAACCATATAACTCGGTACCTCCTCAAAGAAGGACCGAAACCAACCAATGAAGCTGTCCTTTTCGCTCTTTCTCAGCCAACCTCAGCCCCAAACCTTCTCCAATCTTTCTCTGTCGACTCAGCAAACTTCATCAACATATCTCTGCACAACGTCCCAAACTCAAACCCAGCCCCACTCACCACCATCTCGCTCTACACCACCATCCAAGTTCAATTTGAATGCTTCCTCTCAACCACAGCTCCAACTTCCTATTCCTACACCCGCACAAAGACTCACCCCACACCCAGCCAACGATGGGCAACAGGTACCATCATCAAACAAAACCCCACATCCACAGACGTAGACTTTGGAGACGCCATCATAACCCTGAAACTACACCACCGGTTTAAAGTCCCCTCACATAAAACCCTCGACCCATCTCCTTTCTCCACCATCCCGCTCTCCAGCACACATTCTACCCCCTTCCCATACCCCTTCAGTTCGACGCGCTCCACCAGAACATACATCCAGTTTAACCTCAGAGATGTTATCCCTCTACCCCCCAGCGGCACTCTCGACTATTGGGGCTGTCACGACTTCATCGAAGCAATTCAACATCACCCCACCGCCACCATCATTTACACTGATGGTTCCAACAACCCTACCAAACCTCTATTACCATCCGGCTCCGCCGCCGTTATCACCACCCCCTCCTCAACGCTAGCCATAACTTCCACATGCCCCATTAAAGGCTCCTACCCCGCAGAAATCTACAGCGTACTCATGCTCACAACCTTTCCTCTACACTCACTACCTCAACCCATCATCATCCCAATCGACAACCTCTCAACCTGCAGTACCTTAAACTACATCATGTCACACTCCCACTTCCCTTTGTCCTCCTCCACCGACGCTTTCTCTTTTTGGTACTACTTGATATGGGCCTCACTCAACCAATCAAAAATTGTTCCACTCTTCGTTTGGTGCAAAGGACACGTCGACATCCTGGGAAACGAAATCGCTGACTCTATTGCAAACTGGATTCCTCACAATCAATACCAACACCCCAACAACTACCTCCCGTCAGTCACTCCCCCCATCCTTACTATCGGCTTCAGCATACTTCCCGGAAAAATTTCCTACAAAAACTTGACCACTCCACTCCCCCAACATCATCACAACAACATCCATCTTTCACTCAGCAATGACTACTTTCTACACTCTTCATGGTTCTCCGTGTTTTCTTTTAAATGGGTGAACGGCCTTTTCTCCTGTAAAAGCTACAAACCTCACTTCATTCTCAATGACTTTAAATGCCCGATGTGCTCCCACATTCACCCTTTGGACCCCCTGTCAACTCTCTCATACTGCACCTCCACAATTCACCTCCGCGAACTCTTCAACAACACATGGCCATTACCCTTCCGCCACACTGTAACAAACTGGATCCCCACCGCTCCAAGGGGAGAAGTCCGAAATTATTTCAAAACCCTTGTCCCCAACTCTCTCAGCAACCTTCTCCGAACCCCACACAGAAACACTACTTATGCTCACCATTTAAACTCACTCACCACAGCCCTCCAACACCGTCGCAAACCCCTCTCCAAGGCCTTGGAGTCCATCAGAGACTGGTTCATTAACAACCCCTTGAGCCTTGATCACCTCGAGCCTCACGCCCATGACAACCCCTGGTTCACACCAATGTCTGATTTCAGCACCTCCTCAAGCGCTCCAACAAAACTCACGTACCCAAAGAAACAAACACACAACAAACCCACCAACAAACACCCCTACCAAATTCGCTCCTCTCACAAAACAAAACCTTCATCAAAATTCCACCGCTTGAACCTCACACCCCACAACTTCCCCAACACAACATCTTCTCCCTCAACTTCATCTCCTCATTCCAATTGCACCACTTCTCGCCCCCACCTTCCAAAACTTCTCGACTCTGCTCCAAAACGACGCAGGCTGAACCCCCCCCCCCCAGCAAGATGCATGAAACCCCCCCCCCCATAAACCATAGACCCCACCTGCCCCCCATTTTCCCATAACCACAGCCCCCCCCCCCCAGATCACGCTCGCCAATTCATCCCCTTTTTCTTTTCGTGGTGCCGGCATACTCTGGTTTATATATCTGCTTATCTGTGTACTCTGTCTTCCTGAGATGATCCATCTGTCACTGAACTCAGGCTCTTTTTCAGTCCCACAGACCACTGTATCTTTCAGACAATCCAGACAAGCAGGCTCCCCATTTTCACTGGCACCTGCATGCCCAGGCCTTAATTAGTTTCTAATTTTTCTTCTGTATTTCTGCAGATGCCCCTGTTTCCCAGATGCATGCCCTTGGTTCTTGTTTACATGTCTGCTCACCTGTGGACTCTGTCTCTCTGGGATGAGCCATCCGTCACAGAGCTCAGTTTCTTTTTCAGCCTTACAGACCACTGAATTTTGCCCTATCTCTTTTAATTTCATCAAGCCCTTCAAACTGCTTCATCTCCTGTTGGTAGCCCAGCAATATTTGATTGCCATTTGTCACTCTCTCTTGGCTATTGGTGCCTCTCTTGGCAGTGCTTTGCACCCAGGGAAATTTACAGTGGCATGATCTTTTTGTACGGGTTCCATTCCTGCGGCTGTCCTTCGAGGAACCTCGCATTGCGAGCAGTTTGTGATGATGTTTTGGGCGGGAAACCGCCATGTCTCAAAAAAAGAATGTATCGACGCTGGCCTAGTCCTGGAGTACAAGGACGGGGACTACCCCCTACACTGCAGCCCCTGTTTCCTGGTGGCTAAACCTGGGTCTACAGCCAAACGGCTGGTAGTGGACTATGGAGAGCTGAACAAGAAGACGCTGAACCACTCAGGGTCCATTCCCAATATGGAGTCTACCCTGGAGAAGATAGCCTCCTGTCGCTACAAGACCAAGATGGACAAGCGAAGTGGATTCTGGCAAGTGGACCTGACGCCCAACGCGCAGGAACTACTGGCCTTCATCACCCCTCAGGGGAGGGTATTCAAGTGGAAAGTCATGCCATTTGGCGTGGCTAACGCACCCGCTCTGTTCCAAGAGCTGATGAACAAGATCTTGTCCATCCTACGAAGGAGACCTAAGGTGCAGGAGCTCATATCCCGTGGGGCCCAGATGGAGGCTCACATCGACGATGTATGCCTCGGGACCAATACCCAGGAGGATCACCTAATCCTCTTGGGTGAGTTCTTTGCGGTCTGCCAGGAGAACCACACACGACTCAAGCTGGAGAAGTGTGAGTTCATGCAGGAGACCATGCAGTACTTGGGGTTTGACGTTGGCTATGGATGGTGGACCCCAGCGGCCTCTAAGGCCAAACCCCTGATGGATGCCAAAGTACGACACGAAGACCCCAAGAAAGGACTTCATGATGTACGCAGTTTCATTGGGGCGTGCAACTTCTATCGCCGCCACATCAAGAACTTCACCTATACCAGCGCCGTTCTAACGGACTTGATCAAGAAGAGTACTACTTGGCGCTGGGGCCCACAAGAGCAACAAGCGTTTGACGAGCTCAAGGACAAGGTAGCCAACGCTAAGTGCTTGGGCGTGCCTAGGGCACAAGGGGAGATTATACTGGTGACCGACGCCAGCAATGTGGGCGGTGGTGGAACGTTGTTCCAATGGCAAGCACTGGAGAAGGAGGAGTTCGACTCGGCCATTTCCTAATGGGGGACGGAAGGTCTCAACCGAGATGGAACCCTCAAGCACAGCTACCCTGACGACAAGTGGGTCCTAGTACCTCTGGGCCACTGGAACTGGAAGTGGAACCAGGCCAGGGGGAACTACTCCACCTATGAGCAGGAACTGCTCGCGGGTATGCTGGTGCTATCCTCACAAGCAGGACTGTTGGGGAGTAACCCTGTGGTCTGGCTATGCGACCAAGAACCGGTCCGCAGTTTCCAGAAGGGTCCCCCACCTGAGAAGGCCAAGCTACGTCGCTGGTGGACCTACCTCAGTCAACTACGACTGACGGTACACCATATCCAGGGAGTGAAGAACGAGTGTGCCGACTACATCAGCCGCAACAACTTCGACGCCCTGATTGGTGCCCGGTCTGAAGCGCTGGCTAAGGAGGCGTTCAGCCGTATGGACGTACATCTGGACCTGAACATGACCATGATACGCCCCCTGGATGGACTCCAACAATCGGAGTACCTACAGGAGTTTGGGGATATCTACCGGCGCCTGGAGAAACGCCTTGAACCCCTCCTGGTCTACCAAGACCAGTGGAAGCGGGACAAGAGCTACCTCTGGCACGAGGACCGCATCGTGGTGCCTAGTGACCGAGTCCCAGCGCTGCTGAAGTGGACCCATGAGTCCAGTGGTCATGTGGGTGCTGACCGTACCCTGAGGCTGTTCAAGCAGTGGTTCCACACTACGTGGACTGACGACCAACTGCGAAAGACACTCCAGCCTATCGTGGACAAGTGCCCGTGCAGGTCCTGTAAACCAGGGGATATCAGGGACAGAGGTCTCTACTCGACCCTGCCCATCCCACACTGTGCCAACAGTGTTCTATACGTGGACTACACGGAGATGCCGAAGTTCGGGGGCTATGACTTCGCCCTCGTGGTAACCTGTGGGTTGACCAGGTTTACCAGGGTGTTCCCATGTACCAAGCACATTACCGGAGAGGAGACTATCAAGATACTCCTGGAGGAGTGGTTTTGTGTCTATGGGGCGCCCAAGGAGATCAACTCCGATGAGGACGTACGAGTACGCTCAGACACTGGCTGGTACAAGAGGGTCCTGAGATCCCTCAATGTCCAGGTGTCTACGGGGATTCCCTACTCTCACACGAGCAACCCCCTATGTGAGCGACAGATTCGTGTCCTGAAGGAGAACGTCAGGATATGGTGCAAAACTGAACGCACCAGAGACTGGGTGAGACTACTCCCCGTCATATCCTTGATGATGAACTCCCGAGAGAGTTCAGCTACTGGCTACTCGACACATGAGCTATTCATGGGGCGCCCGGCATGGTTCCTACATGCCCCCTATCCAGAGGACACCCATTCTTCTGTGGGTGAATGGGTCCAAGAGCAACAAGCGAAGGTGGACAAGGCCAAGGCTATGCTCCAGAGAGTGAGGGAGCGTCAGTGGAACAAGAAGAACAAGCACCGTGTACCGGCCACCTACCAAGAGGGGGACTGGGTGCTGGTGCACCACAGTCGACTACCCGCCTGGCCACGCTCTACCAGCGATGACCCATACTTCGGGCCGTACAAGATCCTATCTGTGGATGGACACCGTATCACCGTGCGGTGTTCTCCCCGTCTAGGGGGGACCCTGGTGTGCGCTGCTCAACACTTGAAGCGCTACCATGATCCTGAAGACCTCTGTGGGGAGGAGTGGGAGCTGAACGACGAGGAAATTGCCGCTCTGGACCTCCAAGGGGCTGCCAGCCCTATGGAAGTTGAAGGTGAACTCCCCGACATGAACGCCGAGGAGATGGCTAAGGAGGGCTTCTACCTGGTGAAGTCTGTCCTACGCCACCGCTATCGCCAGGGTTGGCGCTTCCTCACCCTCTGGGAAGGGTTTGGAGTCGAAGAGGCCACCTGGGAGCCCTTCTCTGCATTTGTTCTACCGGAGGGACGCTTGAACTCAGTTCTGGTTGACTACTTGTCCCAGAACAACCTTGGTGAGTTGCTGAGGCTCGCTGAGACGCTTGCCTCCAAGACTAAAGCTAGGGACTGAACCTTACCCTTACCTGCCAAAGCGTATGTGTGAGTGTGCTAGTCCTAAGGTCCTGAGAGCAAGCCGCAGAAGTGGTGTCCTAATTATACCCAAGTCTGCGCCCTTGCTGAACCTGGAGGGTTGGCTTATTGATGCCACGGGGTACGCCCCGGGTCTCCCCTCCCCTATGCGCCCAATTTCTGTGCTGGCGCAAAACCTTGGGGGAATACCCAGCGTGCTGATTCCAGGTATTGTTTTCCCTACCTATCTGTCTACTACAGGGAGGGGTGGCCAAAAGCTATGAAGGCATGCAAAACGCCTGTTTGCTATGTGGCCAAAACACTGACCTAACCACTGTCACAGCCCACCAACCCCGCTAAAATTGCAGGAAAAGGGTGGGACAGTGACACACCCCCTACAGGTCCTACACACCCTACAGTGGCACCATCCTGGTGGGCGAGCACTGGGCAACTGGCTCTAGCCCCCACTCAGGACTACCACTCCTACACGCACACTCTACTGGGCGTTGCGAAGATGAAGGTCTCTTGGGTCCTAGCGACCCTCCTGTGAAATGGCAAGAGAACACAGCGCTACTAAGCAACTGTGGCCTGACAGGGGACGCCACAACGCGTTTCCCCTGTTAGGGCTTGGAGGGAAGGAGTGCTCTCGCGTGCAAGGCGCAGATGTCGATGCAGTCGGACTCCCTGCTCTGCCACAGGCGGAGCGGAGTTACTTGTTTGTGTGATCTGCGCCCTTGTTTAGCAGGGCATAAAAAAATGCTGCTGCACCAATCACCCTACCTGCCCACCTGTAAAACAAAGGCAAATGAAAGGGCGTTTGCGGCGGAGGAACCAAGGCACACTCCAGGTATTATACCCTTCTCAGTGTGCCCTATAATACGCTGTCCGCAAACACGCTGCATGGAGCAGCTACCCTTATCAAGCAAGCAAGCGTTAAGGGACTCCTCAGGTTCTCTTAAAGAACGTACCGAGGAGCCCCTGGGTAGCCTAAACAAGGTTTACCGTGCGCACTTCGCGTGGCCTACCCTTTAATGCGTGTGTGCATGCACGAGTATGCGACGAGATCTTGGGCAAACCTGCCCATCTGCGCGTCAATCCTGACTCCACCAGGGGGTGGCCCCGCCTGGGCGTACCTACCTTACCTACCGCTGGGAAGTGAAGCAAGGTGAGAGGACAAAAGGGGCGCACGCGAAGAACGTTGCTATGCACTTGTGTGTATGTCTAATCACCCTGATCTGAGCGCTAATCATCTGCAATCTTTCTAATCAATCCCTCTACCGCGTCCTATCGTGGTTATCGTTGTTAACGCTGCTACACGACTCGTTCACGGAGACACGAGACGAGCAATGTGTATGCGGCATGCAAGACAAGCATACCTGTAGTTTATACCTGATTCATTGAAGTCTTTTCAATTGATTTTCGAATTCTTGAATTTTCGAATCTTCTATTAGTGTGGGTGGAATCTGTATGTTTGTTTATTAATGTGTGTCTCGTCATTTTCAAGACTACGTGATACATACGTTTATAATTCCATTATTTTTTCATTTTCCGGCGCTTCGCTAGGAGCCGCTCCTGCGCGCCGCCATTTTATGCGTATGAATTTCTGGATTTGAAAAATCCAGAGATGACTATAATTTCTATAAAAATGTGCTTCTGATGCACAATTGGATTCTACTCAGGTGTGTCGTTTCAGAAAAATTCTACGCCGTCATTTGACGGATTTTGGTGTCGTCGCTTCCTTTTTGCGTGGATTCGTCCATAATTCTCCCATTCCTGCCTCTGCAGATACCCACGCGCAGCCTCGCTGAGTAGGCCGTGTTCGGGCCGAAACGCAGGTGCCTGGAGAGACTGAGCAGAACCAAGACCCCACCAAGGGGCAAATTAATTTCTTTTTCGACTCCCTTCGCCCTAAGACAGGTCACAGGTCGCCAGCAGGTTTACGAGAACCCATGCGAGTGTGTATAATGTGTCTTGCGTTCTGGTTGTGTCGACGCTGCGTCTTGGAGGGAGGGATGCATATGCACATGTTTGGCATGCTCCCATACTAACCCAACCAAGCCACAGGAGCCCCGGCAGCGCCATGAGCGCTGAGTCTTCTGTAGGAAACTGTACAATCAGAGCAGCAAAAGGACGCCAGCCATGGTGAGCGCCCATTTTTCAGTGTGAGGGAGACTGTAGGTATTTCAAAGTAGATGTGGAAACCAAGGAAAGGCCAAGAAAAATTCCCTTTTTCCTAAAATGCGACAGTGGTGGCCACCACAGCACAAGGGGGGAGTAAGAAAAAGTGCTTTTCCATTGCTTTGAGGCATAATCTAGTTGTATTAGAGATGCACTGAGCATCCATGCATTTTAATCTTAGTATTGGTCCAACCAAAACTGGTGATAACACATTTTGACCTATGGAACCAAACACCCAATCAGGATATGGAGTGGACCCCTTAATCCCCTTTCAATGTGAAGTAAAACATCTTTTTCTGAGTTGACTGAGCACTGACATACCTAAAGTAGAGCCTATGAATTTATCTATGTTTTTCCATGAATTCTTAGCTATCCTAGTGGTATGCACCCTAGGGGGCTGGGCACCTCTTTTTGAGAGGTCCTGGGTTCAATTCCTGGTCAGCCTAGCTAAGTAGGAAGATCCCATGTGACATGGCAGTGACCTCATCGCCACATACCATGCCACCTCAGCACATATGGGACCCAAAACAAAGAGTGCACATCTCCTAAGATGGCACTATGGAGAGAGAGTGATCCTGAGGCAGTTTTCTAACTCTTTTCCTAAATCATTTCAGCTATCTTTGTGAATATGCATTCATTTGTGACCTGAGCTGTAGTTTCTGTGAATATTCAATCAGCTTTCACTGTTTACACTGCAGCCCTTCATGCTTTGATCCTGAATTACCTTCTCCTTGCATACTATTGGCTTGGGCTATCCTGGATTGAGTTGGCTTCACTGTATTTCAACAAATAAAAGCTTTTCATCATCCAAAACAAGCAGCAGGACACCCTACAGCAACAACAAGCAGCAGGAGAAGCAAAAACACAGTGCTGAAAACACTATAAACTTTTCTGCTTCTGGAACGGCCGGAGATCCTGAGTTTGCACGCCGTGCGCCGTGTCGGTCGCGAGCGGCAGTTGCATCTTAAGGTCCGTGCCTTATGCGGGGAAGTTGAAAAGGTTTTCGACGTGTTGGTCGACACGGGAGCTCAAGTCAGCTTGGTCAAGGCTGGCCTATTTCCACCAGAGTGTCTGACCGACAGTCGGAAACCTGTCAGGCTGAAGGTGGCGAACGGCCAGTACATGGTAGGAGGCACGAAGGAAGCGGCCATCGGGCTGCAGTTCGTGAACCATCGTGAGCTGAGCCGCCCAGACCTCGGCAAGGAAATCCTCCTGCACGGTTGCTTCTACGAGGCCGAGATGGACTGGGACATGATCGTTGGGTACGACTTCATGATGGAGACGGACTCCGGCGTCCTCCCGGCCCAGGCCTCCATGACCCTGTACCAGGACGACCAACTCTCGTGGCTTTCGTCACCTGAGCACCATGTGGAATGCCAATGGATCCACCCCGAACGCAATCAGCTCGAAGTGGCCGCGCTGGACACTGAGCCAACTGGTCCTGCAAACCAGGAGTACGGCGTAAGGCCGGAAGTGGCGAGCCGAGTTGTCGCGGACTTGGGAGCTTCGGATCTGGCCCTGGATGCGTTCTCTTCAGGAACCTCCGCCCATCTTCGGGTGTGTGAGAAGTACTGGAGCGCACAGGACTCCGCGTGGAAGAAGCACTGGGGTCCGCATCAGGGATTGATGTGGATCCATTGCCCCCGTTGGGACATTCCAAGAGCGATAGCGAAGATTCGCAAGGACCGCTCCAAGGCAGTGCTGGTTGTTCCTATGGGATGCACCGAGGAGGAAAGTACCCGACATTGGGTAGCCTCATTGACCAACATGACCTTAAACAAGGTCGTCCTACCGGCTGGAGAGAGTGTCTATCAGGACGCTAAGGGACAGCCCATGCCACCCCAGAGATGGCCAACGGAATTCCACTATGTGGATGGGGGCCTTGATCAGGCCGACACCACGGACTTCGTGTGTGTCAACCGCATCGTAGCGGAGCCTTGGAGGCAATGCTTTGCGGTTCCCCCTGTTGACATCGAAGAATCGGAATCGGAAGAGCCCCTCACTGAAGAGGAGTGGGATCTGGTTCAGGGGTATATGGATCAGCCCTTTCACGACTGGGGAAACCAGCGTGAGGGCAAAGGCCAGGACAAAGCCTGGTGGGAAGTGGACTCGATCGTCTCTGGTTCCTACGATGGAGATACCTTCGTAAGGAGGGTACTGGACCACCTGTCCAGCCAGGACGAGCCCATCGGGGAAACCCACCCACCTACGGCGATCTATTCCGAGGCAAGACCAGAGATGGCCCTTTGGGCCACCTGGGAAGACCGCCTGAGCCGAAAGCGAGCGAAGTAGCTACCCCTCAAGTAAGCTCCGTGGTCCAGGTGCCCGGAAAAGCCAAGGCGGAGTCCGATGATTGCCCCAAGATTCAGGCATTGAGGGCCAGGCTGAAGCAGAAGTATGGTGATACCTTCTTCAGCGGTAAGCCTGTGTTTCCCCCACCGGTGCGTGGACCGTATGGCGAGGCCAAGATACGACTGAAGCAGGACCCCCGTGTGTATCGGCACCGGGAGTTTGCCCTGAGGGGCGAGAGGAAAGAGGCCATGGAGAAGATCCTCCGTGACTTCATCCAGAGAGGCTGGCTCGAGCCGTGCCACTCCGAATGGGCCTCTCCGTGCTTCGTCGTCCCCAAGAAGGTTGCCGGTGAGTGGCGGCTCGTGGTCGACTACCGCGGCCTGAACGCCCAAACGCAGCACGACAGCTATACGCTGCCCCTCATTGAGGACATGCTGCAAAAGCAACACCGGCGGAGGATCTTCACGGTGATTGACCTGAAACATGGTTATCATCAGATGCCTCTCGCCGAGGAGTCCCGTGCCTGCACAGCCATGAGCACCCCACTTGGACCTCTCCAGTGGAAGGTGATGCCCATGGGCGTTACCAACGGCAATGCGGCTTTTCAGCGGATGCTGGAGAACCTGCTTGAGCCGGTGCGCGACTGTGCGGACCCCTTCGTGGACGACGTGATCATCGCGTCCGGGGACCCCAGTATGAGCTACGAGGAGCTCCTGGAGGCACACGAGAGGGACGTCACTCGAGTGCTGGACCTTCTGCTTCGGCACAAACTCACGGGCAGCAGTGACAAGGCCACCATTGCGGTAAGCGAGGTGGTCTTCGCTGGCCACGTAGTCGGAAACGGGCAGCGAAAGCCCATACCTGGCAAGGTGGCTGCGATTGAGCACTGGGAAAAGCCCAAGACGGTCTCTGAGCTACGGGCGTATCTGGGGTTCTGCAATTACTACTCGGGGTATATCAAAATGTATGCCGAGTATGCAGCCCCCATGACGACCATGCTCAAGGGCAACCGAGAGGAGACCAAGAAGGGGTCCAAGAAGGCTCTGGTCTGGACACCTGAGTCCGACCGTGCCTTTGAGGGGATGAAGCAGGCTCTGCTATCCTCAGTGGGTCTGCACCTCGTGGATCCCGACCGAGGGTTCGTCCTGCGCACCGACGCTTCCGACTACGCCATTGGCGCTGTGTTGGAGCAAGTGCTTGACGACGGGAGGCACGTGCCCGTGGCCTTCTGGAGCCGAGTCCTGGCGGAAGGCCAGAGACGGACGTGGACGCCCCGTGAAAAGGAGGCGTATGCCATCGTCATGGCTCTCAGGAAATGGGCTGGGTACATAGCCCTCCATCCCGTCACCGTCTGCACCGACCATCAGAGTCTGCAGTCGTGGCACAAGGAGCACGTGGACACCCCCTCAGGTCCCGCCTCCCGACGGGCAAGATGGCATGAGACCTTGGCCAAGTTCGACCTCACGGTTGTGTATATTCCTGGAAAGGATAACACCGTGGCGGACTGTCTCAGTAGGTGGGCCTATCCCGCCAGCAAGGGCATGCAGGATATCTCTGCCCATGGCGATGAGGCTGAGACCGCTGAAGCCAAGAGGATCATTGAAATGGAGCGCCTGATGGAGGAGGAGGGTGCAAAATGCTTCGTCGTCATGGCTGCGGATGCCCCCCTCGCGTCGAGGGTGAGCAGAGCGGTCAGTGTACTCGCCCCTGAGGGAGCTGAGTCCGACAAGCACCTCTTCCCGGAGTCTTGCCTCCAGGACGACTGGACCGACGACTACGCCAAGTCTGAGGCCTTTGCGGCCGAGTATAGGGCTGTGACCGACCCTGACGACGGGCAGAAGTGGCCGAAGGGGCTGACTGAGGAAGATGGCAAGCTCTACCGGAATGGTAAGCTGCTAGTACCGGAGTCCCGGGTGCTCGAGCTTTGTGAAGCTTGGCACCACCACATGCTGCACCCAGGGGTCAAGAAGCAAGCCCTTGACATGCAGCGTCGGTTCGAGATCGACCATATCGTTCTCTACACCGCCATCAAGAAGGTCAGGAAGGGTTGCTCGGTCTGTCAGGCCTGCAATCCCGACAACCGGAACGTCAAGGGGGAACCCCAATGGACCCCGGTTCCTGACCAGCCCATGGAGAGCGTGGCCATGGACGTCTTCTCCATGCCCGAAGTGCACATTGGCAAGCAGACCTTTGACTGTGTGGTTCTCTGTGTGGACCGCCACAGCGGCTACGTTGTAGCCGTTCCGGCACGCAAAAAGGGGTTGCTTGCCAAGGAAGTGGCAGTCATGATGATTCGTCATTGGCTGACCGTCTTTGACATCCCCCGCACCATTTGCAGTGACCGAGGGCCCCAGTTTACTTGTGGCTGGTTCAAGGCTATGTGTTCCCTCATGGGGATACGTCATGCCAAGAGCGTCGCCTATCTCAGCCGGTCTAACGGCCGTGCTGAAGTGGCTGGACGGCAGCTGTTCGAGAAGCTGCGCAAGATCCACATCACCAATCCACGGCGGAACTGGTTCGAGGAGATGTGGCCTGCTCTGAAGGCCCATCATGACACCCCCACTCCGGGCGGTTTGTCCCCTCACCAGATTCTGTTCGGCAGGGACCCCCTGGGTAGGGGACTTCCCTTGTCTGGTGATGGCATGGCTATGGATGCCAAGGAATTCTTCGCGCGGCAAGAGCAAACGGCGCGGGACATCCGCCAGCAGCTCGAGAAGGAGCATGCTGAGCGTCAGAAGTCCGCCCCGAGCTCGACAGCGCAGAAGTTCAGGGTGGGAGACCCGGTGTGGGTGATCAGACCCCGCCCTATGGGCACCCACCGCACCAAGACCTGGTTCACACCCGGCGAGGTGGTGCGCAGGATTGGTGAGGACACCTACCGCATCAAGGTGGGTCACGGACAGTTCCGGGAGCGCCACGAGAGTCAACTCCGTGTGCGGGAACCCGACCTCCGTGGCCAACATGTGTCCCTGAGCTACGCCGCACATGAGGCTGATTCGGACGATGACTATGCTGAGCAGGATGACTATACCGTCGAGAAGATCCTGGCTCAGCGGCCGAAAGCCTCGGCACCCGGAGGTCTGGAGTTCAAGGTTCGTTGGCGAGGCTATGGGCCGTCCCAAGACACCTGGGAACCCGTCTCCTCGTTCGTGCCGCGGGTCAATACTCCCTTCATGGAGTACATCCGCAAGCACAAGACCAAGATCCATGTCTCGGACTTGGCAGCACTCACCCGGGCGATTGCAGCCAGGGGTGCCTGATCAGCGCCCTGGGCTCTCCCCTGATGCGTTTTGAGGCGCTTGTGAGGCCGACGGATCGTCCCTTGCTTGCTTGCTCTCTCTCATCTTCCGGTGACCTGCCATCGGAGTCGCCATATACCCCCCCCTGCTGAATCCAGAGGAAGATGGCCCCTCTCCTTCAATTCTATTCGTCACTCCCCACCTGCTGAATCCTTGGGAAACCAGGTGAGGCGACTGACCTTCATTTTTCTGAGCTCTTGGGGCCTTGAAGCCCATACGACGTTGCGCAACGGATGCCGCTGTCATCGGCATTGCGATTTTTGGTGTGTGGTCTGGTCCCATGGCATTTGCGGGATCCAGACCAGTCGACGTGTGTCTCGAGACTATATATGGCCTGAACTCAGGCGTTTTCCTGTCCACCCTCCTGCATATGCCTTATCCTGACCGTGGCGTGGTTTGGCGCTCTGTCCAGAGTGTGTTTACACGCCTATTTACCCAGATTATTGCTTGTTTTTCTGCCCTCCAGGATATGTGCATCTGTATGTTAAGTGTCATCAGCCCATCGCTGAGGGATGGACTGTTTTTCACCACGAATCGGGATACAGAGGCGCCTTGAGTCGCCGTGTACATGTTCCTACAGCCTGGTCCAGCCTGGACCAGTACCTGATACAGATTCTACTGTTTGAGTGCCTGTGATACCGTGTTGCCCTATTCGCTGTGATGTGGAGATCCTGATGGCGCCAGGCGGGAAGCCCAGTTGCCTGACTACACTCCCAGCGGTCCGCCACTGTCAGTCCCAGTGTGAGCCTACCGATTCGCAGACGCACTTGCAGTCGGATGGCGGCCTCCGGTGCTCCTGACCTCGGTCAGTCTGCCTGGGAAACTGGTGGTTTGAGGAGTCGACGCCTCCGCCCACACTGCATGAGGACTCCCTCATGTATGGCCTTCGTGGTAATAGGGCGAGGGAAAAGACGGCCTTGATGCCCGATCCCTTAAGGAGGAGTTCCCTTAAGATCTCTTAAGGAGTTCGGCTGTGGCACTCTGGACTCGCGTCGTATGGATATGGACATGGTGCGCCCGAGGAAGGACCCGTGGGGACTCTCCCCAGTCGGCGGGCCTTGGGAAGCTTGGGGTAGCCTGATGGATCTTTGTGGTCGCTCTCGACCTGTGGGACCGTGTATGCCACTGCCACTGTGGTGGTGACCGTAGCAGCCGGCACCCGGTGCGCCCGGTATGGGTTAACAGGTCCTTTGGATGCCGAACAATCGCCGCCAGGACCCGGGACTTGATACTCGATACTTGATACTATACATGTGCTACGAGCTTATACAACATCATACCTATCTTACTGTGACTCACTGAAGTGAGGATGTGACACCCCCCCCCCTTTCAGGAAGTGGTCCTGGGTACCCGCTGCCATGCGTGGGTGTTATCGGGCCCCCCCCAGGGTTTGCTCTAAGGAGGGGGGTGAAGCGGTACCCAGAACCCCATGGCTAGGGTAGGGCATACAACCGGCCTCCGGTCCACTAACCCCATGTACGGAAGGCGCCCGTTGACGCCCGGTGCGAGCCCGGCGGGAGCGTGTTCCGTGCCGTAAAGCCCCGCATCGGCAACCGATGCACCGCCAGCGGAGATTTGTATATCAGAACATCAGGAATCAACAGGGTTTTATTTTCATATTGTTTCCGTCAATTTTTATGCTTCCGTTCTGATATTCACTGTTTTGACTGCTGGCGGTTGGATCGCGACTTTACCGTAACTGCCAGTTTAACTGTTTATAATGGAAATTTTAACGCAATCCGTCACGAAGGCTCCAAAGCCTTCAGGAACTGCATGGACGCTTCCGCAATTTTCACATCTTACACTCGCAACCTTAATCCGAATTTTTCAGGATGTCGAAATCGGATTTTCGACTTCGACATCCCCGCACTTGATTTGACCTCTTTCGAGTGGACCTACGTGCTTCCCTATGCACGAATCAACTTTCCTTTTATCTTGCCCTCCATTTGACTCAGAGATATGGGCAAAACAAAGTTGATTCGTGAGGCCACTTGTAAGGGTCATATCTCGTGCCGCTTGCGAGGAATGACAATAAGGAAACGTGGGATGTATTCACAATACTCCCGACGTAATTTAGGAAGCTTTATATGCCTTGCGTTTCCAGACGTGCGCTAGTGTAATGGATCATGGTCAAGAGGGTAGAGTTTGCGTTATAACTCTTTGGCCATGACATTGCGTGCGTTAAGATAACTTTCGAGTGTAGCGCGCAAGTGTTGGTGTTGCATAGGAACTCTCCTTGAGTTCCTATGAGCGATTGACACAAAGTTATGCCCTTGGAGGGGCATGACATATCGTGGGGGGAGCTACCTTTTTGGGCAATATGGAGTATGTGCCTTGTGTTGTGTTGCGTGCCCATTTGGCGGGTCCATCGCTCCAAGCCAAGCCCGCCAATGGACCTCATATTGTGCAAGCCCCTTCTCCATACTCCCTACGATCAATTGCAAGCCTAACCTTCGTGAAGGGAAGCTTGTGTGGTGATCCCGAAGCGATGCGTTGGGAGCAAGGTGTATGTTTTGCAATTTTCCATAATTTCATGTGCCCACTTGGGAAGTAGCGCTCGTAACCTTTCAAGGCGCCCCAAGTGGAGCACATATGTGGCTTCGAAGGTCATTGGTGTCAAGTCATTGTGTTTAGAAGGATTAAGTGATTGCACGATCCAAGCCGAAGATATTATAATATAATTGTGCACCTTTCAAGGCACTTTTGTGTGTGCTTGTGCCAATTTTGCCGTTTTTGGCCCGTCATGATGTCAAGTGGCGACGGTGTATCTCAACGTCGCGCTCAATTGACATCATGACCGAAGTATGTTTTGAGGGTACATACTTCGGTCACCAACATATCTTGGACCCGGCGAATAACTCCTCTTAGGCTTGGCATACCGTGGCCGCCATGTTGGCGATTTGGGACTATCCCAAATCATGGGCTCACTTGGCGACCCTGCCATTCCCAATACCGGAGGAGTTGGGCGACGCCCAAAAGATATGTTGGACACACATGACTTGATACCAATCCTATGGCACACTCCGGTCCAAGTCGGGCATGTGCCTCATTTGCCCCAACCATGAGTGTGCGCATCTTTGGCCATTTTGAGCAATTTTCTACTTTTGCTGCCCGCCGTGCACTATGTTCTAACCCTCGTGCACGCCGGACGCATGGACCAACGGACCATATATGACATGGGTGTTATGGGTAATGGTCCCCATGGTCCACACACCACGTGGGCGAAGCGGAGCCACCTTCGTTAAGGTGCTAGCCCAAAATGAGTGTGGGCAATTTTGCCATTTTTGCATTTGTGGACCCAGTTGGGATCGTCACCACGCCGAGTGGCATGGAGATCTTTGAGAGCCAAGGGCATGGGAGCCTCCCTTGGACTCCCGGTGGATCGCGTATGGAATGACGGATCCGATCTCCAAGCCGGCGTGGAGATATACTATTGGGAGCACCCCAAATTTTGGCTCATTTCGAGCAGCCAAAATGACCCCATTTTGGGACCCCAATTTCCCCCTTCCGTGTGGTCAATTGGCGGCCCCATTTCTCTAAGCCCACAGGGAGCCCGGACCTAACTCCAAGCTGTACACTCAGATATAGGTCCTAGGTTCTGCCTCCTACCCTGTGAGCCATTGGCCTTACCTTGGCCGGGCGAGCCACGCGTGGGAATGACGCCAATTTTGGTGATTTTGGCATCATGACCCCACTTGACTCATCCGTGTTGCCCTGATGCCGGGACCTCAGAGGGAACCAGGTTGGGTGAGGGCTCCAGGGAGTTCGTACTCGAAGGGCATAGGGTCACTTGCCTCGTCCCTACCTCTGGCGGGTCCGGACGAGAGGTCAATTTTGGGAATTTTGGAGCTAATATCAGTTTGGGCTGAAACAGCCCATTTTCAGCTACCAACTCCTGGGTGATAATGGCGGGGCCATATCTCTGGCTCAGAGAGGAGTTGGTACCTGCCGTTAAGGGAGCATAGGGAGCCACTGTCGGTTTGCCTTGGAGTTACTTGGTTCCCAGGAACTCGCCTGTGGCTGGGCGGGACACCTCCCCCATTGGCAGGGTTTCAGGGTCCGAACTGAGCAGGGCATGGGTTGTGTTTGAGCCCCCGCCCCCACCAGCCACTGAGAGGGTCGGACCTGGGATTGGGATACGAGTTGGGACTGAGTGTCTATTGTCCTGTAATGCCCTTACCCCAGTCCAGCCTTAATCCCATGTGTACATATCCTGATGTGTTGTTGTACATACATTTGTTCCCTCTTTGCAGAGTGGCAAGGATTCTGAAACGCTTTGTCACATGACACGAGCGTATTGATGCCCTTGTGAGCGTAGTGCCTTGCCTGCCTGCTCACCTGTGCGTGTCACCGCAGCGTCCCGTGGCCGGCCCCCCACGGGAACGCGTCAGAAACAGGGGCTGCAGTGTAGGGGGTAGTCCCCGTCCTTGTACTCCAGGACTAGGCCAGCGTCGATACATTCTTGTATCTGTCGCTCAATCTCATCGGCCTGCTCTTTAGGAGCTGGATAGGGTCTCCTCCGAATCTTGTGACCCACGAACTCGGGTTTCAGCTTGAGGTCCATCTGTACCAGCTTGTCGCATGAGGCTGGAGGGGGTAGTTCTCCGAACACCTCCAGATAGGTCCGTATAAGCTTCTGTACCCGCGGGTCCAATACCTTGATCTTGTCCTCCATGTCCTCGTCAGAGTGTAAGTTGCTTGCCCCCTGAATAGATGTCGGGAGGTGGTCCTCCACCGACTCTTCGCCCGTGGTAGTATCCTTCAGTCCTTAATTAATTTCTGGTAGGCATACAGAAGGTCTTGTTCAACCATCTCCGGTGGACGATGGCAACATAGGCAAGCTCGAGGGGGTTCACATACACATTTCTCCGAGAGGTCGTCCTCCTCTGGGGTCCTCACATGGGCGCCCCACACGCTCTTCATGAGCTTAAGATCTACCTCCCTTTGCCAGGTGGTGATCTTCTGTTCGACGTCCTCCTTCAATTGGGATAGGTCTCCCATACGTCCTTGCTTCAGTGGCCATGAGCTGCGGGTAGGCTTCGCGTAGCATAGCTTTTTCGCCACCAACTTCCTCTTGGAATCCACATACTCCCTGAGCCTGGATCGAGGGTCCAGCTCCTCGTCCACGGGGTCTTCCACCCTGATGGAGAGTAGGGGTTTTAGTGGGGCGACGTACTCGGCGTTCTCCACTTCCTCCACACAGGTCTGCACGAAGAAGGCGTCGTGCTCAGTTTCGTCGTCTGAGTGGATAGAGCTAGGTAGCTTTTTTTGCACTGAACGGCGCCTTTTGTGGCTGGCCAGGCCGAAATATAGAGCTAGGTAGCTCAGATAGTCCACACTCAGAGACTCCATCATGAACAGGTACATGACAGGGAGAGTTGGGGGCGTTGGTGTCAGTCACGACGTACTCATCTCCTCCGGGTGTAGTTTCAACAGCATCTTGAGGTCGTAGGCGATCCTTCAAGTCACCCAAGGCGAGTCCATCGCTTTCACGTTGTATAGCCTGGACCAGAGTCGGGTCCAGGTCCTCCCAGGGGATGGTGGTAAGACTTCCGTCCACCACGCTGAGCATACTCCCCCATCCGGGCTTCCCAATAGGCGTCTTGCGTTCCAGAGGCACGTAGATGGCCTCATCAGGCAAACGAACAGAGCTGATAGTCAGCCTGTCCAGGAGGTTTCGCCAGTACTCATTGCCCCCATGGGCTCCCCAATCGGGGGAACACAGGACCATACGGGAACGTTCCAAGGCCACCTTGGTCAGCACCTTCCCCAGTTCACTGAACCTGGGGTTCCCGTAGGCCATCCCGAAAGAGGGCCAGTAAAATTTGTAGCTGCAGTTCTTCCCCTTGCTGCAGTATAGGTCCAGTACATGCTGCTTGTCGCTGGCGAACAGCTCCACACTTAGGTCTTCTCGAGAGTAACCCAACTGCTTCAGACCTTGGTCTAGGACTTCCCCCAATAGTTGATAGTCCTCAGTTTTGGAGGCCGCCATCATGTTCGAGGGCTCCTCCTTCGATAGTCTCAGGTAACTCGAGGTATGTTCCGACTGCTCCAGTGGCACAGACTCTCTGCCACTGCCGTGGTCCACGTAGAGGAGGTAGGGCGCTTGCAGTGTCAGGGATTGTATCTGGGAGGGCTGTACGAAGAAGTCAGTACCCAGTACAAAGTCGAAGGCCTCAGTGTCCATCACATAGAACCGATGGGCGATAGTCCTCGAGCCCATAGGTACCTCCACTTCACAGTCCCCGCAGCTGTGCACCACATGTCCATCCCCCATGCGTATAGCGGCGGTGGTCATGGTGTTCTTCAGGCTCCCACAAGGTAAAATTTTCTTGGCCACTATAGTGCAACCCTTGAGCGTTGCACTCGCTTTCGATTGGACCGGGTACGGGACACGTAAACCCCAATAGGCACGCGCGGAGCAAGTAACAAAGATCTCAAACAAGTTCAACACTCCGAGTTGAAACTCAATTAGTCTTGAAGCATCCTAAATAAAAACAAATAAGCAATCATTTAATATACAAATATATCAAATGCACATGCACAAACAAACACAATGTTCAATGTCATTTCCTACCTTAAACCTTTTGACCTTCTTGACCGTGGTTTGTTAACCCTTAACCTTTCTATGTTAGAGGAAGGGAAGAGGGGAAACAGTACTCTTGGTTTGTTAAACACCCAACCTTGTTCTACTCTCGTTGGACACTTTGAATGAAGTGTGGAAGAGGATAAGGAGACAAGGTACAAATTGACACCAATTGCACAAATGAAACATGTGAGCATTTGAGGGATGGGGGTCAATTTCAGAAATTCAGATTTGATAATGTGAGATTGTAAGATTGGTTCACCATTGAAAGAAAAATTCGAAATCAGAAATCCGAAAATTGATTAGCGATCGAAGATCGCTCATGAAATCCCAAAATTCAACAGCGATCGAAGATCGCGCATGAGACTCACAAGCGTGCACCTGTGCGATTTCAGTGCTAAGCTTGAGGCTATTGCACTCCCCTCACAAGCTATTGCAACCGAAAAGCAATGGCTGAAAAATTAATTGATAGCCTTAAGATTATGGGAGGGGTTTTTCACATGTTTCATTTGTGCAATTGGTGTCAATTTGTACCTTGTCTCCTTATCCTCTTCCACACTTCATTCAAAGTGTCCAACGAGAGTAGAACAAGGTTGGGTGTTTAACAAACCAAGAGTATTGTTTCCCGTCTTCCCTTCCTCTAACATAGAAAGGTTAAGGGTTAACAAACCACGGTCAAGAAGGTCAAAAGGTTTAAGGTAGGAAATGACATTGAACATTGTGTTTGTTTGTGCATGTGCATTTGATATATTTGTATATTAAATGATTGCTTATTTGTTTTTATTTAGGATGCTTCAAGACTAATTGAGTTTCAACTCGGAGTGTTGAACTTGTTTGAGATCTTTGTTACTTGCTCCGCGCGTGCCTATTGGGGTTTACGTGTCCCGTACCCGGTCCAATCGAAAGCGAGTGCAACGCTCAAGGGTTGCAAAACTCAATTATTGTGGCGCCAGTATCCAGTACCCCCAGGTATTCACGTCCCCCTAGTCGGATACGTACCCAAAACACCAGGTCTTGGGTGCCACCAGAGTGTCCCCGTCAGAACTCCGCGGGACAGGTCACCTCGAACCCCTTGTTCCGCAATTTGCGGGCCATCCTCATGAAACGGCTCCTCTTCTTAGCGTTGCCGTCATCACCACCTTCATGCTCACGCTTGGCTCCTTGTTCTTGCTGGGCCTGCGTTTGTGAGCGTGTGGTCGGACCAGATTGCCCTCCAGAGGGCTCGGAGTTCCCCCCTGGATTAGGGTTGGGGTTGCCTCCGTTCTTGTCCTTGTTCTTGTTGTCGGGCTGGCGGTTAGCGCCTCCTCCTCGTCCACCTTGACCCTTGTCTTGCCCTTGACCACGTCCTTTCGACTTGCCCTTGCCGGAGTCGTTGCCTTTGCCTTTGCCTCCACCTTTGCTTGAGCCTTTGCCAGGATCTTCCCCTTTAAGCTTCGCCGATAGGCGTTGCTTATGGTAGCACTCATCCTCGTAGTGCTTGCGCTTACCGCAGAATGCACACGTGATGGTGCACCGGTAATGATCCGGCAGCTTCGCTTTAGCGCCGGTGTTCTTTTCCTGCTGCTTCCCCTGAACTACGAAGCAGTCTCGCTGCTCGCAGTCAGAGGCGTGGTGCAGGTGGCCCTGCTCGTCTCTGGCATTACACCAGAATAGCTCCTTCACGTTCTCCATGGTACGGGCGTGGGCGTGTTTGGGGGTAGTCCCCTGCCCAGGTCGGGACCCTTGGTACCCTTTGCCTCCAGAAGCTCCACCACCAGGACGGTAGTTGTTCAGGTGCTGGTCGCTCTCCTTCTCCAGCGCCATCTCCAGGAGCAGCACGCATAGATCCTTGTAGTGGAGGGATCTAGCCTTGCGTTCAACCGTCAGACGGCACTCGTCCCATAGCTCTCTGGGGAGCTTGGCCACCAACCAGAATAGCAGGTCGTCGCTGCTGTAGGAGCCGGGCGTCAGTCGTCCAGCCCAGTGATCCAGATCAGCCAACAGCTCAGATACCCTGCCAGGCTTGGGGTTGTTGGGCAGCACGGGTAGGTTCTGGATCTCGACCCTGATGGAGAGGTCGGTTTCGTAGGTCGGATACTGCCTCTCCAGGGCAACCAACACATCGGCAAAGGTGGCGGAGTTAGTCACGATCTGCCGGACCTGCTTCTCCAGGTACTTGGTCTTGCAGCACTGCAGGAGCAGGTCGCACTTCACTCGCCCACTGGCGTGGGTTTGGCCAGTCAGTCGTAGGAACCGCCCAAAGTTCTCAGCGAACTCGCTGAGGTCCTTGCCTGTGAACTCAGGCAGGTTCACCACGATCTTGGAGGTGGCTATAGCCTTCGCCTCCTGAGCTCGGCGTCCTTCCGGGCGTCGGGTCTTCTTCTTCTTCTTCTTCTTCTTCTTACCCTTTGGATCCTCGGGGTCCTCCGGGTCATCGTCCTCCGAGGACGAAGAAGAATCCATCGACGGCGGCTCGTCGTCGGAGGGTTCTCCGCCTAGATCACTGGAGCCACAAGGCTCCACGTCCACCATAGCCCTTAAGGCTGTCAGCCCCAGCCGGTCCAGCTCGGCCCTCGTCGAGTTCGTCACGTGGCTGTAGGGCGGCTGGGCCGTTCTCGGCACGAAGGGAATTCTCGGAATGGCTGCAGGCGTCGGCATCGGTCTGCTCCTCAGGCTCCCCAGGGTATTTGTCAACCCTGCCGTCAGGTGGTTAGCCTGTACTCGGTGGGGTGACATTCCCACCGAGATAGGTGACGGTTGGGGCGGGATCATCAGGGGCTCCAGCTTCTCACGGATCTCTTGTGTGAGGTCGCCCACGATTTTTGAAGTGGCTCCTCGGTGCACCTCGTTGATCTCCGACCGCGTCAGGGACCTGTTGGAGGATCTCCCCGATCCTCTACTCCTGCCTCCAAGAGACTCTGGACCTCTCCTCAACCCACTCAAGGGTGCATACCCAGGTGCATACCCAGGAGCATACCCAGGAACATCCACATAGGTTCCAGTAGCGTGTAGTGGATGGGGATGGTCAGCCGCATACCATCGCGGCGCAGAGCTGGAAGCCACCGGCTCACTGGCAGTAGTTGCCTCAAGGAGCGCAGTGGTAGGTGGGCCCATGCCATAGGCGGGGTAGTGAGGCATGCCAGTAAAGCCTGTGCCCTCTGCCATAGGCGGGGTGGTTGTGGAAGTGGATGTTGCGGCGGCTGGGAGTGTGGTGGTTATGGGAGAGGGTGATGCGTGGAGGCCAGAAGCGCTTGGTGCGCCTTCGAAGGTAGGGACATCCGTCAGGTCTTGCCCTTGCTCCTCTCCTTCGTCTGCTCCGTCTCCATCATCCTTCTCGCTCTCTCTCTTCCTCTTTGCAGGCTGTGCCGCCACCTCCTCGACGGACAGGGCCCCGAAGGCCGTCTGGAGTCCATCCAGGGAATCCTCAGCTGCATCCACTGGCCCATGTAAGGGCTCCGCCGAAGGTACAGCGCCAGGTGCCGGCCTTGCCGGTGCCTCAGGCGTTGGCGCTGTCTTCACGTCGGCGTCCACCTTTCCTGGATCCATCTTCTTTCACCCTTCAGCTTATATTTGCCCGTACTCGGCGCACTGGATGTACGGCACGGGGTTGCTGCCGGTGCGCAGAGACAGGCTGCCTCTTGCTACCCGAAAAGTTTATAGTGTTTTCAGCACTGTGTTTTTGCTTCTCCTGCTGCTTGCTGTTGCTGTAGGGTGTCCTGCTGCTTGTTTTGGGAGATGAAAAGCTTTTGTTTATTGAAATACAGTAAGTCCAAGTCAATCCGGGATAGCCCAAGCCAGAAGTGTGCAAGGAGAAGGTAATTCAGGATCAAAGCATGAAGGGCTGCAGTGTAAACAGTGAAAGATGATTGGATATTCACAGAAACTGCAACTCAGGTCACAAATGAATGCATATTCACAAAGATAGCTGAAATGTTTTTGGAAAAGAGTTAGAAAACTGCCTCATGGTCACTCTCTCTCCATAGTGCCACCTCAGGAGATGTGCAGTCTTTGTTTTGGGTCCCATATGTGCTGAGGTGGCATGGTATGTGGCGATGAGGTCACTGCCATGTCACATGAGATCTTCCTACTTAGCTAGGCTGACCGGGAATTGAACCCAGGACCTCTCAAAAAGAGGTGCCCAGCCCCCTAGGGTGCATACCACTAGGATAGCTAAGAATTCATGGAAAAACATAGATAAATTCATAGGCTCTACCTTAGGTATGTCAGTGCTCAGTCAACTCAGGAAAAGATGTTTTACTTCACATTGAAAGGGGATTAAGGGGTCCACTCCATATCCTGATTGGGTGTTTGGTTCCATAGGTCAAAATGTGTTATCGCCAGTTTTGGTGGGACCAATACTAAGATAAAAATGCATGGATGCTCAGTGCATCTCTAATACAACTAGAGTATGCCTCAAAGCAATGGAAAAGCACTTTTTCTTACTCAAAATAATCCCTGCGCAGAAAAGCCCGCCACAAATGGGACAGTGGTATCATAGATAGAAAATTGTGGGAAATACATATTGGCACCAAACCACGGGCAGCCACCTCTAGGTACCGCGCACGTACAAAAACCTTCCAAAATGCAGCACGAATCTCCCAAATGTACCGGAAAAATCCCCGTGTGCAAAAAAAAAAAACAAGCGGAGGGGGGCTCCACGAGATGGGGAAGGGCAGTGTGCGGGCTGCGATCGCCTCTGAAGGGTAACTATCGGACGACGAATTCAGATTGCATGATATGCACGTGCATGATCAGGTATTTATAACAAAGAACGATGAGCATGTTGAGGAAATTTCAATGAAGCAATGATACATGATATGTTGTGGAGGGTGTGGAAGAGTAAGGTTACATGAGTCCTTCGTCTTTCGTGCTTTGTTTGGCTTTTCCTTTGCTGGTGCGAAGCACCATCAAAAGAAAAGCCTTATTACGTTTTTAGCCTTTTTCGGGTCACCTTTCTATGTCGGAAATGGAGCCGGGCGGTGACAAACAAACGCAAAAACACACCTTTGCCTTATGTTTAAGCTAGCAGCGCAAGGACAGGGAGGGTGCATTGGGCAAGATTAGCGACACAGGGTGCAAATAGCATAAAATTGACATATTCATAACTCGGGCCTATTGTATCGGATTTTGACGAAATTAAGGGCAAGTTTGGTCAATTTGGGGTGTACTTTTCATTTTTGAGCTTCATGAGGCGGCTGAGTGCGCTGAAAACCGTCCAATCCAAAAGCGGTGATAAATCAAAATGACGGCGGTTTCTGAATTTAACAGCACGACGAGGCTTTTAGAATCATTTATAAATCTGGTCTTAGATCGAAATTTCGTGCATTGTAGCCCATTTTCACTTTGGACACTCAAAATGAAAGATCGCAGATGCCGGCGACTGCAAAATGCACGCGTGCACAGCAAATAAATAATATGTCAAATAGATTTCTTGAGAATTGGGGCCTGTGGCTTATATATAGTGTTGTTCGGCACCTCAACTTTGCTAGTGCACCTTTAAATCGCATCCCTAGCTTATATGGAATTAGTGGATGCTGGTAAAGAAGTTAAAACCTTGTAAAGGTCCTAACTTTGCAAAACAGCCAGGATTTATCGAAACGAATATGACGGCGCGAATCAGCTCTTTGAGGTGTTTATTTAGAGGGGCTGCATCGTACACTTTTGGGATATGTTTCAATTCGGCGCGCGGATCGTATATAATGGCATAAGGACTGCTTTTAGAGGGGGGCGGGGCCCCATTCCCCGGCCCCCCAATTAAAAGCCCCCCATGGGGGGGGAGGTGAACTAGTACTGACCTCGCCCGAATGGACACCGATGAAACCGATATGTACCAACAGAAATACACTTTATACCAAAAAACCAACTATCTTCTTCACCTATGCCACATTTGTGGACAATTGATAAAGAGTATCTTTGAACCATCAACTATCTGAGTCTATTTCTTTAATTACGCACCGTTAGGCAAATCCTCGTAAGAAATATGTCTATGATTCAATGCAACTGGCAAATCCGTCACCAAACCCATGTCGTATGTGATTGCACTACATTCAGAACCCAATCAGGGTGAAGCACCAGCGAATGGCAATATCACATTGCAACATAGCTTCACGGGAAAGACCTGTTTGTAAACCGCCTGTGTTGAACGTCTATTTCCGATTTCTAATTCATCAGAGGAAACGCGCCCATGATTTAATGTAACTAGCAAATTCTTCTTATTTGGCCGGACTACATTAGGTACGGAATCAAAGTGTGGTACACTAGTGAATGGCATTCGCCACACACACATTGCAGCATGGCCTCACAGAAAAACGCTTTCTGGGAACTGGCTGTGATCTCGTACCGCCGAGCAAAGTTCTAGTGATCTACCCTGGCACAGGACCTTGTAGATAGCGTCGTTTAACCAAAAAAAAAAAGGAAAACAAAACTTTTGAAATGACGTTATCTGCCACCCCATGTGTTTAACATTTGTTGTATCATTCAATGGCCCTATTGTGCTTACAAAAAAAAGTAGAGAAGAGTTCAGAGCAGAACAAGTGGCAAACAAGATGCATTGTGCATAGTCGAAGTTCCCCATTCACAAAAAGACCCACTGTTTATCATTGACACCAAAAAGCACCAGCAGGCACATAAGATAGGCAAGTCACAAATTAGGGAGGTAACCTTGTTCTGGAAACCTGTTGCAAATCTGCGTCCGCTTGGTTCCAAACCTACACCTCCATCCTACTCCTCATTGCGGAAGCGTGTCCACCCCAAACCCGTCCCAGCCTTGTGTCTGTGTGCACCCCCTAAACATGTCCCAACCCCATCCCAGACCCCATGCTCCAACCTCGGCCACAAATCTGCACCCAACCTTGTTAGGCATGCCGAAACAAGACGGTAATTGACCCCCTCCACCAACCGCCTATCAACCACTTTTTTATACAACAAAGAGCCATGTGAAATAAAACATTGAGTATACAATCATGTGTTGTTCTCTGGCCTTCCATTCCCTCTCCTACCCTGAAATCTGGTTGAACAGACCACTAGCATGCACTACAATTGGGCTGACGGTTCCCGGCCTCCAAACCCCACTCGCTCCCGAGTGGCCAAGTGGGAGTTTTTTTTGGTGTTCACCGTAATGATGGTAGCCGTTATATCAATTGTGGACTGCCGTTGCTGCCTCCCCTGTGTGTTTTGTGTGTGTGCGCACACCACACTGACAAAACAATTGATCCTTGCTTCACCCCTCATCATACTATGAACAACAGTTCCACTACATACAGACAAGCCTACTACAAGTGTGCAATTCATCCTTACACATACATACTATCACTCAAGTTCCTCATATGAACTCTGTTGCACTCTGGATCTCCACTTTTCCCAATATTATTTGTTGAATGTGAACCCATTTGTTGGTGTTGTGGTGGTGGGGCCAGGGCAGGAGGACATGCAGGAGGGTGTTGTGGCCTGTTTTGAAATGCTTTCCTTGTCTGAATCCAGCGTCATAAACAAAGCTGTTTCAGATGATTTTTGCTGAATGCAAAAACCTGCATGGTTCTGTGTCAAACTAAATCAATGCGAAACCTCTGTCAATTGTAGCAGGTCTGCAATTTCCTATGAGCACATGCCGGTGGGGTAAATTTCAAGTCGCAAGGCAACACAAGCAAAAAACACTGAGCACACAAAGCCTCACCTGCAATAAAGTATACAGAGCAGCAAATAATGTAATCTTCATCATCCTGGGAACCCTGGGAAATTGTTCCAAAACAAGAGGTGCTCCAAACAAGAGTGCCAGAACTCTTTCTCGATCCTTGGTAACTTGCTTTTATTGTTGAAACTAAAATTGCTGCTGTGGTACTGGAGGGAAGCTTGGCTGGCCACCTGAATTGAAATGAAGAAGATCTGCAGAAAAGCACCAACTAACAAACCAGCAAGCTATTCATCAGCAGGAAAGCAAAATAATGCAGGTCATGTATGTATGGACGCTGGGTACTTTGTGTGGGCAGGCAGTTCCTGACGAGTTGGTTGTCACTTGAGATAACACTCACAGATGCAAATATGTGTATTCTTTCATTCAATCAATCATGCATGTCTATGGCCCACATTTGCACCAACTGTGGCTGATTAACAACGGCTGCCAGCGAATGGCAGTTCCCCCTGGCAGTGTGCAGTAGCAGGACTCATCTAACCTGTGCAACCTCGCAGAATCACTTCCTGCCTGGCAGTTGGCTAGAAGTTGTGCAGCAAAAAAGACCAGGTACATTTGCAGGCCAGAAAGAAATACCTTGAGGAGCTGGGGGAACCCCAAATCTGGGAGCCATTCCGTGAGACGCTGCAGGTTGGGCCATGCTGGGATTGAGTGGCTGCTGAGGAGGTGTACGCATTTGCATCCCTGATGATAAATGAAGGGGATGAGAAGGAAAGAACGACAAAGAACGTATGGTCAATCAAAAAGGGGGACAGGACAAGGGAACACAAGCAAACAGGTAAAGAGCTTGTGACCGGCTGGCCGCGGATGGGCGGATAGTGCCGCAAAGAAACCCAGCAAACAAACCCACACCCACACCAACACCCACACTCACACCTACACTCACACTCACACACACACCAACACATACAGGGGGGGGGGGGGGTTGCACCGGGATTTTCGTACGAGAAAATTTCCATGCAGGGTTATTTTGCATGCAGTCCTGAATTTGCTGCTGGAAATTTCGCACCCACATGCTGTGAGCCTGCCTTTGGCAAGGCTAGACTTTGCCCTCTTCAAGTGCTTTTTTCGGTGTGCTGCAGCTTGTTTTTTACGGGAATTTTGCTAGAAATGCTGTTTTTTCCGCCATGCTATTGTAACAGCTATCCTTCCCTTTTTGCTATCTGGTGGTTTGCTGGTAATTGCTAGTGGTTGCTGTTACTTCCTGGTGGTTGCTGTTCATTCCCAGTGGGTTGCTGTTGATTCTTGGAGGGTTGCCATCAATTTTTGGTTGTGTGTTATGAACTCCCAAAAAGGTTGCTGTGAACTATTGGTGGCTTGCTGTGAATTCTTGGAGGGTTGATTAATTCTTGGAGGCTTGCTGTTGATTGCTGGTGGTTGCTTGTACTTCCCAGCGGTTGCTATTAATTCCTGATACGTTGCTGTTAATTCCTGGTGGCATACATCAACAAAGTAGATCTCTAATGTGGTGCTTTCCTCATGGGTCAATCTTCCAGACATCCAAATCGGATTGGTATAGCCCTGAGTGGCCAACTTGTTGCCCCAGTCACGCAAAGTGCTGACAGATGTGCAATTGTTTGCACAAGCAGAGCACAAGAAAAACTGCACAGAACTTGTTTTGTGCATTGTTTTCCCTATACTTCAGTACACATTTCTTGTAACCGCCTGTCAAGAACAATTTTGTAGCCTCTTTACGTTGATTGTCATCCCAATCAGCTCAGTCCATTTTCTTTGCCCATGCCTTTTTTGAATATGGAGCTCAATGCATTCCACAGTGTGCTCCAGCAATGGCTTTCAAATGCTGAATCATCACAGAAATCTTCTCCTGGCATTCATCTGTTTTGGACTTGGGCGTCAAAAACAAAGCATGGTGGACAGAAAATTGCACAGTGTATGCAGAAAGTGGACAACTGTGCAACAAAGGTATGAATCAACGGCGAAGCTCATCGGAATGGAACGGCGGTGAGGCTCGGCGGCGGTGAGGCTCGGCCGAAAGTGAAGTAGCCAATGGCGGTGTCAGACGGCCGTACCGCTGGGCGGTGGTCCGGCCGGCCGAACTGCTGGCTCGTTCCGATACAAACCCCACCCCATGTGCCTCTTGAAAAACCAAAACCCCCCGCTGTGGCCCCTTAAATAACATGACTCCTGTGTTGGCCATAGACCGCCTTTTGTGTGCACCGCCTTGGGTGTGCACCGCTTTTTGTGTGCACTGCCTTGCCTGTGGCCCCCTAAATAACATGACTCCTGCGGTGGCCATAGACCGCCTTTTGTGTGCACCGCCTTGTGTGTGCACTGCCTTCGTTGTGTACCGCCTTGCCTGTGCCCCCCTAAATAACATGACTCCTGCGTTGGCCATAGACCGCCTTGTGTGTGCACCGCCTTGTGTGTGCACGGCCTTATGTGTGCACCGCCTTGCCTGTGGCCCCCTAAATAACATGACTCCTGCGGTGGCCATATACCGCCTTGTGTGTGCACTGCCTTGTGTGTGCACCGCCTTCTGTGTGTACCGCCTTGCGTGTCTTAGGCGGCTCTATACGCACGTAGCAAAATTGCCACAGTTCCCAAATGGGTACCACCCCAAAACGGGGGCTGAAAAACCACTTTGAAAAATTGCACAATTGTGCTTTGCAGGGAACACCCCCAAAAACCTGTGAATTATCCAAAATGACTGTGTGTAGGGGGTACAACATGTGCCAGTCAAAAGTCATGTATCCCCTTCAAATTTGGGCACTGCAGTGTCCATCCAAAGAAAAATCCAATTCTTCCAAATCATCCGCTGCTGCATTTCAAACCACACCGTAAAATGCAACCTAAAAAATGAAGCAAGGAGGACGACAGGCAAACACATGCAAAAGTCTGGTTTGCTTTTTGTTACCGCGTCTGCTGACCCAGTCACTGTGATTGTATGCGAAGCGTCAAGAATGATGCACCACCAGTGGTGCCGACCAACAACGGAGGCGCCGCCAGTGCAGGCAATCCAATAATAAATGACAACAACTTCACCCGGACAACACGCTCATCCATCCTTCTCGACGTATGTTTATGGGGCGGCAGGGTCTGGCGCGATCGCTGTTGACCCCCCCCCCCCCGGACCCACGACGCCAGGCTGTTTCGATCCCAGTGGTACCAGTGGTCTCCTGTTCTAACAGTGAACGTGCATGAAATGCAAAGAGTCCGCAAACTGCTTGCAAAGTCGCCGAGGGCCGCCAAATTGTCACTAGGGAAATGGACCTGGAGTGCCGAAAATCCCTTACCAAGCTGGGACACCATCCAGAAAGCACCGCTGTGGCAGGATGAGGAATGGGCTGACCTGAGGATTGCGCTGGCGAGGCCTGTCAAGGAAACTGCAGTGACAACGACTGATGGGGAGAAATCAACAACTATCTGCAAAAGAAATGGCCCAGCAGGGGTAAAAAAAGGGCGAGTCGCTGAGTTTGGGCACTGCAGCGCCCAAAATTAGCAAAACATGAAAAAGGGCACCAGTCTCACACCTGCATAGAACAGGACGCGCGTCAGTGTGCAAATCGAGGCGAAAAAACTACTGACATGGTCACAGGCAGTGCCAACCGCACAACGCAGTCTACTTCTTCTTTGGTGGAGCCTTCTTACCCTTGGCCTGACCTACTTTGGCGTGAAACATATTGAGGGGGGTATTGTCCTTGGCCTTTTTGGCTGGCCTTTTGGGGGGATCATCAACCTCATCCCCACTGTCGTCGGAGGACGGCTTCTTCTTGCTGGGGGTGCTCCTCTTCTTGCTGTCACCACCTCCGACCAGCACGATCTCGTCATCCTCCTCTTCCTCCACATTGTCCCCCCCCTCCTCATCTTCCCCTTCCCCAGGCCGCTGCACCACAACTGGCATAAAGTCCCTAATCCTTGGCATCCAAGCGTCCCAGTTAACCAAGTAGACACAGTCCATCTCCTGCACATACGCCGCTAGCTGTTCACAGAACTCGTTAAACAAACCCTGGCGCCCAGTGAAGCAAGCTGCCAGACAGGGGGACTCAGGAAGGCAGGACAGGAGCTGTGCTGGCAATACAGCCGATGCTGTCAAAAGCAGGAGCCAGACTTCATCCTCGGACTGTCTGTCGCGTCGGGGAACAATACCAAGCACACGCAGGAGCCAACCAGCCGCTGCCAGACCAATGGTGCTGCCGTATGCACCCTGATCGCAAATGAAAATATTCGGGACCTTCACCCTAAACGTGTCGGGGACACAGAAGCAAATAGTCCTCTCCTCGAACCGATAGGTCGGGTGACCGACTGCCTGATCAAAAAAAGAGGTCATAATATACTGCCAGCCTCCACACTCCTCAGAGTCGCGCAATTGATTAACCAGGAACTTAACGTCGGCCGCCATTCCACCAATAGCCACAGGTACCAACTTCGCAGCAACCTTCAGCACCAGCGGATGGATATCGTCCATTTGTTCCTTCGGTCCCGCTTCAACAGTCTAGCCTTGGCATGTAGTCCTGCGATCTTGGCCCCATCTCCAGCCATGTACAGCAATATTTCATCCATCTGGTCACCATGCAGTCCCGTCAACGGCCGCAGAGTGTAGGGATTGAGCACTGCAGTGCAAAAATTAGGGTCGCATCGAATTTGGGCACTGCAATTCCCATGAACACCAAAAGACGACGAAAACAGGTGCTCAGAGGACATAATACCTTCACCGGCAGTCTTCTCAAAGGTGTCAATAAACTCAGCCACGCGGCCACCAGATATCTGCAGTAATGAAACCAGCGGTCTCCAATTTTTCCAGATTGAGTCCTGGCAGGGATACAGTGTTGGACAGGCCACAGGTACACAAAGGACTGACAACGGTGGTCTCATCGTGCATCTCTCATACCACAGATGTTTTCTCGCCCAGCCGGCCACACTTCCGCAGAGCCACCAGCAGCATCTCTTTCGCTTTGCCCTTCTGCACTTCAGTCCAAATTCGAGCGGCCACTTGTCCCATACTCAGCTTGCTCACTGAGTGTTGTACCGCATTGTGATCGCCTCCAATAATCTCTCTGATGTCAACAGGACAGTCGTGTCTGATCTCCTCACAGTAGACGTGTTGTAACCAGTCTGGCAGTGCCCGTGACTTCTCACAGTATTCTCGGTGAAGTCTTTGGAGTGCTGTCAGGATATGAGCCCCGCCCAAGCAGTAGGGAATTTCAGCTGATAGAAAAATGGACCACAGGGAGATGGGAGATGGGAGATATCAGTGAGATGGGCACTGCAGTGCCCAAACGACCAGACTGTGTCAAAATTACGACGCGTGTGTGACAGGATGGTAGTGTACCTTCGTTTCGCCATATGAGAATGTTTGAGATAGGCCGGCAGGGTGGATTTGTCCTCAGGCTTGCGATCCGCGATAGTACTGAGTCCTCGTCCCTCTCTCTGGTCTGCCCACGCGTGAGGTCGGTGTCAAACTTTATCTTGGTCAGCTGTATCTTGACCAGCTCCTTTTTGATCCACGTTGTCCGGAACGTTTCCGTTGCCCGGTCTGTCCCCGTCCGCTTCACTGGAGCCTGCCCCGACTGCGCCCGTGTCTTCTCTGCTGTGTGAACGGCTTGCGATGCGGTCTGCTGCTCATCCCCTTCCGGCAGTTCGGTATCCGAAGGCATAGCTTAGCAAAGGGGCTAACAAAGGGTCACACGACACACTACAAAAGGCCACAGGGCTGCAAATTGTTGATTTACAGGCTTCTAATGTTGATGACTACTGGACGCGCTCGACGATTGAACACAAATGGCAGAAATAGCATCACAGTCGGATGCACCTGGTAAAAATCGAGGGTCAAACTCATTCAGCTCCGAAAGGACAGCCACGGGGGCGTCGGAATCATCGCTGTGAACAGACACTGCTTCTGGAGGGGGGGGGTCCGGGTCCCATCCATCATCACCCACAAAATCAGCAGCCCTCAGGTCTGGATCTCCGGCTGCCCCACCAGCAAGGGGGGGGGGGGGGGGTCCTCATCACTGTCACTGTCGCCATCAGCATTGGGGGGGGCGGGTATCCGGGCGGGGTCCCTTTGCGCAAAAGCGCGTGCTGGCCGGCGTCGCTTGTACCGGTCTGGTGTATTACATGCGCGTAACATGTCCTGTGCCTGTGCTACTGTTGTGTCCATATCACCTGGAGGACGCTGTGGCACGTGTCTACCCGGCTCTGTCATCACATCAGCATCAACTTTAACAGGTTTAACAAGTGTCTGCAATGTCTTGGCACATAGATCTCGGTAATGCTCTGCAGTGAGCACCGTATCTAGTGCGCAAGGAAAATCCATCTTGGCAGGATCCCACCTGTCTTGCACGATACTTGACTTCTGACTGGACCAGACCAGGGGGGGTATAACACCAACATCGAATCGCGCCATCAATCTGGTGAAACGACGATCAACCAGTTGTGGCAGTCCCTTGGGAACATTAACGTACTGCAGGTCCTTTGGGGTCTGGTCTGCAACGGGAGTGAGTATAAACAGGTCATGCACCTGTTGCAACGTACAGTTCCCAGGGTGTTGTGCCATTAAGTGCACAACACGGCTTAACAGGGCCTCACACGGTTCCTCACTGTGTGCCACCCCAGGTAAGCGGGCAAACCACTGGGACCACAACAGCCTAGCAACAACAATGGTGCGCACATATTCAACCTTGTCCTCATAACCTAGGGTGAGCCTCAGAAGGACGTGTAGACAACGGCTCAACAATGGCCCTGCAGCGTGCTGCTCTCCCTGTGCAGACCAATGACAATCCCTCACTTGCGACCCAATAATAAACAAGGCTGGAATGTAACCATACAGCAGTGTTACCAACCCTTGCACCTGTGTAAGAAGTGTGCTGTGATTAGCGTTACCCGGTCGGTGCAAACCCCTTAGAGTCTGTAACTTCTGTTCCAAAGGTTGGCGCCACTTATGGGCCAAGTGCAAGAGCACCAGAATCATACGCTCCATATAGATGAGTTTCGGAAAGTTGGGCACTGTAGTGCCCAAATTGAGTGAACCATAGGAAAAATAGGTAAATAAAGGGAAGAATCTTCTGTAGCACAGGGTTACACAATATTTATATGGGTGCCATGTGCCGTACACTACCGGGGTACGTGTAATGAACAGGGGCACGTTGTACCGAGCATAGCTGGTGCTGTAAACGAGCTTAAGGACACGGTAGTGAATATTTTCGTCGACCAACAATGGAAGACGGTGCTGTGTGTGCTGCTGCACCTCCTGGAGCCCGTGAATAATAGAGACAAGGTCGGGGGTAGCGGACACAGTTAGGTCTGTGAGAAAAAAGGGGGTCCAAGCTGGGCTGGTAACATTATCCCGTCGTATGTCCAAGGGACAACGAACATGTTGAAGGCAGATGGGGTCGTCCATCAACCCTTGCAAGCCATCAATGAAGTTTTTATGGCTCTGCACCAACAAGTCTGCAGTGTACCCAATCCTCTGCCGCAAGACCGAGAGGCTAGGAAAAGACGGCATAATGTCGACAGGTCGTTTCAAGAGTATGATAGCACCAGCTGTACAATTAAGGGACCGGTTCTCATTACCAGGCACAGGCCGGAAGTTACGTCTATAAAAATTATCAAACCATAGAACAGCGGGTTTACCTTCCAAGGTCTGCCAAAGACTGGTGCACGCAGTTGCTCCTTGAACTGCAAAGGAGGGTACATTGTAAGAACATTGACCCATGTGAGCCAAACACCTACGTTGCACACGACTCTTGGGTTGAACACCTACAGCCCTCTTGGCACGTGGACGACACCTCTTGTGTAGAACAGACCATATATTAAAAATCTCTTGCTCAGCAACACGGAACCATTGGTCCGGCAGACAATTAACGGTCCGGCTGTCCCTTTGTTGGATGTATTCACCAACAGACCGCCTACTTCTCCACTCCAACCGGAGATCTAACACCCACGTACAAAACGCATCGGCACCCTTATCCACACCCACAGCCTCAGATAGATCCTCCTTTGAAGCATATACCTTTGAACTAAGGAACTGCCGGAAGGGAGCCGCATCCATGGACAAAAGTCCTGTTCGCAGGCAGCAAAGGTAAGGGGACAAAGAAAACAGAGGCACCATCACAAAACAAACCTGATGCGGCATAGACCAAAAGCAGCTAGCGAAGATCCAAACAATGTATCCCCCAATGGACGTGGGACGTTCCAAAGCCTGGGTACACTCCAAGGTGGCAGTCAGACAACCGGCAATATATTTCCAATGAGCAGAGGATGAGTACCAACGTCCGATGATTCATACGTCCTTTGTCAGGTGTTACGCAATGGGAACCAATAGGAGTGAAATACGGAGTTTTCAATTTTTTGGACACTGCAGTGCCCAAAAGTACTGGAAGTCCATTTTCAAGTGCACATTTGGACAGGAATGGAATTGATTGGGCAAGGTACATTGTACGTGGCCTTCCGAGTATAACACCGCGGTGCGATGACCCATGGATAACGGGTATGCCAAGGTTTGATGCATGCTGCTGCAGTATGACATCACCTGTGGAGATGACTACAGAGGTGTACTGGAGATCCCACCGAAAAAAGCCATTTCAAATTTTTGGGCACTGCAGTGCCCAAAAATTTTAAATGATACAATTTTCAGCCCGGAATAGGGGGTGTATATGTACACCTCTGGAAGCAACAAAAGGCAAGGTTGTTGTATCCCACGATGAAAATCCACGTGGGGTTGGCCGAAAAAATGATATGCTTTTTTTAGGTGCAAAAAACGGATGTTGAAATCGCCATGAATCGTGCCTTTTAGCAACGAAGTCTACGTGCGTATAGAGCCGCCTAAGCATGTGGCCCCCTAAGATAACATGACACCTACAGCCACAGACCGCTTTTTGTGTGCAGTGCCTTGTCTGTGGCCCCCTAAATAACATGACTCCTGCGTTGGCCATAGATCGGCTTGTGTGTGCACCGCCTTCTGTGTGTACCGCCTTGCCTGTGGCCCCCTAAATAACATGACTCCTGCGGTGGCCATAGACCGCCTTGTATGTGCACCGCCTTGTGTGTGCACCGCCTTCTGTGTGTGCTGCCTTGCCTGTGGCCCCCTGAGATAACATGACACACAGCCACAGACCGCCTTTTGTGTGAACCGCCTTGTGTGTGCACTGCCTTATGTGTGTGTTGCCTTGCCTGTGGCCCCCTAAATAACATGACTCCTGCGATGGCCACAGACCGCCTTTTGTGTGCACCGCCTTGTGTGTGCACCGCCTCTGTGTGTTTTGCCTTGCCTGTGGCCCCCTAAATAACATGACTCCTGCGGTGGCCACAGACCGCCTTGTGTGTGCACCGCCTTGTGGGTGTACCGCGTTATGTGTGTGCCGCCTTGCCTGTGGCCCCCTAACTAACATTACTCTTGCGGTGGCCACAGTCCGCCTTTTGTGTGCACTGCCTTGTGTGTGCACCGCCTTCTGTGTGCACTGCCTTGCCTGTGGCCCCCTAAATAACATGACTCCTGCGTTGGCCATAGACCGCCTTTTGTGTGCACCGCCTTGTGTGTGCACCGCGTTATGTGTGCTGCCTTGCCTGTGGCCCCCTAAATAACATGACTCCTGCGGTGGCCACAGACCGCCTTTTGTGTGAACCGCCTTGGGTTTGTACCGCGTTATGTGTGTACCGCCTTGCCTGTGGCCCCTTAAATAACATGACTCCTATGCCGGCCGAAGTGCCGGGCGGCAGTTCGGCCAGCCGAATCAGCCGGCCGACACCGCCGCTGAGCCGAACCGCCGGAACCTAACCGGCCGAGCTGAACCGCCACCAAGGGTACCGCCGGTTCATTCCGTCCAGCCCAACGGCGAGGCTTCGTACCCATAGAATGCAAATGTACACTGTCTACAAATGCTGAGCGTATGGCAAAAGCAACTGTACGACAAGCAATGTTGCTGAATTTCGAAATCATTTTTTCGCACAGCAGCCTGAAAATTGTGTGAAAAATTCGCACACATTTGAAATGTGAAATATTCCACAGCGAAAATTCCTGTCGCGAACCCCCCCTCCCCCTGTAGGTCCCCACCCAAGCCCACACCCACATGCACACACGCACGCAAATGCACGCGCACACCCACCCACCCACAATCGCACTCCGACACCCCCCACCGAACACACACACCCGGACACACACAGACACACCCACATCTATCCATGGGTGTGGGTGTGGGTGTGTGCTTTGGGTGTGGGTGGTGATCGCAGTTTTGAGCAGGAGATGCCACATGCGAGGGTGGGATCTGCAGTAATGTGAAGTGGTTTTGTTTGGACAATACCATTGTTTGTCTGGGGTCCTACAACCACACCAGCCAAGCTTGACCCACAGAAAGGGGGGCATTGCACCCAGGAAGCTCTCATGTACCGATGCAAGCGAGACCATTCCAATCCACTGTCAACGTGGGTGTCAGCGTGCATCAACACCTGTGCCAAATAGTGTCAATGTGAATACGACTCAAATCACAGCAAACACAACCATCTCTATTCCAATGAAAAATGGAAGCGCAAGCATACATGCTTGCAACAACACCCGGTGTTGTCTGGAAGTGCATGGGGGAGGTCAGCAAGGTATTTGGCACATCATTCACAGCTACCGTAGGCTTCAATGCAGCGGATGACGAGTAACCTTGTCCTCAGGAAGGGAAAGGGTACTTTTCATGCCCGTCTTGTGGAGGCATGACTGGCAACACACCACGAAATTTGCCTCCCAGAACTTGCAATGCCCATCCACCCCGATGCGACCCACATGGCCCTCACCCCAGGAAAATGCCCTCACTACAGCGGGCTCTGCACCAGGCCTCTCCTTAAGAGGGGGGAGGTCCAGAGGGGGTGGTGGGTGGTGTGCCCCCCCCCCCCCCCCATTCCCCCTCCCCAGTGGTGCCGAGTTGTTAAAGAGAGCCCTGCTCTGCAGCCCATGTTCACCCAATGGTTCCTTCAGTGCCATGCGGCCATTGGTGACTACCTGTTGTCTTCGGAATTTCTTGCGAGGATAGCTCCTTCTATTCCGCGGGGTGCAAGCAGTACAAAGCCCCCCGCCCTCCCCCATAAGGTGCAGCACGCTGCACAGGCGAAGAGGCCAGTCCCTCGGGAACACGTGGCCCAAAAACTGCGTCGCATAGCACCCTGTCCCGGACGCAGCTTATCCCAGCCCTTGCTCAGATACGCCAATGCAGCCCCTGATAGACCGCCTCAAACACCCCAAACACCAACAGTACCGAAATTGGGGGCCGCAGTCCCCGGCGCAGGGGGCTGCTGCTGTTGCTGGCCGGGGGCTGAGGGGAAGGAGAACTGCGGCGGCTGACTGGGCCCACTTGGAGGGATGCCTGGTACAGGCGCACCAGTCGGGGCCGGCATGGCGGTCTCCTGTGGTGCTGGCATGGTGGGCGGGACGAAGGGGGCGGGGGCTGCAGGCAACCCGCCTTGCGCTGGAGGCGGAAACGGAGTTGGTGTGGAGGCAGGTGCAGAAGGCAGGCCTGTCGGGGGTTGGGGAACGGCCTGGGGCTGAGGTGGCAGGGGCTGGGTGAAGGGGGCTGGAGGTGGTGTGGCGGCGAAGGGGGCAACAGAACCAGGAGGAGGAGGGAGGGAAGAGGCAGTTGCGGCGGGAGCACTAGCACCTGGGCCAGGGAAGGCCTGGGAGGCGGGCGCAGGAGGCTGAGAGGTGGGCACAGCCGATGGTGGAAGCGGCTGAGATGTGGGAGGTAGACTGGGGCTCGGCTGCTGAGGCGGCTGAGGCTGCTGCGGGGCAGGCCCAGGCGACACTTGGGCAGGCTGTGGTGCAGATTGTTGAGGATGAAATGGTGGGTGCGCCGCTTCTGCTGGCATGCCGGGCTGGGGCATGCCAGCATATTGCTGTTCCTGGTGCGCATGCTGATGTGGGGATGCATACTGTGGTGGGGAATGGTGTTGATGTGGGGATGCATACTGTGGTGGGGACTGATGTTGAAGGGGTTGTGCGTGCTGAGGTGGGGTTGCATGGTGAGGTGGGGTTGCGTGTTGAGGTGGGGCTGCATGTTGAGGTGGGGTTGCTGGAACGTTTCCTGAGGAGACGAGTCAGAAATCGGTACCACACTCCAACGCTTGATGTAATTTGTTTGGGCCCACTGATAGGCTCCATTCCACCACATTTCTGTCGTGGAATCAACGCGGTGTACGATGTTCAGATGACAAATGCTGTTGGGGTTGTGGAAATGGCAGACCATGATTCATAGCTACTTTGGGCTCATTGGAGACGACATGTCGCCAATGGACGTCACCAAGGAACGTTCCTGGAGGGATCAAAAAAGCATGCAGCGGTTTGTACACGCCGGTCTGCACTGGACGGGAAGCTTCCAATCTTATCAATATTGTCGGTGTGGATGATACATTGGTTTTCCATTTGGGCTAGGTAGTTACAGGCTAGCGGTACGGTTAGGGGTCGGGCTAGGGGTGGCACTTGGCGAGTGTTTGGCTGAAACTGTGCGCCTCGTTATACGAGGCGCAAATCGGGCTTGGCGCGCGCCTCGTTAGCGCCAACCCCCCCCCCCCCCCGTGCGCCTCGCTAGCGCGCCAACCCCCCCCCCCCCTATGCACCGCCTTGTATGTGGACCTCCCTCAACTTCGGCTCGCTTCGCTCGATGCGGGGGACACCCCCGCACCCCCCTTAAATAACAAGCCCCCTGCAGTGGCTACAGACCGCCTTTTGTGTGCACCGCCTTATGTGTGTACCGCCTTGCCTGTGGCCCCTTAAATAACATGACTCCTGCGGTGGCCATAGACCGCCTTTTGTGTGCACCGCCTTGGGTCTGCACTGCTTCTTGTGTGTACCGCCTTGCCCGTGGCCCCCGAAATAACAAGACTCCTGCGTTGGCCATAGACCGCCTTTTGTGTGCACCTCCTTGTGTGTGCACCGCCTTGTGTATGCACCGGCGTGTATGTGCACCGCCTTGTGTATGCACGGACTTGTATGTGGACTGTGTGCCTCGTTAGTGCCAACCCCCCCCCCCCCGTGCTCCTCGTTAGCGCGCCGACCCCCCCCCCCCCCGCGTGCCTCGTTAGCGCGCCAATTCCCCCCCGCGCGCGCCTCGTTAGCGCGCCAATTCCCCCCCGCGCGCCTCGTTCGCACCCCCCCCCCCCGCGCGCCTCGGTAGCGCCAAACTCCCCCTCCCCCCCGTGCGCCTCGTTAGCGCTAACCCCCCCCCCCCCCCCCGCGCCTCGTTAAACGAGGCGCGCGGTCTCGGTCAAACAATGTGCCATATCCGCAAGTGCCATGCTCTTGGCAGCTGCTCCCATCTCATCCCCCGAACAATTCACCTATTCTTTGGCGTCCGCCTTCAGTATTCTGGGAGACGTTTGCCAGTTGCCGGCGTCCTTGGTGCAACCGCAAAGGGATGAAGGGGACGTTTTGCTGCATCCCTCGGAAGCCCTCAAAAAGGTTGACTCTTTTGAAAAAAAAATTGGTTTTGAGAACTCGGAAAGAGTTTTTTGTGGCTGTATTGCCGAAAGGGGGGTCTCGGCATCCAGGGGGTCGACGTCCGGCTGCCGGTGAACCGTCGTTGATGAAGTATGATCGTAGCAATTCTGTAGGGCTTCCTCTATTTCATTGCCTTTGACTGCCTTACAGACATGCCCCTGGTGTCTGGCAGGGGAATTGAGTTTCGGTAGGAATCGGTCCCGTACCATGTGTCACTCAGTAATATCTCCTCCTGTCGCACCCGGAGCTCAGTAGGAACCAGCTGCATCCGGTGTCAGATCCAGTTGGACCCAGCTCCATCTGATCACGTGTGACCTGGCGGACGCTAGTGGCAAGTCTTCTGCCTTACGCAGGTGACCCTGATTGTGACGGGTACTTGGGTCATGGGATTCAGGGGAGGGGGAGGTTGGGGGGGGGGGGGGGGGCAACGGCTGAAAAGGGGGGGGGGGGATGGCATGTCGCCTTGGACGTGTTGTTCTTGTCTGCAGCTGGCGGCGCCTACTGGCCTGAAGGGGGGGGCGGTGAGACCTAATGAGGAGATTGGATTGAATTGTTTGAAAAACAGACAGCCAGTGCTGCAAAAATGCAAACCCGAGGTGATGCACTCCACAGTAAGGAATAAATGCATCTTTATTCTGCATGCCAAACCTCAACACACACACACACACACACTGTTTCTGAAACAGACACAGAACATCATGTCTGACTACAGTCAGTCAGACAATCAAGGCTGACTGTGTGGGGGGGGGGGGGGGGGGGTTGCACTCAGTGTGTGGGGGTGGCATGGGGTTTTGGTGGGGGGCGTTGGTGCACCGTTCGGCATTTGGCGCACAGTGGGGGATCAGGCGCAGACGAGGCACACGGGGAGGGGGGGGGTTTGGTGCACGAGGCGCACCGGGGCAGACGAGGCACACAGGGGGGGGGGGGGCGAGGCGCCTCGAGTGGTTTGCACCTCATGTAACGAGGCGCGCAAATCCGTCGAAATACTCAGTCCAGGGAAACACATGCACGGACAAACAATCAGATGCTGAGCTGACTGTTCCTCCGGCCGTGCAAGCTGTTTTTGGAAATTTGTTGAAAGGTTTATGCAGAAATTCAAAAAAAAAAAAAAAAAAAAAAAAGAGAGAACCCAAACACGTTCAACAGTAGAATGCCTGCACCAAAAAACAGACCGCATGCATCTTTGCACCTACGAAATGACACTTTGCCATTACCAAATTTCAGGACGCAAAACGCTACACAAACAAAAACACGATTCAGAACAGGCCACATCTTCGCACTGACGAAACTTCAGTTTGTGCAGTACCGCCTTCGCATGCAAACTGTAGAGAGGGACGGCGGCGAAAAGGAAAGCCAATCAATTTAGTTGATTTCAGTGCCACATACCTTGCCCACCGCTATAGAAGGAGCGGATGGTGGGTAGTCGGTTGTCACCCTTCTGAATTGGGATGGAATGCAAATACCCATTGCCAATGTCGCACCCGAGCGGGAAATCACAGATCACCTGCGGACAATCAATATCGGGTGCAGAATGTGATCTGGGATGAGTCCCTGGGGCTGCATATCAAAATGGCAATCCAATCTGCCCTTCCCAACATTTGAGTGCGCAACCAATAGGCCACATGCTACTTCCTGCCCCATCACAGTCACCGGGAAGTGACTGCAAATGGAGCAGAAATACGGACGGAAATTTCAGTTGGACCTCAACGCCAAAATTTCAAGATTGGCCATCTTCGCTCATTAGGCCGAAAGATCTAGGCCTCATATTTGGGCATGTAAATCATCAATAGCTCAAAACTTCGGACTGCTGACTGCTTCAGTCAATGATCGGGCCTTGTGGCCATGCTTAGAAATAAAGAACAGGGGGCGTGCTGCAGCAGGTCTCCACTTGCAGCGACTGTTGGCTTGATAGCACCTCTGCATCTGAGCAGAATGATTTCACCTGCCACGCCCCACGCAATAGTCAGTATTGATGAATGGCTGTGGGGCCGCAGCAGTCACAATCCAATACAAAAGATGTCAAGGACATTACAAAAGAACGACAAATCTGAATCTCTCTCTGCAAAACAACAGTTAGAAAATAGGCTAATTTTACATCAGCCAGAAACTTGGCCCCCGCATTCGATGCACCCGTTTCCGGCCACTTGACGAGACATTTGCCAACGTTGTTCATGCGGATTTGCGCCATATGGGATGTTTCTGCGCAGCCATTCTCAGCATGGTGGCATGCCTGTCGCCCACAAAGGTGTGGCCGTGTTGTGGGACACTTGCCAATGGTGAGTTTTGGGATGAAATTCTGTCCCTTTTCCGCGCAAAATGGGGACAAATCTCAGGCCCTTTCAACCTCCCCCCCCTCAATAGGAGGGAATTTTCGAACAAATCGGGGCAACAAATCAGGGGACCACTCTCAGCAGGTTTTCAGCACGTTGGTTGGCAACATAGCTTCCCACTGACCTAGATCTCTGTCCCCATCCCCAAACACACCTTTCTTTTGGTTGTTGCACAGTTAGAGTCACATGGAAACCCACATTCCCTGATTTTCCAAAAAAAAAGTTCACCATCCGGTTTGTACATTGTCCTGGATCAGCATATGGGAACGAAGCTCAGCGACCTAGTAGTTATAGCATTAGTATAGTAGTTATAGCATTGGTCCCCTGGTTCAAACCCCTTTAGGGGCATTTCTCGCAGCTGCCTGAATGTACTCAGCCTCCTGAAAAAATTGTTTTTCATGCACAAACAAAGCCTGTCACAACAACAAACAAGACGAATACACACAGCAATCCCATCTGCAGGAACTTGTAGCAGCGGTCATGGGACTAGTGGAACTGGTGGCAGACGTCACAGTTGTAGCAGCAGGTTTGGCAGCCTAAAATGGACAGGGTTGACAGTAACGTATACAGAGTGAACACAATTCAGCATCTGTTGGCAGTTGAGACTGGTGTTGTGCTACTTGGGCTCGAAGAGAAGGTGTCAGATCTGTCACTGCCTGCAAGGAGGAGCGCTTGCGGGCACAAACATGACAGGCCATGCAGGAAAACGCAGCCTGTCCACACAAGAAGTAAGACGCGTAGACTCTAAGTACTGTCAATTATTATCAGGGCCAAGAATCCAACAAATCGGGGCACAAAATCAGGGCAAATCGGGGAAATCGCCCCCCGATGGGGGGGGGGGGGTGCCCTTTCTATTCAGAAAAATCTACGGCAACAAAAAAAGCGGCAGGCCTGTCCTCCTTCATCCTCCCTCTTTTCCCCTGCCCAGTTCGAACCCGTAAACAGGAATGCACTGCTGCCCTCGGCGCGCGGGTGGCGGTGACCCCACGAGCCGGGAAAGGCGCTGCGACGGACAAAGGGATAACAGGAAACTTTACTGGCATTCAGAGATCGCCCATGCAACCTCCCCTCCCCTCCCTCCCCTCCCCTCACCTCACCTCCCCTCACCCCCCCTCACTTCACCAGGTGTCCTTGCTGGAGGCCACCAACAACAGCTGCAATACTTTCATGCAGCCAAAATTTCTCTCCAGGCATGTTAGCAAATGGAGATTCACCAGGTGGTCAGCGTGTTACCGATGGTGCAGAGCCGATTCCTGTTGGCGAATCATCAGCTCCGAATGTACCGGACGCTCAGTTTCTGGGAAGTAGGGGGGATTCCAGTCCAGCGGTCTTACATCCTGCCACATGGGGGTTGGGGGTCAAAACCTCATTAAGGTGAGCAAAGCGAAGGTGTAGGGGGAACCTTTGGTAGACTTCTCCTGTTTAACACCGCCACCTCCTAAGAGCTACTGGATTGCAACCACTCAAAGGTACAGAAGTTCAAAGAGGAGTGGTACCACCCCTTGGAATGACACTCATCCCTGCCAATCGATTCTGCCCGCACCCAACGTCCCTCCGACCGGTTTGTACAACCGCTTCTGCAACCGTCGGTAACTGCTTTGGCAACCGCTCTTGAAACCCCTCTTTAGCCCCCCTCCCCTTCAACATCCCTGGACTGGGCGATTGTTCTTATTCCCCCCAATTCACCTTTCGACAATTCGTCCGGGGGCCCCCTAACAGGGGGCTGGCAAGTCCCCGGTCTTCCGTTTCCAGTCCCGCCCTGTGGCTTTTGTTCAAACGGTGTTTGCCAAGGGCGCCCAAACGATCTCTGGGGCTGCGGTAGGATTCGCACACTTGCGAGCCCAGAGTCGTCTTTCAAGAGTGCAGTGTTGCTACCACCTCTCGCCTCCTATGTTACCATTGTCCCCGAAACCTTTTCTTTGTTTCATCCTGAACTCATTCCCAGGCGGGGGTTAACCTGCCAGACAATGAATGAATAAATGAATGAACACAGTCGCCAGTGGTCAGCGTATTTTTCATGCACGACCTGGGTCCCATCTCGGACCAATTCGCACCCACTGTTCAACTGATTCACCGATTCGACAAACAAATCAGCAGCTCCGATGAGACGCCGGAGGATACGACCGGAGCGCATACCTCCCGCAAATCATTGGCCACTGAATCATATACCAAAAACAGAATGCTGTGGTTGCGGTACTGGGGATGTCCGGGGGTCTGTGCGGCCTCCATCCGCGAATGCAACCGCTGATGGAAATCCCCCGTGTCTTGGAACATTGTTACAAACACCTGTCATGATGGATGCTGCATGGATCGGGCCACGGGGGGCTGCGGGAGACATCATGCAAATTGTCCAGCCAACCTCACATCACCTCACCCACCTCAGCCCCATTCGACTCACAACTCCCTCGTGGCATTGTATCATACCAGAAGCTTCCTCGAAAAAAAACAAACAAAAATTAATCACACATGAGTTCCCCCCGCCAGCCTATGGCCGTGTGGCGCCCTGGGGACATCGCAGACGCTGCGGCATGCATCGCGGATCAAGCTCAGTAACAACGCAGCCCTGGCAACACCGGCGGGGGGGGGTGAGACCTACTTAGAGAGTGAGGGTTGGAATGGGTATGAAAGAAGGAGAAGGAAAAGACAAATAGACAGTACAGCAATACAAATTGAGGTAATGCACTCCTCAGCGTGGCATAAGTGCATCTTTATTCTCTACGCCACGCCTGGTTGAACCTCGAATTGAAATCGAACTCAGTGAAATCAGACCAGGCGTCCCTGATCTTCACAGCAACTGGCCACCGGGGGGGGGGGAGGGGGTGCCAGCGAACGGCCGTGTATTTCTGCAGCAGGGTACAACCAGCCACAGGGGTAATAAAACCTTCCCGTAGACATTTGTAGCCACAAGTTTTCATGCTTGTTCCCAATCTGGTACCAAACGTGTGCTGTCTCTGGCGGGAACCACAAAGCGGATGAGCACCTCCCTAACCCCAGTGGACGGGAGGCGGCGGCTCTGATGTCTGCTTTGCACTATGACCTCACCACCTTTGCTTCTTTTCTCCTCCGCACAGACGGCAGTTGGGGAAGTACCACGAGCACTGTGCCGTCCTATTTTCACTTCTTAGACCGGCTGAAAGCTGGAGAAACGCCGTTGACAGCACGAATAGACGCAGGCCTAGGCACACACCTCCTGCGCATTCTTGGCGCCGTGGGCCTGGACGGCCTGCATCCCAACGAAATAATCGCGATAGCCGGTCAACCCAGCCTGCAACGGGCAACGGCATGGTGCTTATCGGGGATTGCACCACGAATGCAAGATGGATCGCTGAATCCATTGCAAGATGCGTGCCATCTGCACTGCGTGACGGACCGCAAAGCACAGCGGCAGTGCGCGTGCATGGACAAATAGGGTGATCTGCATTCATCTGAGTGTATTTCCGTGGGCTGGACAGTGATTTGCGTTTTCGCATCGGATTGTCGTTCACGCTTAGAAGTGCAGCCGGGGCCGGGGACGAATGAAAGACCCGACGCTGGTGAGATGCAGTACACCTTTTGTGCATTAGAATTGGGTTGCACATCCAAAATATGCCACCCGAAGGTCATGGCCTTCTCAATATCCTCCCAATTAATCGAACACCCGAGCAATCCTTGACCTCCCCTACAAAATTGCGTGTGGCGCGGATGCAAAGAACACCCTACACATCCAATTTGCGGGACACATTTGGGTACCATGTTCGGCGATCCAACAGGTCACGCTAGCAATTGAAGTACTAATCTTCTAATACCTTTGGTGCGGGGCAGTGCGACCCAAACAATAAAGGTTTTCTGTGCGTTTCTGCACAACCTATTGCAAAGGGGTCGGACACTCATCCCATCCATGCAAGCGATGTGACCACAAATTGAACCAAGGGCATTCCCACGCACGCTGAACTTCGGTGTGCACACCACGCACAATGGTCCACTCGTTTATGGCTTTTGCAACACAAAGCCCACACATCGCTTCACAGTGATAATTTGCTCAAGGCAATGCAACCGCAATCTCTTCTTCCGCAACTTTTGCATATTCCTTCGCAATTGTACCAAACGATGCTTATGGACGACACATTGGTCCCACTGCACCGGCCATAGCGGCCTCGGTGCTTCTTTTCTTCATCCGCAGTGTTTCGGAATTTGATGCCTTGGGCATTCAAAGGTTGCATTGTCACTGTTCACACAACACCTCCACAACCCATTTTGGAGGTCTTAGCTCCCCAATCCGAAACCCCCAAGAGAGGATTGCACGATGGATCCAACTAGTCTTGGGCACAACAATTGAGCGCCCTGAACCAAAAAAAGATCACCAACGACAAAAGGAGGAACAAGGAACAAGAAGAAGAGGAGGACTCCTAAACAAGCGAGCACACAGAGCGCAGGCACTACAGTGCCGAGACAGCAGAATAGTGGTACAGGGGAACCCATAATGCATGACCGATGCGTGTTTTTTCGGGTTGACACACGGAAAGCACGGCAGACATGAAACGATGAGGTCGGTTGGACGGGGCGGTACACTTACTCCAATCCTGCTTCATTCCAAAGAGGACAACATTATATGCTGCACACGATGAAGAAAGGTGCACCGACACATTGGGGCATACCAATTGTTGTTTGGTGTCAGAGGTAATTCTCGATGAACCCGGGTTTTGCCGTTGAACACCTTCAAAATAATTTGCCTTCCAACCGCTTTCAATAGGTATTCCTACACAAAGCATGGCACAGTGGGCTTCGCGGCAAGGAGTCGCGGGTGGTCCCAAATGGGGCAATATTAAACAATGGTCGTCGTCGAAGGATTCTTCAATAATGATACTGTACTTGGTAGGAGTAATATCTTGTGCTTGTTAAGTGTATGGTCAAATGAAGTGGTGCGTCATGGAAGAATTTGGACAATCTATGAGGTGGAGGTCTTCCGCAGTACGTGGAGGTGGGGGTCCCGGTTTTTATTGATAGATTCCGAAGTTTCCAAAATTTAATTCACAATTGCAAAAATTTCCAAACTCTTGACCTACCAAGCAACTTCAAATGTGCATGGAAAATTACAGCTTGGCCACGCGAGGTGGTATTTTAAATTGCACGTGCACATGCATTTTTGGCTTCGGCAAAGTTGGCAACACATATGCGAAGTTAGTGAGCACACACGGACCTGGGAGTGTCCATAAGACATCTAATATGAGCCAAATTAGCAAGCGTTGTCCGCCGTTTAAGTCGCGCTTTCCTGCATATCGTGTGCTCTATCAGTCTTGCCCTTGATGTGATTGTGGTGAGCACTACTGCGTGTATGGTGCATTCTTCACGATGTACAAGACCATTTGCTAACCGAATTTCGGAAAATCTCCCATCGTTGTGTTCTGATCGATCTCGGGGTTCATTGTAGTTGAAGAGACACGGCTCTCTTGCGTGGTACTTTGAGCTCAACGCGATTGTCGAAAATAGTGGAGCTAGACCTGCCGTCGAGGGAGATGCATTGCTAAGCACCCCAACAATGCCTTTAATTCATCTCTTCGGTATGATGCAGTAAACAATGGGCCCTTGTCCATGGATGTTTGAATTTCTTACACCCAATTGCCGAGTTAAATTGCGAAAAATGAAGAAGTTAGAAAATCAAGAGTTAGACAAGGCCATGCCAAACCCCTCACAAACGCAGGCATGTGGATCTCAAGATTTGCTCATGCACCTTAGCTTGTGGAAGTGGCTCGAGAATAGTAGATCGAAAAGATGTTTATGTTGATTCCCGCTTCGGCTGTGCTTGTGGTGGCTTTTCAAGGTGAATGCCCTTTACAATGGGAAGCTGTCACCTTTTGACTTAAGTGGCGGAGAGAGCTAATGCGGCACACACAAGGTCGTATTCAATATTCAATCAATCCGATTGCGTCATACTTTATTTGGGCACCATACGCTACTTTCAGGTGGCCTCCAAGCAACCCATGCTGCCCAAAAAAGGATTCCCCGTGGATGCCATGTCACATCTCATGCGCGTTCCCTTTCAGCCAGCGCCCGCATCGGCTTGCTGGCTCCGTCCGCAAACGATTGCATGTCTTGAAATGGAGGGCCCATGAAGAAACATGTATGCAAGCGTCTCACCAGGAACAGAAATAGGATCGAAGCATGCTCAAGTAGGCTCGGAGCATTTTCCAACAAGATCGCTTGCTAGTTGGATCGTGTTGGCCTGGGCGGTGATCATTTGAATAATGTTGACACAGGATCAAAAACACGGTGGAAAATTAGAGTGGTCTTCTAGGAGGAAATGCATGGCACGACAAAGGCAAAAAAAGACCATGTCGACTAAAAGCAACAAATTGTGGTTCACTTGTTGGTGGTTGCGTTGTCCCGGCCAACCATGTGTTAAACCCCAAATTTGTGTGTTAAGTGGAACCCCTACAACCAATTGTGTTTTAAGTGGAAACCCCACAACCAACGTCGCCACACGATGATGACCGTGGAATTTGAAGTCACTCTTGGACGATGGCATGAGCTGTATGTGGGGCCATGAGATGGTTGCAACCAAGCCCGAAACCCCTAGCCGTGCCCATATGTCGTGACTCAATACCACCATTCGAAGCTATCCCCGGAAAAATTGCGATTGGATTAGCGTGCCCCAACCAAGGAAGTGTTGGATCATTCACTGGATTGGATGCTTCATGAGCCCCGGCTTAACCTGATTTGTGCAAGGTTTCGGGGAGCTGATGGTTCCTCCGAGCCCTTGCTATCTTTGTTATTTCCCACCAAACGCAATACCCGAAAGAAAGTCGATTGCCTTTGCTCGATCGGATTGCCGTCCACGTCTTGAATGAAGTCGAAAAAGGGCACTAACCCCGCCTTGTGGGCGGGTGAGTTGGGGACCACACGCCCAATTTGATACCTACGCGGAGAAGAAGGCACGGAGGAGGGTGAGTGGTGATACACAAACATGTAGACAGGTGGTTGTGTTGAGAAGACTTGGAGGTTTCGGGGCCTTTTGCCTTGAATAAGCACCCACTTCTGCTTGTCCGTTGGATCGTCGTGTTGCGACTTTCTAGTTCCAACTCACTACCTTTCGAAAAAGGGACGTGGGAGGGAAAGATACTACCATCCTCCAAATCTTTGCTAAAGGCAAAAGAACACCCAAGTCAAGGTCTCACCAACAGTTTCTGCGAAAGCAAGTACACGACAATCACCGATCCATGGCCATTGCATAGGCCCTAACACAGAAGTATCACGTTGGGACGTGGATTAGGCGAATGCAGGACGCGGCGTACAAAGCTCCCCATCTTTCCACTTCGCATTTCGAGCAATCTTGTGCACATCATACCCGCACGAGGGCTCGTTCCCCATATTGTTCGTGAAGGCTGTTCAAGAACCACAAATTTCAGTCAGATTGGAGAACCTCGGCGTCGGGGCGAGAAGGATTCTACAAGCGCAAGCAGAGGAAGCAGCGGAAAACCTCTTAAGTGACATCAAGAGGTGTTTTAACAAGTACAGGAAAATGAATATCTTGCATACGAAGCGATTTCCTCTTTGTGCCCCTATGGGCCACGTAGCCATTTCTGATTTTTGTTACTACGCTTTGCGTTGGGGATCCCCGAGGGGCAATGTAGCCTCTTTGTGCACACGTACCCATTTCTGATTTTTTTGCTGTGCTATGCGTCTGTGACCCCCGAGACGGCAGGGGTGATGTAGCGCATCCCTCGTATTGAATTGCAAGTGATTTCTGTCTCCGGCAGAGTAACCTATTCGATGGGCACTGCACACAAGAAAAGATTGTGAAGGATCCCAAACATTTACTGGGGACCCCAGTAAACTGTCAGTTTCCTTCACCGCAGTATCCAGTAACGTTTAAATGTCCACCGAACCCAGCGTTAGCTGGGTGGGGGCCACCCCTCATTGGAGGCTCCGGGTGATCAATTTCAGCATGAAATCACCAGTTCGCAACCGCACCCTCGGAAACCTGGGCAAATGAGACTCGCGCGCGGGTGCTGGGGTTTTAAATGTGATAGGGGTCCTAAGTGTGATAGGGGTCCTAAATGTACCGGTACATTGCCTTCCAAATGTACCGCCCAATGTGACACCAATCTGATCAATCATTCAAATCAACCATTTGAACCGGTTCCATTTCAAGGATGGCAAAAGTAAGCATGGTGGAGGGAGGGATGGACCAAATCAAACCATTTGAAGGAATTCCACTTGAATGATGGCCTGCTGGAGCGCCTTTGACATGCCACAATTTGTGGCACAAAACCTCAAATAGCAAAAAGAAAAGCGCTGTGGACTAGATTTCATTTGTACAGTAAAACCCCTATCACATTTAGGCAATATCCGCAGCCTGTGATAGATTGCGCGCTCCAATGTGCCGGCCTATCGGCCTATCGGCCGTCACATTGGGATATGGCTAAGCAGATACGGGTCCGCAGGCAGATACTGTGGATACGAGCACGCGCGTCAAATTTCAGGCCTACAGTCCCTCGAAACGTCCCTCGAAACACTGTGAAAAGCGGTCTGTAGACCAATTTTCCGTGAAATTTTCACAGCACAAGTGAGTAGTGTGAAGTAAATGATGAAATCCATTACATTGCCATTGTTCATGCACACCAAAAGCATGTCCGTTTTGATTTTCATCCGTTTCTCCCTCATGTTTCATGCACCATCCATCTATGCTTTTTTTTATCCGTTTTCGATCTTGGTTATTCGCCATCATTGACCCATGCGCAACCTCCCCTTCAAAACAATGTTCAGCCATGTTCATGTGTTGTTCCATCCATGCACACCAAAAGCATGTTAGTTTTGTTTTCATCCGTTTCTCCCTCCTATTTCATGTCCATCTATCCTTTTTTTATCCATTTCCCTCATTTCCATATTTTGATCTTGGTTATTGGCCACATGACAACTATCCCTCCCCTCTTTTGCCATGCACAACCTCCCCTTCAAAACAATGTTCATCCATGTTCATCTGTTATTCCATCCATGCACACCAAAAGCATGTTAGTTTTGTTTTTCATCCGTTTCTCCCTCCTATTTCCTGTCCATCTATCCTTTTTTTGTCCATTTCCCTCATTTCCATATTTTGATCTTGGTTATTGGCCACATGACAACTATCCCTCCCCTCTTTTGCCATGCACAACCTCCCCTTCAAAACAATGTTCATCCATGTTCATGTATTGTTCCATCCATGCACACCAAAAGCATGTTAGTTTTGTTTTCATCCGTTTCTCCCTCCTATTTCATGTCCATCTATCCTTTTTTTGTCCATTTCCCTCATTTCCATATTTTGATCTTCGTTATTGGCCACATGACAACTATCCCTCCCCTCTTTTGCCATGCACAACCTCCCCTTCCAAAAGCATGTTAGTTGTGTTTTTCATCCATTTCTCCCTCCTATTTCCTGTCCATCTATCCTTTTTTTATCTATTTCCCTCATTTCCATATTTTGATCTTGGTTATTGGCCACATGACAACTATCCCTCCCCTCTTTTGCCATGCACAACCTCCCCTTCAAAACAATGTTCATCCATGTTCATGTATTGTTCCATCCATGCACACCAAAAGCATGTTAGTTTTGTTTTCATCCGTTTCTCCCTCCTATTTCATGTCCATCTATCCTTTTTTTGTCCATTTCCCTCATTTCCATATTTTGATCTTCGTTATTGGCCACATGACAACTATCCCTCCCCTCTTTTGCCATGCACAACCTCCCCTTCAAAACAATGTTCATCCATGTTCATGTGTTATTTCATCGATGCACACCAAAAGCATGTTAGTTGTGTTTTTCATCCATTTCTCCCTCCTATTTCATGTCCATCTATCCTTTTTTTGTCCATTTCCCTCATTTCCATATTTTGATCTTGGTTATTGGCCACATGACAACTATCCCTCCCCTCTTTTGCCATGCACAACCTCCCCTTCAAAACAATGTTCATCCATGTTCATCAGTTATTCCATCGATTCCATTTTTGTATACTCATGTTTTGTTTCCTACAACCCTGTGAGAATAACGCAACAACCAGATTTCGAAAAGCACGACAAATCACTCGCGAACAAATGCGCATGACTCTTTCTTCACGATGGTTTGGCCATTGTGGTCGATGAGCGGTAACGTGGCATTACATTACGTTACTTTGTTTTGAAATTTTCATGCACCGCCATCACGTTTGTCGGATGTTGGCCGTCGTTTCAAGGTCAACAATTGGGGATTCTTGGCCCTTTTGTTTCAAGGTAAGGGCTTCAAGTACTGACCATATCGAAGGTCACCAATTAGAGATGTTCTTTCGTGTACCCACATCCTCGGCATGCCTTTAATATGGTCATTCGCGCAACCTCATTGAATACACCACAACAAGTGCAAATTCAAAGTACCATTATGCATTCTGCGAGGATAGTGCGGCGGTGAAGGTGGCAAAAGCACTACAAATCGATCCTTTGTTTAGGGACGCATGTCGTTTGCCATCCACCCCTGCAAGCCCTATGACATTCCCAACGGTGTGGAATTACCTGCCCAAGACTTCACACACGCATCCGTACCAGTCCCCACCGCCGGACACTTACTATTATCGTTCTCTGACTCGGCGCTCAATCCTTGTAGATGACAACCCTCGAGGTATACCATTTTCAATACCCTCCGCTCCGCCTTGCGTGCGCCCCCGTTAACTTAGGCAAACCTATCTTTCTCTTGTTTTGTGTAAATTCTTTTGCAATGCACAACCTCAAAACATGCATGCCATGTAGCACACGAGAAAAATCAAAGGGCTTGGGTGGAACGGTGAGCTTTGAGAACAGTGTGGGCGTTGCACCGGGGGGAATCCATGTGCGGCGCACCTCCTGGGGAGCACTTTATGATGTACAACAAAGGTGCAACTTGTTTGGGGCAAGGTTGCATGCATGTAGCATGCAGAAAAATCAAAGGGCCCGGGTGGAACGGTGGGCTTTGAGAACAATGTGGACATTGTTGGGGGGGGGGAGCACTTTATGATGTACAAAGGTGCAACTTGTTTGGGGCAAGGTTGCATGCATGTAGCATGCGGAAAAACCAAAGGGCCTGGGTGGAACGGTGGGCTTTGAGAACAGTGTGGGCGTGGCCTTGGGGGGGATCCATGTGCGGCACACTTGTTGGGGAGCACTTTATGATGTACAACAAAGGTGCAACTTGTTTGGGGCAAGGTCGAATAACAGTTTGAGCCCTGCCCCCCCCTCTCAGAAAAGCAATTCAAACCGTGCCATGGAGGAGGGGCACATTGCACACACCTGCCTCGGTGCTTGGGCTGGTGCCTCCGGAGGGTATGGACTGGGGATGCGCTGGTGGGGACGATGCGGGTCGGGCTTCTTTTCCTGGTGCTGGTGCAGTTTTATTGCATCCTGTGGGCATTGTGGACATTGCCTGAAACAGGGACTCAGTGCCTGCTTGTTGAGCAGCAAAGGCTGTTGCTTGCTCCTTATAGTCTGGTGCAAATGATACTTTCTTTGCATCTTTTTTTCCGGGCATTATGAGCCCTATGAAAGAACACGAAGGCATGCAAAGGGATGCAAAGATATTTCGGGTTGATTCAGTGTATTTAGGTGACGTTTAGGACGTTGCGCAGTTCTCTGCCGCTGCTGTGCTGCTGCGCTGCTGTTCACCGTGCTGTGCTGTGTCGACACACTCCCCCCTGCCTCCCGGCCAGCCCCCGGTGTCACCCCTCTCTAACTGTGCCCAACTTTCACCCCCCCACCCCCCGCCCGCCCCTCCGCTGAGCTCCTCCAATTCACTCCCTATTAAACTGTACGGCAGTACCAATGCAGGGATGAGATCCGCACTTGTTCTGCTGAGCATGTGGGTGACAGTCAGATCCACTGGTCGCACCATTGGATATCAATACAATCCTCTTCCTCCCACCATCCTCCACCCCCATCAATCCCCCCCCCCCCCCCGCCTCCGCCATCCTCCACCTCCTCGAGACCCCTCGACCCCTCCACCTCCAGATGCCTGTTGGGCCAACCGGTCTCAGGGGCCGGGGTAGGGGGGGATGAAACACTTAGCAACATTTGGGAAGGAGTTTGGAATGCAATGCAAGCATGGCAATGGTTTGGGGTAGCCTTGCAACCATCGAACCGCGGGAAAAATCAAAGGGCCTGGGTGGAATGGTATGGCTTGACGCATACATGCAGGATGCTGACTTATCTCAGACCTGAACCAGACCATGGGTGGAATGCTGAGGGGCTCTACCAAGTGCTGTTGTTTGCTACAGGTGCTTGCGAACATGCGTGGATTATAAAGGACATGAGGACGCAATTCAATACTCGTATCTTTCATGGGATGGTTGTCCGGATGCTTGCAGTGGAATCTTGCTTCAGTGGATTATGGAGCTGCAGGAAAAACCAAAGGCTCTGGACTGGTCACAATTCTCTTCAATAATGGTATTGTTGATCGGAGAGTCATTTCAATCTTTGCTGTGGAATCTGTTGAGCTGCTTTTGCATGTCTGGATTATGCACTGCAGAGGATGGATTCTAGAAACCATGTTTGAAGGCGAGTATTGCAGCGTTGAAGTAAGCATGTTGGAGGGCCAAAAAATAGATTTTTGCCCCACGGAACAGTTCGAACCATGTCAAGAAGCAAAAGTAGGCGTTTTTTTTTACAAAGCACAAGTTTACAGGCAGGCACAAAATGCAAATTGGCACGAATTGGGATTGCAGCAAGCATGTTGGGGGGCTAAAACTAAAAAAAAAAACTCAATAGGTTTTTGTCTCCCTCCGAATGGCATTTTAGTGCTGATTAGGTCAAAACTAAGCATGAAGTTCCAAAGTTTTGTTGAAATGGTGTTAGAAAAGGCCAAAAACAGTTCCAATGGGTAGAAGAAGCATCAAGATGTGGTTTTCCGGAGTCCCCCCTGGTGTTTTTCACTCTATTCAATAGGCTTTTCTCTCCCTCCGAATGCCATTTTAGTGCTGATTAGGTCAAAACTAAGCATGAAGTTCCAAAATTTTGTTCAAGTGGTGTTAGAAAAGGCCAAAAACAGTTCCAATGGGTAGAAGAAGCATCAAGATGTGGTTTTCTGAGCCCCCCCCCCCGGTGGTTTTCACTCTCTTCAATAGGCTTTTCTCTCCCTCCGAATGCCATTTTAGTGCCGATTAGGTCAAAACTAAGCATGAAGCTCCAAAGTTTTCTTCAAGCTGTGTAAAAAAAGGCCAAAAACAGTTGCAATAGGTAGAAGAAGCATCAAGATGTGGTTTTCTGAGTCCCCCCCGGTGGTTTTCACTCTATTCAATAGGCTTTTGTCTCCCTCCGAATGCCATTTTGGTGCTGATTAGGTCAAAACTAAGCATGAAGTTCCACAGTTTTCTTCAAGCTGTGTAAAAAAAGGCCAAAAACAGTTGCAATAGGTAGAAGAAGCATCAAGATGTAGTTTTGTGAGTCCCCCCCGGTGGTTTTCACTCTCTTCAACAGGCTTTTGTCTCCCTCCGAATGCCATTTTGGTGCTGATTAGGTGAAAACTAAGCATGAAGTTCCACAGTTTTCTTCAAGCTGTGTAAAAAAAGGCCAAAAACAGTTGCAATAGGTAGAAGAAGCATCAAGATGTGGTTTTGTGAGTCCCCCCCGGTGGTTTTCACTCTCTTCAACAGGCTTTTGTCTCCCTCCGAGCGACGTTTTACTAGGTTTTAGCTCGAGGCCGTAAATTTAGCTCAACTGTCAAGTTGGCAACTGCACTACGGAGGAGCTCGGGGCCCGTGAAAGGCTGTTGTGCTTCGTTTTGGGTCATATGTGAGTTGCGTAGTTTGTTTTTGATTGACGAGGCCACACACAGCATTTGGCGGTGGAATGTGATTTGGATTGAAATGACCAAGGTAGCATCAACCGTCAATTTACCTTGAATGTCAAGGTAGCAACTATGCCAGGGAATAATTGGAGGGAAAGAAACACTTTTTGTTCTCTTTTTGGGTCATATGAAATATGTTCCTGAGTAGAGGAGCCGAGAGCAGTGTTTACGAGTGCATTGTAGGTGGGATCAAGGTTACAATGTGAGCATCTACAATCAATTCAGCTGGAATTGCAAAGTGGTAACTGCACTACGAAAGAGTTGGATGCTAGTAGTGCTTTCTTCCAGGACATATGCAATGTGATGAGTCAGGTTTTGAGGTTAGCAGCCACAAGGTATGTGTTGTGGTTGATTGTGGGTCAGATTGAGATGACAATGGTGCGATCTAGCAACATTTTAGGTTGAGTTTCAAAGTGGCAACTGCACGATGCAGGTTGGGGAGAGCCTGTGGGATGAGTTTAGTCTGTGAGCTGCAACAAGCTGCTGTATGTACGTATGTGGCTGCTGCTTCTCAAAGTTGTCAATCATTCCAGATTACATTATTTTTACATTTTGTTTACACTGAAGATTGGAACACATAGGTATAGTCTCTCACTTTATCAGTCAAATCGCATCCAATTTGCCAGTTTAGTTGCCTCGTCGGCAATTATCCGCCGCCGCTTGAATCTGCAGGTCTGAAAATTGACGCGCGTGCTCGTATCCACAGTATCTGCCTACGGACCCGTATCTGCTTAGCCATATCCGTCACATTGGGCGCGCAATCTACCACAGGCCGCGGATATTGGGTATAAAATGTACCGGTTCATTGCCTTCCAAATGTACCGCCCAATGTGACACCAATCTGATCAATCATTCAAATCAACCATTTGAACCGGTTCCATTTCAAGGATGGCAAAAGTAAGCATGGTGGAGGGAGGGATGGACCAAATCAAACCATTTGAAGGAATTCCACTTGAATGATGGCCTGCTGGAGGGAGGGAGGGACAAGTGCAACCAAATGAAACCAATTCTGACCAATTGAATCTAATCAGGGCACCTGGAGGTTAGTTACGTAGAACACCAACTTTGTGTACTGGTTTCTACAATTTGTTTCGGCACAGTGTTGCCGTCCATCGCTACGTCTATGGACCCATGTAACCTGCGGTTCACGGTGTGTGTATGGTGTGTGTATGTGTGCACATGTACATTCGTGGTACAACGGTTATGGAAGCACGGCGCACACAAAGTCGGCAATGCATCAAATGGCTAAATCCCGGTCCAGCAAGCAAGCAGCGATCCAGCAAGCAATCAGCAATTGGTGGCGTATTCCATGAGTTGCGCCAATGTGATAAGCAAGACTCAGAAGCGTTCGCTTGCGTGGTGCGTTGGACGACATCAACAACTTAAAAGGTAATTTGGGCAACACTCCCTCATTCTCACTCGAGGGTGCCGGTGAGAACTTGTCCACGTTCCGAAAAAAAAATGGACCCTAATAACTTAGGAATTCCATTTCGCATCAAAAGAGGCTAAAAGGCTTTTATTGGGAGTATCCATATTTCAACGCGAAAAACAACTTCAGTATCTTGGTTTGCGCCTTTGACATGCCACAATTTGTGGCACAAAGCCTCAAATAGCAAAAAGAAAAGCGCTGTGGACTAGATATCATTTGTACAGTAAAACCCCTATCACATTTAGGCAATATCCGCAGCCTGTGATAGATTGCGCGCTCCAATGTGCCGGCCTATCGGCCGTCACATTGGGCGCGCAATCTACCACAGGCCGCGGATATTGGATATAGCAAATTTCCCGAAAATTTTAGCAGACTGAAAGGTGAGGATCTGGGAATGTGTTTTTCAATTGTTGGTTCCCCCGGTGCACTATTCAGATTTTTGTCAACACGATTCCAGGTGGTTGATTTTTTGTGACTGAGTGTCAAAACCTCCTGTTTAATAACTTTGGACTGCTGTTTTGTTTTTCAATGAGGTTTGTTGCTTTAGAGGCTCATCAGCTTGGTTTAGCCAATCTAAGCACAATTCTTAGCCTTTGTTTCTTGTTTGTTTCGGTGGGGGAAGTTTACCACAAAAACGATCTTTTTGATGCAAGTTTGGTGTGCTAGCCTTGACCATTTAGGATTCTAGGCCATTTTGAAGTGACAAGGAGCGTAATGGAGAGTTGCAATGGTGTTCTTAGGTGTATAAACACCAGGTGCAGTGGTTTTTTGGTCTTCATCTCAAGTTCACAAGTGTTCAACAGCAATTTGTTGTTGTTGCGCTTGTAGCACTTGACCATTCTTGCAGCCATGCCCCCTTGCTGGGACATGGCATTCCCCAGTCAAACCAGGAAATGCTTGCCTAAGGAAGTTCCCACACCACTTTTCTTGTGAAAGCAACCAACCTTTGGGTTCAAGGTGGTCATTCAAACGTTGTTGGGTTTTGCTTCTTTTTGAGTCTTTTTGGGCGCCATGGTGAGCGGTGGGTGCCGGAGGGAGCGTATCGTGTAGGACACAACAAACGTGCGAGGTGCTCGCTGTACGCTTTCAAAGCCCCCAAAGTGGGCAGCAAGGCAGGCCGCGTGGTGCCTTTTCTAGACGAATTGCGACATTGATGCAAGCCACGTAACACACGCACGTGGTTACCAGTTGGCAACCGTGCACGCCTACTAGCAAACGAGCAATGGTGTTGATCGGTGCAACCAACTGGCTCTGCAGCTGCGCGAGACTAACCGCATGCGGACATGGAGTGCGGTAGTGCGTGCCCTGGTGATGCGGTACGCTGCCGGGAACGCTTACACGGCATCAAACAGTCTTGGTGTGTGGGACCCGGAAATGACGATGGCCGAGTTCCACTGGTGCATGATAAAGGTTCGGTTTCCGGAGGTGCAACGGCCTATTGCCAGTGTGGTGCACGTGCCTGTACAATGTGCTAGGACACGGATGGCATGCAAATGGTGCGGCGGGGAAACAAACTGGACATACAGCGTGTGTGAAGTTCCAGTCCATATGAAGTGCTTTGGTGCCTTTCACCATTGTGAACGATGGGCAGAACCTTGACCCTCCCTAACCCTAACCCTAACCGTAACCATGACTGGTGCTCAATGTCTGACCATTGACCCAAAAAAAAGAGGAACGGTGCCATTGAACTGAACTGAAGTTGTGGAATACATTGAAGGCTCAGGGCTTGTGCCATGGGGTTGGAACAAGGTCATGAACACCGCCCCCCCTCCCCAAGGAACACGTGTACCCGCACCCAATGATTTGTTCCCATGTCATTGTGAACGTTCCGTTATCCGGGTACTCGTGTACCCGCATATTGTACCCGGGTACAAAAGAGTGCGATGTAGAACGTTCCAGACGTCGGGGACGTTCTACACGTAGGGGAACAAATTTTGTACCCGGGTACAAAATGCGGGTACAAGTGTTCCTGCGTGTTCCCCAGCGTTCCCCAGCGCCAACGTCCTGGACGACGGACAGCGCACCCTGTTCCCACATGTACGTTTTCGAGGGTACCGGTGTATAACCCGTACCCGGTAGCTAAAGGAATATGCAACTGTTTTGGGGTGTTTGGCATCACTTATGCCCCCCCCAAGGCCCCCTTGTCCTTCAATACCACACAAAACAATGCAAGATGGCCCTTTGGATCACAACCATCCACCACAATGCTATGCCACAATATGGGTTGTCTCCAGTAACCAGTGTAGGCACGTTTGCAAGCATTTTGAAGGGGAATTCTCAACATACACTCATTGCACACCATGCCGCAAGGTGCAATACAGGGAGACATGAATGTGATGCTGGGCTAGGTCATCGTTCCGTACTAAAGGCTTAGGGACAGAAAATTGTTCAAAGCCCAACCGGCAATGTAGTGTGGCGCACAAATGGAAAGAAATGAATAATACTATAATGCATCTTTTTGAGCAGTCTCCTTTGTCTCGTGCACCTGCTATCTCTCACCAGCTTGTAAAATCTTGTCGGGAGCCCAATGAGTGATGTAGTTTTCTTGCAAATTAATTGCCCAATTAATGTGCACCAAGCAATGACCAAAGAACAAAATGTGAGCATATTGTTCAAAAGAATCCTTGGAGCAAACAATCCACTCAAAATTCAAGCATCACTAAAGCATCTCCCCTTGGTCCCTTGACAACTCTTGTGGCTCCTTCCCTATGGGTTGTCGTAAAGGCAAATATCATCATTTCAACGGTACAGCGGGACGCAGGGGGACGCGGGGGAGGACGCGTGGGGGTGGGGGACGGAGGGTACCCTCACACGATGAATATTTGTAAAAATGAGTGAAAATTGGGAACAAATGTATGGCCAAAATTAATTCTAAGTGCACGACAGACCAAGAGGTGATTTGCATTGTTAGACAGGTGATGTGTTCTTCGAGTTAACAATGGTCTGATACATGGGGAGGAAGTTGTCAATGTTTGGGGAAGTTTGGGGAAGATGTTGGACCAATCATTCAAATTATTGGCAACAGCGTAGAGGCTACCTGAATGGACCACAGAGACTTCTTTTGACAAAGAAAGCTGAAATGAGAGGAAATCAGGGGTATGGTCGCATGAGGGAATGGGGTGGTGGTGTGGCAAACTATCCTTTGTATTCAAAATTGTGGAATTTGATCACTGACAAGAAGGGAGCTGATTTCTTGTGTACGTAGCTGTTGGCGCAACGATAATAGGGTTTTTGGTTGGTTTAGAGTGTATGAAATGGAAATGGAAATGGAAAATGGAAATGAGGTGGATTTTGGAAGAGGCACACGTGGCATGGGACCCAAGTATTTTCAACAAGGCTTTTTTCATTTAGCCGAAGGTTTTTGCGATGGTTTTGGTGGCGTCTTTTTGACGGTCTTGCCACTAGTAGCCTTTAGGGTAATGGAGTGTATGCGGCTTTGGGTCTGTGCGACACATACACGACATTTTGCCGGATTGGTCAACACATCTGCCAAGGATCATTGGGGCATGCAAATGTACCTTTCTTGCTGTTTATGGCCTATTCACCCACTTGTTTGCTTTTTGATGGCGGTGGAGGCAGGGTAGCAAGGGTCAGCGGCAGGGGGGTGCATCGGTGTTCGGTCCTGTGCGTCGGGTGAACTAGCTGCGTCCCATCTCCGACCCGACTGCTTCTGATAACGCCGGACGTGACGGACGCGAGTGGAAGTGTGGTCCCTGTTTTCTTAGATGCCTGCTTATGGCACCCAGTCCCTCAACGGATGACGCACCCAGCAGCACCACATTCCCACGGCCACTCCACTCCCCAGTGCTGAGCATCGGGCAGCCGGGCCCTACGATGTCAGGGCGATTCATCGCAGCAGTTGCCACCCCTTCGCCGCCCAGCAGCCCCAGAAGTCCCAGCAGCACCCGATCGATTGCGCCCAGCAGCCCCAGCAGCTGCTGCACCGCTGCTGTCAAGCGGGCGCAGGCCCAGGCTGCATGGGAGCTGGAGCGCGTGTCTGGGGCATTGGAGGCGAAGGAGCAGGAGATTCAGGGACTACACCAGCAGCTGCTGTTGGCCAGGGAGCAGCTTTGGACGCAGCAGGGGCCGCGTTGCCAAAAGGTAACCGACGCGGCGGAGCTCAAAGCTGGACGGCCGACGACCAATGGCGCCCGCACACAACTGGATCCGTCCTCATTGCCCACTGCACAAGAGCATGCGCTTCGACAACGCGTGACGGAAGGCGTCCGGAAGGAGCACGTGCTCCTGCAGCAGCCTTTAGATCATGCGTGGCCCTCTCGCTGCACTGGTCTTGCACACGTGACAAACAGTGCTCTGGTTGAGAGCCATTATGACTCCCCCGCAAAAGCCGAAAGATCGGAGCCAGAGCTGCAAAGCCGCGACGCGTTGACCTACGGCATCCTCCGGCAAATTCGCGAGTCTGTGGTGCAGTTCAGGGGTGAAGTCTGCGCAATGAAGCAAATGGTGGCCAGTCCCCAAACGGCCCCGTCGGTTTCGCATCGTGTGCCTGATTGCAGCAGTCATCGGTGGTCAAGAGGCAGATTGTGGTGTCCCCTCTCAGGGCTCGGCATCCGCTGGGCAGGAATGCAAGCTCTTTCAGGGTGACCCCTGTGAACCCCTCCAGAAGTCGCCACTTCGTGATCAGCAGCAGGTCTCCGCAGCCGTCCCCCCGCCAGTGTGAGCCTGCGTGCACCGCCCAAACTTCCCAGACCCTGTGCCCCAGGGAATCGTTTGGGAAGGGACCCGCCTCCTCCCAGCACGGCCGCCGCACCGCCGCCCTCCACATCCAAAGCGGCGGTTGGTGCCACCCAACAACTGCCAACCGTTTTTGTGACAGCCAAAACCGCCCCCGCCACTTCACTGCTCGGCAGTATCTGAGTTGCTGAGCGCCCCAGTACAGCCCCTTCGCGAGCTGTTGCCTTCAAGCGATACCCTTTTGTGCCCCTCAGGCCCCATTTTGGAAACGAATCCGCGGCTGTCCTTCAGGATGTCCACACATTTTTTTTTGGCATTGAGGACTGCCCCAAGGAACCGCTCTAATTTCTATGTTTTCCTGCTGGTCCCCCTCCAACCGCTGTCGGTTACCCTCCAACCGCCGTTGGTTACCCTCCACCCATCGAGTTGGGATTGACAGGCCCCAGCGGTATTTTTTTTGGGGGGGGGCTTATTCTTAGGCACCACCCTCAATGAATTACGAGGGTATTGGAGTGGAATCTGGCACGCCCCCCCCCCCCACCCCCCTCTTCCAGTTTCTTCGCCTTCACCACCCCCCCAGCCACCCCGTTCCAGCCCTTTGGTCGGGCTCCAAGGCCCACAGACGCTGCGCCCAGTGGGGACCTGCGCGACCTCTGGCAGAGGGAGCACACACCACTCAGAGCCACCTGGGAAATGCCTGGGAGTGCAGCACACCCCAAGTTGTAAGCCTTGGTGATCCGCAACCTCCCATAGCCCGACAAGGGTATGGTATGGTGTGCTACACTACAGCTCCTCTGCTGATCTTTCATCCAACAATGCAAATGACAGGGTGAGGTGGGGTACATATTTAGGGGATGTCAATATTGTTGTGTGATTTGAGTTCGCATTGCTTTTGTGCCCTGCCTGGCGGCTGTGCATACTGCCGCAGTGCACACAAGGTTGAATCCTATCTCGCCCCTCAGGTTGCCATTAACAGTAGCCACAGTTTGTGAGTGAGCACAGTGTCAAACCATGACAGGTTGCTGTCCATTCCCTGGAACAAGACACCCACCCTCCGTGGCACGTCATTTTTCCAGACCGAAAGGCGCCTCTGGTACCACTGATGAGGATTTTGTTTTGCTGAGCTTGCACCCTGGGGACTTTGTCAGGGGACAAGTTCATGGGGAAAACTTCGTTGTTCAGTTTGGTGTCGAAATTTTACCCACAAAATTTTTTTGGCACAAGTAGGGGCACTTCCTGCTTTTTGCGGGGAGTTGTGTGGACTTAAAATTCGACCTTCATCATACCCTTTCCTCAAGCTAGTGCATGCCTCCCTCAGCATGGGGAGCCAGCCTGGGCTTTGCTCTTTTTGTTCATCTCGGATAAGTTGGTATTGTTCAAAATTTGCGCCTGCCAAAGTTTTGCACAACTGATTGTTCACAAGGAACCACGGGCTGGGGATGTCAAAGTTTCCCGGGCCCTTCACCAAAATTGGATGTGTGTCCAAAATTTCCCCACCGAAATTGTCCCCAGACGAATTTCCCCCCCCCCTTGCATATGTGGTTTGAGTGACCAACCCGTTGGCAATGGCGGTTTCAAGCCACAAATCATGAGCAGTGGGACGTGAGCAGGGCATATTGAGGTTGGCGGTCAATTCTTTTTCGGCTCCAGCCCACACGCCGTTCATTGGCCCGCGCTGCACTCGTTGGCCTTCTCACAGACGACTGCCCGACCACTTTGTTGCTCCTCAACACTGAGCTGCGGACTGGCCATGCCTAAATTGGAGTGTTTGTTTGTGGCATGGGTGTCGCTGAACCCTCAAGAAACTGTTAGAATGGCCGTACACCATAGGAGGAGGGGTGCCCCCCCCTCCCCCCAGACGAATCATCTCCCCATTGGCTGAGAAGCTGAAAGCTTTGTCACCCAGAATCACGGTCCTGCTTACGTAGACCACTTATTGATCATCACTACAGGTGCCCCAGCTTTGGTGGGGCTCCTGCCGTGCCATGGACTGTCTCAAATTTTTCATGGCCGGCCCACTTCGGGCTGCGCATCAACATTGGTAAATCTACTATTCTCCTCAAAGGGGTGTGGTCCACAGGACTACAAGTTATTCTCAAGGCAACCAACTTGCCTATCCAGCACGACTATAAGTATTTGGGGATTACAATAGGACATGTGATACTTGAACAGTCCTATGGGGCAGCCATGCAGAAGGGCATGGCCAAAGCATTGGCTATGCAAAAGTGGGCAACGTCCCCGAGATAGGTTATGCCATTAAGGTGTGGCGGTTCCTGCTGCACTAGAGAGTGTCTCCTCTTTGCTTGTTCCTGAGCTATGGGCGCGTCGCCAAAGTGGTCTTTCCTTCATACAACGTCATTGTCTCTTTGTTCTCAGTTTACAAAACGGCACTAAATTTAGACTTCTGGGGAATTACCTTGGATATCTTGGCACATCCCCCTGAGGAAGGGAGATACAACTTGCCCCCCCCTAAAGTTTTTCTTCCTTGCTAGCATTCATCTGTTTTCATGGCACATGTTATTGACCCCACGGTTTCCCATCCAATGGTAAGCCAACCTTTCGAGCAGTTCACTTTACAGCACCACATGCAAGTCAAGCACACACCGCTTCCCCTCTTTCAGATGGGAGCAATTCCGTATGGAAGACATGCCATACCATGGCGTGGAGTGCCGGAGCCTTTTCACCGGTCAACCAACCAGTCAAAGGAAACGCAGGAACTCCCTACCTACGATACTCCATTTTGGCATAATTCGTTGTTTCAAAATTGACATGGACAAACTTATTATTGCCCTAGGCTGATTTGAATGAATGTCTTATCAGTGGGAGCCCTCCTCGAGGATGACACTTTGTTGAAGCATTTGGCCCCGTCGTGGAAACCCATTTATGAAGTAGCACTAGCCGGTATCTCGGGACGACCTCCAGATGATGCTGCTCCGCAATTCTGCTCAACCAAAGTAATCCAAGGCACAACCCTCCCCCCCCACACACTGAGACATTACCATGAGGTTTGGCCAATCAGGTGCCAGCAGCTTCCGCAAGACCACATGATTTGTCGAGGTGCCCACACCCCATGTGTGTAGATGCACGCCACGTGGCGGAACAAGAAAACACGGCGCAGCATACATAACCTCAGGAGAGGGAGGAGCCAATGACCGATCGTTCAGATGAATGCTGTACGTATAGAAGAGCTCACTGTACATACCTGTGATGTTGGGAGCATAGACTCTAACGGGACTGAGCATCTACGGTTCGAGAACGCTATTGCCCTGCTGTAGACCCGCTCTATGTTGTTGAATGTGTTTGCCCCCCCCCCCCCCGGTGCCCCCACTGTCCTTTTTTGACCAAATGGAACAAGCCGGGGGTGGTGCTTTTTCTTGCTGAGCCGCATGCAAGCACCCCCCCCCCCCGTACTTCTGCAAAGGTATGGCAGGCCTTCCATAAGTGCCCCCGGCGTCTCACAAAGACTTTATCCATCGAAGCCTTTGGGAACATATCTGGGTGGGAGACCGACAAATGGAATGGAAGCTGGCGGAAGTTGATTGCTCCCTTGATGGACACGGGGAAACCATCGCACATGCTTTGTTTGATTGTACCATGCTCAACAATGCTTTCGCTAAGATAAATCCTCCTTTTGTGTGTCATGATAAGCCTATTGATGTCCGAAGCCTCCTCTAGGGCCACCTAGAGCACTTTCGACCCGCCCCTCCCAGACTTTTGGGGTGGGCGGCCATCATGGCTAACTGGAAAGTGTGCAGCGTTTGGAAGCGCCAACCAGCATTTCCTAGAACAATGGCTGCTCAAGGAATGGGGCCGCATCTTGTCCTAGTGGGAGCAGTGCCCCCCCAAACTACCACTTTCAAGGCAGGACCTCAACACTTTTCGGAAATCTTTTTTACAACCCTCCAACCCACTCTCTCTCTCTCTCTCTCTCTCTCTCTCTCTCTCTCTCTCTCTCAATCTAGTCCCCCCAACACTGCCCCCCATAGCAGCATGGCCGAGGGCACAACGCAGACAGGAAAGGAAATTGCGCTTGGCCGATGAACTGGACTGGCAATAGCTGGATCTCGAGTTAAATGGCTATGTGCTTGTCTTCACAGACGGTTCAGCCAAACAGGTGGATGGAGTTGGGCTTCTTGCGGGCCGCGGTGTCTTGCACCACAACCCTCTCCACTTTCCTCCCAGTCACACTACGGCAATCCAATAATGTGGCACAGCCGCAGGCCACTTTCCAAGCCCTACAAACATGCAGTTTTCCGAAGAGAGCGCTCCATACTGACTCTAACTATGTCTACCTCAGGGCCACAAGAGCAGCCCGGCGGTTGCGTGTCCACGGCTGGCAAGGCTCGTCAGGTCCAGTGCCCACACACTTGTGGGAACAACTTTTCCACAAATTGGACCGCATTGTAGAATGGGTCAAGGTACCTTCTCACACCCAAGTGAGCGGGAAGGAAGAGGTAGACAAGCTAGCAGAGGAAGGACGGCGCTCTAGCCCGCTCTGCGTGAAACCTAGCCCTGCACATTATCGCACTGTTGACAGCCCACCGCCAGAAATCAAAAGGCAACGCACATGCCAGCATGTGATGCTCACGCGCACAATCTGCAAAGGACTAACATTTGACCAAATGGTCGCACCTACGATCCCTTTCTTCTCAACTATTGAATTTCGAGGGTACCGGGGGCCCCAGAACAGTCCGCTACAAGGAGGGGCCAATTCTAGGATCCTAATGAGACAGAGAATCCTGGTAATTAAAACGCCCCCCCCAAAAAGTGTGTCTCTGTACTGTAAGCGCAGGCGACCTCCCACAGCCCTTCTCCAAGCGCACGCGACCTCCCTCAGCCCATCTACGGGGGAGGGCAACGCTGACCGAGGCTACTACTGGTGGAACTGAAGTTTGACACACTCAAACTAAAGTTTTGCACCATGCATATTCTTCTTTGTCAGTTTGTTGTTTTCTTTACATACACAACGGATTTCGTGTCAACTCCACGTTTGAGTTTCCCGGACGACCTGAAAGGGGACACCCACTCAGCCTGGATGGCTGCGGCGCCGGCTCGTGGCGTCATTTCGATAAGGGCAGCCATATGCCGCGACGTGGAGTTATTGGGAGAGGGCAGAGCGCCGTGGTTGCGGGAATTTGCAACCTCCGCCCAATACTCGGGGAACCCGGAGGATCTTTTGGAGGCGGCGGTGTTCTTCTGTGCCCCCGAGGGGGTACGTCTTGCTGTGCTAGGAAAACAATTCGTCAACCCCGCCCCAGCGGCCTCCCCACCGTCCCAGACTGAGCAGAACATCGCAGAACTACTACGCCAGGTACAGGCCCAGGGATCCGCCTTGGAGAATCTTACCAACAAATTGGAGGCTGTGGGGGTTCATGGCAAGGCGCGGGATGAGCAGATTCCCACCCTCTGTTGGGCCGAATTCGAGAAGTTGTTGGCCATTCAATCTAAGCCGCAGTGGGTCGTGCGTGCGCTGTATTTGTTCCACAGCGCCCTGATGGGGATTCCGCCCATTGCGTCCAAAGTGCGGTGCACCAGGGATTGGGCCACCTCGGCACAAGGGTCTTTCCCTGCCCCTGAGGGTACATCGGGCTGCACTGATCAGTGGGTCCCGTCAGCCCTAGCGAGCAGTGATCGGGAAGAGCCTATGGCGGATATTCCTTTGTCTATGGCTCTCGGGAGCCGAATTTGTCGTGCATGTCTCCGCTGAGGTTTGGTTGGCTCTAGGGGTTTTTGAGGGCGAGGAACGCACTGGAATTGTCCATTTTTGGTAATTTCATCATTTTTGGGTGTAGAGCCACTTTGCTGACCGTGGCTCCGCTGTCATACGTGTCCTACATGTCCTGCATGACCCCATACCAGTAGGTAACAACGTCGCGCGTGTCCCGCGCGTGCCGCGCGCTTCTCACGTCTGGCTCCACAACTCTCCCCGGCGCCAATTACTTTGTGAAGTATGTTTTACGTGTTTTGCAGCACTTGTGCACGCCTTGCAATGCATGTGTGAGGGAGAACTGCGTGTACATGTCCAAGTCGCGTCAGTTACGCCCTGAGCGTGACACCGCCGTGGCCCACAGGGGGCCTTCGGAGAACTGCGTGTACATGTCCAAGTCGCGTCAGTTACGCCCTGAGAGGGCTTGCTCTGCGGGTGGTGTGTGGTGGCTCTGCTCTTGTCCCTAGGGCCGAATTGCCTGTTCTGCGCGTTCTCAGTGTACCCCAGCACCTGTGCAGGATTTTTGTTTCGTTGCCATGCTGCCTTTGTACCCCAGTCAGTACCAGCTCCCCCACACCCACCTCACCGAGTGCGACCCACCGCCACCACCGCCCCAAGATACCCCCGTTGCCCCGTCGCCGCAAGATGCCCCCGTGGTGCCCGAGGAAGCCGGCCCGATGGACGACCTGCCGATCAAGCAGGAGGAGGTGGAAGAACCAAAGATGGACACTGGCGAAGCAGGTCACAGGTGCGTGCCGCGCGTCGTATTCGTTCCGCGCCTTGTCTCCCAATGTGTCCCTGGCGCCATCGATCCGTGTTCCAGACGTTTTGCACGCTCTTCGCGCTGTCCCCCGGCATGTCCCTGGTGACCGCCTGCATGTGCTGCATGTCCTGCGTGTTCTGCACAGCTGCTGAGGACGACCCCGACGCGTGGGATGCCAGCGACGTGGACGTGTTCACCCAGTTCTCGGAGGCAGAGGGGGAAGGGGAAGGGGGGGAGGGGTGGGGGGGAGGGGAGGGGTGGGGGGATGGGTCGGGGTGGCCAGACCCCGATGAGGCTCGTGGACGGTAGATGTCCCAGCCTCTTTTTTTTCCCACCCCGCCACCGCACACGCACCCCGCACCGGCAGCAGCGTCGCAGGAGACGCCACAGTGGTGGCGGCGTTGACGCTGCCTGATATATTGTTCGTTACTGTACAGTGGTGTTTGCTACCCCCTGAGCGCAGGGACAGGTGGTTCCGCCGTGGGGACGAATGATGGTGGTGAGGTTTGACCACCGGTCCCTTTTTGTACCTTACTTGGCTTTGGGCTTTTGGGTGGTGGACGGCAGAGGGTCCCGAGAGTCCGTCTGGCCTTTGCGGCTGCGGAGGGGTACCCACGTTCTGACCGTCAGACAATATATATATATATATATATATATATATATGTATCCTCCAATCTACACCCCTCTCCCAACTCTAGGTGGCTCCACCACACGGCTCTAAGGTACGTGCGCAGGGCACAAAGTGGTGCATACACGTGGTGGAAGGGGCTAAACTCGGTCAAAACGGGCTCAAAACGGGCTAAAAACACTTGTTTGAGCATCCCAAATGGTCCGGGATCACTTTTGGAAAAACGCGTTTTTGACCCATTTTTGGTCCCAAAATGGCCCATTTTCAAGGCATTTTGGGATTTTCCAGGAGCCAAAACCCGTCGCCACGGGCTCAAAATGGGCTAAAACCACTTGTTTGAGCATCATAAATGGTCCAGGATCATTTTTGGAAAAACGTGTTTTTGACCCATTTTTGACGCATTGTTGGTCCCAAAACGGCCCATTTTCAAGGCATTTTGCGATTTTCCATGGCCCAAAACGCGCCACCACGGGCTCAAAACGGCCTAAAAACACTTGTTTGAGCATCCCAAGTGGTCTAGGAACAACTTTGGAAAAAATGATTTTTTTCGCCCTGGGGACCCTGGTGGACCCACCGTTGGCCCCCACTGTGCGTGGGCTGGGCTGCCGTCCGGCTGCACCAAGTGACCACTGGTACAGGGGTCTACGTGTCTCGTTGGGCGTCTCTGAGGCTTGGAAACCATAAAAAGTGGGGGGTTGCGGGTGGACTAGGTGCCCTCGGAATTCGTTTTTGAGCCACGTAGCCCAAGATACGGCCCGTTCTTGGTTTCGGGGTGCTGGTGCACATTGCGCAGTTTTTGGGGCTTTTTGGCGCCTTTTTGGGCCGTTTCTCGGACATATCGTGGAGTTAGAGGGCACCAAAGGTCCCTTAGTCACGAGAAAGTCAAGCCGCATGTGCAGTGTAGCAGCCGTTTGCCTTTGTTTTGCTGTTTTGAACCCTTACTAGGGCTGTTTTGGGCGGAAAATGGCTGTTTTTGGCCCAAAACTGCGCAGATTTGGGAGGGCACCTCCCGACTTGGCGCCACCGCCCCGGGCCGCCACCGGTGAGTTTTTGGCTCAAAACTTGGATTTGGCAAGGCCACCACCTAGGCTCCAAGATGGCTACATGGGCAAAAGATCCGAAGCGTTGGGACAAAGCAATGGCCAAAACGGCACGGAGACGTGTTGTTGTTGTTGCTTGTTGTTGCTTGTTGTTAGCTAAATTTAAGGGGAGAGGGGTGTAGTAATATATATATATATATATATATATATATATATATATATGTGTGTGTGTGTGTGTGTGTGTGTGTGTATATATATACATACATATATATATATATACATATATATATATATGTATATATATATATATATATATATATATACATATATATATCCTCTAATCTACACCCCTCTCCTAAAAGACACGCGGGTTCTTTATGTGGGAGTCGTGCACAAGGTGGAGGGGAAGGCTAATGGGAATTTATATCCGCTCAGAAAGAGGAGTGGTCTGTGCCGGTGTGGTTTGTGGGTTTGCCCCCGTAGTCCCTTTACTTGTCCCACTCTTCCTACGGGTTGACGGATGCGGAGGCTGCGGCGCTTTGGACGTCGAAGACGGACCACTTGCTGAATTGGATTGGGGGTTGCGAATTGCAGCTTCCATGTCGCTGCTGGTGACGGTAGGAAGCGGCCCACCCTCCGTCATTGCCCAGTCCATTGGTTCATCATACTCTCTCAAAGCATCTTCATATGCCCAATCTTGAAACGTATTCACCGTAGAACGCAAGCTGCTCGTATTGTCGGCAAAAAGCTGGAGAACGCTTGCACAATACGTCAAGAACCACCGTGGCAGTTGCCCGGTGAGTCGATTGGTCTGACACCATTGCATGGCGAGCATGACGACACGGAAGCCACATGTATCGGAATCGGGTTGAGTTCCATAATGATGCCATGTAAAAGACCATCCCATTTTACTCATAATTGCCCGGAACCATGCGCCACAGGTAGATGCGTTATCTTTAGGATCGTGGACGACCAAGGTCTTGTCTACAATGGAAATGTCCGTGACCAACACGTAGTGAACTCCAACAGTGGAGTGCTGCGAGGTGAGTAGTACGGGTAGGGCATCTCCCAGAGTATACACAACCCGCGACGTCGGAGGATGTTGCATTATTACTGCCAATGACACATCTTGGATGACCGGCTTAGCGGAGGAATTGCCCTGTGGCAACAAGACCTCTAGTAAGCATTGCACTGCTGCGCAAGACAACCATGCACTCTCCAATAAGTGCACATTGTTCTCTGTGGTATCGCTTCTTTCTTGTGGCCAAAAATCCTCTCCAAAGTAATTAAGTCGTGGCTGCAAATGGGGGAAATCATCGATGGATGACGGCACCAGTCGTACAGGTCCTTGTGAATGTGTAGGCGCTGGTGTAGATGATGGAGGTTGAATGTGGTTTTGCTTTTGTAGGATGCGTTCTTGAAACTGGGCTTTGGTTTCAGAAGTTGATAGCTTATGTGCAGCACACAATGTCCGCAATTGCACAACCGACATTTGAGCCAAGTCTTGGGCAGCAAACACTCGTGGGTTATTACACGCGTCCAATAGTTTGAAGCCTTGTGCCGGTTGCCGTGTAGCACCAACCGGTCGTCCTTGTTTGCGGATTTGCTCCGTTCCATCCTCGCTTAGATCATCAATGTCCAAAGACAGCTTGTCTCCACGCAATTGTCTCTCAATATACGACCAGTATGGAAATGACACACATTGGATAATGTGGAGCATGTTGACCTTCAATATCCGAGCATCCAACCGCTGTGGGAGTTGACTTACGACACTCCAAGCACGATGGACACACATAATTCCAATTATGAGTGATGTTGTAAATGTTCTTCGTGGATAAGGAGGGATTTGGCTTGGTGGTTTGGGAGACAACACGTTTGTGGCCACGAACCAATTCCATAATTGCACGTAATACGGATCAACAAGGAAAGCGTCACGACGGTAATTGAGGATGAATAGGCCTTGAAGTGAACGAGCGCGTGATAAAGCAACATATGCGTGTGCTGCGGCAAAGAAAGCTGCCATGTCCACCCATACGCGGTCGTAAGAGCAGCCCTGCGTACCGTGCACGGTACATGAGTATCCGGGAAGCATAGGGAATTGGATTATTTTGACTTGCACGGACGGGCCGTACACCGGAATAATTTGCTGGAAACGGCAGATGGGGTACTCCCTTGCGTGCCCCACCGGGCTTACCACAATGACATCATTCGACCATCTTTTGATCACAACAAGTGTCGAGTTAACGAGTCGATTTTCGATGGACACATTGCGAATAAGCCGTGCCCTCATGCGCGCTGCGACACACACTTGCTGAGGCAGCACACGACGATTGCGAGAATTGATGTAGTCGCACATTGCTTGATTGGTAGGGGCACCACCCATATCAACGTACACAAACGGCAAAAAAAGACAAGGAACTACTCGTCCCTCTTGTACCAAACACTCCACACTTTTTTTGCAAGTCCTGCTCCCATGATTAGACATGGCGTGAATGTGAAGGTAACTCCGTTAAGAGTACACCTGTACTCCAAGTCCACTCACTAAGAGCAAAGGGCACAATGAACGAAGCACACAAACGGCAAAACACAGCAAGGATGACTCATCCCTCGGTACCAAAAGGGACACAAAATTTCACTTGTTTTTGTCCCATAGTGGCCCATTTTCAAGGCATTTTGGGATGCTCCATGGGCCACAACGCCCGATCTTGGGCTCAAAACAGGCTAAAAACACTTTTCTGAGCCTCCCAAATGGCCCATGATCACTTTCAAAAAATTGCGTTTTTCACCCAGTTTTGACCCATTTTTGGTGGTGAACCAGCCCCTTTTCAAGGCATTTTGGGATTTTCCGTGGGCCAAAACGCGGCACCACGGGCTCAAAATGGGTCCAAACCACTTGTTTGAGCATCCCGAATGGTCCAGGATCACTTTTGGAAAAACGCGGTTTTCACCCATTTTTGACCCATTTTTGGTCCCAAAACGGCCCATTTTCAAGGCATTTTGGGATTTTCCGTGGCCCATAACGCACCACCACGGGCTGAAAACGGCCTAAAAACACTTCTCAGAACATCCTAAGTGGTCTAGGAACAACTTTGGAAAAATGATTTTTTTCGCCCCGGGGACCCTGGTGGACCCACCGTTGGCCCCCACCGTGCGCGGGCTGGGCTGCCCTCCGGCTCCACCAAGTGACCACTGGTACGGGGGTCTGAGTGGCTCGTTGGGCGATTCTGAGGCTTGGAAACCACAAAAAGTGGGGGCTTGCGGGTGGACTAGGTGCCCTCTGAATTCGGATTTGAGCCACGTAACCCAAGATACGCCCTGTGCTTGGTTTCGGGGTGTTGGTGCGCATTGCGCAGGTTTTTGGGGCTTTTTGGCGCCTTTTTGGGCTGTTTCTCGGACATATCGTGGAATTGAAGGGCACTAGAGAGCTCTTTGACACGGTGAAGTCAAGCCGCACGTGCGGTGTACTCACCGTATCCCTTCGTTTGGGCGTTTCGCCCGGGTTTTGGGGCTGTTTTGGGCGAAAAATGGCTGTTTTTGGCCCAAAACTGCGCAGATTTGGGAGGGCACGTCCCGACTTGGCACCCCCGCCCCGGGCCGCCACCGCTCAGTTTTTAGCTCAAAACTTGGATTTGGCAAGGCCACCACCTGGCCTCCAAGATGGCTAGAGTAGAGTAGAGCCCGGAGCGATGAGGTGGAGCAATGGCCAAAACGGTGAGGAGAAGTGCTGATTTCTTGTTGCTTGCTTGTTGTTGCTTGCTTGTTGCTTGTTAGCTAGATTTAAGGGGAGAGGGGTGTAGTAATATATATATATATATATATATATATATATATATATATATGTATATATATATATATATATATATATATTACTACACCCCTCTCCCCTTAAATTTAGCTAACAAGGAACAACAACAACACGTCACCATTCCATTTTGGCCACTGCACCTTCCCATCGCCTCGAGCTTGACTCTACTTTAGCCATCCCGTAGCCTAGGTGGTGGCCTCGCCAAATCCAAGTTTTGAGCCAAAAACTCACCGGTGGCGGCCCGGGGCGGGGGCGCCAAGTCGGGAGGTGCCCTCCCAAATCTGCGCAGTTTTGGGCCAAAAACAGCCATTTTTCGCCCAAAACGGCCCTAGTAAGGGTTCAAAACAGCCAAACGAAGGCAAACGGCTGCTACACTCCACGTGCGGCTTGCCTTTCTCGTGACCAAGGGACCTTTGGTGCCCTCTAACTCCACGATACTTCCGAGAAATGGCCCAAAAAGGCGCCAAAAAGCCCCAAAAACTGCGCAATGTGCACCAGCACCCCGAAACCAAGAACGGGCCGTATCTTGGGCTATGTGGCTCAAAAACGAATTCCGAGGGCACCTAGTCCACCCGCAACCCCCCACTTTTTATGGTTTCCAAGCCTCAGAATCGCCCAACGAGACGCCTAGACCCCTGTACTAGTGGTCACTTGGTGCAGCCGGAGGGCCGGCTAGCCCACGCACAGTGGGGGCCAGCGGTGGGTCCACCAGGGTCCCCAGGGCGAAAAAAATCATTTTTTCCAAAGTTGTTCCTAGACCACTTGGGATGCTCAAACAAGTGTTTTTAGGCCGTTTTGAGCCCGTGGTGGCGCGTTTTGGGCCATGGAAAATCGCAAAATGCCTTGAAAATGGGCCGTTTTGGGACCAAAAATGGGTCAAAAATGGGTCAAAAACGCGTTTTTCCAAAAGTGATCCCGGACCATTTGGGGTGCTCAAACAAGTGTTTTTAGCCCGTTTTGAGCCCGTTTTGACCGAGTTTAGCCCCTTCCACGACATGTATGCACCACTTTGTGCCCTTCGCCCGTACCTTAGAGCCGTGTGGTGGAGCCACCTAGAGTTGGGAGAGGGGTGTAGATTGGAGGATATACATATATATATATATATATATATATATATATATATAATATATATATATATATATATATATATATATATATATATATATATATATATATATTTGTCGCCAATGACTGTCATGGACTGTTGCTCGGAAAAAACGTTCTGACCCCGCGTTCTTCGTGCTCTACGTGTTGCGCATGCTGTCTCTCCTCCTGTCCCCGGCATCAGGTATGGTCGTTGTGCGCGTTCAGAGCGTCGCGGGCGTTGTCTCCGTGTAGGGCTCCGGGGACAGGTTTAGTGTTAGACGCGTTATGCATGCTCTGCAGCTAATGTAGCCCACCTACATGACACCCCCTTCCTGGTCTGCCCAGCTCATCAACATGCGAGCATTGGACAAGCTCCAATCAGGACCCCTACCGCGCCCGGACTGTGCCGCAAATCTGGAGCATGGTGTTCGACCAGGAAGATCGAAACTATGGGCCTATTCCCTAGATGAGATCAGGGAGTATATGCTGCAACCCATATGTGGCCTGCAGCGTGCAATCCTACTGGAAACCAACCATCGATCCTTGCTCCCATGGGTAGAAAAGTATGTGGTGCGCGACGTGCACGCCGTTTCCGCAGAGTGAATTCGCTTTAGGACGCGCTAGGTTGAGATCGTTGTAGGACGCATTTGACACGCAGAACGTGTCTCTAGGCCCCAGGGGCAATGGTAGAGGCAACACTGTACACGCGTACGACATGTGCAATGTGTCGTACGTGTGCTACAGCACTAGCACCTGCATCCCACTGTGCAGGTACAATGATTTCCTTATCTGCTTGGGAATGGCACGTCCCATGCAGGTAGACGGGATCTGGGACAAGCGCCACCTTGCGTACAACAAATATATGGCGTCCCTACTCCCCCGGGAAATCTACTACCGTCTACAACGGTTATTACGGACCGATGTGACGGATTTGATTGAGGAGTGCAACGCAACATGGAGCGCTGCATGGGAAATTGGAGGGGCGGTTTCTGGGGACGAGGCTGTCGTTCCCCATAGTGGTGGCCGATGCCTGGGGCTACGGCAATACATTGCCCGTAAGCCCCATTCTACGGGCATCAAATTATAAGTCCTCGCGGACAATGGGGGGGGGTTACGTGTTCGACGTCTACCTCTACACGGGGCGTCGCGGCAAGGTCCGCCGCTTTGGGTCATGTTGCGGCAAGTACGACGCTAAGGGTATCATGCGTCTATGGGCGAGGATGATCCCGCAGTCCACTGTCCTTTGTGCGGACAGCTTCTTCGGAAGTCATGGGCTTGCCGAGGAATTCGCGGCCCAACGTCGGCCGTTTCTCATGCTTTCAAAGCGTGATAAGCGAGATGCCGGCCTTACAAGGGCGGCCGCCCTTACCCAGGAGGGCGACATGGCACGGGCAATTGTGGCCGACAAGAACTATGAACTTGCCGTGTACAAGAACCCGAAGGTGGGGCACAAACCCCCACGCTTGGTCCCCTTCCTTACCAATTGTTGGTATGGGGAGGAGGTGCCCAAAGACCGGAGAGAGAACCCTCTCCCTCTGGTCATAGCGTGCTACCGGGAGTTCTCCCGTGCCGTAGATGGGGCCAACCAAATGGCGCTGCAAATACGCCAATTGGGGAGGCAAATGACCTGGAGCCACGCTGTGCGTGCGTTCATGGTGCGGTACGCGGCCGGCAATGCCTTTGCCACCGCCAAGGCATTGGGATTGGTGGACGACAAGACCACCATGTGGGAATTCCAATGGGACATCCTCAAGCAGCGGTACTTTAGTGGCGCGGAGTTCAACAACACAACGCCAACCGCTGCGGTCCCTACGGTGCATGCACCGAAGCGCTTTGCGAGCCGCCTCTTGTGCACGCATTGCCGCAACGGGAGTACGCGTTGGGCGTGTGGAGTGTGCGGGAAGCACATGCACATCAAGTGCTTCGGGGACGCCCACGACGTGTAGTCTGTCATGGGCGTGGTGGGGCGGAACGAGACGATCATGGAGGCGGAGCCTCTGCCATCCCTACCCATGGGACCAGTGCGAACCCTGGTGGAACAACCGCGTAGGCTGGATACCCAACTGTGAGGACGACCCCCCCCCCCCCCCCAACAGTGGTACTCTGTTCCACAACACGTCGTGCGCGTCGTACGCGTTGCGCGCGTATTCCACACGTGGCTCTTCATGTGTCCCTGGAGCCACACCAATTCGTTCTGCGCGTTCCGGACGTTGTGCGCGTCGTAGAACCTTTTTTAAATTCGTCCAGAACGCCTAGAACATTTCATGTGTCTCTCGTCACAAATTATGTCTCCGTAGACAAAGGAATATGACCGGCCCCTTCGCGGTGATGTACTTCTCACAGGTGGAGGCGCTCTGGGCTGTCGTCACTTCCATCCTCAAGGTGTACCTTACACAGTTCAGGGGTGGAAACGTGGGCCCTGCGCTGGACACCGATGTCCTGCAAAGTGCCCAGGTGAACTTCGGCGACATGTCGGTGCCGCGGAACGAAATCTTGAGACGTGTACAAGCCATGGGGAGTAAGCTCGAGGTCCGCAACGGTCGGCTTTTGTATAAGCAGAAAGGAGGTGAACGACTTGTATAACGGACCCGCCTGCAACGGCCTGTAAGTCCTGCCGGAAACAGGGGCAGCGGGGGGAAGCACCACTGGTTTGTGGCGTGCCCCCAATTTCAGTGATGGAGCCATGGCATCGAGTGGGGGGGCGCACAGCTGCCGGTGGGCGCAGAAAGCCAGGTGGAAGAGACACAAGCAGGAGCTTTCCGACCGCAATCGGGAATCCGGATGTGGGATGAGGTGGTACATCAGTGGTGCGGACTCAAGTGGGTCAGCCTTGATGAAGACTTCGACGCCTTGGTGGCCGCGTCCTGGCAGTCGACGTCCAGGGACACAATGGCGACCCACCTTCGGGCGATCGCCAGGCTACAGCAAGAGGAGCAGTACCGGGAGCCGACGACACTGGTCATGGCCTACATACAGTTGTTGTACCGACGACAAGCGCCAAACGCCACGGTGCGAGGGGCCATCAGTGCAGTCCGCGCGGTGGAGGATATGGAATGGGTCGAGCCCATCGGTAGCAAGAAGTTGTGGCGCATGGCCAAGTACTCGCTGCCTGGGGACGACGACGACCGGCGGACCTTTGGGGGACTGGAGACGCTACAACTTATATCCCAGGGCTGCTAGGATAGAGTCAACTGGTCCTTTTATGGACTCGCGGTGCTCTCCTTCATGGGTGTGCTACGTTTTGGGGAGACGATCTCTTTGCGCCGAAGAGGACTTGGTGAAGATGCCATGTGTTCAGGGGTGTTAAAAATAGCCGGAGGCTGTTTACGAGAGACCTCGGAACCTATGCAGCAGCGTGGTCGGACTGGCTTAAAAAGCACGGGTCAACCGGTGAGAAAGGATCCATCGTCATCTACCCCCAGAGACCGGCTTGGTTGGAGGAGCGGATCGCGCGGGCACTTTTGGGAACCCAGTACGAAGCGCAGCGGTGGCTATGCTGGCGCAGGGCTGGCACCGCCCTACTCAAGTGGATGGGGGTACCCATTGATGTCGGCCAGTGGTGGGGCAGGTGGGGGTCCCGCCGCGTTGCAGCGAACTACATGCCCCCCCCCCCCCCCGGCTTCATCTTCACCTAGGAGTGCACCGTCCCTTGGCCGTTCGGGTACACCAAGGTCAAGAGGAAGACAATCACCCCTTTCGATTTGTGGCCAGCCGCAATCTCGGAGTACTTCACCAGAGAACGACCCCCTCCTGGGAGACCGGGGCCGAGTGTTGGAGCGAAGAGGGCCAGAGTCGAGGCCCCTGCTGGTGGACATGCTGTCAAGACTAGAGCGGGCGTTCGGAGGACCACTCGATGCCAGAAAAGGAACGTCGCCGCGGGAGCTTGCGGAGACCGACGTTGGAAGGAGTTAGCAATCATGGTGGAGTGACGGTCGTTGGGACCGTTGGATTGAAAACGTGGTGCCCGTCCTAGGTTGTGGTCCCAGGGCTCGGGGTTTGCTTGAAATCCGTTTGTTGCTGTTTTTGGTTAGGGGCTGGCTGGCTGCACGCGATTTCGGTCTTCCCAATTTTTTGGGTTTGTTCTGTGTGGCTATGGACTCCTTCACTGCGGAGTTGTGGGCATGCTTCTTGCATGACGGGAACAGCCCTAAGCTTTTACTCGTTGGTTTTTCGGTCGATATCCTCGGCCGTGGGTTGGGTCCGGTAGGTTGTATACACATACCCATCAGTATATGGCAGCGGTTGGTACCCCCCTCTTTCGTTAACACCTCGCGGGGATCCTTCAACCGGCTGAGATCGGCGAGCGAAGAGGGGAATATTATGGCACATGCACTCATTGGGTAGGGAATACTCACACCCGTTTGTGTCCCAAACTTGAGCTATAACGGGTCCTTTTTCCTGGTCCCCAAAAAATGGTAGACAACAAGTTTTATTGTGAATTTGGTGGCTTTTAATGAATCCATGCGTTCTAAGCCTCCACCTTTGCAAATCCCCTCGGTGGAGTTGGCTGCTATTTTAATGCTGGTGCAGGACTCGGGAAATCTGAACTGCCTGCCGCCGAGGGTGAGGGGTGACTCCGACCCGCACATCGCTGTGGTGTGGGAGCTGCTTTCTTTGCATGCCTTGGGGGGGGGGATCACTCGCTTGTCATGTTGATATCAGTAACTGTTTTTGGAGTTTGGTCCTACCTCCACAGTACTGCCATTCTTTCGGTATCCGAGTTGATGACATGGTGTATGCATTCAAGGCGTTACCTTTCGGTTGGGCATATAGCCCAGTGATATGCCAGGAGGTATTGTCCGGAGAGCGCGAGTGCGCAACGTTGTCGTCCTTGTCCATAATGACGATATTTTGGTGATCGGATTTGGAAACGCTCGTGTCCAGCCTGCGGCGGACGCATTGTCGCCCTTTTGATTTCCGGAGGCCCTCCGGTGAGCCCCAAGAGTAAATTAACTCCCTTGAGCCGTATTGACTAGATCGGCAAGCAATTCTGTTTCGGGAAGGGGATTATCTCAGGGTCCACTTGTAAGTGGTCGGCGTTGCTAGCTCGGTGGCTTCTTTTTAGCGTGAGTTATTGCTTGCGAAAGGATTTGTTACGGCTAGTAGGGCGCATCTTGTGGGAGGCCAAGCCGTCTTGGGGAATTCTACCTTATCTGGCGTCCACGTGGGCGCACATTCAGTGGGCCCCCATACGCTTGAATCACACGCCGCTGAAGCTGCTTCACGCTTTGGTGACGCCCATTGTGATGGTGGTGAGGAACTGGGCTGTCCCCGTAGTGCAATCGCCGTCCACAAGGCGGCCCACCCAAGTCTGTTTTGACGGCGGTCTTGATGCAAGTGGCTGGAGGGTGGGCCTGTGGGCGCCCGGGTTGGGGGGACGTTCGGCATTGGTCCCGGACTCTTTTTGCAACCAGCAAGTAGTCGAGCTACGAGCCCTAGAGTTCGCTACAAACTTCATTCGGGCGGTGGGCTGGCCGGTGGCGATGGTAGTGGGTGATAACTCTGCGGTTCTGCAGATGTTTGCGAATGCAAAGGCGGGGGTGGGCCTGTCTACACAGAATCGTGTCCTCAGGAGGTTGGTCTTCAATTGGTCTGCGGCTCGCACGTCCCTGTTTCTGTGTTGGGTGCCCAGTGAGTATAATTCTGCGGATCCCATGCGTAGGCTCACTGATGACTGTTGTGGTGATGAAGCCCTGGCTGCCATGTGCTCGGAGACAATTTATGGTTGTCTACGGAATTTAGGAACACACGCAGTAAAGCATGTTTGGACCTTAGGTCTGCCATGGGCCAAGCCGGTGCGATTGGCTGCCTGGGGTGCTGCGGAACGATCGGCAGGGACGTATGGCCTTTGAAGTTACGAGCGGGTACCTAGTCGGGGTTCGAACTGGAGCCTGGCATGGGGGAATGAGGAGCCAGAAGGCCGATCCTGCACAGCTTCATGTGGGCTACTGTGGTGGGGTATCTTGGTGCGCCCAAAGAAACATAACAGGGGTCTCCGCCCGAACCAGGGGCTCCACTGTGGTGGTGCCACGGTTGCGGCGTGGGTGACGCTGTCGGGCCCCTCTACCTTGGGCTGGGTGTGGCCGGACTAGTAACAATGGCAACATGCAACAACGTGGCGTACGTGGTTGCACGTACCTGCTGTTTCTTGAAGCAGTGGGTGGAAATTGTTTCTATGTCGCGCCACCGCCTTATGTAGTACCCTCTTCTTCTAGTACAGTCAGTCATGCACTCGTTCAGTACAGCACTAGTCCCTGGTTCGAATCTTGTTGCCTCTTGGGAGTCGTCCAGGATAATCCTCCACCAAAGGGTCCAATATAGCAAGGGGCCTTTTTCCCTCTCCGCATCCTTGCTGCCTTTTGCGGTGTTCCTTAGGGTGGTGGTAGGTGGATTACCTTGCAGACTGTTGTGCGTGTGGGAGTGTTAATCCCTGCGGGGGATGTCCCATGTTTTTTTACTAGCCATTGTCCTCGTAATGCCGCGCCCGGTTATGCTGCCGTTGTTCCACCCGATGCCCCCTGCTGCCCCACTACACCTAGGGCGCCGGCGCCGCCAGCATGACTAGGACCGCTGGGACTAGCAAGGGCGCCAGCTGCGGGCACGGGCGGACCCGGTGCCGGTGCTGCGGGAGTCGGCCCGCACCTTGTCCGCCGCCGTTACCGGGCCGAGGTCCTGAGACCGCATATGTGTTGCTGCGTGCGTGCTGTACGGCGTGTGCATGTTGTTCCCCGGTGCCGTGGACTTGGTCGCCCTGTTCGTTGGGGCATTCGAGCTCTATGTGGGCACCGGAGCAGCCAACTCTGGAGTGGCCATCCAATGAACAGCGGCCGGCTTGGCCGTGGTGCCGTCGGCGGTCAGGGAAGCGCTAGGGTGGCGGTACGGCCCAGGGGCCACAGCCTCATGGAGGGCGCCCGGGCTCCACTATGGTCAGGGCGCTAGGCTGGATGTGATAAGGGGCTTCATTGGCGCCCTTTGGGACCAATCGCAACCTCACATCCGGGGGGATCAACAAAATGTACCTGCAGTTTGGTGGGCTAACCCACAAAGTAGGCTTATGCTTTTTGTCGGATGGTGCCTAGGCATGTTAGCTCGCGAGGGTGGTCATGCGGTCGGTTTCTCTGCCTCAGGCTGGTTGGCGTGCGCGAGGCGTGGTCACATGTTTGTAGGAAGGGATGCGGACACAACAGCCGCGGCGGTATAGTAGAGCCTCCTAGATGTGTGGGAGGTTTGGTATTTTTGCCTACCACCTCCAGCAGAGGCCCGTGCACCGCCATTGGTGCAGCGGGTGTCGCCGCAGGAACGTTGTTGGCACCCGCCAAGGAGCGTCTGTATAGAGCAACCGTGGCCATCGTCGAGGACTGGTACGCCAGGCGAACGCCCGTGCGTAGGCTTTTGGACGCTCCCGAACACTGTCCTTAACCGACGTGATACGTATGCATGCAGCTTGGTTTTTCCCTTCAACATGCATTGAACCCCATGTGGAATGCTGTGACGCATTTGCTTTTGTGCATGCTGTGTTCTTGAGGCAAAACTGAAGTTTGACACACTCAAACTGAAGTTTTGGACCATGTATATTCTTCTTTGTCAGTTTGTTGTTTTCTTTACATACACAACGGACCCACCCACCCACCCGGTGCACGTCAATCTCAGAATGTCAATCTCAGAATCTGAACCGCTTCTGGAACCCATCTGGAATGCTGTGACGCATTTGCTTTTGTGCATGCTGTGTTCTTGAGGCAAAACTGTCGGCGGTGCAGGGGAGGCGCCGGTGCAGACGTGGCTGACTGCGCGCGGGTGTTGCCGCATGCGGGTTACCACTGCAGTCCAATGCTGGTGTGGACTGCTGCAGAGGCAGAGACCGGTGGGGGGGGGGGGGGCAAACAGAGCGTCCAGCATGCCGCTGCACTGCGCACACACTCGATCAGTGGCAACAGTGTGGCACGGTGGTTAACGTTGCGGGGCACTACGCTTTAATGCCTGTACACATTGAGCACCAGGGAGCTCCACTGCGAGCTACAGATCCACTGCCCTGCTCCGGTACGCGTTCACGACACCAGGCAGTGAACAGCTTGGCCCAGTTGGCACACACACTACACATACAACACACATACACGCCCACATCAATTGCCGCACTACTGCCACCCGAGAATTGGAACAGGGAACCACTGCTGCGTCACAGAGTCCAGAACCTAGCGCGCAGCCTGAGCAGCATGGCCTGCGTGAGAGTCGCGGACAAGGGCAGTACGATGCTTTTTGCATTTTGCCGTCAATGGGTATGGGATGAAACAGCACAGTTTCTGTTGTCTGAAAAGTACGACCCACGACCACTGTCCGGTAACAACAATATCCAGACAGCCCTCCATGATATAATCAAAAAGAACAAGTGGCCGGTAAACACAGCACGCTCCCTTCCCCTCCTGTACCTCCTTGGCAAGGCAAAAATCTTAACGAAGGGCTGTATTTTGTGGCGGCCGATAGCTGCCATTGTCGAACCGCAATTGCAACGTTTCTTCTTGCGGTCAGCGGCACGCGCCTTCACCCTTTTGCTCCGCCTACTGACTGAAGAAATTTGCGCTTCCTTTTTAGTCCTCAAAATATCAGATCTGCACCCGTGGTTCCATGGTTTGCCAGACTGGGGCTGCGAAGTGATCGGAGAGTGTGACTGCTCTGGGCAGTTCAACAATGTCACACCAGCCTCCGTCATGTCCGATCTAGGTGCATCAGTTAAATGGTTAGCAGCGAGGCGTCGCTGGAACGCCCAGGAACTGGTTTGGTCAATCCACAGGGATAACAAAAAACTGGATCGTGCGGGCAAAGGGACGTCGAGCCGTTTCCACTACATCGCACACAGGGACCTCGAGAATCTGGTATACTTCTCCCTCCTCACAGACACATACACACAAGCATCGGGTCAGATATGGTCACGCACGGGTGCAATACCCATGGGCGGACCATTCAGCGCGCAAAGCGCCGATTTGCGTTCAGTATGGGGCGCCAAGACCAGGGTTGACCTTATGCGTAGACTCGGGAACCTTTCTTTCTCTCCCCGCGGACACCCGCTGTGGTCGACACCACGGGGAAACACCATTTCGTTAGCACAGTTCCGAGATAATGTGGTAGTGGGTGCACGTGGGCCCACAGCCAAAAGCGAAATGCAGCAGGTATGCAACACCCTGTCAGAGGTCTGGACCCTCCCTGTCTTGTGTGACTGCATGACGGTCGACAACAGAGGTTGCAAGGGGACATGCATGAGCATGAGCTTAACTGCCATGGGCATGACCACACACCTCAAAGGAACACACCCACCACTTATTTATGCACAGCCTGCGGGCCTGACATCAGACTGGCACCTGAAATACACCGTAACCATGCAAACACCGACAACACATGCCCATAAGCATATTTCTGGTATCATTGTTAGTGCAGTTTTGAATGTGCATCCCTTCCTTCACACCTGGCTGGGTTGCCTGCTGAGCCTCACATCCTGGTCGCAGCTGGCTATACTATCAGGGTACAGCAGAAGTACTGTTTTGCGCGCACTGCACTCGGCGGTGCCACGCGTCATCAGCAGGACACCATGGGACGTTGACAGCACACTCCAATGGTGCTGCCATGCCACGTATATTTTACCGTGCACACGAGATACCCTATTTTTCAGGCTACACAGATGGCTACAGGGCCAGACAGTTTGGTCTGACCAGGCATATGCCTCGTGGCACATGCCACATGCTGGGCCGTGCAGCCAGTTTTGCGCCGACTGGTGCCATGATTTTCCCATCCTCTCTTACCTTACCCCATTGCTGGATCCGTCGACATCAATCCGTTTGGGGCCTCGGCCCCGGGGGGAGGGGTCTCTGGCGTTTCCTGTTGTATGTGAACTCAGTGACAGGTTGACTGATTGATCCGGTGAGGCCTGCATAGCGATGGTCTTGTACGTACCGCCGCGTCCTCACTGCAGTTCGCTTTTTCAGTGGTCCGTCCATTGGCATCTTTGCGTCCTTGTTGACAGAAAGGTACCTATGGTCTTATAGGCCACTGACGAGCCACATTTCTTTCTGCGCTTTGTGCTGATCGCGTCTTGTGCTCACGCACCATAGCCCAGAGTTCCTTCGGGGGGGGGGGTGGGCTGAACATCCGTCTGTGGAGACTGCTGTCGGGAGACACTGTGGGGAGTTCTGGTACTTCTCCGTGCCTTGTGACCTTAAGGCCCCTGGTGTTGATGGGACAACGCAGAGAGGCTTGTGCAGGATGTGGCGGACCCCCTATGCTCCTTGGGGGGGGGGGTCAGAGGTGAACTCGGCCTTCAATTTCGGACCCCTTTGATAAACATCATATTTTTCTTGAGGAAACTTTTTGTGATGTGGGCGGGTAGGTCCGTCGGTTGGGGTAAGCCAGGGCCCAAATGACCCCCCCCCCCCCCTTGCGGAGGGTGACTAACCACAAGCCCGGTCTCGCATGCAGAACCAGAACCAGACCCCCCCCTCACCCAAATTTTCAAAGCCTCCTTCAGTTGCCTCTGTTTCCCATTGGCTCGCAGGAGGACCAGCTGCGACGGCCAGAACGGCAGGAGGTCCCCACTCCCATGCGGCAGGACTTGGAGCCTCTGCAGCGGGACCCGACAGACGTCCAGGCAGATCCAGAACTGCTGCAGCGACGCCGCCACAGGCACCGGCCGGAGTCGCAGGGGCTGCAGACAGAGCCACAGCCCCTACCGCAGCAGCAGCTGTCGGCCGGGGAGTCCTTGCCCCTTGTGGACCAGGGCGGTGTTCAGGAGAAGCCTGACCAGGGGCTGCGAGTGGCCGGCCGGCCTTCAAATGCTGAGCCCAGGCCTTCAAATGCTGAGCCCAGGCCTTCAAATGCTGAGCCCAGGCCTTCAAATGCTGAGCCCAGGCCGGCGGAGGAGGAGCTGCAAGCGGCTGAGGCCCTCGGACACGAGAGGGCCCAAAGCATTGGGTCTCTGCAGCGGTGCGTCCGGGAGAAGGACCGCGAGATAGCGCTGCTGAGGGGCGTACTGCAGCAGCTCGAGGCGGAAGCGGAGGACCTCCTCCACACGTTGAAGCAGGAGAAGGCCTCCCTGAGGGCCTGGTTGATGATTGTGAAGGACAGGGACACGCAGATCGGGCGGCTGAAGGCGCTCTTCGAGGCGCAGCAGACGGAGCTGCGGGCCTGCGGTCAGAGGCTGGCGGCCGCGGAGGCCCTGAGGGAGGGGCTGGAGGGCACCGTGCGGGCGTACGCCGCGCAGGCGGCGGAGGTGCGTCCGCCGGGGCCGTGCCGCTGCACATCGGGCGGGCGGCTGCCACGGCGACCGGCGACACAGCGCCTTAAGAGACCCCCAAAGCAGCGGCGATATCAGAGCCCTCGGGCCGGCCTCAAGTGGGTGAGCGACGGGCGGAGGCTGGGCTGGGGGCCTCGGGGGCGCACCCTGCAAGCCCCAGACGCCCCTGGGCTCTCTGCAATGCGCCACAAATGGGGCTCGCTGCTGGAGCTCGCGGAGGACGAGCCACTGCCGCAGCGGAGCCGGGCAGCGACACGGTAGTGCGGCTGTTTGTATTGTGGGCGTAGTGCCGGTGCTGAACGTGCGACGTCCCCCCCGCCGGGCGTTAAGCACCCTCCGGCACCGGGTTTCCTCACACATGCAGAGGTTTGCCCCTTGGCACGCATCACGGCCTATTTCCACTTTGAGCATGATTCTCAAGCTCTGAAAAGATGTTGCAGCCGATGAGGCCCCTGCATTTGTGTACAGAGAGCCCGAGGGCGAGGCCACTGCGAGTGGGTGGGCGGTGTCCACCCGCCGCGTAACGGCAGGGCCCGCCTGGCCCCTCGCTGGTCCCTGAGCGGTGCGGCGCCCGTGCGATCCGAAGCCCGCCCCACAGCATCAGGCTCGAGTGGCCAAGTCGACCGGGGCTCCCACCTTCCAAGAGGCACTGTGGGCCGGACCGAAGGCCGATCCTCTGCCCGACTTTTCATGTCTTGCTACTCGACTTGATGACGCTGATGACGTGTGAGACGTGGCGGGCAGTAGCCCCACCGCTGCTCCTGTGCGCGCCTCGTTGCGGTGCACGGCAGCCTCTCGCAGCCAGTGAGGACCAGCAACAGGCAGCGTGCCGCACAGGGACGGGGGGGGGGGGGGGCGCTTTGGTTGCACCCAAAGTGCGGAGGACCCTGCCGTCCCGGAAGCGGTTCGCACGCGTCCGGTCACACAACTGTTCCATACGCTGGAGCCGCGCCTGTTCTACCTTCAAGCACCACGAGGGGCCCGGGCTTGCGCCTGGACAAGGGGAAGGAGTAGGATATTTTTTAGTGGACGGGATTTTTTTTTTTGCTAGTTAAGAACTGTGGTTCCCCGTCGGTGTCTGTTGCCCTCCAACGGCCAGCCCATACCCTCCAACCGCTGTCGGTTGCCCTCCAACGGCCAGCCCATACCCTCCAACCGCCGTCGGTTACCCCCCAAACCGCTGTCGGTTACCCTCCAACCGCCGTCGGTTACCCTAAAGCCGCTGTCAGTTACCCTCCAAACGCCGTCGCTCACCCTCCTACCGCCGTCGGTTTCCCTCCAACCACTGCCGGTTGCTCTGCAACAGCTGTTTATTTGTGCGCCTAAATAACGAGTCGGCGACTGGAAGGCCCGAATTTTTTTTCCATTCCACAACGTCCCAGGAACGAAGGGGGGGGGGGTAATGCAGTCGGTAATCATAGCCTTGAGAACAGGATGTGCTGTGTCCCGAGGCTTGTGGGTGCCCCGTCCGGCTGTCCTCTCTCGGGACCGCCTCTCAGGGGACGGTCAGACGTGTGTAAGACATGTCTGGCACTGCCTCCACCCCAACTGACCTCATTTGGTTTGAGCCGCTGTCACTCGGGCAGGACGGCAGGGCAGGGGGCCCCCGCTCCAGCTCCACTGGCGGGGGAAGGCCTGTACGCTGGACCACACACCGTGCCGCGCTAGACCAGCAGACACCCTCTGCCGGGAGGGTGTGCCCACGATGCGTCCAGTGCCGTCACAATTGTTTGGCACTGGTTTGCACGGGTTCTGTTTGACCCATCAGCACTCTTCTGCGTCGCTTCTTCGGTAACTTCAAATGCTTCACTGTCAGAACTCTGTCTCCTTTCACCAGCATATCCGTATGGCTCATATTCAGTCGCGTGACAGCGTCTTTCACCATCGTCCCATCGTCACCATCTCCAGAAGCCAGGCCTCCATGATTGAAGCCGTCCACCACTTTCGCGTCGGCATGGCGAGCCGACCGTGGCGGCACTTGGTGTGTGGGTGTGTGGGCTGAGTTCCCTGCCCCTGACAGTGACATCGCGTGGTGTGTGCATCGGGGGGGGGGGGAGGGGGGGCATATGGTTGAGGGGGCAGTTTGAAAAGGGGCTGGTCAGGCGGCCCGTCACCCCGCAGCACTTGCTTCGCACGACTTGTGGGGGGGGGGGTCATGAAGCATGCTGCTGTCCGGATCCTTAATGTTGTGGCCGACATGGCCCGCCGCATGCAGCAACAGGCACCATGGGCCAAAACAGGGGCTGAAAGAGCTGGGGGTGAGCACCAGGGCTGGGGGGGGGGGAAGTCTAGTGGAGGGTAGGGGCCTCGAGATGCCCCTCGGCCTTCGCACCGGCCTTTACGCCCTTCCATGTGCTATGCACGTCCCTTCCTCGCACCGTCATATCTCTCGCTGTGCAAGTGGTAGGGTATTGTCTTTGGGTGCCGAGTCTGCACGTCTCATGTGCACGTGCCCGCGGTTCAACGTGTACACTCTGAGAGATTCTTGCGGGCTCTCGCCGACAGTGAGTGCATGGGACACACACACGATAGGCTGCCTTTCCGTGCACACGCTCATTGTTCCCCAACGGCTGTGAGGTGTGTTGCTGCAGGCTCCCGATGATGTGCGGCGACGATTGGAGCTGCTGCCGCGTGGCTCGGACCCGGGGCTTCCGCAGCTCCGCGCCGCACGTCACTGTGCTGGGCAGATCTCAAGCAAAAACGTGGCGTCATCTGAGAGACATCGAGGGACAGACGGGACACACAGCGTCACCATCAGAGGCCTCATAGTCAGGAAGTGACACGGAAGTGACACAGATGTGCATGGCACACTGCGGTCCCACGCTTGGCCATGCTTGCCACTTGGTTGCCGACGTTGCACTGTGCGTCGTCTCTGTAGCACACCTTGCCACACAGCGCCAGCAGTGTGGATGGTGGTCTCTGCCGCTGCCGGCGGCTCCGCAGGTGCGCAGCGCCGGCAGCAGTGGTAGCCTGTACAGCACCCCGATGGCGCGGCACGTCGGCCCTTCTTATGCGCCTTCACCGAATTTTAGGAACAGGGATGCATTGGAAGATGGGGGGGAAAGTACCCCCCCTCCAGGACGCCCAGCCTATGCCCAGCCCCTGTCCCCCTGACGCCAAGTGCCAGCTTCAATGGCATTTGCAAATGACAGTAACCGCCCCCAACCGCTTTGACAACCTCCGCCAACCGCCTGGGGCCGCATCTGAAGTCCCTTCCCGTCTCTGCCATCCCTGACCGGGGGCTCTTTGACCCCACGGCCGCCCCTGTTTTGCATGCCTCAAATCTGTTGCGTCGTTCCATTTGAGGCAAGGATGCCCACTGCATTGTTTCCACACGCAGTCCACCGTTCCTGGGTCCGAGATGTTATGTACCAGGACGCCGTGATGAAGGTTAACACGCCTTGTGTACCCCCCCAGCCCCCTCCTCCTCTGGGGTCCGACGTCTACGGGGAATATTTGAACAGTTTCGTGGACACTCTTAGTTGTGTGTGTTGGGGGAGGAGGGAGGTGATCGAGGGCGGGGGGATTGATTCGCACTTGCGGTCTACACTCCAGCTCCTCCCGTTTGCTGCAAGAGGTGCACCAACTGCAATAACCCCTGCAGGAAATTGCGGGAGCACAATTGCAAGGCCACAAAGCCATTTGGAGCTTCTGACCCCTATCCCCCTGTCCAATGAACAGCAGGTGTGCAAACCGTATTACTTCGGGGCCCACTTCACTTAGGTATTGGGTCTGAGGTAACAGCAGTGGGAAGATGTGATGTGACTTGGGGATTATTGTTTTGTGATCGTGGATTGCCACCGTCACCAACCGCTGCCCACGCGCAATGGACTAGGCGGGCTGACAGACACGAGGTGTTCGAACCATACCAAAGTATCCCCCCCCCCCCCCCGTGTCCAGCAAACACTGTGTCCAAACAAAAAATTCCTGTCCGGACCGTATTTTTTTGGAACCCAATTAATTCGGTACTAAATTAGGTACCGGACTTCAGAACCGAGGTTTCAGGCTAAAGGTGCGCGGAAATGAGGGGCTGTTGTGCTGTATGTTGCAGATGTGGTGTGCAACACTGCAAAGCGGGGTGTGAGGGGGTGGTATCCCTCAACTATAGGACCTCTATTGCCCACTATGACCGATACTCTACTGGCACCTGGCCGTGAGGTGCTGTACAAGCGGTACCACACTGGCGAGCTTGTACCAGCCACAATTCTTGGGCCTTCCGATGATAGAGATGACTTTGTACGGCTGAAGTACAGCCGAAATTGGTGCGACTATGAAAACCCATCTGCCCCTCTCAGTGTGCGTTGAATGGGCTGGATATCTCGTGCCTAGGGATGTGTTACTGCCGGTTCACAACATTGTTGCGCGCACCGAACACTGTGTCCAATGAACACTACCCGTTCGGACCGTATTTTTTTGGGACATAATTATTTGTTGGACACGGGGGGGGGGGGGGGGTACCAATCCGAGATTTTGGTGTTCGTTGGACACGGAGTGGCAGGGGATTCTGTTGTGCAGTCGGTCACCCCCTTCCCTTCCTTTCCATGTGCTGCAGTAGACAAGCTTCCTGCACAGGCAGTCGTTGTCACGCACCCTGCAAGTGACCATTCGTCCGAACCCACGTTGGCGGCTCGCCCCCCCCCCCCTCCCTTTGTAACCCCCCCCCCATGTCCAAGATATGGCTCCGTATCTGCAACGGTGCACTGTGAGAAGTCCTGGAGGGATTCCAGAGGATGACGACCATCGTCGCTTGATGGCCAAGATACGGCTCGTGTGGCATGTGGCCGCCTGACGGTGCCTTTGCCGAAGTTGCGTGACGTCTTGTGGGAAGGCGAGGTCGCGAGCAACTGTGTTGAGGTAGGGTAGTTGGGGCGGTGTCATTTTGAGGGCGTTTGGAAGGGGTTGGTCTGGGGGCTTTTTCAGGGGGAGTCTAGTCGAGTAGCGCCCAGTGCAAGCATTCCCCAAATGGAGCGTGAGATGACGCTCTCTCCGTGTCAAGTGCGCCGTGCATTTGTTGATTTGCTCAGTCCAAGCTTCCAAGAGGGCGCACGTCTAAGAGGGTGCCAGGAAAGGGGTTTAGACGGAGCGGACATGTGTACACGCCTGTGCACATGTGTGCACATTGGAGCCTTGTGCCCTAGAGAAATGGCACCAGAGTCCCCTGGTGCCAACCTCCAGCCTGTCTATTCTTGTTCCTTCGCCAGCAGCATGGCAGATGTCTTGAGGTGCAAAAAGCCCTTTTGCGCACACTGCTTCGGAGGGGCCTCAATTTCCAAGTGGTTGCGGAATACGGTCCCGGAGCGGGGCTTTCGCAGCTCCTCCTGCTGTTGGTCCCGTGCTTCGTTGTGCCATTGGGCAACAAGATGTCACGGATGCGACAACGGTTGTACATTTGTCTACATACTCTTTCTCTCGCACGTGAGTTTCGGTGCATGTGGGACGTTTGCATGCACTCGTGTGCATCTCTGCTCATCTGTGTACCTCTGTGTTGATGTGAAATTCGGACGTGGGTCCATTCCCAGGTCCAGGGAATACGAAACGGAGGTTGGACAATGTACGTCCTCTCATCTTTTGTATAAATACCGAGACTGAGATGCCCGTATCTCGTCACATTGTCTCCGTGTTGTTGTTTATCGGGGGTTTCGGTTGGACTTTGGTTTCATGGCGCCCCCCAACTCGGCGCTTGTGGGCAGGATTTTGACGTCACTGCGCCCCTGACCCGGCACTCGTGTGCGGGTTGTTGATATAATACTGCCCTCTGACTCGGCGCTCTCTGTTGGGACATCTACCTCACCCCCAGCCCAAGGCAGAGCCTGTGGCCTGGGGACTTGGTTTCAGGCAACCTTTGCTCCTGGGGATTGTCCAAGCCACGCCCTTGTGCAAGCGACAGCCGGGGGACCGTATTGATTTGGGACCGACTTGAATTCGGTACCAAATGTAGTGCAGCCCTATGAGATGGGGATTTGGTGATGAACATGCTTGCGATGTGAGGCCATAGACATCTGTTTTGTCAATGTCTGCCCATCTGTTTGTGCCCATAAGTGTGGGTTTGAGAGAGCTTTGGGTGAAGGGTGAAGGTGGACCTCCAGAGCGTATCTGCTCAAGTGTGGCCCGGTGCGCGCAAGCCACGGTCTTGTCTCAGCTGGAGTAGGGACCACATTAATTTGGGACTTTTGCACAGCTTGGACAGGGGTGGGGGGGTTGGGGATACATGTTGTGTGTGGCCTGCTGCCTCACTGTCTCCAGCTCTTCTCCTGTGCGCACATCGACACCCACTCTGCCCTTGTTCTGTTGGCACTGTGCTGCATCTATCCATCTCTGTGAGACGCTATCTCGGCCACGTTGCCTGTCAGTCAGGTGGGCCGTTTCACATTTACGTCCGTTTCCATTTTGTACACTTGCACATGCTGATGTGTAGCCCTGGCCTGAGGCAGCGCTTGATCCTGCTCCAACAGGGAACCCAGCACTGCGCCCAAGGAATCCAGTGCAAATGTGCCTGGCCAATGTATAATGTTCCTTTTTATGCCTATCCCCTTTGGACCCCAGATTGCAGTCCTCCATTTGAGTTGTGTCTTTCTGCTTTCACATGGGCAATGAGCAGCAGTGGCAAGTGTAAGAAGTATCATGGCTCTGCAGTTATGCAAAGTGGAATAAGGTGTTTGCAGTCTGTGGCAGGGTACATCCCACACCCCAAGCTACAGCGGAGTGCCAAATTGTTATCGAGGGCGCAGTTTCCACAGTGCGTGCGCGGTGCAATCTTTGGGTCGATCTGGGGATCCTCCTGGTGATCATTGCAACCATCAAGGGGCCTCTAGGAAAGAATAAAAACTACCCAGAAGCCTGGTGGATTTATTGGCAACCATAACAAAACAACCAAGCAGGACAGGTCGTGTGCTTGCACTTAAGCCTTTCCAGGGTTCTATGGGCTGTTTGGGTGGGTGCATCTTGGGATGGTGCAACGGTGTTTGACCACAAATAGTTCCCACAGTGCGGGCGCGGTGTGTGCGCGGTGCAACAAGGGGGCGTACCGTGCGCTGTGCACGCGCTGTGCGAAAAGTTGGCTGTTCTCCACCACCGGGAGTTCGGTAAGTTCAGAAGATTGAAAGGATGTCATTGAATGGCTGCTGCAGTGGACGGGGCCATAGGGGGCAGAATTTAGGTCCCTGGGACCCATGGCAAGCATCAGATGTTTGAATTTTTGAGCTTTGAATTGATTGTGCATGATTCCGCAGGTGGGTGGTTTTCAGGGTTATTACCTGGATAATCACCGTAATAATTGGCGCTGTGCGCGCGCTGTGAGAAACCCCCCCCCCCAACACCCTCATTGAGACAGAGATATGGATACACATACCCCCCCCCCCGTGTCCAACGAACACTGTGTCCAACGAACACTTCCTGTTCAGACCGTATTTTTTTGGAACCTAATTAATTCGGTACTAAATTAGGTACCGGACTTCAGAACCGAGGTTTCAGGCTAAAGGTGCGCGGAAATGAGGGGCTGTTGTGCTGTATGTTGCAGATGTGGTGTGCAACACTGCAAAGCGGGGTGTGAGGGGGTGGTATCCCTCAACTATAGGACCTCTATTGCCCACCATGACCGATACTCTACTGGCACCTGGCCGTGAGGTGCTGTACAAGCGGTACCACACTGGCGAGCTTGTACCAGCCACAATTCTTGGGCCTTCCGATGATAGAGATGACTTTGTACGGCTGAAGTACAGCCGAAATTGGTGCGACTATGAAAACCCATCTGCCCCTCTCAGTGTGCGGTGAATGGGCTGGATATCTCGTGCCTAGGGATGTGTTACTGCCGGTTCACAACATTGTTGCGCGCACCGAACACTGTGTCCAACAAACACTACCCGTTCGGGAGTGTTTGGCTGAAATTGCGCGCCTCGTTATACGAGGCGCAAATTGGGCTTGGCGCGCGCCTCGTTAGCGCCAACCCCCCCCCCCCCCCGTGCGCCCCGTTAGCGCCAAACTCCCCCCCCCCCCTGTGCGCCTCGTTAGCGCCAAACTCCCCCCCCCCCCCCGTGCGCCTCGTTAGCGCCAAACCCCCCCCGCCCGTGCGCCTCGTTAGCGCCAAACTCCCCCGCGCCAAACCCCCCCCCCGTGCGCCTCGTTAGCGCCAACCCCCCGCCCCCCCCGTGCGCCTCATTAGCGCGCCAAACCCCCCCCCCCCCCCTGTGCACCGCCTTGTGTGTGTACCGCCTTGCCTGTGGCCCCTTAAATAACAAGACTCCTGCGGTGGCTATAGACCACCTTTTGTGTGCACCGCCTTTTGTGTATACTGCCTTTTGTGTGTACCGCCTTGCCTGTGGCCCCTTAAATAACAAGACTCCTGCGGTGGCTACAGACCGCCTTTTGTGTGCACTGCCTTGTGTGTGTACCGCCTTCTATGTGCACCGCCTTGCCTGTGGCCCCTTAAATAACATGACTCCTGCGGTGGCTACAGACCGCCTTTTGTGTGCACCGCCTTGTGTGTATACCGCCTTTTGTGTGTACCGCCTTGCCTGTGGCCCCTTAAATAACAAGACTCCTGCGGTGGCTATAGACCGCCTTTTGTGTGCACCGGCTTGTATGTGCACCGCCTTGTGTATGCACCGGCTTGTATGTGCACCGCCTTGTGTATGCACGGACTTGTATGCGGAATACGCGTCTCGTGAGTGCCAACCCCCCCCCCCCGCCGTGCTCCTCGTTAGCGCGCCAACCCCCCCCCCCCCCGCGCGCCTCGTTAGCGCCAACCCCCCCCCCCCCGCCGCGCCTCGTTAGCGCCAAACCCCCCCCGCGCGCCTCGTTTGCAACCCCCCCCGTGCGCCTCGTTAGCGCCAAACCCCCCCCCCCCCCCGTGCGCCTCGTTAGCGCCAAACTCCCCCCCCCCCCCGTGCGCCTCGTTAGCGCGCCAACCCCCCCCCCCCCTGTGCACCGCCTTGTGTGTGTACCGCCTTGCCTGTGGCCCCTTAAATAACAAGACTCCTGCGGTGGCTATAGGGGGGTGTTGCCTGAACCGTGCGCGCACCGTGCGCGCACCGTGCGCGCACCGTGCGTCCTTTTGCGTATTCTGTGTCCACCAGATCCACAATGCCTGATTCTGAGCTGCCCTGGCTTGTCGCCGGACTGCCTGTGTACTACCACCGCTCCAACGGGGATAGGGTGTCGGCCACTGTCGTTGACCCTTCTCCAAGAGGTGGGCGTCGCGTCTCTATTCGGTACGCATTGGGTGGTGAAGAGGTCTTGTACGAGCATGCACCCGAGGAGCGGTTGGAGTTTGCAATTGTGACTGCTGAGAGCCCCGATTGCCCCCAACCTGTGCACCATGAGGCGCCGATGGACGCTTTACTGGAGCCCCAATTACCTGAAGTGGAAGTTGAAGCCCCTAGAATTGATGATCATGAGCCAGAATGCTGTGGCGGATGAAATTGAAATTCCTGTAACCCAACCAGTGTTGTCGCTTGTGTCGTCGCCTGTGCATGGTTTGTTACGGAGGTGCGTGCAAGGTGCAGAAAATAGGACCCTGGAACCTGTGACAAGCATCAGACTAAAAATTGAAGAATCCTGGTATGCCAGTATGGACTGCAAGGTGCAGAAATCAGGACCCTGGGTGTGTTTCTATGGGGGCCATTCAACGGGGTACAAGTTGGGCCACCATCCCAAAAACATTGAACCGTGCGCGCACCGTGCACGCACCGTGCGCGCACCGTGCGCGCACCGTGCGACAACGCCCCCTAGACCACCTTTTGTGTGCACCGCCTTTTGTGTATACCGCCTTTTGTGTGTACCGCCTTGCCTGTGGCCCCTTAAATAACAAGACTCCTGCGGTGGCTACAGACCGCCTTTTGTGTGCACCGCCTTGTGTGTGTACCGCCTTCTATGTGCACCGCCTTGCCTGTGGCCCCTTAAATAACATGACTCCTGCGGTGGCTACAGACCGCCTTTTGTGTGCACCGCCTTGTGTGTATACCGCCTTTTGTGTGTACCGCCTTGCCTGTGGCCCCTTAAATAACAAGACTCCTGCGGTGGCTATAGACCGCCTTTTGTGTGCACCGCCTTTTGTGTGTACCGCCTTGTCTGTGGCCCCTTAAATAACAAGACTCTTGCGGTGGCTACAGACCGCCTTTTGTGTGCACCGCCTTGTGTGTGTACCGCCTTCTATGTGCACCGCCTTGCCTGTGGCCCCTTAAATAACATGACTCCTGCGGTGGCTACAGACCGCCTTTTGTGTGCACCGCCTTGTGTGTATACCGCCTTTTGTGTGTACCGCCTTGCCTGTGGCCCCTTAAATAACAAGACTCCTGCGGTGGCTATAGACCGCCTTTTGTGTGCACCGCCTTGTGTGTGCACCGCCTTGTGTATGCACCGGCTTGTATGTGCACCGCCTTGTGTATGCACGGACTTGTATGCGGAATACGCGTCTCGTGAGTGCCAACCCCCCCCCCCCCGTGCTCCTCATTAGCGCGCCAACCCCCCCCCCCCCCCGCGCGCCTCGTTAGCGCCAACCCCCCCCCCCCCGCCGCGCCTCGTTAGCGCCAAACCCCCCCCGCGCGCCTCGTTTGCAACCCCCCCCGTGCGCCTCGTTAGCGCCAAACTCCCCCCCCCCCCCGTGCGCCTCGTTAGCGCCAAACTCCCCCCCCCCCCCGTGCGCCTCGTTAGCGCCAAACTCCCCCCCCCCCCCCCGTGCGCCTCGTTAGCGCCAAACCCCCCCCCCCCCTGTGCGCCTCGTTAAACGAGGCGCGCAGTCTCGGTCAAACAATGCCGTTCGGACCGTATTTTTTTGGGACATAATTATTTGTTGGGCACGGGGGGGGGGGGGGGGGCTGAGAGAGTGGCAGAAGGAACATGCGGAGTAGCCAAGGTATCTCATCCTAATGAAATATCCAAAGCGTGTGCGTGGTGAACACACAGTACGGACAACTTTCCCATGGCTGTATTTCATTTGCTACAAGATTTTGAGCGTGGCCTACCAATTCCGAGCATGAGAAAGGCAGTAGCAGCGGACGTGCCGAGGGGCAAAGGACAAATCCGAACAATGTTGCAGAGACTATCAACACAGCATTCTCTGTGATGCTTCAAACCATCAAAAAGATCTTCACCTCACAGGTGCTCTGCTCTGCTGTTTGAACAGCCATTATCAAGTCTCAGTGCTAAGCTCCTGCAAGTTTACAAACAGGTTCGTAGTTGCTTTAATCTGCCCAACTCCATAGCAATTGCTGCCGAATGTGCAGGGCCATCACGTAGATTGTGAGTGCTAGAATGCAGCGTGTACACAGTGCAAAGTTTTGTTTGTCGGGAACTACATGAACCCCAGTTTTGGTGCATATCCATAACTTCACCTGTTCATCGGCACCTTTAACCGACCTTATAAAAAAGAATACCCCATGGAGATGGACCACCAGGGAGGAGGAATGTTTCCAAGAGTTGAAGAGAAAAATATCCTCCATTTACTGCTTGGGTGCGCCTCACCCTAAGGGCGAGATTGTGCTGATCGCTGATGATGGGTTTGGTTGGGGTTTCGTTCTAATGAGATTTACTGCATGTGCACGTAGCAAGCATATGTCCTAGAGCTAGAGAATCTAAGGAGGACCCGCCCCTGCTTTTACCGGACCCAGTATCCAGGCCACGAAACAATCGATAGTGCATGGCACGAACTCAGGGTGACATTCGGCACGCGAGGCATGCAGTTTAGGGATATTTCGAATGGAGCATTCTTGATGAATTTGAGCGGTGCAAGGAATGGTTCATGGCCCCTGCCTTTAACCACGTCTTGGTGGTTCAGCCTAATCTATGGTTTATGCAGGGGTAAATTTGAGTCTCAATTGGGCAAGGGGCTGGGAGGAGGGCGCCCGCTATCTGCCTATTAGTGTTTGTTGTTTTGTGTGCCGTTTTGTATTCTTGAGCGGCGGTGGCAGTCGTGGTGGCGGTGCTGCCGACTTGGTCATGCGACATTACCATTGGGGGCACCTTAAGCGCAGTATGCGTGCAGTGCGCGCGCAGTGCAACTATTTGGGCGTCTGGCCGTAGTAGAAACCCATACTTTGTGGTACTTTGAGCATCATTGTTGTTTGGTAGTAGGTTTTGATGCATTGGGGATGTGGCATTTTTGGATGTTCACCGTGTTTCACCCATTTCTACTTTTTTGCACACATTTTTTTCCCATTTCCACCACATCTACTCTTTTTCTCAGTTGATTGATATGGTGATACACTTTGAGGGTGCCTGCTACGGGACATCATACTTCCCTCCTCATTTCTCAGGCCCACTTTCTCCATGGATCTCAGTATTGGGGATAGGGTGTTCTACACCCGCTCCAATGGCCTGCGACCTCTTGCCACGGTGATTGGGAAGGCTAAAGATGGACGCCTCCACTTGGAATACTACCAAGATGGGTTGAGAGTGGTGAATCGGCAATGCAAGATGGAGTCCATCTCCTTTGCCATCCCAAGTTCATACCAGCCACCTGACTGCCCTCCATCTCCGCTGCCCAACACACAGTCAAGTTCCCCCCAAAAGGCCCCTAGTCCTTCACCACTGCCACAAGAACTGCGAAGGTCCCCCTCAAGGTCCCCTCCAGTCCAGTTTGGGTCGCCTAATTCTAAGGTTGTTTCCAAGGGGCGTGCCTTGGGACTCTTTGGGGGGAACATAGTCTAAAAGTAGCGCAGCGCGCGCGCAGTGCAAGGATTCCCCCATTGTTTACTGTGTGTTGAAGCATTGCATGTCTAGCAATTATGTTGCCTGTCAGTGCCGCGGATGGGGTTGCCATGGGGGGGAGGTGTTGGGGAGGGAACAGGCAGAGAGGGTAATCACAAGTTCAATTGGGTAGGCAGCAAGTGCCAAGCCCATTGGAGGGAAAAGCAATTGAAACAATTTGTGACTTTGGGTGGACCATGAAAGACAAAAATATAGGATCATTTTCGTACACAGACACTCGGGTCTTTTGGCATTTGACGCATTTCCCCCATTCCATAACAGCCCCGTCTCAATTTCTCAGCATTTGGCACCATGCTTGCAAGGCACCTGCGACCAAGCATCCGTGTTAGAGCATGCTGGTCGTTTTCACAAGGTGTTATGTTCGCTGTCCCCCTTCCTTTCCCCTTTCCACAAAGTATGCACGTGCACACTGCCCACTCACCCTGCCCCGACCCACATTCCATTTGCTCCAGGCACCCGCAGTTACCCTCCATTCTTCGCTTGCTCGCCTCCCTTGACAGCAGGTTTCCAGCCCACCACGTTGCAAGCAGTCCATGTGGCCATCGGTCGCACTAGTGAAACGACACCCTCAATTACAATCCAATTACTCCCTCCTTCCCTCCCTCTTTCACAAACTCCAGCCACTCTGTGTGCATTTGCAGCTTGTGCTGTTACTGTGCTGTCAGTTTTTCATGCACACACAGCGCAGTACCAACCTCCGCTTCAACTTCGTGAGTGCAGTGCTTAGTTGTTTGCTTCAGAGTACCTGTCACATAGAAAGTGAGGGTGGGCATCAAAATCAAGGCGTTTGGGGCAGAGTTGCGTCAAATTGGTATGCATATCACATATCTGTGCACACCTCATCGTGTGGTCCTCTGTGTTGCAGCGCCCTTGTGGGACCCTGGCACTTTTCGGGTGCTCCAACTTCACGCCAGACCCCATCGGGCACATGTGCGCACCTGCACCACCAAAGCTACCAAACTTGCGACTGAGAACGAGGACCGAGGCAGAGTATCCCCCACGGCAGGGGTGACAGCAGAAAGCACAGTATGTGGCAAGAGGGTCAAGGTTGGTCCCTGGGGGCGCACCGTGCGCTGTACCCGCGCTGTGCGAAAAGTAGGCTATTTTGGATCCCTTGTCCCCGATTGCCAAGGTGGCCCCAGTAACTACTATGACACAAGACTACTCAGATTCTTATTCAGTCCCAAAAACTCAGATAGCAAGTTAAATGGGGAGCAGCATGCACTGTGTGCACAGTGCATCTTTTTAATTTAGATAATTTATCTGACCCCATTGTTGTGCTTGGCTGTTGCCCCATGAGGTGCTGTGTTGCTGAGCCGGTACCCCATTTTGCCCTAAATACCTTGGCAGTTGCATTGTACATGTATTCCCTTGGTGTATAGCTCGGCAACACGATGTCAGTGTGTTGCGTTCAAGATGGTACCCGTGTCTTCTTTCACTGCAGCAGTGCAAATGAGCGGGTTCCTGCTGTTGTTCTGACCCCCTTGCAGCACTCTGGTGATTACCTACGCATACAATATAAGGTGAATGGAAAGGCCGTGCTTCATGATGCTGCTGCAAGAGAGCTGAAAGCGACACCCGGAAAAATTGTTTCGGGCCTTCAAATATTGTGGCATAATTTGGCAAACTTCGGTTGTGCTGAGTATGGCCATTCCAAATTTTGCCTGCTCCTAATTTTCCCCGGTACCCTCTAGGGTACCCTCTGGAGCATAGACAGCACAATTAGAGCTGTAGAAGCATGTGGTCCATCAGGTTTTGGGTGAGGAGACGATGACGGACCATCCACTGAGGCATGTTGTTCATCAGGTGCAAGAGCAGAAGAGGTTGAGGGTGATGGGGATGGGCTCCAAATGTGGAAATCGGAGCAGTTGAGTGCAGCGTGTTCCATTTGTGCCTCTAGGAAATAAGAGCAACCATCTAAGCAACCATTCAGAAGCTGTAAGAAATAACAGCAACCACCCAAAGGCCCATGGGAAACAACAACCACCATTCACAGTCTATGCTGGTTCTTGCGCCGCAATCTAGGGATTTGCACCAAATTTCGCAGTGGCATATAAAACTTGGTGCCAAATTTTCTGTGCACCAAAATTTGCCGCTCCCAATTTCGCGCGTTTTTAGTTTTCCCACCCCCGGTACCGGGTATGCAACGACATGTACACCGAAAATGACGTCGTGAGACCGCCTCCGACATTTGTTTGCTGTAGGATGACTGGCCGCGCACTCTCCGCCGCCTGGGGCCCATTGTTGGGGCAGCAGCAGCATGTGCCGGCCTGGCAGCTGCCGCGTCGATGGGGCCTCCGTCTCTTGCAACGATTCAGAACGTTTCCGGTGTGCTTCACCTCCCCAAGACCGTCAGGGGCTTTCGGCACTGCAGGGGGGGGGATGCATTAGACGGAAGGGACCCCAGAGCTGGCCCCAGAAGCAGTTAGACAGGTGGTTGGAGGAGGTTACCAAAGCGGTTGGGGTTACTGTTGGTTACAAATGCCATTGAGCCTGGCACTTGCCATCAAGGGGAATGTGGCTAGGCATAGGCTGGGACCCCTGGAGGGGGGCGTACCTCCCCCCCTTTCCAATGCATCCCTGGGGGGGGGTGGTTGTAACAGGGAAGATTGGGCCGTCATCGTTGAAGGACCGTGCACCCCGGGGTTAGTGAGGTGCGCACTGTGATACCCTGTCCCTCGCTTTCAATAGTCCCCGCCTTCGTATAGTCTTTGGGGGCGAGGGTGGGGGGGGGGCTGTCATTTGCCCATTTGCCCATTAAAGTCCATTGTGCCATAACATTTTCTCATGGCCACAGTGCAGTCGCGGTGGGCAGCTCAGGTTTCAGCTCAGGTGCATGGTCCCCTTGGGGGAGGGGGCGCCATCAGCCATTTCCAGGCCTTCAGACTGGCATGGGTTGGTTGAGAAAATAGTCCAGTGTGCCAGTAGGGTATGATAAAAGGAACTTGAATTTGATGACCCCCCTGTTTTTTAGTTTATCGTTTGCATCAAAGTCGGCAGCAGGTGCCAACATGGCAACATCTGTTCCTTGCAATTAACCAACACATTTCCGAAATTATTGAACCAAATCAGCGCAATCATTTGGGGGTCATGGTGATGAATTCCAGTCTACAACACTCTACTGCGCCCTTAGAATATGAAGTGACTTCCGACAACCCCCGGGAACCAATGTTTTGCCAAAAACATATGTTTTGCATTCCTGACACAGAGCTTTGTCTGTTTTTGAGTCGAGCTGTACATGGCTGGCTGGAGACAGATGCAATGTGTATTTGACTGTTTTGGCGATTGCATGGGGGGGGGGGGTCAGGACTGTTGCACAGCAAAACCCCTTGGCCAGGCTTGGGTGATCATTTGGTACAATGGGAGTACATAGAAGCCCAGGGGAGCCATGCAGCACCGAGCAGGCCTACATCTGGATCCATCTCTGTTGGCGGCCCTGGTGGTCCCAATGGCCTCGTGAGTCAGGAGAGGCACCAGACTTCACAGGCCCTTGCGGCATGACAAGGTGCTGGATCAAGGATTGTACATGCCCATACTCATACCCATACCCCCCCCCCCCCCGCCCGCCCCCAGGGTGCCCAAGCAACAGCGTGACCGGCACTCCCTGTAACCGCACCATTTATCTTTTCAAATTGTGCAACTATAGCTGGGTCCGGGAAAGCGACGGTAACAAAGGGACTCGTGCTTATCCAAGGCTGTGCGGTGTGAGACCCACCAGTGGTGAACTGGAGGTACGCGACAGCCGGTCCAGGAATGGCAATGTCAGCCACAGATGCAAGGCGCATCAAGCCAAACAGCATTGTATCGCAGTGCCAGGCAGAGTATTGGTATGGGTAGAACCGTCGGTTGCCGACGACCCCCCTCTGTCACACTACAATCGACTTGTTGTCGACATCAAAAGCTGTGGTCAGAGAAACGACAGTGACACAGAGTTGTCGTTCGTAGACTAAAGTGGGAGATCTGCATCCATCAATCACCCGGCAATGCCGTCGGCCACCAAAGGTGCACCAGGCATTGTACGACTGTGTGGGCATCTGCCTCCCCGCACTGCGACTTCATATATTTGCACACAACATGGTTCTTTGAACAGGAATGTGGCCCTCGGAACACTCTAAGCTTCTCTCTCCACGAGTCCCGTTGTGCAAGAGAGATCTGCACCACAGAGGCAGCCCGTACTTTAACCATCCACTGCCCGAGAATGGCAGTATGGGGAGGACCTCCTGTTAGGCAAGTCGAGGACCAGTCCATCGGGTGTTGAAGACTGGAGCAGATGTGGGGCTAATGTACTGGGGATTGCAGTGCCGAAACGTTCCAATGAATGGCTGAGTTACCTGATATGGCGGCCAGCCAAAAGAGGCAGGGTCTATCCACTGAAGTGATTTTGCCTAAGCTCGGAAAAGAACGAAACCTCCTATCCGTCAAACTGCCCTGGCAAGGGAATGCGATTCATCGCCACAGCGTTTGCCATGGTTCGGCAGGAATATTACCAAAAAGCAGTTGACCACTGAATGTGTAGTGATTTGGCGTGTATTGGGACCAAAATATGGAGTGTGTGTGTCATGTTCAGGACCCCCGCAAGCATCTGTTCAACGAAGTTAGAGACCACAAGTGTGTTTGGCAAAACCCAAGTACCTTTTTGTTGCTGCAACCAAAGTTAAAAAAAAAAGTCAAAATGGTGTAGCCTTGCGAAGGCCTGCCGTTGGGCAGCAAATAGGTGGGGCCACGTGGTGGACAGCATCCGATTTTTGGAGTACAGCGTGTTCACTTTCCTGCACCAATAGACACTCAGATTTGTGGTTCAGTTTTGTTCTAGACTGACGTTTTCAGGGCCTAAAGTGTTTAGCAGCGAACCTCAAGCCGAGGTGGTCTGGATGCTTGCTATTGCAGTGACTCTTGATCAGATTTGTGTTTGCTTATGTTTGCTGTGAAACGGTACAACTCGGTTCTAGCAAGAAACGGTGTACTCGTATGACAGCAAAAAGAAAGTGTATTTGGATAGCATAAAAAAAGTTTTGGGGGTAGAGCAAAAACAAAACAGAACTTGAGGCGGTAAATTCCAACAAAGGGACCCTAATTCCGATTTAGTCCTCTTCGATGTGGTGTCCCCAATACAGTAGGGCTTATGTTGCCAGCATCTCCAAGGTGGAGAAGCTTCAAATGGCTCCATAATCTCTACTGTTTCAAGTGCTGAAAAGCGGAGAGGACAAAGTGAATATATGAACCCTGGCTTATTGGTGACTCCAAAGCACCCATATAGCCATATAGCAAGGGTTATGTGACCATTTGACTCGTCTCCGCTTTGGAGTCTCTGATGCGGCTGAGATTGTATAGCCAATGTAGTCCTCTCTGCTTTGGAGTCCCTGTATGCAACAGGTTGCGAAGCCCCTTCAATCGTTTGTTTTGGAAATTTTGGTCTTTATTGAAAGGGCCAAAATTGGTTTCATCCAATGTGTCTAAACCCAAAGTGCTCAAGTTTGAATGGTGAGTTCAAATACTTTCTTTCTCCCCACTATGGAGGCCCCTTGGCCTAGGGTTATAGAGCAGTATGGTTTTTTCCCACCATGGGGCTGCCAAGAAGGCAGGGGTTATGTAGCCATATTGGTTTCTCCCGACAATGAGGACCCTAGGCAGAGGCTAGGCTTGGGGTTATGGCGCTTCTCTGATTTCCTATTGGTTGGGGACCCTGGGGCGTGGGGTGATGTTACCACCCTTGGCCAAGGGAGATGTGGCAACCCACACCATTGCCTGCAAACAACGGGATGGACACCATGGAGCACATCGAGGTTGTTGGTGTGGCCATGTGTCTTACACTGCTTGCCGGATGGCTATGCTGGACCAGTTTTGCGTCTGCCAGAATGCCGCACTATTTTTCATTGGTGGCAAATGGTACCCATTTGTGCATATTCAAAATGCTCAGAATGAAAAGGGGGATTCAAAAATACCCCCAAACCCCGAAAAAATTGATCCCCCCTCTGGACCGCCCTGGCCAATGCACGGGGCTTGGGTTCCAGAACTGAAATGAACCCCCCCCCCCCCCCCTGGTGCCAGAGTTACCACCAAGCAAGTGCAGCCGCAGCATGCCGCAGCACCCTTTTTTTGGAGCTGCACATGGGGGTTTTGAAGCATGCCGCAGCATGCCGCAGCATGCCGCAGCATCCATTTTTTTGCGTTCATGTGCCTGTCTGCCTTGCTGTTTTCTTTGTCCGACGACCACGCCTTGCTTGCCATGTTGAGCGAACGTTCAGTTTGATGGGCCACATCCAGACAAAGGACCGTTTGCATATGGGCAACAACACTTTGCGCCATTTGGCTATGATGTATGTCAACAAACCCACTACAGACGATCCGGATGGTGAAAGTGATTAATTCGGCCCACCAGTGTTGTGCATGTCGTCTCTTGCATGTGAGTCCAATTTGCCACAGAAGCGTAGGTACCCACATGTGCAGGTAGCAGCATGCCGCAGCATGCCGCAGCATGCCGCAGCACAAGAAATTTTTCCGAGGGACTGCACTAGCTTGGTCACCACCTCTTCTGCCGTTCACAGGGTTCGTGGCCCCAGTGGTTACGTTGGGCCTGTTCTTCTCCCCTTTGGAGGTGATCAAGAAGATGCACTCCAACGGCAGCGTTGGAAAATATGCCCTGCTCCCGTACATCATGATGCACAGCAATTGTTTTGTCTGGACACGCTATGGATTGCAACTTGGTAACATACCTTTGCGTGCACCGCAGTTCAGGGCATGGGCAGGTGGTTGAGAGCACCGCATGGCACGGCCTTTTGTCATCCCCAAAACTACCCCCTTGTCTTTCAGTTGTCAGCACCACCGCCCTCTCTTCAAAAAGGGCTCCATTCACAGGGGCCCCCAACTCCCGAAAGGCCCGGACTCATGGCGTCACATGTAACCTGGGCCCCAGACTCAGAAAAAGGTATCAGAGACGGATCATCACTTGCCTCGCACTTCACTCAAGACAATTAAGCATTTTTGGCCCCCAGCACGCAATGTGCACATGAAATTGGTGCCCTCGACGCCGGATTTCACAATGTCTCTTTCATGGCCCTGTCAATTGAGTGAGCTCTATGCCGGACGCCTCCACACCACTTTTACCCCCCGCCGCACCACTGTGGGTCTTCTATTGACCCACAGTATCTCGAGGCAAGTGACCTGGAACAGGATTTATCATGCAATGACCTGGACATCAGTCATTTGCTGAAGGTGGGTCCCTTGGGGGGGGGGGTTCTCTCGAGCTTCCCCTCCTTGTCACAGTGGAAGGCGCCTACGGCAATGTCACTGAAGATCTCTTTCTGATCTCTTGTGTGTTTGTCTTGTGCCTTCCAAGGGCAGGGACTTAAAAACATCCATCCGCATCCTTGAGGAAGTACCTGCACCGTGAGGGACGCTAAATTTCAGATGAGACGCGATGTCAGCTGACAATGTTTTCTCTGTAAGTCATCAAGACACCGCCGTCGGTCACTGCCGCAGAGGCGAAAGGGCGCCTATAGTGCCACTGACGAGGCTTTTCTTGTGTTACCGTCTTACACGTCTATGTACCGGGGCGGACTGGTCCTGGCTACTTTGCCGTCGATCTGTGAAAGGGGGTGGGTGGGCCCTGGGTGGGGTCATGGCATGGGGTGTCAGGTTTGGCACTGTAGCGCTGGATTTCGTTTGCTAGGTTGACTCCATGGTGGCTGTCTGCAAGGTCACAAGCTGTCATCGATTATGCCTGACTAAATATGGTTATTCTCCGGAGTCCAACCCAGGCAACAGCTCCAAATAGATGCGGGAAAAGTCGATGGACTGAGAGCCGTGGCACAGCCATTCCGCTTGATCGCTTATTGCATATCTTGACTCCTGTTTGAAATGTTGAGTCTACAGGGGTCCGTAGAGGCTTAGGGTGTTTCCTTAGCAGGTTGGTGGGTCCCAGGAAAACCCCTCCACCCATCCTGCTTGTTAGCAAGCAAATGACTGCCCGACGCACTGCTTCTCTGTGTGAGGAGGTAGGTGTGTGTTGTTGGGTGTGAGGAGGTGTGTGTTGTTGGGTGTTAGGAGGTGTGTGTTGTTGGGTGTGAGGAGGTGTGTGTGTTATTGTGTGTGAGGAGGTGTGTGTGTGCTATTAGGGTGTGAGGAGGTAGGTGTGTGTTGCTGTGTGTGAGGAGGTGGGTGTGTGTTGCTGGGTGTGAGGAGGTAGCCATGTGTTGTTGGGTGTGAGGAGGTGTTTTCATTCTCAGGGCTCAGCTCCTAAAGGAGGATGCTAAAGGGTAGGGGCTAAAATACAGAGAAGAAGGTAAAAGGGGGGTCTAGGAGAGAGGAACGAGGGTAAGCCATGCACGCATTCACACTACCACACGCATCAATAAGAGGACAGAGGAGCAAATCCGATAGGGGGGAAATGCAGGGAAAACATGCATGTAATGTCCCCCGGTGCATGGGAAGTTGGATATCAGCAGAAGATGATGACGAGAGCGCCGTGCATGCAAAGGAATAAGAGGCTGCACGAGGGCTGATAGAGGATGGAGCAAGATTGGGCGAAGGAAAGAGATGAGCGGAGCTTACCCTCGGACAAGAACAGAGACGTATGGATACCACTAGAGAGGGGTGAGAGAGAGCGCTAGTCCTAAGCCCTAGACCATGGAGCGCGAAGGATGCGCACAGAGCGACACCAGACCCCAAGCCTTGGGCAGAACACAGGGGTGTAGGAAAGGATAATGAGTTGCAGATGCGGCACAAAGACATACCCTAAGCCTATGGTGCAGTCAAGCCCAACCTTGAGGGGGAGCGTCAGCGCGTCAAGCGTGTGCCGGGCATCTTTTTGGGCCACTTTTGATACGGAGCCCTAAACCACGATTTTTGCATGGCCCTGTACAATGATGCGTGTGGGTGGTATAGGGCACGCATTGAGCATTTGTTTGGACAGTTGTGGTGTTGGGGTTGGTTCGGAACATCTGGCGTGGTGGCAATGATGAGTTGCACCAATCCGTGTGTGTTTTCACACAATTTTGCATTCGGAGGCAGGTCCGTCACCCTCCTTATGGACCATGGGACCATGCCCTGCCTCGTGTTGGGATTGATAAAAGCAACTTGGCCGCCACGCAAGATGAAGGAGAGGATGAGGCAGATTTGTGTGCCTTGTGTTGTCATAAGCGCTCCACCATCGCTTTATGCTTGTAGGGAAGGTTCGCGGTCCACTCTGTTCGATGGGGGGGCTCCTCTAGGGGATGGTAAATCCGGGGTTAAAGTTGGGATAGTTAATACAAAAGTAGCGTGCCGAGCACACGTACCCACAACATGCTTATCCCTCCTCAACACATGTGGAGCCGAGGGGCATGATGCCCAAGCAGAAGCCCCAAATCACCGTGAAAGGCAGGGGGGGAAAGGGTGGTATGGTGGCCTCTATATCATTGGCGATAAAGGGGAGAAGCAAGGCGAGCAGCAAGAGACCACAATGTGTGTCACACCTCGAACGTTCCAAAGCAGTGCATACCCCGGCTCAGAGCATGTGACCCAAGAGGGAGAGGGCACGGACAGGGGTTGTGGGGATGGGCAGAGGTAGGGAAAAAGCACGAGACATCATGTCATGTCATGTCATGGAGCGCTAGAGCCATCGTCCGTTGGCCCGCCCAGTTGGCGTCCATCGGCAGAACGTCTAGCTGTCACACACACACGCACTCCGATAGAATGGGCCCCAGGTGAGGGGGGGCCGAGAGCACCATGCATGGCGCGAAGGAGAGAGGCGCCCGGACCAAGCTAGGTCCACCACGGGCAGGCGAGCGGACGCTGAGAAACACCAGTCCCGCCGACGGGCCCCGGCTGTCTGGGAACTTGTGGGTCTCACCTTAGACGGTCGACGCGCGCACTGGAGGCAGAGAGGGAGACGGAGAGGGAGAAGAGTTGTCCGCCGGCCTGACTTGGAAGCACGAGACATCAGGTTGAGAGAGCAATGGAGAGATGAGGGGGGGGGTACCATCAGACAAGCAAGGATGCAGAGGCAAGAATACACTACCCAAGCCCCGCGGATGGGACAACCTCCTACAAGGAAAGCACACACAGGTTGGGATTGGGCTTGGGGAGCATGAAGCAACCAACCGGCTATAGTGTGGCATAGCACAAACTAAAAGGGAGGTCACAAGTACGAGAGACATGGTGTGGTATGGTACGAGAGGTAAAGGTCTTTCAGGTAGATCCTTTAGAGCAGAGATATCCTTGGGGGGAAGGCTAGTTACGGGGAACTTGTCAAGTAAAACCTGCACTTCCAATGCAATCCAATCCAATCCAATCCTGAGGAGGTGTGTGTTATTGGGTGTGAGGAGGTATGTGTTATTGGGTCTGAGGAGGTAGGTATGTGTTGTTCTGTGTGAGAAGGTAGGTGCCTGTTGTTGGGCGTGAGGAGGTAGGTGTGTGTTGTTGTGTGTGAGGAGGTAGTTGTGTGTTATTGTGTGTGAGAAGGTGTACGTTATTGTGTGTTAGGAGGTAGGTGTGTGTTGATGTGTGTGAGGAGGTGTGTGTTGTTGGGTGTGAGGAAGTGTGTGTTATTGTGTATGAGGAGGTGTGTGTTATTGTGTGTGAGGAGGTGTGTGTGTGTGTTGTTGGGTGTGAGGACGTGTGTGTTATTATGTGTATGAAAGTAGTTGTGTGTTATTGGCTGTGAGGAGGTGTGTGTTATTGTGTGTGAGGAGGTAGATTTGTGTGTTGTTGGTTGTAAGGAGGTAGGTGTGTGTTGTTGGGTGTGAGGAGGTGTGTGTTGTCCGGTGTGAGGAGGCGTGTGTTATTATGTGTGAGGAGGTGTGTGTGTTATTGTGTGTGAGGAGGTAAGTGTGTGTTATTGGGTGTGAGGAGGTAGGTGTGTTGTTGGTTTTAAGGAGGTAGGTGTGTGTTGTTGGATGTAAGCAGGTGTGTGTTGTCCGGTGTGAGGAGGTGTGTGTGAGGAGGTGTGTGTTGTCCGGTGTGTGAGGAGGGGTGATTTGTCCGGTGTGAGGCGGTGTGTGTTATTGTGTGTGAGGAGGTGTGTGTTATTGTGTGTGAGGAGGTGTGTGTTGTCCGGTGTGAGGAGGTGTGTGTTATTGTGTGTGAGGAGGTGTGTGTGTTGTTGGGTGTGAGGAGGTGTGTGTTGTCCGGTGTGAGGAGGTGTGTGTTATTGTGTGTGAGGAGGTGTGTGTGTTGTTGGATGTGAGGAGGTGTGTGTTGTCCGGTGTGAGGAGGTGTGTGTTATTGTGTGTGAGGAGGTAGGTGTGTGCTATTAGGGTGTGAGGAGGTAGGTGTGTGTTGCCGTGTGTGAGGAGGTGGGTGTCTGTTGCTGGGTGTGAGGAGGTAGCCATGTGTTGTTGGGTGTGAGGAGGTGTTTTCATTCTCAGGGCTCAGCTCCTAAAGGAGGATGCTAAAGGGTAGGGGCTAAAATACAGAGAAGAAGGTAAAAGGGGGGTCTAGGAGAGAGGAATGAGGGTAAGCCATGCACGCATTCACACTACCACACGCATCAATAAGAGGACAGAGGAGCAAATCCGATAGGGGGGAAATGCAGGGAAAACATGCATGTAATGTCCCCCGGTGCATGGGAAGTTGGATATCAGCAGAAGATGATGACGAGAGCGCCGTGCATGCAAAGGAATAAGAGGCTGCACGAGGGCTGATAGAGGATGGAGCAAGATTGGGCGAAGGAAAGAGATGAGCGGAGCTTACCCTCGGACAAGAACAGAGACGTATGGATACCACTAGAGAGGGGTGAGAGAGAGCGCTAGTCCTAAGCCCTAGACCATGGAGCGCGAAGGATGCGCACAGAGCGACACCAGACCCCAAGCCTTGGGCAGAACACAGGGGTGTAGGAAAGGATAATGAGTTGCAGATGCGGCACAAAGACATACCCTAAGCCTATGGTGCAGTCAAGCCCAACCTTGAGGGGGAGCGTCAGCGCGTCAAGCGTGTGCCGGGCATCTTTTTGGGCCACTTTTGATACGGAGCCCTAAACCACGATTTTTGCATGGCCCTGTACAATGATGCGTGTGGGTGGTATAGGGCACGCATTGAGCATTTGTTTGGACAGTTGTGGTGTTGGGGTTGGTTCGGAACATCTGGCGTGGTGGCAATGATGAGTTGCACCAATCCGTGTGTGTTTTCACACAATTTTGCATTCGGAGGCAGGTCCGTCACCCTCCTTATGGACCATGGGACCATGCCCTGCCTCGTGTTGGGATTGATAAAAGCAACTTGGCCGCCACGCAAGATGAAGGAGAGGATGAGGCAGATTTGTGTGCCTTGTGTTGTCATAAGCGCTCCACCATCGCTTTATGCTTGTAGGGAAGGTTCGCGGTCCACTCTGTTCGATGGGGGGGCTCCTCTAGGGGATGGTAAATCCGGGGTTAAAGTTGGGATAGTTAATACAAAAGTAGCGTGCCGAGCACACGTACCCACAACATGCTTATCCCTCCTCAACACATGTGGAGCCGAGGGGCATGATGCCCAAGCAAAAGCCCCAAATCACCGTGAAAGGCAGGGGGGGAAAGGGTGGTATGGTGGCCTCTATATCATTGGCGATAAAGGGGAGAAGCAAGGCGAGCAGCAAGAGACCACAATGTGTGTCACACCTCGAACGTTCCAAAGCAGTGCATACCCCGGCTCAGAGCATGTGACCCAAGAGGGAGAGGGCACGGACAGGGGTTGTGGGGATGGGCAGAGGTAGGGAAAAAGCACGAGACATCATGTCATGTCATGTCATGGAGCGCTAGAGCCATCGTCCGTTGGCCCGCCCAGTTGGCGTCCATCGGCAGAACGTCTAGCTGTCACACACACACGCACTCCGATAGAATGGGCCCCAGGTGAGGGGGGGCCGAGAGCACCATGCATGGCGCGAAGGAGAGAGGCGCCCGGACCAAGCTAGGTCCACCACGGGCAGGCGAGCGGACGCTGAGAAACACCAGTCCCGCCGACGGGCCCCGGCTGTCTGGGAACTTGTGGGTCTCACCTTAGACGGTCGACGCGCGCACTGGAGGCAGAGAGGGAGACGGAGAGGGAGAAGAGTTGTCCGCCGGCCTGACTTGGAAGCACGAGACATCAGGTTGAGAGAGCAATGGAGAGATGAGGGGGGGGGTACCATCAGACAAGCAAGGATGCAGAGGCAAGAATACACTACCCAAGCCCCGCGGATGGGACAACCTCCTACAAGGAAAGCACACACAGGTTGGGATTGGGCTTGGGGAGCATGAAGCAACCAACCGGCTATAGTGTGCCATAGCACAAACTAAAAGGGAGGTCACAAGCACGAGAGACATGGTGTGGTATGGTACGAGAGGTAAAGGTCTTTCAGGTAGATCCTTTAGAGCAGAGATATCCTTGGGGGGGAGGCTAGTTACGGGGAACTTGTCAAGTAAAACCTGCACTTCCAATGCAATCCAATCCAATCCAATCCTGAGGAGGTGTGTGTTATTGGGTGTGAGGAGGTATGTGTTATTGGGTCTGAGGAGGTAGGTATGTGTTGTTTTGTGTGAGAAGGTAGGTGCCTGTTGTTGGGCGTGAGGAGGTAGGTGTGTGTTGTTGTGTGTGAGGAGGTAGTTGTGTGTTATTGTGTGTGAGAAGGTGTACGTTATTGTGTGTTAGGAGGTAGGTGTGTGTTGATGTGTGTGAGGAGGTGTGTGTTGTTGGGTGTGAGGAAGTGTGTGTTATTGTGTATGAGGAGGTGTGTGTTATTGTGTGTGAGGAGGTGTGTGTGTGTGTTGTTGGGTGTGAGGACGTGTGTGTTATTATGTGTATGAAAGTAGTTGTGTGTTATTGGCTGTGAGGAGGTGTGTGTTATTGTGTGTGAGGAGGTAGATTTGTGTGTTGTTGGTTGTAAGGAGGTAGGTGTGTGTTGTTGGGTGTGAGGAGGTGTGTGTTGTCCGGTGTGAGGAGGCGTGTGTTATTATGTGTGAGGAGGTGTGTGTGTTATTGTGTGTGAGGAGGTAAGTGTGTGTTATTGGGTGTGAGGAGGTAGGTGTGTTGTTGGTTTTAAGGAGGTAGGTGTGTGTTGTTGGATGTAAGCAGGTGTGTGTTGTCCGGTGTGAGGAGGTGTGTGTGAGGAGGTGTGTGTTGTCCGGTGTGTGAGGAGGGGTGTTTTGTCCGGTGTGAGGCGGTGTGTGTTATTGTGTGTGAGGAGGTGTGTGTTATTGTGTGTGAGGAGGTGTGTGTTGTCCGGTGTGAGGAGGTGTGTGTTATTGTGTGTGAGGAGGTGTGTGTGTTGTTGGGTGTGAGGAGGTGTGTGTTGTCCGGTGTGAGGAGGTGTGTGTTATTGTGTGTGAGGAGGTGTGTGTGTTGTTGGATGTGAGGAGGTGTGTGTTGTCCGGTGTGAGGAGGTGTGTGTTATTGTGTGTGAGGAGGTAGGTGTGTGCTATTAGGGTGTGAGGAGGTAGGTGTGTGTTGTCGTGTGTGAGGAGGTGGGTGTCTGTTGCTGGGTGTGAGGAGGTAGCCATGTGTTGTTGGGTGTGAGGAGGTGTTTTCATTCTCAGGGCTCAGCTCCTAAAGGAGGATGCTAAAGGGTAGGGGCTAAAATACAGAGAAGAAGGTAAAAGGGGGATCTAGGAGAGAGGAACGAGGGTAAGCCATGCACGCATTCACACTACCACACGCATCAATAAGAGGACAGAGGAGCAAATCCGATAGGGGGGAAATGCAGGGAAAACATGCATGTAATGTCCCCCGGTGCATGGGAAGTTGGATATCAGCAGAAGATGATGACGAGAGCGCCGTGCATGCAAAGGAATAAGAGGCTGCACGAGGGCTGATAGAGGATGGAGCAAGATTGGGCGAAGGAAAGAGATGAGCGGAGCTTACCCTCGGACAAGAACAGAGACGTATGGATACCACTAGAGAGGGGTGAGAGAGAGCGCTAGTCCTAAGCCCTAGACCATGGAGCGCGAAGGATGCGCACAGAGCGACACCAGACCCCAAGCCTTGGGCAGAACACAGGGGTGTAGGAAAGGATAATGAGTTGCAGATGCGGCACAAAGACATACCCTAAGCCTATGGTGCAGTCAAGCCCAACCTTGAGGGGGAGCGTCAGCGCGTCAAGCGTGTGCCGGGCATCTTTTTGGGCCACTTTTGATACGGAGCCCTAAACCACGATTTTTGCATGGCCCTGTACAATGATGCGTGTGGGTGGTATAGGGCACGCATTGAGCATTTGTTTGGACAGTTGTGGTGTTGGGGTTGGTTCGGAACATCTGGCGTGGTGGCAATGATGAGTTGCACCAATCCGTGTGTGTTTTCACACAATTTTGCATTCGGAGGCAGGTCCGTCACCCTCCTTATGGACCATGGGACCATGCCCTGCCTCGTGTTGGGATTGATAAAAGCAACTTGGCCGCCACGCAAGATGAAGGAGAGGATGAGGCAGATTTGTGTGCCTTGTGTTGTCATAAGCGCTCCACCATCGCTTTATGCTTGTAGGGAAGGTTCGCGGTCCACTCTGTTCGATGGGGGGGCTCCTCTAGGGGATGGTAAATCCGGGGTTAAAGTTGGGATAGTTAATACAAAAGTAGCGTGCCGAGCACACGTACCCACAACATGCTTATCCCTCCTCAACACATGTGGAGCCGAGGGGCATGATGCCCAAGCAGAAGCCCCAAATCACCGTGAAAGGCAGGGGGGGAAAGGGTGGTATGGTGGCCTCTATATCATTGGCGATAAAGGGGAGAAGCAAGGCGAGCAGCAAGAGACCACAATGTGTGTCACACCTCGAACGTTCCAAAGCAGTGCATACCCCGGCTCAGAGCATGTGACCCAAGAGGGAGAGGGCACGGACAGGGGTTGTGGGGATGGGCAGAGGTAGGGAAAAAGCACGAGACATCATGTCATGTCATGTCATGGAGCGCTAGAGCCATCGTCCGTTGGCCCGCCCAGTTGGCGTCCATCGGCAGAACGTCTAGCTGTCACACACACACGCACTCCGATAGAATGGGCCCCAGGTGAGGGGGGGCCGAGAGCACCATGCATGGCGCGAAGGAGAGAGGCGCCCGGACCAAGCTAGGTCCACCACGGGCAGGCGAGCGGACGCTGAGAAACACCAGTCCCGCCGACGGGCCCCGGCTGTCTGGGAACTTGTGGGTCTCACCTTAGACGGTCGACGCGCGCACTGGAGGCAGAGAGGGAGACGGAGAGGGAGAAGAGTTGTCCGCCGGCCTGACTTGGAAGCACGAGACATCAGGTTGAGAGAGCAATGGAGAGATGAGGGGGGGGGTACCATCAGACAAGCAAGGATGCAGAGGCAAGAATACACTACCCAAGCCCCGCGGATGGGACAACCTCCTACAAGGAAAGCACACACAGGTTGGGATTGGGCTTGGGGAGCATGAAGCAACCAACCGGCTATAGTGTGCCATAGCACAAACTAAAAGGGAGGTCACAAGTACGAGAGACATGGTGTGGTATGGTACGAGAGGTAAAGGTCTTTCAGGTAGATCCTTTAGAGCAGAGATATCCTTGGGGGGAAGGCTAGTTACGGGGAACTTGTCAAGTAAAACCTGCACTTCCAATGCAATCCAATCCAATCCAATCCTGAGGAGGTGTGTGTTATTGGGTGTGAGGAGGTATGTGTTATTGGGTCTGAGGAGGTAGGTATGTGTTGTTCTGTGTGAGAAGGTAGGTGCCTGTTGTTGGGCGTGAGGAGGTAGGTGTGTGTTGTTGTGTGTGAGGAGGTAGTTGTGTGTTATTGTGTGTGAGAAGGTGTACGTTATTGTGTGTTAGGAGGTAGGTGTGTGTTGATGTGTGTGAGGAGGTGTGTGTTGTTGGGTGTGAGGAAGTGTGTGTTATTGTGTATGAGGAGGTGTGTGTTATTGTGTGTGAGGAGGTGTGTGTGTGTGTTGTTGGGTGTGAGGACGTGTGTGTTATTATGTGTATGAAAGTAGTTGTGTGTTATTGGCTGTGAGGAGGTGTGTGTTATTGTGTGTGAGGAGGTAGATTTGTGTGTTGTTGGTTGTAAGGAGGTAGGTGTGTGTTGTTGGGTGTGAGGAGGTGTGTGTTGTCCGGTGTGAGGAGGCGTGTGTTATTATGTGTGAGGAGGTGTGTGTGTTATTGTGTGTGAGGAGGTAAGTGTGTGTTATTGGGTGTGAGGAGGTAGGTGTGTTGTTGGTTTTAAGGAGGTAGGTGTGTGTTGTTGGATGTAAGCAGGTGTGTGTTGTCCGGTGTGAGGAGGTGTGTGTGAGGAGGTGTGTGTTGTCCGGTGTGTGAGGAGGGGTGATTTGTCCGGTGTGAGGCGGTGTGTGTTATTGTGTGTGAGGAGGTGTGTGTTATTGTGTGTGAGGAGGTGTGTGTTGTCCGGTGTGAGGAGGTGTGTGTTATTGTGTGTGAGGAGGTGTGTGTGTTGTTGGGTGTGAGGAGGTGTGTGTTGTCCGGTGTGAGGAGGTGTGTGTTATTGTGTGTGAGGAGGTGTGTGTGTTGTTGGATGTGAGGAGGTGTGTGTTGTCCGGTGTGAGGAGGTGTGTGTTATTGTGTGTGAGGAGGTAGGTGTGTGCTATTAGGGTGTGAGGAGGTAGGTGTGTGTTGCCGTGTGTGAGGAGGTGGGTGTCTGTTGCTGGGTGTGAGGAGGTAGCCATGTGTTGTTGGGTGTGAGGAGGTGTTTTCATTCTCAGGGCTCAGCTCCTAAAGGAGGATGCTAAAGGGTAGGGGCTAAAATACAGAGAAGAAGGTAAAAGGGGGGTCTAGGAGAGAGGAATGAGGGTAAGCCATGCACGCATTCACACTACCACACGCATCAATAAGAGGACAGAGGAGCAAATCCGATAGGGGGGAAATGCAGGGAAAACATGCATGTAATGTCCCCCGGTGCATGGGAAGTTGGATATCAGCAGAAGATGATGACGAGAGCGCCGTGCATGCAAAGGAATAAGAGGCTGCACGAGGGCTGATAGAGGATGGAGCAAGATTGGGCGAAGGAAAGAGATGAGCGGAGCTTACCCTCGGACAAGAACAGAGACGTATGGATACCACTAGAGAGGGGTGAGAGAGAGCGCTAGTCCTAAGCCCTAGACCATGGAGCGCGAAGGATGCGCACAGAGCGACACCAGACCCCAAGCCTTGGGCAGAACACAGGGGTGTAGGAAAGGATAATGAGTTGCAGATGCGGCACAAAGACATACCCTAAGCCTATGGTGCAGTCAAGCCCAACCTTGAGGGGGAGCGTCAGCGCGTCAAGCGTGTGCCGGGCATCTTTTTGGGCCACTTTTGATACGGAGCCCTAAACCACGATTTTTGCATGGCCCTGTACAATGATGCGTGTGGGTGGTATAGGGCACGCATTGAGCATTTGTTTGGACAGTTGTGGTGTTGGGGTTGGTTCGGAACATCTGGCGTGGTGGCAATGATGAGTTGCACCAATCCGTGTGTGTTTTCACACAATTTTGCATTCGGAGGCAGGTCCGTCACCCTCCTTATGGACCATGGGACCATGCCCTGCCTCGTGTTGGGATTGATAAAAGCAACTTGGCCGCCACGCAAGATGAAGGAGAGGATGAGGCAGATTTGTGTGCCTTGTGTTGTCATAAGCGCTCCACCATCGCTTTATGCTTGTAGGGAAGGTTCGCGGTCCACTCTGTTCGATGGGGGGGCTCCTCTAGGGGATGGTAAATCCGGGGTTAAAGTTGGGATAGTTAATACAAAAGTAGCGTGCCGAGCACACGTACCCACAACATGCTTATCCCTCCTCAACACATGTGGAGCCGAGGGGCATGATGCCCAAGCAGAAGCCCCAAATCACCGTGAAAGGCAGGGGGGGAAAGGGTGGTATGGTGGCCTCTATATCATTGGCGATAAAGGGGAGAAGCAAGGCGAGCAGCAAGAGACCACAATGTGTGTCACACCTCGAACGTTCCAAAGCAGTGCATACCCCGGCTCAGAGCATGTGACCCAAGAGGGAGAGGGCACGGACAGGGGTTGTGGGGATGGGCAGAGGTAGGGAAAAAGCACGAGACATCATGTCATGTCATGTCATGGAGCGCTAGAGCCATCGTCCGTTGGCCCGCCCAGTTGGCGTCCATCGGCAGAACGTCTAGCTGTCACACACACACGCACTCCGATAGAATGGGCCCCAGGTGAGGGGGGGCCGAGAGCACCATGCATGGCGCGAAGGAGAGAGGCGCCCGGACCAAGCTAGGTCCACCACGGGCAGGCGAGCGGACGCTGAGAAACACCAGTCCCGCCGACGGGCCCCGGCTGTCTGGGAACTTGTGGGTCTCACCTTAGACGGTCGACGCGCGCACTGGAGGCAGAGAGGGAGACGGAGAGGGAGAAGAGTTGTCCGCCGGCCTGACTTGGAAGCACGAGACATCAGGTTGAGAGAGCAATGGAGAGATGAGGGGGGGGGTACCATCAGACAAGCAAGGATGCAGAGGCAAGAATACACTACCCAAGCCCCGCGGATGGGACAACCTCCTACAAGGAAAGCACACACAGGTTGGGATTGGGCTTGGGGAGCATGAAGCAACCAACCGGCTATAGTGTGGCATAGCACAAACTAAAAGGGAGGTCACAAGCACGAGAGACATGGTGTGGTATGGTACGAGAGGTAAAGGTCTTTCAGGTAGATCCTTTAGAGCAGAGATATCCTTGGGGGGGAGGCTAGTTACGGGGAACTTGTCAAGTAAAACCTGCACTTCCAATGCAATCCAATCCAATCCAATCCTGAGGAGGTGTGTGTTATTGGGTGTGAGGAGGTATGTGTTATTGGGTCTGAGGAGGTAGGTATGTGTTGTTCTGTGTGAGAAGGTAGGTGCCTGTTGTTGGGCGTGAGGAGGTAGGTGTGTGTTGTTGTGTGTGAGGAGGTAGTTGTGTGTTATTGTGTGTGAGAAGGTGTACGTTATTGTGTGTTAGGAGGTAGGTGTGTGTTGATGTGTGTGAGGAGGTGTGTGTTGTTGGGTGTGAGGAAGTGTGTGTTATTGTGTATGAGGAGGTGTGTGTTATTGTGTGTGAGGAGGTGTGTGTGTGTGTTGTTGGGTGTGAGGACGTGTGTGTTATTATGTGTATGAAAGTAGTTGTGTGTTATTGGCTGTGAGGAGGTGTGTGTTATTGTGTGTGAGGAGGTAGATTTGTGTGTTGTTGGTTGTAAGGAGGTAGGTGTGTGTTGTTGGGTGTGAGGAGGTGTGTGTTGTCCGGTGTGAGGAGGCGTGTGTTATTATGTGTGAGGAGGTGTGTGTGTTATTGTGTGTGAGGAGGTAAGTGTGTGTTATTGGGTGTGAGGAGGTAGGTGTGTTGTTGGTTTTAAGGAGGTAGGTGTGTGTTGTTGGATGTAAGCAGGTGTGTGTTGTCCGGTGTGAGGAGGTGTGTGTGAGGAGGTGTGTGTTGTCCGGTGTGTGAGGAGGGGTGTTTTGTCCGGTGTGAGGCGGTGTGTGTTATTGTGTGTGAGGAGGTGTGTGTTATTGTGTGTGAGGAGGTGTGTGTTGTCCGGTGTGAGGAGGTGTGTGTTATTGTGTGTGAGGAGGTGTGTGTGTTGTTGGGTGTGAGGAGGTGTGTGTTGTCCGGTGTGAGGAGGTGTGTGTTATTGTGTGTGAGGAGGTGTGTGTGTTGTTGGATGTGAGGAGGTGTGTGTTGTCCGGTGTGAGGAGGTGTGTGTTATTGTGTGTGAGGAGGTAGGTGTGTGCTATTAGGGTGTGAGGAGGTAGGTGTGTGTTGCCGTGTGTGAGGAGGTGGGTGTCTGTTGCTGGGTGTGAGGAGGTAGCCATGTGTTGTTGGGTGTGAGGAGGTGCTTTCATTCTCAGGGCTCAGCTCCTAAAGGAGGATGCTAAAGGGTAGGGGCTAAAATACAGAGAAGAAGATAAAAGGGGGGTCTAGGAGAGAGGAACGAGGGTAAGCCATGCACGCATTCACACTACCACACGCATCAATAAGAGGACAGAGGAGCAAATCCGATAGGGGGGAAATGCAGGGAAAACATGCATGTAATGTCCCCCGGTGCATGGGAAGTTGGATATCAGCAGAAGATGATGACGAGAGCGCCGTGCATGCAAAGGAATAAGAGGCTGCACGAGGGCTGATAGAGGATGGAGCAAGATTGGGCGAAGGAAAGAGATGAGCGGAGCTTACCCTCGGACAAGAACAGAGACGTATGGATACCACTAGAGAGGGGTGAGAGAGAGCGCTAGTCCTAAGCCCTAGACCATGGAGCGCGAAGGATGCGCACAGAGCGACACCAGACCCCAAGCCTTGGGCAGAACACAGGGGTGTAGGAAAGGATAATGAGTTGCAGATGCGGCACAAAGACATACCCTAAGCCTATGGTGCAGTCAAGCCCAACCTTGAGGGGGAGCGTCAGCGCGTCAAGCGTGTGCCGGGCATCTTTTTGGGCCACTTTTGATACGGAGCCCTAAACCACGATTTTTGCATGGCCCTGTACAATGATGCGTGTGGGTGGTATAGGGCACGCATTGAGCATTTGTTTGGACAGTTGTGGTGTTGGGGTTGGTTCGGAACATCTGGCGTGGTGGCAATGATGAGTTGCACCAATCCGTGTGTGTTTTCACACAATTTTGCATTCGGAGGCAGGTCCGTCACCCTCCTTATGGACCATGGGACCATGCCCTGCCTCGTGTTGGGATTGATAAAAGCAACTTGGCCGCCACGCAAGATGAAGGAGAGGATGAGGCAGATTTGTGTGCCTTGTGTTGTCATAAGCGCTCCACCATCGCTTTATGCTTGTAGGGAAGGTTCGCGGTCCACTCTGTTCGATGGGGGGGCTCCTCTAGGGGATGGTAAATCCGGGGTTAAAGTTGGGATAGTTAATACAAAAGTAGCGTGCCGAGCACACGTACCCACAACATGCTTATCCCTCCTCAACACATGTGGAGCCGAGGGGCATGATGCCCAAGCAGAAGCCCCAAATCACCGTGAAAGGCAGGGGGGGAAAGGGTGGTATGGTGGCCTCTATATCATTGGCGATAAAGGGGAGAAGCAAGGCGAGCAGCAAGAGACCACAATGTGTGTCACACCTCGAACGTTCCAAAGCAGTGCATACCCCGGCTCAGAGCATGTGACCCAAGAGGGAGAGGGCACGGACAGGGGTTGTGGGGATGGGCAGAGGTAGGGAAAAAGCACGAGACATCATGTCATGTCATGTCATGGAGCGCTAGAGCCATCGTCCGTTGGCCCGCCCAGTTGGCGTCCATCGGCAGAACGTCTAGCTGTCACACACACACGCACTCCGATAGAATGGGCCCCAGGTGAGGGGGGGCCGAGAGCACCATGCATGGCGCGAAGGAGAGAGGCGCCCGGACCAAGCTAGGTCCACCACGGGCAGGCGAGCGGACGCTGAGAAACACCAGTCCCGCCGACGGGCCCCGGCTGTCTGGGAACTTGTGGGTCTCACCTTAGACGGTCGACGCGCGCACTGGAGGCAGAGAGGGAGACGGAGAGGGAGAAGAGTTGTCCGCCGGCCTGACTTGGAAGCACGAGACATCAGGTTGAGAGAGCAATGGAGAGATGAGGGGGGGGGTACCATCAGACAAGCAAGGATGCAGAGGCAAGAATACACTACCCAAGCCCCGCGGATGGGACAACCTCCTAGAAGGAAAGCACACACAGGTTGGGATTGGGCTTGGGGAGCATGAAGCAACCAACCGGCTATAGTGTGGCATAGCACAAACTAAAAGGGAGGTCACAAGTACGAGAGACATGGTGTGGTATGGTACGAGAGGTAAAGGTCTTTCAGGTAGATCCTTTAGAGCAGAGATATCCTTGGGGGGGAGGCTAGTTACGGGGAACTTGTCAAGTAAAACCTGCACTTCCAATGCAATCCAATCCAATCCAATCCTGAGGAGGTGTGTGTTATTGGGTGTGAGGAGGTATGTGTTATTGGGTCTGAGGAGGTAGGTATGTGTTGTTCTGTGTGAGAAGGTAGGTGCCTGTTGTTGGGCGTGAGGAGGTAGGTGTGTGTTGTTGTGTGTGAGGAGGTAGTTGTGTGTTATTGTGTGTGAGAAGGTGTACGTTATTGTGTGTTAGGAGGTAGGTGTGTGTTGATGTGTGTGAGGAGGTGTGTGTTGTTGGGTGTGAGGAAGTGTGTGTTATTGTGTATGAGGAGGTGTGTGTTATTGTGTGTGAGGAGGTGTGTGTGTGTGTTGTTGGGTGTGAGGACGTGTGTGTTATTATGTGTATGAAAGTAGGTGTGTGTTATTGGCTGTGAGGAGGTGTGTGTTATTGTGTGTGAGGAGGTAGATTTGTGTGTTGTTGGTTGTAAGGAGGTAGGTGTGTGTTGTTGGGTGTGCGGAGGTGTGTGTTGTCCGGTGTGAGGAGGCGTGTGTTATTATGTGTGAGGAGGTGTGTGTGTTATTGTGTGTGAGGAGGTAAGTGTGTGTTATTGGGTGTGAGGAGGTAGGTGTGTTGTTGGTTTTAAGGAGGTAGGTGTGTGTTGTTGGATGTAAGCAGGTGTGTGTTGTCCGGTGTGAGGAGGTGTGTGTGAGGAGGTGTGTGTTGTCCGGTGTGTGAGGAGGGGTGTTTTGTCCGGTGTGAGGCGGTGTGTGTTATTGTGTGTGAGGAGGTGTGTGTTATTGTGTGTGAGGAGGTGTGTGTTGTCCGGTGTGAGGAGGTGTGTGTTATTGTGTGTGAGGAGGTGTGTGTGTTGTTGGATGTGAGGAGGTGTGTGTTGTCCGGTGTGAGGAGGTGTGCGTTATTGTGTGTGAGGAGGTGTGTGTGTTGTTGGGTGTGAGGAGGTGTGTGTTGTCCGGTGTGAGGAGGTGTGCGTTATTGTGTGTGAGGAGGTGTGTGTGTTGTTGGGTGTGAGGAGGTGTGTGTTGTCCGGTGTGAGGAGGTGTGTGTTATTGTGTGTGAGGAGGTGTGTGTGTTGTTGGATGTGAGGAGGTGTGTGTTGTCCGGTGTGAGGAGGTGTGTGTTATTGTGTGTGAGGAGGTAGGTGTGTGTTGTTGGGTGTGAGGGGGTGTGTGTTGTCCGGTGTGAGGAGGCGTGTTTTATTGGGTGTGAGGAGCTGTGTGTTCTTGTGTGTGAGGAGGTAGGTGCGTTGTTGGTTTTAAGGAGGTAGGTGTGTGTTGTTGGATGTGAGGAGGTGTGTGTTGCCCGGTGTGAGGAGGTGTGTGTTATTGTGTGTGAGGAGGTGAGCGTGTTGTTGGGTGTGAGGAGGTAGGTGTGTCGTTGGTTTTAAGGAGGTAGGTGTGTGTTGTTGGATGTGAGGAGGTGTGTGTTGTCCGGTGTGAGGAGGTGTGTGTGTTATTGTGTGTGAGGAGGTAGGTGTGTTGTTGGTTTTAAGGAGGTAGGTGTGTGTTGTTGGATGTGAGCACGTGTGTGTTGTCCGGTGTGAAGAGGTCTGTGTGTTATTGTGTGTGAGGAGGTGTGTATTATTGTGTGTGAGGAGGTGTGTGTGTTGTTGTGTGTGAGGAGGTGTGTGTTATTGTGTGTGAGGAGGTAGGTGCGTTGTTGGTTTTAAGGAGGTAGGTGTGTGTTGTTGGATGTGAGGAGGTGTGTGTTGCCCGGTGTGAGGAGGTGTGTGTTATTGTGTGTGAGGAGGTGAGCGTGTTGTTGGGTGTGAGGAGGTAGGTGTGTCGTTGGTTTTAAGGAGGTAGGTGTGTGTTGTTGGATGTGAGGAGGTGTGTGTTGTCCGGTGTGAGGAGGTGTGTGTGTTATTGTGTGTGAGGAGGTAGGTGTGTTGTTGGTTTTAAGGAGGTAGGTGTGTGTTGTTGGATGTGAGCACGTGTGTGTTGTCCGGTGTGAGGAGGTCTGTGTGTTATTGTGTGTGAGGAGGTGTGTATTATTGTGTGTGAGGAGGTGTGTGTGTTGTTGTGTGTGAGGAGGTGTGTGTTATTGTGTGTGAGGAGGTAGGTGCGTTGTTGGTTTTAAGGAGGTAGGTGTGTGTTGTTGGATGTGAGGAGGTGTGTGTTGTCCGGTGTGAAGAGGTGTGTGTGTTATTGTGTGTGAGGAGGTGTGTGTGTTATTGTGTGTGAGGCGGCGTGTGTGTTGTTGGGGGTGAGGAGGTGTGTGTTGTCCGGTGTGAGGAGGTGTGTGTTATTGTGTGTGAGGAGGTGTGTGTGTTATTGTGTGTGAGGAGGTGTGTGTTATTGTGTGTGAGGAGGTAGGTGCGTTGTTGGTTTTAAGGAGGTAGGTGTGTGTTGTTGGATGTGAGGAGGTGTGTGTTGTCCGGTGTGAGGAGGTGTGTGTGTTATTGTGTGTGAGGGGCTGTGTGTTATTGTGTGTGAGGAGGTATGTGTTATTGTGTGTGAGGAGGTGTGTGTGTTATTGTGTGTGAGGAGGTGTGTGTTATTGTGTGTGAGGAGGTGTGTGTGTTATTGTGTGTGAGGAGGTGTGTGTGTTATTGTGTGTGAGGAGGTAGGTGTGTGTTGTTGGATGTGAGTAGCTGGGTGTTTGGGTGTTTGTAGGTGTGTGCAAGTCCTTTAGCGTCCTCAATCCTGTGCACTTGTTCGTGCCTTCCAGGGGACATGTCACTGATCTTTCCCAATGGTGTTGGCTTGATGATCTCCGGTCTGGCCATAGGTCTGTGCCGTCCTTCTTTTTTGCTCCTGCTCCCGCATTCAAATCTGTGTGATGGCCCAGACACCAAATCCGTGGTACCTCCGTATTGACAGTGCGTTGTGAATGTCTGTGCATGTGCTATGCATCGACGAGAGTTTCTACCGCATCGTGCTGTTGTTGGTAGGAGTACCCTTCATAGGTACCATTTCAAATTACGCACGCCCTCCGGCAGCCTGTGCACCACTGTCCCATTCCAAGCCCCGGGCCTTGCATCTGTGTCTAGCTTGCCTTTGCCCATTGTGCTTACCACGCGGATGCAGCCCTATGATTGCTGCAGCGTACGTTGCTGTGTTGACGGAAGGGAACGACAATCTGCTGCGTTTTGTTTCACAGTTGGTATACCTCGTATTGCAGACCACTCATGTTCTCTTCGACGCTGTCATAGCACGGAGTGTTGGGCCTTCGCAGCATTCTTGTAGGGGTAGGTTATAGGGTTAAGAGCCCCGTGTGCGGGGCAAACAAGGCCTCAAGGGCACTGCGGGATTTGGTTCATTTTGGTGCTTGGCTGGCAGGCACATGGTTTGGTGGAGGGTGAGGAGCGGGCCGTTGCGTGGTAGTTGACAATGGATTGGTGAGCAGTTGCCGGTTGACATCAACAGCGAGTGGCAACAGTTGACGTCGGTTGACAGCCAACATTACACGTATACACAGTCTTTTTTGCCGCTGTGTCTCATGGCCTGCACGATGAGTTTTCTGGTCCACCGTAGCCCCCACTACAAAACAACAAAACAACAGCAACCGGTCCCACAACTTGGGGACTGCCCAGACCTCAACATTGTTGGGCTATACTTGGCAAAAATATCTGATGACAGATGCATCTAGTCAACTGCATCATTTGCAACTACAACAGTCTGGTCGTAAGACAGGATATCCTGAGGGGTAACAAGGTGTCGCGGAAATGACACTAAGAGACAATGTCGTGTCGGGGGTGTCGACAAGGAAAATATGGTACGTGGTGGAGAAAACAAAACACCCAGATTTCGACCTTTTTTTGCCACAGTGGACTTCCAATCGTCATTGATGATCAAAACAGTCGTAAGAAGTCGTGCGCGCCGCTGGAGCACAGGACCCCTGGACCCTATGATCCGGGTTCCAACACCCATTTGGAAAGTACTGAACCAGCATGGGAGGTAAAGCCAATGGCCATTGAAAGTAACGCCAAAGGTCCCGTACGCTCCCCTAAGCCCTCAGTGAGTTGGCGGGTTCGCACTGCGGGTTTGTTGCAGTTGTCACAGTTGCCGGTTACCAGAGTACACTATGTGGTTTTGGCTGACAGGAGCTGGAGGCTGGCTGCCCCAGTTTCCACTATTACGCACAGGTGCCTACAATTTCTTCACGCCTCAAACCCAGCGCTCAGTTGTGGCAGGCAAAACCTTGGCAATGGCAGGGTTTCTGATCGGGCTTGTTGCATTCGGCCCCACTTCTCTGGAGATTGTGGGCCCTATGTGCTCAACTTTTGCCATCGCCATGTTTGCAGCCCCCTTTGCACAGGTGTGTGTGTGTGTGTGCCGTGGGTGGGTGGGTGGGTGGATGGGTGGTTGGGTGGATGGGTGGATGGGTGGATGGGTGGGTGGATGGGTGGGTGGATGGATGGGTGGGTGGCGGTTCGGTAAGGACAGTTGCCCAGGGGGCTCCACGTCCCATCCCGCAATGCAATGCGGACGAACCTTGGCAACTGGCCGTGTTGGCCATGTGGTGGTGGTGTGAGACAGCGCTTACTTTCTGACCCCTTCGCCCTCCACGTCCCACCATACGGGCAGAAAGACGCCTATGGGTGTTCAACATGCTTTCTCTTGTTTCCACTGTCCACCTGACAAGGATACTGACATTCGGATCCTGCATTGAGCCCGTTTGTTTTGCAATTGTTTGTGTATGTGTGTGCGCGCACGTGCGTGCGTGCGTTTCTTGCCACTCCCCAAGCGGCCAACGGTTGTTTGTCAGCTTGAGCTGCAGTACCTGGGAATGTCACTGATTGGGCCGGTAGCAAGTCCACCGCTGTTGCGTTGTTCCAGTCCCAACCGGCGCGGTCCAACGGACAGTTGAAAATCTGCCCTCCTCTGAAGAGGTGGCTGCCCCATTGAACCCAAAGTCTATACTACACTGGCCCTGTGCCCATATGCCACATGTCCCTCTGTGTTGTGCTCATATGGTGGACCGATTTGAACGCAACCACTGGCTTTGGACAACAACCTCAAACAGTGCGCTCACCATAACTCCGCAGCCCACGAACTGCATGGTCTGCTGTATTTCAGGAAACACACCTGCAAATAATGAAAGGCTTAAGCACATCACAACCTTGCAAAGTTGATGATTTCCAACTCATGATACCAGTTCCTGCGTCTCTGTAGCACAGCACGGTAAGCTATTCGTGCCACAAAACGGGGGGGACGGGTGGAGGGGTGGAGGATCGGATCTACAAACCGCCGGGGCAGGGCTTCCTATGGAATTGTTGTTGTTTCTCGTTCGATACACAAAAACCGAGCAGGAGTTGGAGATTATATTTGTCTGTCTGCAGTGAAGAGCACGCAATTTTGGGGGGAGGAATGCATGCAGCACTTGTTCTGGGTCATGGATGCCATGATCAATCTCGAGCATTCGGGATCGAGCCCCCCCCCCCCCCGGGGAGCCCGGCGGCTGACCGCCCGACCCGCCGACCCCCAAGGTTTGGGTCAACCCCCACCTACAGCCCCCAAAACTGTCGCACACCCCTCGGGGTAGCACATTGGCTGGCGGTGGCCCCCGTGTGCGTGAGGAGGATGTGACATCGCAGAGTACTGGGAAGTTGCTAGGCTCTTGGACAAGCGACTGCGATGCATATTTATGCCTTCTTTGTGCAGCTGCGTGAGGTGGTTCGGATGCAGGACAGCTCATCGTTGCCGGCAGCACAGATTCTGTTTGCAGCTTTCACCACTTTCTCCTGGACAGTCTACGGTGCCAGCATAGGTATGGGGCAAAATTTGTATGCATGTGTTGCTTTGCTACCAGGAGGCTAGTCCACAGAGTTGAGGCCTGGTTCCTGCATTCTTTTGGGGGTATCGGAGACGCAGTCAGTAAGTCGGTAAATGAGTGTGAGGCAATCTTCGCCTTCTGTGTGGGCGTGTATAGTCTTTGCTGTGTAGCAGGTCTCTCTTGGAGGCAATCACCGTGCTTTTATGTAGCACAACATCACATGAACGACAGACAGATGCACAGCCCCCCCCCCCCCCCACCCACGTTTTATTCATTCATTCACTCATTCATCTCTCATGCATGAATCATTCACTCATTTCCTCATTCACTCACTCGCTCCTCCATTTCCTCACTCATTCATTCATTCATTCATTCATTCATTCATTCATGCATGCGTTCACTCACTCACTCACTCACTCACTCACCCATTCATTCATTCATTCATTCATTCATTCGCTCGTTCGCCAGGAACTTCTTGTTTACAGGACTTGTTGAGCGACCTGCACGCCGAGATTTTTTTGAAAGGATGGAAACAGAGCAAAAAAAACCAGTTTGGCTATGCTGTACCTCTTAAGCCGAATTCAATGTGAAAGTGGACATTTTGTGGAGGCCAAGTACAGCGGCATGTGAACAGTTGGTACAGAAGTCGTTATTGCACGTTGTTACCAGAGCCTCCACTCTGTTTGTAAAGACGTTATTGCCTGAGATCCGTGATGCTTTTTTCTTCCCTCGCTCTTGAGAATATGGGACGGTGGGTACATAAAATTGGAGGATTGGAGAGCAACACATGTTGGGGAGGCCAATTGCAAGCATGCCATCTGTCCTGTCCTCTGTCGTTGGAGGAACACATGGGGAATGGGGCAGAGTGGCTGAAATCCAAAAAGTGGTGGAGGTCCTGTACCCTCGTGCGGAGTATACACAAGACATTGAAGAAGCTGGATTGTGCAGGGAAGGGTTCCAGGGGTCGTTTAAGTACATGTCCATGGACCAGCTTATCGAGATTCTGTGGTTCAGTTCGACTCAAGATAATGTTGTGCAAACAGCTGGTGAGCTATGGAGGCGCATCAAGGCCGTTTCAATGGGGAGTCTGTTCGACCTACACACGGTGTGGTCCTGTAAGGTCGTGGTTGATGACATAAAGTGTCTAGGCCTTTTTGAACAACTGTTGGTTGGTGTAGTGCAGTGCTTGTGTCACAAGTCCACAGTGTTTTCTCTACAGCAGTTCAGGCAGGAACAACCTGGTCACGGCGTCCAAGGACACCAGGGCCTTGGACATTGTGTACCCCCCCCCCCCGTGTCCAACGAACACTGTGTCCAACGAACACTACCCGTTCGAACCGTATTTTTTGTGTACCTAATTAATTCGGTACATAATTAGGTACGAGACATCAGAATTGAGGTTTCAGGCCAACGGTGCGGGGGAATGAGGGGCTGTTGCAATGTATGTTGCAGAAAACTCTAAAGCAGGGTGTGGGGAAGTGGTGTCCCTCAACTACAGGACCTCTATTGCCCACTATGACCGACTCCCTACTAGCACCTGGCCGTGAGGTGCTGTACAAGCGGTACCACACTGGCGAGCTTGTACCAGCCACATTGTCCGGCTGAAGTACAGCCGAAATTGGTGCGACTATGAAAACCCATCCGCCCCTCTCAGTGCGGTGCAGTTCCATCTGCGTTCCCCTTCACCGATGTCATCAACTTGTCCCAACCGAACTCATCAAGTTGTCCCAATTGGAGGACACAGAATTTTTCAGGAAGCATGATCCTAAGTCCGACTCTGATGATGGGTCACAAACTGATACGGATGACTCAGGTGACTCCGATGATAGTAGTGGTGTTGATGACTCTGATAGTGACGATGCTCGTGAGTGTGACGTGGTTTGGGCCAAGTCAGGGCGTGGGGTGTGGGGTTTGTGCCATGTTTTTGAGGACACCCTGTACCTAACCCGTGATTTGATGGAGGACAGTGCTGTCCCATCAAAATCCGTCCGTCCCCAAGGTGAGCGACTCGGATGGGGCTGCCACTTCTGCCCGTGCCAAGAAAAGCCCCAAGCCCGGGGAGCACGTTCAGCTTTTCCGCATGAAGCGGGACCGCAACAAGGGCTTCTACTCGGAAAAGTGTTAATTGGAAGTCTCTAGCGCATTGTGCTTTGCATGGGCTGGGTATCTCGTGCACAGGGATGTGTTACCGCCGATTCACAACATTGTCGCGCGCAACGAATACTGTGTCCAACGAACACTACCTGTTTGAACCGTATTTTTTGTGTACATAATTATTCGTTGGACACGGGGGGGGGGGGGTAGCTAATTTGTTGGAATAGGGAAAATATCTCGGGGCTTCAGGTGGTGTGTCCCTATAGGGCACAGTAGCCAGACTCTGGGTGCTTAGCTTTATGTATGCGGTCCTCTTTGGCTACCTCGGGGGTGGGTGTTAGTTTTGGAGGCCGAGTCCCCATTTGTTTTTGCCCATCCCAATACCCTGCCAACAGTTTGGAGCCTGAAGTTGGGGGTCCTGTTGCAAGGTTTTTGGGCCACTAATAGGCAGCGGGTCACAGACACGTTTGTTAGTGCTCAAGTATCTAGTTGCCTTCAGGGGAGGTTTCCCGCAGTCCCATGTTTCTTGGCTGCATGGTGCAGTGTTGTCTAAGTACCCTATGACCATTGTGCACTCGGCAATGGTTTGTGTTGCGCACCGGGTTTCATCTAAGACGCTTTGGAACACGAGCTTGACTGTTTCATGGGTACCTTTTTTTCGTCAGTGTCTCCCAGAGGAGTTTTTGTTTTCGGTAAGTGATATGTGGTCATGGCCACAGAGGCATGCGGCCCAAGGGACTGTAAGTACGCCTTCTGGCAGTGGCAGCATCTGTCCCCTTGTGGCGACTAGTCGGTTGATGCTACAGCTTTGCAGCGGCTGGACCTAGCGCCACTGGTCCCAGTTGGGTGGACTGGGGGGTCTACCGGAGAGGGGGGCTATGAAAATGATGTTTATGCTTATGAAAATGATGTTCGGCCTGGTGTATGTGGCATTCTGTCGGTCGGTTACTAAGTTTGAGACAATTGAACATGCCCACTGAACTGTGCATCTGGGGATTTCTCTTGTCATATGAAGAGCATTTTGTTCTGGCTTTTGGCTTTGCAGCCTTGTACCACAGGGGGCCTGGGTCTCATTCAGCACCTGTATCCCACAGCAGGGCAGTGCAGGTGTCGTCCTTGAGCCCTGGGGCCTAGTTGGTACTCCATGATCACGCAACAACGACCCAAGGGTCCCTGAGAATTGTTGGAGGTCACCCAGGATTTGCCATTTTTCAGCCAACCCACAACAGCGCTTGAGTGCCTTGGACCAGGCAAGATTAGGCAGACCAGCCCTCTTCTGAAAGCCCCCATCTCATGCTGTGCGGGTTGCAGTCAGCCCCCACCGCCCGCCCCGACAGCGCTTCGCCTGCCGGAGATGTCTAGCTGGACATGATATGTGTTTGTGACTGTCCCCCACTTTGTCCCACAAGCTGCAGTTGCCATCCAACACTCGAGAGATCCAAGCGACCCCGGCAGACAACACCAGGTCACAAAAAAGACCCCCTTGGGACGGAATACCATTGATGAGGAAATGACTAGAAAATGATGTTGTGGGACAGGGTGTGCAGGCGGCCGTTGAACGCAGTCCGGGACAGAACCTGCAGTCCGCAATGAACCTACACTCCGGGGCTGTGGTTGTGCTACCTGGTCACCAACCAGCTTTTGTGGGGCATCTCCCAACTGCTTTCGAAAGGATGCCTCGAAATCGCTACCCAGTCGCTCCCCTACATCCGCTGCAGCTTGTGCACGCAGTCCTCCTGCACTGCGTTGCATGAACGCGCCAAGAGGATCTCCTGAGCACATGCTCGGAGGCAGGCAATCAAGCACAAGGACATTGCCTTCAGTTGAACGAGGCTTGGACGGTGATGATGGGGATATTGCGCAAAGCACACTGCTCCACCCTGAAGCCATAAGAGCAAGCCTGTGGGAACTCCTGGGAAGTCCTGGGCTCCTCTTGGCGTCATGCGAGACATCGAGGGTCAGATTATAACAAAGGCACATAGTGGATCATTCAGAACATGGAATACCACTACAGTAGGCCCGGTATCCTGTTTTGTGATACCAGTGCATGCCGGATACATCATTTTGCTTTATTAATGATGAGGAATGAGTGCAACTCAGGGGGGGAGGGTTGCTGGGCCCGGTCCATGGGTGCGATCGCCCCCCCTCTCCCCGCCTTTTAGACAGTTCGTTCAGAGTGGCAGACCTGCAGGCCCACAAGAAGAGGGCGCCTGGACATCTCGGAGGGACAATTTGGTGCGAGGGGAACGGGTACAAAACTGTTCAGTACGACGCAGTGATCATCTGCAGTCACATACGCTGTGATGCCCACCCCCTTCCCGCCCGGGTGGCCATCCCCTCATCCCCACCGTTTCGAACGAGGGTTGGTGGGTGGGTCGCCGCAGAACCGGTCCGCCCAGCCCCCCCTCCGGTGGTATGGCTCTGATTCACAGTGGAGGTGGTGGGACTTTCTGTGGGCACCGTCGTCAGGTGAACGTGCATCCGCGACACATCCGGTTTGGGATGAGTGCTGACGATCCCTGCCCCCGGACGCGAAACGGACGGGTATCTGGCACAAACCTGATGCCAGCGTCCATCTGGACGTCAGGTTTTCAACTCCAGAGGGGAGGGGGGGCTCAATAGAGCTCCCCATAAAACTGGGGATGGGGGGCTTCAGAAAAAGGGCTCAGTGGACAGGACCATTGATCAGTTATTATGGACTCTGGCGCCGAAGGCGCCGAAGCTTTCTTTCTGCATTGAAAATGGTCAAATTTTTTCCACCAAATACACACCAAATGATGATTTTTCTGAGCCCCCTCGACGCGCTGATTCCAAAAATCCCATTTTCATTTTTTGCCGATATTTGGGTCCGGGTCACCTCCAACACCTGAGGGTCAGTCTCGGTACGATTTTTTTTTGGCGGGGGGTCAATTGAGCCCTTTTTGGGGGCAGGTGGGGTCTAGCCAGAGGGTTGTATCGACCCCCCCCCCCCCCCCCGAAGTTGAAAGCCCACCCACCCTCTGCACGTCAGGAGGGCACAAGCAGAGGTCAGTCCTCTCCAACGCCGACCGTGTCCTCCTGAATTGCAGGCAACGTGTACGTCATAGTCCCCAACGCTGTGGGGCTGCTCTTCTCCGCTTTGCAGCTGATGGCCATCGTACGGTACCGCAAACCGTAGGCCTCTCCAGGCACCTCGTGGGGCCGGGCTATTTATGGCACAGCGCTGCGGTGGAGCCAGCGCTGGGCTGTCGCCAGTGGTCAGTGCCTGTGATCACGGGCGCGGTTCGTTCTGCGGGGCCGGGGAGCACCGCGCTGGTGTCGATGGCCTTCCTGGAGCGCCATAACCCCGCCTGTGCGGCGGAGGGGGGGTCCTGCGGGCCCTGGCGTAGCGGCCACAGACACAAGGGGGACGAGGGAGGGGGCGGCCCGGCTGCCTGGCCTTGGGGGCAGCTGCGCGTCGTCCTCTTCGTTGATTTCACACCCGCAACGCCGGAACGGGAGGGGGGGGCATCTGCTGCCCGTCGGGGGGGGGGGGGGGGTGGGAATCAGTGGAGCGGGGGGTTGTGCGAGCCCACTTCCTTGACGTCCCCCTCAGGGGGGGCTCTTGTGCCGGAGGCCTGAATGATGGCCTGGGGATGAGACAGACAGGGGAGGGGTGCGGATCGCCAACCAGCACGCAGAGAGGCAGAGGTGGAGGGAGAGGGCAGAGGGGGGGGGGCGGGCAAGTGAGCGAGCATCAGAGAGAGAGGGGGGGGGTCCCTGGGGGCGTGGACTCTCAGGCCACACGTGGCTGGAGCAAGCGCTAACCCCGGAATACACGACTCAACAAGATCCCACGACGCGCTGATCATTTTGAGGGATGCATCGTCTCAAAGTCCTCTGCGGGCCAGCCCCAAGCCCCCAGGGCTGCCCCTTTACATGGGCTCCGACACAAGAGCCCTATTTCCCGGTAGGGCGGTGGGGGGGGGGGCTTCAACTCTCACCCTCCTGAGGACCTCATGGGACTAGGAAGGCACTGTAGGCTAGTCCCCTGTGTGCACCCCCTTTGTTCTGCCCTGCCCACAAAGTGTTGCAGAGAAGCACTTCCGGTAAGACAACATGTGAATGACGGGCACCAGTCAAGGAGCTCCGAGCGAGAGAGGGGGGGGGCGCACTGCAAGAGGGGGTCTTGTTACTTTAGGCCTGGCGGTAGCCCGCCCACAGAAGTTGCACAAAGTGACCGACCCACTGGTAGCTGCACGTGCGGAAGGTGAGACGATAGTCACCAAAGGACTGCTGCAGAATTTACAAAATTGTGTGCCCGGGTGCAGAGCAATTGTCACAAAGAACCCAAAGACTGGGTTAAGAGTAGACTCGAAGCCTGTGAAAGGGAGCCCTTTGTACTTGAGGTGTGATGGCGCCAAGGGTCGAAGGCAGACTACGATTGCCTGGTGCCGAGAGGCCATTTGCCTCTGTCCATCTATCCCCTTGAAAAAGGTGGTGTGGGGGGGGAGGGCTGCATGAGAAACTTCATTCTAGGTCCGCCCCCCCCCATTGTCTCCTACGATGGTCACTGGTTGGCCTCCATCCCTAGTTGGTAGTATTAAACGGTCGTCCCTCCCTCCACTTCCAGACTTTGTCCTTCTAGCTCCGTTTTTGACAAGATAGCCATCAAAGTGTGCAGAATTGCAAATATGATGCATCTCATGATCCTTCTAAGCAGAAACAAAATGCAGCAAAAAAACTAAAATCAATCCTGTGGCAGAGCCTACAGGTTGGAGACCGTGTTTAGAAACACAATCCCAACAGTATTCTGGTCGTGTATACTTTGGGTTGGGCTTTCAATGACACCCACTTGAGGCGCGCCTTTGTCCTCATGCCCTCTCAGCCACCCTTTTGCCCTCTTTTTGGTCCCTTTGCCATCTTTGCCGTCACCCATCAATTTTACGCCATCTCTTCAGGGTCCAAGCTTTTTTTTTTAGATGCGAAATCTTATTTTTTAGCACTTATCTTTTTTTTTTGGCATATAAAAAAAAACGATTTCGCGCTAAAAAAAAGATTCCGCGCTAAAAAAAAAGATTCCGCGCTAAAAAGAAAGATTCCGTGCCAAAAAAGGATTCCGCGCTAAAAAAAAGATTTTTAGATGATCATCATGTATCTCTCAAAAAGCTGCACAGGGGGGGGTTACAAGGAGTGCTACTGCATCAAGCCAACCCCTGCCCATGTTCACAATTTCATACAGTAGGGGAACCTGGGTTTCAGGACTGACCCAATATGCACCCAGTGGCCCTCTTTCCTTGTTCCCTGGTGCATGCAGTGAGGAGGTACCATATGCAGGGATGTCATGAATGTGGAAGGTTTTGGGTGCACTACGCAGAACTTGTGTTTCACAACAGGGGTGTCCCTTTTGAGCTGGGGGACCTATGCAGAGAGTTCATCGGAGAGGATCACAAGTAATGTCTGAATGTTGTAAAGTAGGGTACTCAGCCACCTTGGCCAGAGCCCATGTGCACAATTTCATCTGCTCAGAGAACAGGGGTTTTCCTTCGCTGGGGTACCTATGCAGAGAGGTCATTTGAACGGATCATAGGTAATGCCTGGATTTTGTAAAGTAGGGCACTCAGCCATGTTGGCCAGAGCCCAGGGGCACAATTTCAAGTTTCAGTGGAACCGACGTCTCAAGATCGAGGAAGGGACTACATGCTGGTAGCTGGAGCAAATGTCTCACTCCTACCCCCCTGCCCCCCTTTCCTTCTTGCCTTTCACACCCATGCTTGACAATTTGCTGCACTGATTGCCCCCCTTTCACTCCAGTGTTTACAACCCATGCATTGCAAAGCCTCAAATGGCGACAAAGTGTGTGCAGTGTTCACTCACCACTTGCGGTCAGGGGACAAGGGTTATTTGCCTTGGGGTAAGGTGCTCGCGGTGGAGGGCTCTGAGTGCACGATCAAGTGGCAGATTGATAAGAAACCCACTTCTCATTCCATTGCAGATGTGTTTCTTACTGAGGCAGCTGCATGGGCTGCTTTTCATAGCGTTCCAAGTTCTGGTAGTGCATCAGAGGCCCCTTTGTATCCAGACTCTGACCACGAAGCTACAGACCCAAAAACGTCCCTGCGCTCAGCTGCACAGATGAATACCCAGCCAGGGACATCGCAAAGCCGTGAAGCCTTGTACATCAACAGGAAACGTTTCGAGGTGCCCATGGGGTACACTGGTAACCTGTGCAACGACCAACGGAGATGTGATGAGTTGTGGGAGGTCATTGTAGATGACAGGCGCAAGTCTTCTGAGATCCGCCTTTCACCTGCGAACCAGGCTCGCGCAGAGGCCTTTGAGAAATTGACGGGCCAGAAGTTTTCCAGAGAGCAGCGTGTCTTTCTGCGGGTGTGTGGTCACTACATGGAAGAGGAATGACAGTGATCCCCACTGTTTGCCTGTCCACACAAGCAGTGTGTCGTAGTTGCTGAGTGGGGAGTCTTTTCAGATGCAGAGTGATCCAGCCAGGTTTTTTCTCTCATTTCTTCTGCAATGCAACGTGCCACCCACCTTCCTGTGCATTGCTGCAGTGTCTGACAGCCACGGTCATCAACTCCTGGGACATTTGCATCCCAACACATCCGTTTCTGCATTGTATGCTCATTTTTTCGAGCTTTGGCAGTCTGCCCAGTCAGTCCCAAGTTCCAGATTCCTTGCTCAGACTTTGCTCCGAGGGAGATTTTCTCACTGTTTTTTCTGCTCATTTCTTCCGCAGTGCATTGTGCCACCCACGTGCCTGTGCTGCAGTGTCTGCCAGCCATAGTGATCAACTCCTGAGAACCCTGCATTCAACACATCCGTTCCTGCATTATATGCTGATTTTCTGCAGCTTTTGCTGTCTGCCCAGTCAGTCCCAACGTTCAGATTCCTTGCTCAGACTTTGTTTAGAGGCATTATTCGGTGCACAAAGCCGAGTAGTATTGTCTCATAGAGGTTGTTTTTAAGCATTACTCAGTGGGTGCACAATTTTGCCCATAATTTCATGCTCAAGTTTTGCTCTTTCCAAATATCTTCAGATGGCCGTCAACATGGACGGTTGGCATTCTTTGCCGTTCTTTGCTTTGTGCTTTGTTTTTCAGGGTTTGCTAAGGAATGTGATGATTGTTCCGGTCGGGTGCCCCTAGGAGCTGCATTTCTGCCTCCCCTCCCCACCCCCGGCTTTGTTTTCTTTTAGTTTCACCAAAATCTCACTTTTTACCTGGAAATCTAAAAAAAAAAGATTCTGCTTTTTTGACGGTTTTAAACGTGCGAATGACTTTTTTTTAGATTTAGGGTTTTGTTGGAATCTTATTTTTTAGATGTGAAATCTTTGCTTTGAGATGTTTTTGCTCATTTTTAAGCTGTTTTTGCTCATTTTTTAGCTGTTTTTACTTAAATTTTAGCTTTTTTCTTAAATTTTAGCGCATCTAAAAAAATGATTTTGCATCTGAAAAAAATTACCCCTCTCTGCAGCCCACAGTTCCATAGCAATGGCTTTTGCGGTGAATATCAAAGCAGAGGGTTTTGTTCGGTCCATACTGAGCTATTGTGCCTCCCCAACAATGATGTGTGCTTCTGCCTCATCAAAAGGCAGGTCAAAAGAAGCATTCTTCCAAGATATAGAAGTCACTGCAGCACACGAAGGGTGCGGGCGCAACCCATCCAAATAGTGCTCCACATTTGTACAACTCCTGCAGCTTTGGTGGGTTTTTACTTTGGTTTGCTGAATTTCGGTTGCTTTTGAGATGCCGGTTTGAACCTACCTGTGCGGCAAGATATGACCGAATCATTGGTGGCCAAATGTGGTTCTTTTGCTTGCTGTCACCTCCCATTTCAACTGGTTGCCAAGATTCAACTCTGAGATGCAGCACGCAACGAAGCAGGTTCCCACTCCGTTCTGGTATGGATCATGGTAGGCACATCATATATCTGTGTTTGACGCATTTGTCCACTTGGCACATGGATTATTTATCACTGATGGTGTTCCATGATTGCTAATGTGCCTGTCGGTTCCGTTGGCTCTACAATTGTGGAATGTTGTCCATTATCGTAGTTTCATTCTCGCATTGGAATTGTTTAACGGAATTGCACACTCTGTTAGATCTAGCCGCTCTATGAAAACATCGGCGGTGATTTATGCATGTTTCGCGGTGATTTCCATTCCGCTGCCAATTTTTTTTTTGTGAATGGCATTCTTCGGGTACCAGTTTGGTTTTCAAAAACCTTAAGGGCTTGACTAAGACTCTTGTCTCTTCCAAACTAAATACCGGTTCCGGGTCTGGTCGCGTGATTGCCAGAAAAAAGACTTAAATCAATACCACTGCCAAAAATCCCAAAGTATGCGATTTTTTATCATTGCGGATGATCCCCGAGGGCATGCTCTATCTGGTGAACTCCATCCCCCGGGCCGGGGGTTTAACACCGTTTTTTGCAGGCATTACAACTATCAAGAATGACTTCGATAACTACGACCAGCACGTGATCCATTCACTCCTCAGTATAGCGGCTCAGCTGTGTTTGCGCTTAATTCTCTTCAAACCCAATCAGACCTGCAGGCTGGTTCAAGTCATTTTCCAAGGAAACTAGAACCCGGACCGAGCAAGTCGGCTACGAAGACTGCTGTGCACAACAACAATTCTTTGATCAATCTTGCTTCCTTTACTTTGGATAGCCATGAGCTGTTCCAAAGAAAATCGCCACACACGAAGAATGCAAAAGCAACTGAGTTCTCTGTCCCTACGCACGATGCAACGGGAGAAGTCGACGTCAAGTCATCTGAAATCCCGTCCACTCAGGACACTAACGAAAAGGTCGGAGCCAAACAAAACAACATCATAGCTCTTTTCCAGCTAACGCCGCTTTCACAGAGTTCAAAATAGAAGACTCGGAAGCCAACCGAGTTCGCCGTATGTACACACGTCTTGTGGTCTGACCTGGGTGAGTGGAATTTGGATGTAGATGACGGAGTCAAGCAAGATGACACCGTAACTGCGTGTTTCCTCTCTTTGTAAAAACGAGAGGAACTGAGCTACACGCCCAGCGCTACCAGCCGAGGAAGCACCGGCAGCAGCTTTCTATCCTACCTGTACGACCTGCATGCGGAAAAGGCAGCCGAACTATTCGGAGCTGCCAGCGAGCAGCAGTAGACCGGTGGTTCCGGTGATGAGGAAGGAAGTGGAGAGTGGTATGTGCCAGGCGGGTCGACCACGGCGCTCAAATTACGGCTCACCAAGACGCTGGCGAAATCTGCGAGATTACCGACGGAAGTGCAACCTCGAGCAACGGAAGTGTGTGCTGCGAGAGGACTGGCAAACTATAAGTGGGCCGCATTCTATATGCCCAGCCTATGGCAGAGCCGTTGATCACACGCTTGGAGTGTATACGACTACAAGGACGCTAGTACTCAATGGAGACCTGTAATTGGGAGTAACCTTTGGTTGCTTTATTTCCTATATAAACTTTTTGTTCACAATTTTTTTGCTTGTACACTGGTTCACGGGCATGGTGACGATCTCAGCGCCATGCATTAGGCCACAAAATCTCCGACAGACCTTGGGAGCAAGTACGACACCTTTGGCATCTGAAGTGTTAAAAGTCCATCAATGAGCAACAATTTCTCAAAATATTTGTTTCGTATGGAGCAATGGTATTATTCTTTATTGGACTTTTAGTTGGGACATTGGGGGAAGTTTTTATCCATGGAGCTTGATCACTTCCAATATGGGTGAAAGACACTTAATGGCTTAACTTTAATTCAAAAGAGGGTTTATCTATTGTATCATATGCCATGAGTTATTGTTTGTTATTCCATTGTTTCTTCTTTGAACACTATTTGTAATATAGCACAGCATGGGCATTGGCCTTTGCTTTATCTTTTTTTTTGGGCTAGTCTCATTGAGAGTGAGCTGTTCAGTAATCTGCATTTTTCGCCAACATATGGTCGTTTCACAGAAAGAGAATATGATTGTCAGACTCAGCATAAAATTCCGCATCTATATAGTGGTCATAAGACTATTTCATTTTTTGACCATTTTTGCCCCGTGAGCGCGCCGCTTCCACTATGGGCGATTCCTATTGAGTCCTGAGGTCAGCAGGGAAGTTCCTACTGAGTTCTGCAGACATGAATTAATTATTTCCTTAGCTACAGAAAATTCTTGGAAGACATTTAAAGTGATTTTCTATCTTTTTTTATCATTGAGAAACCGTTTTTCTAGCGTCTGTTTGACTATCTTTGCAGGAAGCCTGAATTCTGTGATATACCATTTTTGCCTTGACCTGAAGTCACTGTTCACTGTTGCAGAGTGCAGACTTAAGTCGCTTTGAAAATCCTGAGTCCTCCTGATGCATATGTGCATGCATACGAGCAAACACGAGGCCCAACATCACCCATTGTTTGTCTGTACATTGTACAGCCCCATCAAGTTCTTTTTTTATTTTATTGATCCCAGTTCTGCTCGTCTTGGAGTCTTGGTCTGGTTTTATTTTCCACCGAAATCTTTGAGTACCTGAAATGGAGCAGGAGCAAACACCAAAGCAAGTGCAACCAGAGGATACTGAGACTATTCAAATAGAGGAACGAGATGCAAAGCGGGAATTTAACAGTGGTAGCAGAGGTATGGATGCTACTGTGCACGATATCGACCCCACACGTCGAAGCGTCGATCTCGCGAGTTCTAGCAAAGTCGACGGTCAACAAGCGTCAGTGGGGTCTTTCGTTCACGGCGCACAAGAAGACGATGGGGCGAATCAAGAAAGGCAACCTTTATCTCAATCATATGAAAGTTATCAACCCATGGGAAAACAAGAATTGGATTCTATTGGTGATCCTTATGCTTTATTATTGCCTGGCTTGGTTGAACGCGAGCGTGTCTTACGCGTCGAAGAAGAGAACATGCAGAATTTCCTTTATTTACAAGAGACGCTGGTTTTCAGCAAGACCGCAGCTTCAATTCAAGAGAGCGACGCGCGCAGACACTTGACCAGTTCGATTTCAGGTATGAGTTCGCTGAGTTTCCCGTCAGGATCTACTTCGACACCTGTTCCTTTCAGTCTGCCGACCATTATTCTCGAACCTACGTCGTCACCAAAGGATCATTGTTCAAGAGACGATCACAGAGTACCTGTTTGGACGTCGAGTTCCGAAGTTGGGCATGATTTCTCTGAAGGTTCTTACGAATTACCTGAGACGAAATTTGCAAAGGAGCTAAAAGATGAAATTGGTGAGCTGACAGAGGAAGAGCACGAAGAAATGATCGGCTGGCTGGAAGACTATTTATTGACGGATCTCAAGGAGAAAATGAAGCACAAAGCTACCGAAGTATGAGACAAGCGTACAGGTAAGACACTTAAGGGAAAATCCACAGTTGAGTTCCACAAGACACTCTCTGACGATTCTGAGGAAGAAATCCTGGAAACGGATGACCCACTTCTTTCAAAGGTGCTCCAGCGCATTGATCGGATGAACGAGAAGATCGCTAAGACATCCGAAGACGTTCGGCGTATGCCAACCTCCAGTCATTCACCACCTACTAAGAAAAGTCCCTTTGTTACGCGAGAATCATCGGCTTTTGCCACGCTCACAGACATATGTGGAGGTGTGAACAAATATGAGTGGTCGGATGACAGCGAAGAGGATAAGACTAACCCGCTGATAATGGAAATTCCACCGTTCGATGGGCGCAACGTTGAGAAGTATGCAGAAAAATTTGGAAGATACCTGGTGCTCACTGGCAAGGCCAAAGCCAAAGATCGGGTGAAAGCTAACCTCATCGTTCGGGGCATCAAGGATCCTGAACTTCAAGAAAGAGTCTCCAAATTGCTCAAAACAGCCACAAGCTTTGAGGACTTTCTGAAAAAGCTCCAAGACCTCTATCCTACGCTTGAGACGGACCTCTAGATTCTGGGTGAGATTTCGAAGGTGTCCCATTTACCCTACGACCCGAAACCGGAGCAAGTGGTCAAATTGTTTGAAACTGTAATGGGTTTGTACGCCGTAACTCTCAGCAAGCACAGGCAATGAACTCGGAACTCATAGAATCTCGTGTGAGATTATAGTACGCCTGTAAACACAGAATTAGATACTATAATCTCATAACAAAAGCAATTTACAGTCAATGCCTGTGCTAATACAATCCCATTGGGGTTTCCCTGTTACGCGTATTCGATACGGCAGGATACGGCAGGATACGGCACGATACGGCAGGATACGGCAGGATACGGCAGGATACGGCAGGATACGGCAGGATACGGCAGGATACGGCAGGATACGGCAGGATACGGCAGGATACGGCAGGATACGGCAGGATACGCAGGATACGGCAGGATACGGCAGGATACGGCAGGATACGGCAGATACGGCAGGATACGGCAGGATACGGCAGGATACGGCAGGATACGACAGGGTGCAAAATATCTGCTTTTTTGAACTACGAAAACAATCATTTTGCGTTCATTCAGCGTTCGGTGGTATTTCATACTGTTCTTGCATGCCTATTGTGACTTTCCCGGCTGACAACCCGCTTCATGTACACCATTTAATTCGTTTCAAAAAAGAAGAAGATTGCTACCTGCTTCCTGAGCTTGGTGGTATTTCATCCTAATCCTGCGTGCCCATTGTGCCGTTTCTGTTTAGGTTGACAACCCGCCTTGCTGCACACCAGTTCTCGGTTTTGAAAAAGAAAATGATTGCTACGTGATTGCGTACGAAACACTTCCTGTGCCCCAAAACACAATACGCAGGAGCATAAAAAAAGACCATCACATCATTGCAGCCTGTACTATTATGGTTATAGACTTTTGGTGTACCTCTGCTCCATGTTATGTAGGTTACAGCAGAAAATGAACAGGCCGGCAAGGAAGTCGTAGTTATACGGGCGCCCGGGAGCCTCATCACGGCCGTTCCAGAATCGCCACTTCTTAACATTGCTGAAAACATTCTCCACTAGATGACGGCCTTCATTGATCATCTGGTTGTAATGCACCATGAACCAGGTCAATCGGCCATCCCCCCCGGCCACACGGCAGAACATGTTGTCCGCAGTGCTGTAGTGACAGTCAGCGAGGCGGAAGTCAGGCCGAGGACCATTAAAGTTCCAGGGAATGGATGCATCCATGTCCGCCGTCATCTCAGCATCGGTGGCACGGGGCGGATACCACCACGAGCAGGCAATGATCTCGCGCCCCCAGTTGATCATGGCATTAAACACGAGCGCATGCCCGCGGTAAGTGGGTTTGTCGTACCAGAACAGCTCCCGGTCTACCGGGTGCGAAGGTGACTGCATGGCCACATGCGTGCTATCGACAATAGCAGACACATGGCGGTGAATTGGATGACTGTGTTGGTGGAATTCCCATCGGAATCAACAGCGGAAAAAAAATTCTAATAGTGCTAATATACCTAATGAGTAACATTCTTCTTTCATTGTCTCAGATATGTGCTGTCTATGAAATCAACAGTGAGGGCAACGAAGCAATCCATGGCTCTTGGCGGGAACGGTGTTTGATGGTCCTCCACTCTTAAGGAGTGTCAGTGAAGCGCTGCCATCCATGATTCTTGCGAGCCGGGCCAAGTGATGTGAAAGGTGCCTGATGGTCCTCCACTCTTAATGAGTCTCAGTGCGGCGGATGACGGCACCGCCAACAATGCGACAAAGGTGGTACACGCTTCAACCCCTCTGTGCAGGGCATCCATCATATGAGGCGACGCCGCGACAAGGGTTTACGCTATGGTTCACGCTTCCACCCCTGTGTGCAGGGCGTCCAACGTGAGGCGACGCCGCTACAAGAGTTCACGCTGTGGTACACGCTTCCACCCCTCTGTGCAGGGCGTCCATCATATGAGGCGACGCCGTGACAAGGGTTCACGCTGTGGTTCACGCTTCCACCCCTGTGTGCAGGGCGTCCAACGTGAGGCGACGCCGCTACAAGAGTTCACGCTGTGGTACACGCTTCCACCCCTCTGTGCAGGGCGTCCAACATGAGGCGTGTGCGTGGGCAGAGAACTACGGATTCATTCAAAAGATTGTTGCTTTGCATCTTCAGCCGCACTGGCAGAAACTTCACGCGCATTTGCGAGGTGCTGCCCAACGAGTACACGCCTCAATGGATAGCGGCGCGCATTGGGCCGCATGGACATGGTGACGCGTTCCCGTGGGGGGCCGGCCACGGGACGCTGCGGTGACACGCACAGGTGAGCAGGCAGGCAAAGCACTACGCTCACAAGGGCATCAATACGCTCGTGTCATGTGACAAAGCGTTTCAGGATCCTTGCCACTCTGCAACAAGGGAACGAAAATATGTACAGCAACACATCAGGATATGTACACATGGGGTTAAGACTGGACTGGGGTAAGGGCATCACAGGACAATAGACACTCAGTCCCAACTCATATCCCAATCCCAGGTCCGACCCTCCCAGTGGCTGGTGGGGGCGGGGGCTCAAACACAACCCATGCCCTGCTCAGTCCGGACCCTGAAACCCTGCCAATGGGAGAGGCGTCCCGCCCAGCCACAGGCGAGTTCCTGGGAACCAAGGAACTCCAAGGCCAGCCGACAGTGGCTCCCTATGCTCCCTTAACGGCAGGTCCCAACTCCTCTCTGAGCCCGAGATATGGCCCCGCCATTATCACCCAGGAGTTGGTAGCTGAAAATGGGCTGTTTCAGCCCAAGCTGAAATTAACTCAAAAATCCCCGAAATTGACCCCTCGTCCGGACCCGCCAGAGGTAGGGACGAGGCAACTGACCCTATGCCCTTTGAGTACAAACTCCCTGGAGCCCTCACCCAACCTGGTTCCCTCTGAGGTCCCGGCATCAGGGCAACACGGATGAGTCAAGTGGGGTCATGATGCCAAAATCACCAAAATTGGCGTCATTCCCACGCGCGGCTCGCCCGGCCAAGGTAAGGCCAATGGCTCACAGGGTAGGAGGCAGGACCTAGGACTTATATCTGAGTGTACAACTTGGAATTAGGTCCGGGCTCCCTGTGGGCTTAGAGAAATGGGGCCGCCAGTTGACCACACGGAAGGGGGAAATTGGGGTCCCAAAAGGGGGTCATTTTGGCTGCCTGAAATGAGCCAAAATCTGGGGTGCTCCCAATAGTATTTCTCCACGCCGGCTTGGAGATCGGATCCGCCATTCCATACGCGATCCACCGGGAGTCCAACAGAGACTCCCATGCCCTTGGCTCTCAAAGATCTCCATACCACTCGGCGTGGTGACGATCCCAATTGGGCCCACAAATGCCAAAATGGTAAAATTGCCCACACTCACTTTGGGCTAGCGCTTTAACGAAGGTTGCTCCGCTTCGCCCACGTGGTGTGTGAACCATGGGGACCATTATGCATAACACCCATGTCATATATGGTCCATTGGTCCATGCGTCCGGCGTGCACGGGTGGGCTCAACATAGTGCACGGCGGGCAGCAAAAGTGGAAAATTGCTCAAAATGGCCAAAAATGCGCACACTCATGGTTAGGGCAAATGAGGCACATGCCCGACTCGGACCGGAGTATGCCATAGGATTGGTATCAAGTCATATGTGTCCAACATATCTTTTGGGCGTCGCCCAACTCCTCCGGTATTGGGAATGGCAGGGTCGCCAAGTGAGCCCATGATTTGGGATAGTCCCAAATCGCCAACATCGCGGCCACGGTATGCCAAGCCAAAGAGGAGTTATTCGCCGGGTCCAAGATATGTTGGGCACCGAAGTATGTACCCTCATAACATACTTGAGTCATGATGTCAATTGAGCGCAACGTTGAGATACACGGTCACCACTTGACATCATGACGGGCCAAAAACGGCAAAATTGGCACAAAGACACACAAAAGTGCATTGAAAGGTGCACAATTATATTATAATATCTTTGGCTTGGATCGTGCAATCAACTAATCCTTCTAAACATAATGACTTGACACCAATGACCTTCGATCCCACATATGTGCTCCACTTGGGGCGCCTTGAAAGGTTACGAGCGCTACTTCCCAAGTGGGCACATGAAAATATGGAAAATTGCAATACACACACCTTGCTCCCAACGCATCGCTTCGGGATCACCACACAAGCTTCCCTTCACGAAGGTTAGGCTTGCAATTGACCGTAGGGAGTGTGGAGAGGGGGCTTGCACAATATGAGGTCGATTGGCGGGTTTGGCTTGGAGCGATGGACCCGCCAAATGGGCATGCAACACAACACAAGGCACATACTCCATATTGCCCAAAAAGGTAGCTCCCCCCACGATATGTCATGCCCCTCCAAGGGCATAACTTTGTGTCAATCGCTCATAGGAACTCAAGGAGAGTTCCTATGCAACACCAACACTTGCGCGCTACACTCGAAAGTTATCTTAACGCACGCAATGTCATGGCCAAAGAGTTATAACGCAAACTCTACCCCCTTGACCATGATCCATTACACTAGTGCGCACGTGTGGAAACGCAAGGCACATGATGCTTCCTAAATTACGTCGGGAGTATTGTGAATACATCCCACGTTTCCTTATTGTCAATACTCGCAAGCAGCACGAGATATGACCTTCACAAGTGGCCTCACGAATCAACTTTGTTTTGCCCATATCTTTAAGACAAATGGAGGGCAGGATAAAAGGAAAGTTGATTCGTGCATAGGGAAGCACGTAGGTCCACTCGAAAGAGGTCAAATCAAGTGCGGGGATGTCGAAGTCGAAAATCCGATTTCGACATCCTGAAAAATTCGGATTAAGGTTGCGAGTGTAAGATGTGAAAGTTGCGGGAGCATCCATGCAGTTCCTGAAGGCTTTGGAGCCTTCGTGACGGATTGCGTTAAAATTTCCATTATAAGCAGTTAAACTGGCGGTTACGGTAAAGTCGCGATCCAACCGCCAGCAGTCAAAACAGTGAATATCAGAACGGAAGCGTAAAATTTGACGGAAACAATATGAAAATAAAACCCTGTTGATTCCTGATGTTCTGATATACAAATCCCCGCTGGCGGTGCATCGGTTGCCGATGCGGGGCTTTACGGCACGGAACGGAGCGTCAACGGGCGTCTTCCCTTCCGTACATGGGGTTAGTGGACCGGAGACCGGTTGTATGCCGTAACCTAGCCATGGGGTTGGTACACTTTCTGAGTGTCTATTTTTTTTCGATTGACCCTCAGCATTTTGTTGATGGATCCACCAGTAGTCCAGGCTATTCGGTGATTGGAGAAAATCCTGGGCTGTTCAAGTTCTGGAGCCTTTCCCGCAGTTTTCAAATCATCATCTCAATTCCCGAGTTCAAATCCACGCTCGCAATCTTTCAATTGACGCCAAGCCACCTTTTCGTTCATCCCGAAAACACCATGAATTTCACCCTATTTGGAAGCTCCAAAGCCGCCGATGATGGCCTTTCAACGCTATTCAACTATTCTCCGTCACACCTCTTTCAAAAGCACCAAGCCTCAAATTCGCCGTTGCAAACACGCTTTCCGTCACGCCAACTTGAAGCCATTGAAGGCAAAATATTTGACACACGCCAACGCATTTTCGTTCCCGAAGTCTACCGCCGACTACAAGACTACTCCGAGTTTTACCTGGATGTGGAAGGCACCGATATTCAATCCGCCTTCGTTGGGAGCAACTCCACGGAAATTCTAGATCGAGGTAGGGTCTCTTCCGTTGCGCACAATAACTACAACGAGCTCGAAAAGCTTTTGTTCAAGCACAAGCGTTTCTACCTAAAGCCGTATGAGTTGGACTATTCCCAAGCCGAAGCCAAGGAGTCTCCACCCACCGCCACCCCGTGGGCTAAACAATTAAGAACCGTGCTAGATAAAGCCAAAGAAGAGAACAAAGACCTCAAAGGATGGTTCGTTATTCCGGCGTGGGACGCTCAAGTGGTTGCCGCCACCTTTCGCATGCTAGGCTCAACTTCCGCCCTTTTTCCTCTTCTTCCGTACATTTCTAGCGTGATATGTATGCACGGGGCGCAACTCCGGGACGCCTACAAGGTCAAAAGGGACGGCAAAGACTCCTACGAGTTCCGCACGAGCGGCCATCAAACGATGCCGTATGTTGCCTTGCTCCTAAACACCTCTTCCTTTGACGGGTGCCGATATGAAGACATCAATTTTAAGTTTGAACCTTTCCGCTTCGCCGCCAAGCACGCCCATCCAACGGTGCGAGACCTCCAGTTGCACAAAACACTACGTTTTGAGGTGAGCATAGAATTCCTTGATCACATTGAGCCTTCGCCGCCGGAAGAGAGAGATAAAACTAAACCAAGGCAACGCAAAATTGGAGACGCCCGTGCTTTCATGAAGTTAATGAACGAAATGTTTGTCCCCGCGCTAGCGAACGTATCGGTGAACACCAAAAATGCCTACTACCCGTTTGGCCACATAGTCCCTTCCGAGAGCCCGCATTGGGCCTACTACCGGTTTGATTGGGAACTCCCATCTCGCTTTGCCGACGAGCTCATGTTTAAGGTCCGAGAGTGCGCCCAATTCCTCACCGGAGAACTCCTTGCAATGGACATGCACGCTTTGCCGACTACCGAAGTGTATCGAGCCGTGATCGCTAGGGACCGAAAGGAAAGAAACAAAGACCTACAAGCTCCGGAAATGCTCACCATGATGATCGCCAACCTGCCCGGTGGACGGGGCGCCTCACCGCCCCTAGGAGCGATGTTCCGGTCTAAAGATTCCTTGGTCGTGGCGATTGACACCACTCACGCGCCGTGCGACGTCATGAAGACCGGTGTCCAAACGTTAGCTATCCGCTTCTTCCACTCATGCGGCATTGTCCTCTTTCATGGCATAGATGGGCAATTAGTGCGGTTCTCGTCACGATCCGACGGCAACGCGAGGTCCGCGCCTTCGGGCGCCCCCGAGCGAGCCCACGCGACGCCGGCCCCGCCCTCATACGACTCATCTAAGGCCCCGAAGACCGCCGTGCTCCTAGTGGCCCCAAGATCGGCGCACGCTCTCGACTTGCGCGTCCAAGCGGGGTTTCTTGGCCCGTACGTGTCGTTCGAGCCCACGCGGCCTCCCTACGAACACCAACAAGCCTACCTCGTGGTCTACGAAAAGGGGGAATCCGCGCTGCTAGCGCATGATTTCAAATATGGAGACGCTGCCTTTGCCCCACTACACCGCAACCTCATCGCCCTCGAGAAGATCCTCCCCGCTCAAGACCCGGATGTGGCCGAGCACGAGCAACCCATAGTGCAGCGCCTCCAAGCGGGAGCCGCCTTGGGGTCCACGGCCTTCGTGTCCCAACTTGTCACCGCCCTTCGTGAAAGGCCCGCTACGGGGCTGACTGAGCGCATCAGCGAGTGGAACGCGGCACCGGAGGACGCCGGCGCCGCTACGCCAACGCCGGGACCAAGCCGCATCGAAGAGATGTCCGAGACCAGCGTCCCGCTGCTTGCTCCACTAGGAGGCGAGGCGACCACCCTCCTACCCCCCGACCACGGTGCCCCCACCCCCACCTCAGATATTCAAATCGACCCCCGCCTCCCCGCTGGTTTTTATTACGTCCGCGACGTATTCTCCGAAAGCCAAGAGGAAACGGTAAAAAAGATTCTCCACGACAACACGTGGGAGAAGTACCACGGGCGCTCAGTCCAACACTTCGGCCACGCATACCTCGGCCCGAGCAAAGTCGCCGCCACGTCCCCCATCCCGGAAGAGTTTTCCTCCATCCTCCAAACCTACACTGCCGCGCTGGAGCGGCTAGGCCTCTCACACCCTCCTCCCAACCAAATCACGGGCACAATGTATCTCCCGGGAGAGGGCATCGGCTACCACGGGGACGACCCCTTGCTAGGCGACCCAGTGTCCATTTTTGGTTCCCAATCGAACACCACAATGTTTTTTAAGAACCCCTCCAACGGGGACTCCTTTCGCATCCGCCTGTTTGCCCGCTCTCTCCTGGTCCTCACGGGGGCCGCACGCCATGAGTGGCACCACGGTATACCTCGACGGAGAGAAGACGAAGTGTTTGGGCTAACCGTCCCTCGTACCGTCCCTCGCCTCGCTCTAATCCTCCGACACATACCACAGGCAAGCTAACCCACGAAAGCCAGAGGGCCGGGTACCCGCCTCCTGCACTGTCCAGCCCCCTCTACCTGAACACAAAAGGGCCAGGATTCAGTGAACCACCGGCCCAGTCACGGCTTCCACCATCACAGGCAAGGGGCTAGACGACGAGCTCACCTCGGCCGGGATACCGGCCGACCAAATTCAGCACTTTCTTTGCCTTAGCCAGCCCAGCCAGCCCGGCTCCCCAATGCCCCCCCAGCCCCCCCCTATCCCGCCCCCCCCGAGATCCAAAACGCGCCTACGGAAGGGTTACCAACGGCCTCACCGCCCCCCCATACCCCTCCCTTCAGAACTGCGTTTTCTATCCCACAACTTGCAGAAGAAACCCATAGTGAGCAGCCAAATTCTCCGACACCTCAAGAACGACTTCGACATCCTCTTCCTCCAAGAAATCAATCACGCCCCCATCCTCCCCCACGTATACGCCTACGGTTCGGGCACTAAAGCCACCATCGTTTCGAATATCAGCCAAGACAAACACTCCAGAGGCGAGCATGGTTCCGTCTTGGTCTGTTCCCCCCGGCTCTCCCGCTTCGTTACCCCCCTTCCCCGACTAGATACAGAAGGGATGCTGGCGGCAGCCGTTCTCACTCTCCCGGGGGCCCCGCCCACCTTGCTGGTCTCGGTATACGCCCCAAGCACGGACGTCCACCGCTCAAAAATTGAAAACATCCTACGGCCACTCATGCATCAGTATCCTAGCCACGTCCTCGGTGGGGACACCAATTGCATAATGTGCCCTGAACTAGACGGATCGAACCTCCAAACGGACAACGAATGGCCGTGGCTTCGCAGACAGATCACGAGCGACCCGCCGCGCCTCATCGATACCTTTCGGCACTTTCACCCGACCGAGCGGTCCTTCTCCCGATACCCCACCCCGTACAGGGCAAGCAGTAGCCGCCTTGACCATATTTTGCTCTCCCCGGCGGCCTCGGAATTTTTTGCCCCCACCTCTGCAACCATCCAAACTGACGACAAAACGTCAGACCACCACCCAGTCACGTACACCTCTCAAGTCCCCCCTCACCCTTTTACCGAAGCTCCCACAACTAAGAGGAAAGTTTTCCGAAAACTGACGGAGCGGGAACGCTCCAAGCACCACGACTCCCTTGCCCCCCTGGCGCGGTGGTGCGAGTCTACCCTCCCCCGCTTTGAGTCCTTGTCCTCGGCGGACATCGAGCTTTTCACAGACGTCGTGCTGGAGGAAGTGGCGACCAGCTACCACAGTATCACCACGCCGTCACGCCCTACCTCCTCGGCTCTGGTAAAGAAAATCAAAGAGTCCCTGCAAACCCTGCCCCCCCCCAGCCATCCCAACTACCCCGCTTCCATGGACACGCTCAACAAACTCGTCAAGGAGTGGGAAACCAAAGTGAACAAGGCCGCAACCACCAAAATCCATCGGTGCCTAGTGAGGAAAACTAGGATCAAACGCACCATCAACGAGGCGCTCAACCCCGTGGAACGAGGTGAAATAACGCTGAAGCGCCCGGGCACCACACAGCTCGTCTCCACCCCCAAAGAAGTGGGCTCTATTTTCTCTTCTACACTCCTCACCCTGGGGGGCAGCCTCGAATACGCACCGCCGAACACTCTAGTGGATCGCTTACTCGCACACTCCCCCGCCTGCCCCGAACCCACAAAACACGGCCTCCTCCCTGACATTACCTGGGAATCGTTACGCAACACGCTTAAGAGGTCCAAGCCCAACAAGGCGGGGGGGCGGGACTTCACAAACAACTACACTTTGCACATCTCCCCCCCCCCTATCCAACAATTCATTTGGAAGGTATGCAACTACTACCTCCACCGGCCGTTGCCCGAGAAATGGCTCGAAGCCAACATTATCTTGCTTTTTAAGAAAGGGGACGTGATGAACCCGGTAAATTACAGGCCTATAGCCTTGCTGAACAGCGTTTACAAAATAATTGCAACACACGCCAACCGAGAGCTACTGGCAGCGGCCATTGAACATTCCATCATACACCCCACCCAGTTCGGCGGGCTTCCGAACCGCAGATGCCAGGACCACATTTTCAACCTCTTATCCACGTTTCGGGAATCGGTCGGTAGCTACAGCCTCTACATTGATTTCAATAAGGCTTTTAACTCCGTCCCCCACACCACCCTCTTCACAGTTCTATCCCGCCTGAACTTTCCTACGCCCCTTGTAAACCTCATTCAATCCTTGTACCGTGCCCCTCGCGACTTCCCAGTGGTGTCAGGTCAAACCCACTCCTCACACCTGCAAACCAGAGGCGTTCGGCAAGGATGCCCCATGTCACCAATCCTTTTCTGCCTCTACCTGAATGTGCTCCTCTTCGCCTTGCCGTCCCACGTCACTGCACCCCCCTCCCCACACGAATCGGGCCACGCCTTTGTTGACGACCTCCTCTATCGATCAGAGAATGGGGACCGCATACAGCAAGTTTTAAACTTCTTCGACACGGTCGCCAGGGAGTGGGGTCTAGACCTTAACCTCAGCAAAACCGAGATCCACGCTATGGGAACAGCTCCCCCCAGAACCTTCACCTCCCCCTCGGGCACCCCCCTGTCGACAACAAACCAAAAGACGGGGCAACCACACAATTGCTACAAATACCTAGGGGTATACATCTTCACCGCCAACCATGAGGCACAAACACTGGCATTGGCCAAGTCGGAAATACGCTCATTTTTCACAACCCTCCAACCCCTCCAGCTCACCCTTTCGGAATACATTCTCTTGGTGAACGTCCAACTCATCCCTATTCTATCCTACCGCCTCATGGCACACCCCCTGGCCCTGAACGAGTTGGGGGCCCTTCAGGCCATGATCTGGCAAAATGTTGCGCATGACCCCTCCCCGGACAGAGCCAACAGGATCTCCCGCCTCGTCTCCCCTAAGGCCCGCTACACCCCTCGCCACCAGGGAGGCTTAGGACTCCGCCACTTCACTTTTTCAATTTGCATGGCCCTGGTAAACACCGCAATAAGGTACCTCAACGGAGACGGCCCGGCCTCGACAAACGAATCTTTTTCCGAAGCAATGCTCTCCACCACACGCAACCCAATCCAAGACACCATCATGGACGCATGCCACGCCATAGGCTTCCGATACCACAGCACCGGCCTCTGGGCCTCCTGCCCCCCCTCCCTTTTCCTCCCAAAAGAAAAAGTCCAGGTCCGGTTCCTAGCCACCAAGCCGGCACCACAATACAGCAAGTTCGGCAACAGATTAAAACGGACGCCCCAGGACCTGGGGTTCCACCTAGGTACAGTCACGGAAGTGCACTCAGAATCGGCCACACTCCAGTTTTCGGACGGCACCACCCACACCATCAAAAACCCCGGTCTCCGCCGCAACGAGAAAGAATACACCTTTCAAAACCCAGCCATTTCTGTCCTCCCTCAACTGGCGGGGCGCCACGAACTGCTCACCCCCCCCCTTCTTCACCCTCAAGAATACATCCTCAACCCCCCCCCCGGGCCATACGGCGGGGTCCTACTCGACTCGTCACTGCATGGCGAGCTGTACCGGCTCCCAGATGAACCTCACTCCCTTGACCCCGACGACCTCGAAGAATGGGGTTGTGAAGCAGCCCTTGCCCTCCTCCTCGCATCGTCCCCCGGCACGACATGGGTGTACTTGGATGGCTCAGCGGGCGCCTTGGGCTACGGATCGGCGGCCACCCTGTTTTTTCCAAATGGCTCCAGATGGGTACTGTGCCAAACGTCCCCGTACCAGTCATCAGAGGGATCGGAGTTCTGGGCCGCTATTATGTTCCTACGGTGGGCCCTTGCATCTCACCCGCACCTCACCTTCGCCGTGCTAGGGGACAACCTCCACGTTATCACTGTTCTCTCTCCGAACACCCCCCCAGGCCTCCCATCACGCTCGCCAGCCGGCACGTGGGAATCCTCTCTCCAGTCCATTCAGGCCTCCCTACGCCCAGGGATGATCCAGGGTTGGGGGTGGATCAAGGGGCACGCCGGGTTCGTGGGGAATGAAATCTCAGATGCTTACTCAAAGTGGGCCGCCCACGTGATGGTCTGGGACCCCTCCCTCCTTCCCCCCCCCCCGATAGGGTGCATATCCAGGGGCCCCCTCCCAGTCATACACAAATTGACTACAACCTCAATCAAGCATCTCCTCCCTCGCCACAAACACGAAAACATCCACGCACCGTCCAGCTTCCATTTTTACAATCACACTTCGTGGTTCAAAGGCCTCCCTTTCAAATGGTCCTCCGGAAATTTCAACATGGCGCCATTTGCTTTCCACGACGACTTGCGCCCTCGCCATTGCCACGCTTGCCCCGACCCGCACCCGATGGATGTTATCTCTTTCGTCTCACACTGCCCAACGTGCGAGCACCTGGTCCAATCCTACATTCAATGCTGGCGCCCCCCCTTCACCACGGTGGTGTCCCAATGGTGGTCCGCGACCACACACGTGGGGGAGAGACGCAATTTCGTCCGGGGGCTTGTTCCCATGACGCTGTACACCAAACTCACAACCCCCCCCTCCGGCCGAAGAAAACCAGCACACTGTCACGACTTAAAACTCGCCCTGAAGGATCGTGTTCCCCTGCTCCTCAGCGCCCTATACCGCACGCTGGAATGGCTAAAAGACCACCCCCCCCCAGCCCCGCTCACCCCCCCTACGGGCCCCAACTCATGGGGACGCCCCTGGTCGCCCTACAGCACGTCGCACACCGCCCAACAACGCCCCCCCCCCGCCTACCACCCTCCCCCCCCCCTCCCGGACAAAGTTGCACACAAGCCCCCAAAACGCCCCCGCCCCCCATCTCCTGCGGCACACACCAAAACTCGAAAACACGGCCGCCAGCCCCCAAGGCCCGTCCGGCCCCTATCACTGAAACGCGGTACCGCAAGTCAACCCCAGCCAGAGCCTCCGCCCCCCAAACGGCCGCTCACAATCAGGGACATGTTCAACCTCCCCCCCCCCCCTAGACCAGCACCCCCCCTCGCCGCCTCCGCCCCCATTTCCGCCCCTTCTCCTCGCATAACAAGGTACTTCGCACCAGCCCCCCCCTCCCCCGCGAGTACAAACTCACAATCGTCCTCACACTCGTCCAACGTGTCATCTCTTTGAAAAAGCCACACTTACACATTTTCTCACGCCGGCCCTCGACAGCCCTAGCGGCGCGATCAATCAGTACTACCACACTGGCACTCACCAGTCACTTCTGCAAATGAATCCCTCCCCCAAGCCACCCCCCGTGCTCAAGCCGTCATGCTCTAACCCCCAATCCGCAACCACACCGCCTTCGGGTATCAAGCGGAGACCCCGGCCTGCGGTTGTCTATAACGGGGCTGCCAAGTCTCTTTGAGATGAAGCAGACGAGGACAGCAACGTGCAGCGGTACTCAGCCCGCGATTGAACTTGATTTCGGGCTCCCGCCCCTCCCCAAAAAAGCTTGGCGCGCAAGAGCCTTTCTCCCCGGCCTGGCCAGCCACAAAAGGCGCCGTTCAGTGCAAAAAACCTAGCCATGGGGTTCTGGGTACCGCTTCACCCCCCTCCTTAGAGCAAACCCTGGGGGGGGCTCGATAACACCCAAGCATGGCAGCGGGTACCCAGGACCATCCCCTGAAGGGGGGGTGTCACATCCTCACTTCAGGCTGATTCTGGGTTAGGCTGCCCATTCCAACGCATAGTAAAACAGGTATGATGCTGTAGATGTTAGTAATAAGAGGTACAGTATCAAGTATCAAGTCCCGGGTCCTGGCGGCGATTGTTCGGCATCCAAAGGACCCGTTAACCCATACCAGGCGCACCGGGTGCCGGCTGCTACGGTCACCACCACAGTGGTAGTGGCATACACGGCCAACATAGGCGACACACGACGACCGAGGTGGTCCCACAGGTCGAGAGCGACCACAAAGATCCATCAGGCTACCCCAAGCTTCCCAAGGCCCGCCGACTGGGGAGAGTCCCCACGGGTCCTTCCTCGGGCGCACCATGTCCATATCCATACGACGCGAGTCCAGAGTGCCATAGTCGAACTCCTTAAGAACCCCAGATCTTAAGGGAGCTCCTCCTGAAGGGATCGGGCATCAAGGCCGTCTTTTCCCTCGCCCTATTACCACGAAGGCCATACATGAGGGAGTCCTCATGCAGTGTGGGCGGAGGCGTCGACTCCTCAAACCACCAGTTTCCCAGGCAGACTGACCGAGGTCAGGAGCACCGGAGGCCGCCATCCGAATGCAAGTGCGTCTGCGAATCGGTAGGCTCACACTGGGACTGACAGTGGCGGACCGCTTGGAGTGTAGTCAGGCAACTGGGCTTCCCGCCTGGCGCCATCAGGATCTCCACATCACAGCGAATAGGGCAACACGGTATCACGGGCACTCAAACAGTAGAATATGTACTGAGGTACTGGTCCAGGCTGGACCATATGTAAAAACATGTAAACGGCGACTCAGGGCGCCCCTGTATCCCGATTCGTGGTGAAAAACAGTCCATCCCTCAGCGATGGGCTGATGACACTTAACATACAGATGCACATATCCTGGAGGGCAGAAAAACAAGCCATAATCTGGGTAAATAGGCGTGTAAACACGCTCTGGACAGAGCGCCAAACCACGCCACGGTCAGGATAAGGCAATGCAGGAGGGTGGACGGGAAAACGCCTGAGTTCAGGCCATATATAGTCAGCTGACACACGTCGACTGGTCTGGATTCCGCAAGTGCCATGGAACCAGACCACACACCAAAAATTCGCAATGCCGATGACAGCGGCATCCGTTGCGCAACGTCGTATGGGCTTCAAGGCCCCAAGAGCTCAGAAATATGACGGTCAGTCGCCCTACCTGGTTTCCCAAGGATTCAGCAGGTGGGGAGTGACGAATAGAATTGAAGAGAGGGGCCATCCTCCTCTGGATTTAGCAAGGGGGGGTATATGGCCACTCTGTCACCGAAAGATGGAAGAGAGCAAGCAAGTAAGGGACGATGCGTCGGCCTCACAAGCGCTCAAAACGCATCAGGGGAGAGCTCAGGGCGCTGATCAGGCACCCCTGGCTGCAATCGCCCGGGTGAGTGCTGCCAAGTCCGAAACGTGGATCTTGGTCTTGTGCTTGCGGATGTACTCCATGAAGGGAGTATTGACCCGCGGCACGAATGAGGAGACGGGTTCCCAGGTGTCGTGGGACGGCCCATAGCCTCGCCAACGAACCTTGAACTCCAGACCTCCGGGTGCCGAGGCCTTCGGACGCTGAGCCAGGATCTTCTCGACTGTATAGTCGTCCTGCTCAGCATAGTCGTCGTCCGAATCGGCCTCATGTGCGGCATAGCTCAGGGACACATGCTGGCCACGGAGGTCGGGTTCCCGCACACGGAGTTGACTCTCGTGGCGCTCTCGGAACTGTCCGTGACCCACCTTGATGCGGTAGGTGTCCTCACCAATCCTGCGGACCTCCTCGCCGGGTGTGAACCAGGTCTTGGTGCGGTGGGTGCCCATAGGGCGGGGTCTGATCACCCACACCGGGTCTCCCACCCTGAACTTCTGCGCTGTCGAGCTCGGGGCGGACTTCTGACGCTCAGCATGCTCCTTCTCGAGCTGCTGGCGGATGTCCCGCGCCGTTTGCTCTTGCCGCGCGAAGAACTCGTTGGCATCCATGGCCATGCCATCACCAGACAAGGGAAGTCCCCGACCCAGGGGATCCCTGCCGAACAGAATCTGGTGAGGGGACAAACCACCCGGTGTGGGGGTGTCATGATGGGCCTTCAGAGCAGGCCACATCTCCTAAAACCAGTTACGACGTGGATTGGTGATGTGGATCTTGCGCAGCTTCTCGAGCAGCTGCCGTCCAGCCACTTCAGCACGGCCGTTAGACCGGCTGAGATAGGCGACGCTCTTGGCATGACGTATTCCCATGAGGGAACACATAGCCTTGAACCAGCCACCAGTAAACTGGGGCCCTCGGTCACTGCAAATGGTGCGGGGGATGTCAAAGACGGTCAGCCAATGACGAATCATCATGACTGCCACTTCCTTGGCAAGCAACCCCTTTTTGCGTGCCGGAACGGCTACAACGTAGCCGCTGTGGCGGTCCACACAGAGAACCACACAGTCAAAGGTCTCCTTGCCAATGTGCACTTCGGGCATGGAGAAGACGTCCATGGCCACGCTCTCCATGGGCTGGTCAGGAACCGGGGTCCATTGGGCTTCCCCCTTGACGTTCCGGTTGTCGGGATTGCAGGCCTGGCAGACCGAACAACCCTTCCTGACCTTCTTGATGGCGGTGTAGAGAACGATATGGTCGATCTCGAACCGGCGCTGCATGTCAAGAGCTTGCTTCTTGACCCCTGGGTGCAGCATGTGGTGGTGCCAAGCTTCACACAGCTCGAGCACCCGGGACTCTGGTACTAGCAGCTTACCATTCCGGTAGAGCTTGCCATCTTCCTCAGTCAGCCCCTTTGGCCACTTCTGCCCGTCATCAGGGTCGGTCACAGCCCTATATTCGGCCGCAAAGGCCTCAGACTTGGCGTAGTCGTCGGTCCAGTCGTCCTGGAGGCAAGACTCCGGGAAGAGGTGCTTGTCGGACTCAGCTCCCTCAGGGGCGAGTACTCTGACCGCTCTGCTCACCCTCGTTGCGAGGGGGGCATCCGCGGCCATGACGACGAAGCATTTTGCACCCTCCTCCTCCATCAGGCGCTCCATTTCAATGATCCTCTTGGCTTCAGCGGTCTCAGCCTCATCGCCATGGGCAGAGATATCCTGCATGCCCTTGCTGGCGGGATAGGCCCACCTACTGAGACAGTCCGCCACGGTGTTATCCTTTCCAGGAATATACACAACCGTGAGGTCGAACTTGGCCAAGGTCTCATGCCATCTTGCCCGTCGGGAGGCGGGACCTGAGGGGGTGTCCACGTGCTCCTTGTGCCACGACTGCAGACTCTGATGGTCGGTGCAGACGGTGACGGGATGGAGGGCTATGTACCCAGCCCATTTCCTGAGAGCCATGACGATGGCATACGCCTCCTTTTCACGGGGCGTCCACGTCCGTCTCTGGCCTTCCGCCAGGACTCGGCTCCAGAAAGCCACGGGCACGTGCCTCCCGTCGTCAAGCACTTGCTCCAACACAGCCCCAATGGCGTAGTCGGAAGCGTCGGTGCGCAGGACGAACCCTCGGTCGGGATCCACGAGGTGCAGACCCACTGCGGATAGCAGCGCCTGCTTCATCCCCTCAAAGGCACGGTCGGACTCAGCTGTCCAGACCAGAGCCTTCTTGGACCCCTTCTTGGTCTCCTCTCGGTTGCCGTTGAGCATGGTCGTCATGGGGGCTGCATACTCGGCATACATTTTGATATACCCCGAGTAGTAGTTGCAGAACCCCAGATACGCCCGTAGCTCAGAGACCGTCTTGGGCTTTTCCCAGTGCTCAATCGCAGCCACCTTGCCAGGTATGGGCTTTCGCTGCCCGTTCCCGACTACGTGGCCAGCGAAGACCACCTCGCTTACCGCAATGGTGGCCTTGTCACTGCTGCCCGTGAGTTTGTGCCGAACCAGAAGGTCCAGCACTGGAGTGACGTCCCTCTCGTGTGCCTCCAGGAGCTCCTCGTAGCTCATACTGGGGTCCCCGGACGCGATGATCACGTCGTCCACGAAGGGGTCCGCACAGTCGCGCACCGGCTCAAGCAGGTTCTCCAGCATCCGCTGAAAAGCCGCATTGCCGTTCGTAACGCCCATGGGCATCACCTTCCACTGGAGAGGTCCAAGTGGGGTGCTCATGGCTGTGCAGGCACGGGACTCCTCGGCGAGAGGCATCTGATGATAACCATGTTTCAGGTCAATCACCGTGAAGATCCTCCGCCGGTGTTGCTTTTGCAGCATGTCCTCAATGAGGGGCAGCGTATAGCTGTCGTGCTGCGTTTGGGCGTTCAGGCCGCGGTAGTCGACCACGAGCCGCCACTCACCGGCAACTTTCTTGGGGACGACGAAGCAGGGAGAGGCCCACTCGGAGTGGCACGGCTCAAGCCAGCCTCTGTGGATGAAGTCACGGAGGATCTTCTCCATGGCCTCTTTCCTCTCGCCCCTCAGGGCAAACTCCCGGTGCCGATACACACGGGGGTCCTGCTTCAGTCGTATCTTGGCCTCGCCATACGGTGCACGCACCGGTGGGGGGAACACAGGTTTTCCGCTGAAGAAGGTCTCACCATACTTCTGCTTCAGCCTGGCCCTCAATGCCTGGATCTTGGGGCAATCATCGGACTCCGCCTTGGCTTTTCCGGGCACCTGGACCACGGAGCTTACTTGAGGGATAGCGACCCCGCTCGTCTTCGGCTCAGGCGGTCTTCCCAGGTGGCCCAAAGGGCCATCTCTGGTCTTGCCTCGGAATAGATCGCCGTAGGTGGGTGGGTTACCCCCGATTGGCTCGTCCTGGCTGGACAGGTGGTCCAGTACCCTCCTTACGAAGGTATCTCCATCATAGGAGCCAGAGACGATCGAGTCCACTTCCCACCAGGCTTTGTCCTGGCCTTTGCCCTCACGCTGGTTTCCCCAGTCGTGAAAGGGCTGATCCATATACCCCTGAACCAGATCCCACTCCTCTTCAGTGAGGGGCTCTTCCGATTCCGATTCTTCGATGTCAACAGGGGGAACCGCAAAGCATTGCCTCCAAGGCTCCGCTATGATACGGTTGACACACACGAAGTCCGTGGTGTCGGCCTGATCAAGGCCCCCATCCACATAGTGGAATTCCGTTGGCCATCTCTGGGGTGGCATGGGCTGTCCCTTAGCGTCCTGATAGACACTCTCTCCAGCCGGTAGGACGACCTTGTTCAAGGTCATGTTGGTCAATGAGGCTACCCAATGTCGGGTACTTTCCTCCTCGGTGCATCCCATAGGAACAACCAGCACTGCCTTGGAGCGGTCCTTGCGAATCTTCGCTATCGCTCTTGGAATGTCCCAACGGGGGCAATGGATCCACATCAATCCCTGATGCGGACCCCAGTGCTTCTTCCACGCGGAGTCCTGTGCGCTCCAGTACTTCTCACACACCCGAAGATGGGCGGAGGTTCCTGAAGAGAACGCATCCAGGGCCAGATCCGAAGCTCCCAAGTCCGCGACAACTCGGCTCGCCACTTCCGGCCTTACGCCGTACTCCTGGTTTGCAGGACCAGTTGGCTCAGTGTCCAGCGCGGCCACTTCGAGCTGATTGCGTTCGGGGTGGATCCATTGGCATTCCACATGGTGCTCAGGTGACGAAAGCCACGAGAGTTGGTCGTCCTGGTACAGGGTCATGGAGGCCTGGGCCGGGAGAACGCCGGAGTCCGTCTCCATCATGAAGTCGTACCCAACAATCATGTCCCAGTCCATCTCGGCCTCGTAGAAGCGACCGTGCAGGAGGATTTCCTTGCCGAGGTCTGGGCGGCTCAGCTCACGATGGTTCACGAACTGCAGCCCGATGGCCGCTTCCTTCGTGCCTCCCACCATGTACTGGCCGTTCGCCACCTTCAGCCTGACAGGCTTCCGACTGTCGGTCAGACACTCTGGTGGAAGTAGGCCAGCCTTGACCAAGCTGACTTGAGCTCCCGTGTCGACCAACACGTCGAAAACCTTTTCCACTTCCCCGCATAGGGCACGGACATTAAGATGCAACTGCCGCTCGCGACCGACACGGCGCACGGCGTGCAAACTCAGGATCTCCGGCCGTTCCAGAAGCTCAACAAGCGACTGGTGCAGGTCGTGGACAATGGGCTCAGGCTGCCCATCTGCAGCATCCAGCTGCGGTCCGGGGGATCCTCCGATACTCTCGGATAGATCCTGTAGTACATCAAACACATTCTTGGTCGCGAAGGACGGACGGGTGCAAGGGTTCGTGCCTTCACTTGCCCTCACCCCGCCTCCGCAACTGGACGCCGGACCGGGCCTTCCGCCCGCGGCAGTCCCCTTGTGCTTATCTACTCCCGACTGGGATGGTTCGGCGCTTCCCACGTCACCATCCTGCGACCGCCCTAGCTGGGGCCCTTGGCTGCAGGGGCTCCGCTAGGGGGCGTCGGTTGTGGAAGAGGGGGCGTTCTCCTCGGCCTCAACGTCGTTGACGCCCTTCTTCCTCCTCTCACTACGAGTAGGCTTCTTGTCCTTGTCCTTGTTCTGGTTGTTCTGGTTGTTCTCCTTGTTCTTGTTGTCCGACCTGGGGACCCAGTTCCGCTTGATCTCCTGGATCTCCTTGGCCAACTCGGTCCCCACCGACGACATCAGCTTGGCCAGCTCGTCCTTGTCCACCTCCATCTTGGCTTCCCGGATACCCGCGGGCGCACGCTTCTTCGACCCGTGCGCCTTCTTGTAACCGTCCGTGTCGGCCTTGTGGATGGGGCATGTTCGGTGGTCATGGTTGAAGCCTCGCTTCCTCCCATAACACACGAAACAGCCCTGAGGGTGAGCTCGTATGAACTCCCCAAAGGACAGCGGAGGGTCGCCAATACGGCGAGGGTCCCTCTTCTCCTGCTTCCTCCAACCCTGCTGCAGGGGCTTCCAGTTTCCCGGCTTGCTCCCCGCGCTCAGGTTCCTGGCCACGAAGGCACAAACGGCCACTTCGGCGGGCCCATCGTCGTCGTCATCGTCGACGAGAGTCTCATCGCCGCCGGCTCCCGCTGGGTCCATGGCATCTTCCCCGCCAGGTCCCTCGCCAACGTAGTTGACGTCGCGGTCGCCGGGCCTCACCTCGCGGGTGTGGTGGAGGTTTCGGTACTCCTTGAGTACTTCCTCGCCAACCCACTCCAGGATCTCGTCGCAGCTCATCCGCGCCGGGATGGGCTGCAGACGGATGGTCTGGCCGCTCAACTCACAATCGTCAAGGCGCCACATCGCGGTCTTCTCGCGATCGCCCGAGACGGTGATGAGAAGAGCGTTCCGCAGGGAGTGCCGTTTGACATCCCGGGCCACGTTCTTCTTCGCCCAAGCCACCACGTTCGTATGATACTCCTTGGGGAGCATCATCTTGACCGTGTGGTTGGACTTGGCCCTCTTGGATTCCTCCTTGGTGACCCTCTTGATCCATGCTTCCGGCAGCATGGAGAGCAGGCGAGCCTGCTCGTCACCCTCGTTCCAATCCTCCACGTTGCGGCGGAAGAGGGTGTATTTCCCTCGGAAGTCTCGCCACTCTCGTAGGCGGATCTCCCGTCCATCATGCTCCAGCTTGATGGACTTCCAGCGCTTGGCCGCCACCTGCGGAGCGTCCACCCGCTCCTGCTCGTTGAGCCACCTCTTGGCTTCCTTGAGGGTCTTGATTTTCTCCTCCTTGGTCGCCATGAAGTATAGCTCTCCGAGCACTTCCGGCAGGCGGTACCTGAACCGTTTGAAGACATACTTCTCCGCATCAGCGGGAGGCAGGTCTTCAGTGACGGTCAGCCCCCAATCGTCCAGCTTCTCCAAGAAGCGGTCGAGGTTGAGGGGGTTGCCGTCGTACATGGGGGGCTTGATGTCCTTCAAGTCTTCCCACACGGCGGCATCCGCGGCCTTAGAGACCATGAACGCCGGCCGCGAGGTCGACCGAGGTTCCCATCGGCCTCGCCCACGGACTCCCACGGCCGCCACGTCCATCTCCTCCATGGAACCCCTGTGGCTACGCCGCGGTTCTTCCACGTACGCTGAACCAAAGTGTTCACGCCGTACCGCATCCATGTACGCATTCTCATCACGGCGCCGGCGGCTGCGTTCAGCGGCCTCCCGTCGTACACCACGCGGCGGGCTGATGTCGAACTCCTCCAGGTCCAGGTCCAGGTCCTCACCTTCGCCGACATCCCACTCCACGTCTCCTCTGGGGACCTCGTCCCTGAGTCCACCATAACGTCCTCCAGCCATTGGGATTGGCACCGGGGCTGGTGCCGGGCGTCGGGGGCGTACAGGCGTCCGCGGTGGAGCACGGCGGTTGCGGTACTCTGCGCTGATGCACTCATCACGCCATTCCTCACTGCCACTGCCGGGCGGCACGCGCTCGTTGCGGCGGCCCGCGCTGTGGTGAGAGGGGGCGGTGAGAGAGGGGGCACTGGCGCTGGGGCGACTCCTGGGGGCTCCGCCGGGGGCGTGGGGTCTGCCTGGACCTGGTCCGGGTCCCCAGCCGTCGTCCGACGAGCCAGACTCCAGGGGTGGGTGGTCGCTGCCGACGCTCCCACGGGCTTCCAGCGCGTCCAGCCTCTCCTGCAGGCCGCTGACGACGTTGGTCAGCGACTTGGTCTCGGCCCTGGCGATGTCCAGCTCCTTCTGCGCGCGCGCGGCGACCCTGGAGATGCGAGCCATCTCGCCCTTGCCCGTGTCTACCTCCAGCTCGAGCAACTGGACTCTCCTGTGGAGGTAGACAATCCACCGCCAGGTGGTATCCGGGTCGCCGTTCCCTGGTGGGTCGTCGGGGTCCCCAGGGGGTCCTCCAGGAGGGCCTCCGCCGGGTCCGCCCGGTCCAGGGGGTCCTCCCCCGCCCGGTGGTCCGCCTCCAGGGGGTCCACTTGGTGGGCGTCCTCCAGGGGGTCCTGATGGTCCTCCGCCAGGGGGTCCCGGTGGGTCTCCGCCGGGTCGCCTCGGTGGGTCCGAGGATGGGCGCTTCCTCGTGATGCCGAAGTCCATGTCGTCATCCTCGTCCATGTCGCCCCACCTGGGCGTCTCGGTCTCGGACGGCTCCGAGCTCCGGTAGGGAGGAGGGAGATCCTCATCCTCACCTTCTGGTTCCATGGGGACGTCCCCGCCTCCTCCGCCCGTCCAAGCCACCACTTGGCGATGTCGGCGGCCTCGTTCATCCCCGTCACTGGCGGTGAAGAAGGGGTCACTGTCGTGAGGGTGTCCACCCGCTGGCCTCCGCGGCCTCTCGGGGGTCTTCCCCTTGCCCTTCCTCCGTCGACGGGCGGTGGGGCCACTGCTCCCACTGCTGCCCGTGTCGGCCTCGTCCAGCGTCATCCTGGAGGAGGCGTCCCCTTCGAAAGGTTTTCAAAGGGTCTCCACTCGTGATCCTCCCGGGGGAGTCTCGCTGCGGAGTTTGGCCTCTGCCTCCTCCATTGCGGCGGCGGTGGCTGCGGCAGCCCGCACTTCGGCTTCTTCCCGAGCACGAGCCGCCTCGGCTTCCCGGGCCTGCTGCAGCCGCGCCTTCTGCGCTTCCAACGCCGCCAGCTCCACCTCCGTCTTGGCCTTCTCCTCAGCGACCTTCCGTCGCGCGGCCTCGATGGCTTCCGTCTTGGCGGCGTCCTCCTGGGCCTTAGCCGTCGCTTCGGCGTGGGCCCTTTCCTCCGCCTCCTTCTTTGCCCTCTCTTGGGCAAGCGCCTCTTCCAGCGCCTTCACCTCGGCCTCCTTGCAGGCAATGGCCTCCTGCGTCCGGCGGGCTTCCTCGTCGGTTGCCCTGATCCGGGCAGCCACTGCCTCATGGGCGGCCGCAGCCGTGAGACCGGCCGCGATGGCTGCCACTTTCGAGGCGTGGTAGTCCATGCCTCTGCCCCACTCGGTGGCCTCCTCATGGGCGATGCCGACGGCGCCCTCCACGGCAGCGTTCTGCTGCGTGGCTCGTTGCCGGGCAACCCGAAGGTTGCAGGGCGCCCCACAGACGCGCTCACAGGCGCGCGCCACGTCCCTTTGGGCGGGAGCGGCGCTGCTGCTGGAGCTGGCCTGGTCGGCTGGCATCCTCCCGCGGTGGGCCGACTCCACGTCGCTGCTGGGGCCTGCTGGGGCCTGCTGGGGCCTCAGGAGCAGCTGACGGGGCTTGGCCCTGGTCTGCTTGGCGACTTCCATGAAGTCACCAAGGGTGGCGTGGCCGGGGTGGTGACCACCATTGGCCCGTTGGGGACTGGGGGCTGGGGTTCCGCCCTTGGTGCCTTGGGCGGCTTCGGCGGCCAGGGCCTCCTGGTACTCCCGCCACTTCTGGTCCCGCTTCTTGTCCCCGGCGGACCGCTTCTCCTTCGCCGGAGACGCGCTGCTGCTGCCCTGCAGCCTGCGCTCGCTCCCCGGCTCCGGGAACTTCCTCTCGATCATGTCCCACAGGGAGACATTGATCGAGGCGCCCGACGGGTAGGCGTTGGGGTCCTCGTCCTCCTCAATCCCGTCGGGGCGCAGCCCTTCGCCGGGCCTGTCCGGCCGGGTCCAGGTCCTCCAGCGCCTCTGCTGGTGGCGGTACTCGTACCCTTCCGCCCGCAGCCAATCCTCCACGGCCTGCAGGCGGTCGGGGGCGATGTCCGTGCGGAGCTCGAAGCTCCTGGGCATGCCGCCTTCGCACTGGGGGTGGCTGTGGCGGTAGTGCTGGTCCCAAACCAACCCACGCAGCAGTTGCGCTGCATGGGGGTGGGGCCGCGGCCACGTCCTACCCGCTTCTTGCCAATTCACCATGGCAGCGGGGGCGTAGTTGGTCTTGAGGTCCTTGATGTGCACTCGTTCAACTCAACGAACTGGTTGTGGTTGTTGAGGCGGGTGCTGCAGCACTGGATTGGAAGTGCGGCTGGTGCTGGTCAGCCGGTGGTTGTGGAGGTGGTTGACGCGGCCTTGCTGGTCGGCCGATGGGACTCCGGGTCGGCCGATGGGGCTGATGCAGGAGTCCTGGTCTGTGCACCTCTTTCCCGGTCGCTGCGCGGTCAGGGCGATGCTCTGGACGGCGCTGCTGCCTCCGTGACGAACTCGGCGCTGTCGCTGGGCGGCGCTGCGAGCTGCTGCGCTGCGCTGCGGGCTGCTGCGCTGCGCTGCGAGCTGCGAGCTGCAAGCGGCTGCGCCGCGCTGCTCGGGGTTGGTGGCCCCGAGTGGCACGCGAGGGCTGGGTAACCCCGCGGCGGTGAAACGCTTTTGACGCGTTCCCGTGGGGGGCCGGCCACGGGACGCTGCGGTGACACGCACAGGTGAGCAGGCAGGCAAAGCACTACGCTCACAAGGGCATCAATACGCTCGTGTCATGTGACAAAGCGTTTCAGGATCCTTGCCACTCTGCAACAAGGGAACGAAAATATGTACAGCAACACATCAGGATATGTACACATGGGGTTAAGACTGGACTGGGGTAAGGGCATCACAGGACAATAGACACTCAGTCCCAACTCATATCCCAATCCCAGGTCCGACCCTCTCAGTGGCTGGTGGGGGCGGGGGCTCAAACACAACCCATGCCCTGCTCAGTCCGGACCCTGAAACCCTGCTAATGGGAGAGGCGTCCCGCCCAGCCACAGGCGAGTCCCTGGGAACCAAGGAACACCAAGGCCAACCGACAGTGGCTCCCTATGCTCCCTTAACGGCAGGTCCCAACTCCTCTCTGAGCCCGAGATATGGCCCCGCCATTATCACCCAGGAGTTGGTAGCTGAAAATGAGCTGTTTCAGCCCAAGCTGAAATTAACTCAAAAATCCCCGAAATTGACCCCTCGTCCGGAGCCGCCAGAGGTAGGGACGAGGCAACTGACCCTATGCCCTTTGAGTACAAACTCCCTGGAGCCCTCACCCAACCTGGTTCCCTCTGAGGTCCCGGCATCAGGGCAACACGGATGAGTCAAGTGGGGTCATGATGCCAAAATCACCAAAATTGGCGTCATTCCCACGCGCGGCTCGCCCGACCAAGGTAAGGCCAATGGCCCACAGGGTAGGAGGTAGGACCTAGGACTTATATCTGAGTGTACAACTTGGAATTAGGTCCGGGCTCCCTGTGGGCTTAGAGAAATGGGGCCGCCAGTTGACCACACGGAAGGGGGAAATTGGGGTCCCAAAAGGGGGTCATTTTGGCTGCCTGAAATGAGCCAAAATCTGGGGTGCTCCCAATAGTATTTCTCCACGCCGGCTTGGAGATCGGATCCGCCATTCCATACGCGATCCACCGGGAGTCCAACAGAGACTCCCATGCCCTTGGCTCTCAAAGATCTCCATGCCACTCGGCGTGGTGATGATCCCAATTGGGCCCACAAATGCCAAAATGGTAAAATTGCCCACACTCACTTTGGGCTAGCGCTTTAACGAAGGTTGCTCCGCTTCGCCCACGTGGTGTGTGAACCATGGGGACCATTATGCATAACACCCATGTCATATATGGTCCATTGGTCCATGCGTCCGGCGTGCACGGGTGGGCTCAACATAGTGCACGGCGGGCAGCAAAAGTGGAAAATTGCTCAAAATGGCCAAAAATGCGCACACTCATGGTTAGGGCAAATGAGGCACATGCCCGACTCGGACCGGAGTATGCCATAGGATTGGTATCAAGTTATATGTGTCCAACATATCTTTTGGGCGTCGCCCAACTCCTCCGGTATTGGGAATGGCAGGGTCGCCAAGTGAGCCCATGATTTGGGATAGTCCCAAATCGCCAACATCGCGGCCACGGTATGCCAAGCCTAAGAGGAGTTATTCGCCGGGTCCAAGATATGTTGGGCACCGAAGTATGTACCCTCATAACATACTTGCGTCATGATGTCAATTGAGTGCAACGTTGAGATACACGGTCGCCACTTGACATCATGACGGGCCAAAAACGGCAAAATTGGCACAAAGACACACAAAAGTGCATTGAAAGGTGCACAATTATATTATAATATCTTTGGCTTGGATCGTGCAATCAACTAATCCTTCTAAACATAATGACTTGACACCAATGACCTTCGATCCCACATATGTGCTCCACTTGGGGCGCCTTGAAAGGTTACGAGCGCTACTTCCCAAGTGGGCACATGAAAATATGGAAAATTGCAATACACACACCTTGCTCCCAACGCATCGCTTCGGGATCACCACACAAGCTTCCCTTCACGAAGGTTAGGCTTGCAATTGACCGTAGGGAGTGTGGAGAGGGGGCTTGCACAATTTGAGGTCCATTGGCGGGTTTGGCTTGGAGCGATGGACCCGCCAAATGGGCATGCAACACAACACAAGGCACATACTCCATATTGCCCAAAAAGGTAGCTCCCCCCACGATATGTCATGCCCCTCCAAGGGCATAACTTTGTGTCAATCGCTCATAGGAACTCAAGGAGAGTTCCTATGCAACACCAACACTTGCGCGCTACACTCGAAAGTTATCTTAACGCACGCAATGTCATGGCCAAAGAGTTATAACGCAAACTCTACCCCCTTGACCATGATCCATTACACTAGCGCGCACGTGTGGAAACGCAAGGCACATGATGCTTCCTAAATTACGTCGGGAGTATTGTGAATACATCCCACGTTTCCTTATTGTCAATACTCGCAAGCAGCACGAGATATGACCTTCACAAGTGGCCTCACGAATCAACTTTGTTTTGCCCATATCTTTAAGACAAATGGAGGGCAGGATAAAAGGAAAGTTGATTCGTGCATAGGGAAGCACGTAGGTCCACTCGAAAGAGGTCAAATCAAGTGCGGGGATGTCGAAGTCGAAAATCCGATTTCGACATCCTGAAAAATTCGGATTAAGGTTGCGAGTGTAAGATGTGAAAATTGCGGAAGCATCCATGCAGTTCCTGAAGGCTTTGGAGCCTTCGTGACGGATTGCGTTAAAATTTCCATTATAAACAGTTAAACTGGCGGTTACGGTAAAGTCGCGATCCAACCGCCAGCAGTCAAAACAGTGAATATCAGAACGGAAGCGTAAAATTTGACGGAAACAATATGAAAATAAAACCCTGTTGATTCCTGATGTTCTGATATACAAATCCCCGCTGGCGGTGCATCGGTTGCCGATGCGGGGCTTTACGGCACGGAACGGAGCGTCAACGGGCGTCTTCCCTTCCGTACATGGGGTTAGTGGACCGGAGACCGGTTGTATGCCGTAACCTAGCCATGGGGTTCTGGGTACCGCTTCAATGGCACTTTGCTTGGTGATGATGTTTGGTACGCCGTGTATTGGGACTACAGTGATCTGCCGTCGGACACCTGGAAACAAACTGCCGGATCACTGTGGCTGGCAATGCTGTCTGAGAGAGGGGCGACGCCCACCACTGCAGATCAAATAAAGTTTGATGTCCTTGTCACCAATTTGCAGGATGCGCCTGCGTGGGGAGAACAAAAGAAATTGGAGAAGGCTGAGCGTGCAAGCCAGAAGGAAGCGTCTGCCGATGCGCACGCTCTTGGTCTTGGCCCAAGCTCATTGGAGAGGCGGAAGCACACACTGGCCAGCTACCTCATGGATCCGAATGCAGTGGGCCGACAGCCAAGCACAGGGACATGGCGCCCCACCAGTGGTCCTGCACCTCAGTGGCGCTGCAAAGCACCGGGTGGCACATGCTACGCGCCAGTGCCAAAGAACTGCAGCAAGGGAATGTGCACACCGCACTGCCTGAGCTTCGAAATTGCCTATGCACAGCGGTTTGCAACTTGTACGCCATGCAAATACGAAAAGTCTGGGGTTGGACACAGGCACACTCCACGTGCCACTGATGCAACGGAGCTCGCACCTTGGATTGGGGACTGGCAGGGTCATTTGGATCAACCTCGCTGGAGGCACGTCGCGCACAATGAGGAGGATGAAAATCAGGACAGTGACACCAGTTCTGTGATTGATGAGAAACCACTTGCTCAGCCGGAGACGTTGACTCAGCCGCAGCCGTTGACTCAGCCGCAGACGTTCTCAGCACGAGCACCGCGGACACAGGACCTGCCACCAGATCATGCGGAAGAGGAGACCGTCGAGGCCTGCCTAGAGAGGCTGTTGGGTTCAGCTCCGCGGCGCAATTCCTTGCCCAGACGCCCGGATGACACGCCATCTGAAGATGCTGATTTCGTAGAAGCGCAGACCGCAAATTTGCTTGATGACTTACAGCAACCGCCGCCAGCAGAGCGCAGGCCCTCGGCGGATAGCGGCTGGTACATTGTGGAAGCCCCGAAGAAGAACTATCACTGCATTGTGTGCTATTGCTTTCTGTTGAACACTGCAGCTCTGCCTTGTGGACACACGATCTGCACAGACTGTGCAGGGAGGATCAGCCGGTGCCCACTGGATCGTACTGTTTTCGTTGCTGCCAACACCCCCAGGAACCGCGCTGTTCAGGATGCTGTGCAAGAATTTCTGCTGTCGGAAGGGGCTCGTACTGCAGGCGCGATACTGGCAGCAGCAGGAGCTGCAATATTCTCCCTGGGATCCACAACAAGACCACTGACAAATCCGGATGCCATGCGACAGGCCAGATTGCGAGGCTTCATGCACCTGTTGCCACCGGATCCTTCTGGTGAACTAGCAGCAGATCCTCCTGGTGAACCAGCAGCGTGTCCTGATTCAGCATGCTTTCAGATACCAGCGCCAGAGAAAAGTTTATAGTGTTTTCAGCACTGTGTTTTTGCTTCTCCTGCTGCTTGTTGTTGCTGTAGGGTGTCCTGCTGCTGGTTTTGGATGATGAAAAGCTTTTGTTTGTTGAAATACAGTAAAGCCAACTCAATCCAGGATAGCCCAAGCCAATAGTATGCAAGGAGAAGGTAATTCAGGATCAAAGCATGAAGGGCTGCAGTGTAAACAGTGAAAGATGATTAGATATTCACAGAAACTGCAACTCAGGATACAAATGAATGCATATTCACAGAGATAGCTGAAATGTTTTGGGAAAAGAGTTAGAAAACTGCCTCAGGATCACTCTCTCTCCATAGTGCCATCTTAGGAGATGTGCACTCTTTGTTTTGGGTCCCATATGTGCTGAGGTGGCATGGTATGTGGCGATGAGGTCACTGCCATGTCACATGGGATCTTCCTACTTAGTTAGGCTGACCAGGAATTGAACCCAGGACCTCTCAAAAAGAGGTGCCTAACCCCCTATGGTGCATACCACTAGGGCAGATAAGTATTCATGGAAAAACATAGATAAATTCATAGGCTCTACCTTAGGTATGTCAGTGCTCAGCCAACTCAGGAAAAGATGTTTTACTTCTGATTGAAAGGGGATTAAGGGGTCCACTCCATATCCTGATTGGGTGTTTGGTTCCATAGGTCAAAATGTGTTATCACCACTTTTGGTTGGACCAATACTAAGATAAAAATGCATGGATGCTCAGTGCATCTCTAATACAACTAGAGTATGTCCCAAAGCAATGGAAAAGCACTTTTTCTTACTCCCCCCTTGTGCTGTGGTGGCCACCACTGTCGCATTTTAGGAAAAAGGGAATTTTTCTTGGCCTTTCCTTGGTTTCCACATCTACTTTAAAATACCTACAGTCTCCCTCACACTGAAAAATGGGCGCTCACCATGGCTGGCGTCCTTTGCTGCTCTGATTGTACAGTTTCCTACAGAAGACTCAGCGCTCTTGGCGCTGCCGGGGCTCCTGTGGCTTGGTTGGGTTAGATTGGGAGCATGCCAAACATGTGCATATGCATCCCTCCCTCCAAGACGCAGCGTCGACACAACCCAAACGCAAGACACATTATACACACTCGCATGGGTTCTCGTAAACCTGCTGGCGACCTGTGACCTGTCTTAGGGCGAAGGGAGTCGAAAGAAAATTAAATTTGCCCCTTGGTGGGGTCTTGGTTCTGCTCAGTCTCTCCAGGCACCTGCGTTTCGGCCCGAACACGGCCTACTCAGCGAGGCTGCGCGTGGGTATCTGCAGAGGCAGGAATGGGAGGAATATGGACGAATCCACGCAAAAACGAAGCGACGACACCAAAATCCGTCAAATGACGGCGTAGAATTTTTCTGAAACGACACACCTGAGCAGAATCCAATTGTGCATCTTTAGCACATTTTTATAGAAATTATAGTCATCTCTGGATTTTTTAAATCCAGAGATTCATACGCATAAAATGGCGGCGCGCAGGAGCGGCTCCTAGCGAAGCGCCGGAAAATGGGGGAATTATGGAATTATAAACGTATGTATCACGTAGTCTTGAAAATGACGAGACTCACATTAATAAACAAACATACAGATTCCACCCACACTAATAGAAGCTTCAAAAATTCAAGAATTCGAAAATCAATTGAAAAGACTTCAATGAATCAGGTATAAACTACAGGTATGCTTGTCTCGCATGCCGCATACACATTGCTCGTCTCGTGTCTCCGTGAACGAGTCGTGTAGCAGCGCTAACAACGATAACCACGATAGGACGCGGTAGAGGGATTGATTAGAAAGATTGCAGATGATTAGCGGTCAGATCAGGGTGATTAGTCATACACACAAGTGCATAGCAACGTTCTTCGCGTGCGCCCCTTTTGTACTCACACCTTGCTTCACTTCCCAGCGGTAGGTAAGGTAGGTACGCCCAGGCGGGGCCACCCCCTGGTGGAGTCAAGATTTACGCGTAGATGGGCAGGTTTGCCCACGTTCTTGTCGCATACTCGTGCATGCACACACGCATTAAAGGGTAGGCCACGCGAAGTGCGCACGGTAAACCTTGTTTAGGCTACCCAGGGGCTCCTTGGTACGTTCTTTAAGAGAACCTGAGGAGTCCCTTAACGCTTGCTTGCTTGACAAGGGTAGCTGCTCCATGCAGCGTGTTTGCGGACAGCGTATTATAGGGCACACTGAGAAGGGTATAATACCTGGAGTGTGCCTTGGTTCCTCCGCCGCAAACGCCCTTTCATTTGCCTTTGTTTTACAGGTGGGCAGGTAGGGTGAGTGGTGCAGCAGCATTTTTTTATGCCCTGCTAAACAGGGGCGCAGATCACACAAACAAGTAACTCCGCTCCGCCTGTGGCAGAGCAGGGAGTCCGACTTCACCGACATCAGCGCCTTGCACACGAGAGCACTCCTTCCCTCCAAGCCCTTGCAGGGGAAATGCGTTGTGGCGTCCGCTGTGAGGCCACAGTTGCTTAGCAGCGCTGTGTTCTCTTGTCATTTCAAAGGTGGGTCGCTAGGACCCTTGAGACCTTCCTCTTCGCAACGCCAAGTAGAGTGTGCGTGTAGGAGTGGTAGTCCTGAGTGGGGGCTAGAGCCAGTTGCCCAGTGCTCGCCCACCAGGATGGTGCCACTGTAGGGTGTGTAGGACCTGTAGGGGGCGTGTCACTGTCCCACCCTTTTCCTGCAATTTTAGCTGGGTTGCTGGGCTGTGACAGTGGTTAGGTCAGTGTTTTGGCCACATAGCAAACAGGCGTTTTGCATGCCTTCATAGCTTTTGGCCACCCCTCCCTGTAGTAGACAGATAGGTAGGGAAAACAATACCTGGATTAACACTCTGGGTATTCCCCCAAGGTTTTGCGCCAGCACAGAAATTGGGCGCATAGGGGAGGGGAGACCCGGGGCGTACCCCGTGGCATCAATAAGCCAACCCTCCAGGTTCAGCAAGGGCGCAGACTTGGGTATAATTAGGACACCACTTCTGCGGCTTGCTCTCAGGACCTTAGGACTAGCACACTCACACATACGCTTTGGCAGGTAAGAGTAAGGTTCAGTCCCTAGCTTTATTCTTGGAGGCAAGCGTCTCAGCGAGCCTCAACAACTCACCAAGGTTGTTCTGGGACAAGTAGTCAACCAGAACTGAGTTTAGGCGTCCCTCAGGTAGAACAAATGCAGAGAAGGGCTCCCAGGTGGCCTCTTCGACTCCAAACCCTTCCCAGAGGGTGAGGAAGCGCCAACCCTGGCGATAGCGGTGGCGTAGGACAGACTTCACCAGGTAGAAGCCCTCCTTAGCCATCTCCTCGGCGTTCATGTCGGGGAGTTCACCTTCAACTTCCATAGGGCTGGCAGCCCCTTGTAGGTCCAGAGCGGCGATTTCCTCGTCGTTCAGCTCCCACTCCTCCCCACAGAGGTCTTCAGGATCATGGTAGCGCTTCAGGTGTTGAGCAGCGCACACCAGGGTCCCCCCTAGTCGGGGAGAACACCGCACAGTGATACGGTGACCGTCCACAGATAGAATCTTGTACGGCCCGAAGTATGGGTCATCGCTGGTAGAGCGTGGCCAGGCGGGTAGTCGACTGTGGTGCACCAGCACCCAGTCCCCCTCTTGGTTGGTGGCCGGTACACGGTGCTTGTTCTTCTTGTTCCACTGACGCTCCCTCACTCTCTGGAGCATAGCCTTGGCCTTGTCCACCTTCGCTTGTTGCTCTTGGACCCATTCACCCACAGAAGAATGGGTGTCCTCTGGATAGGGGGCATGTAGGAACCACGCCGGGCGCCCCATGAATAGCTCATGTGGCGAGTAGCCAGTAGCTGAACTCTCTTGGGAGTTCATCATCAAGGATATGACGGGGAGTAGTCTCACCCAGTCTCTGGTGCGTTCAGTTTTGCACCATATCCTGACGTTGTCCTTCAGGACACGAATCTGTCGCTCACATAGGGGGTTGCTCGTGTGAGAGTAGGGAATCCCCGTAGACACCTGGACATTGAGGGACCTCAGGACCCTCTTGTACCAGCCAGTATCTGAGCGTACTCGTACGTCCTCATCGGAGTTGATCTCCTTGGGCGCCCCATAGACACAAAACCACTCCTCCAGGAGTATCTTGATAGTCTCCTCTCCGGTAATGTGCTTGGTACATGGGAACACCCTGGTAAACCTGGTCAACCCACAGGTTACCACGAGGGCGAAGTCATAGCCCCCGAACTTCGGCATCTCCGTGTAGTCCACGTATAGAACACTGTTAGCACAGTGAGGGATGGGCAGGGTCGAGTAGAGACCTCTGTCCCTGATATCCCCTGGTTTACAGGACCTGCACGGGCACTTGTCCACGATAGGCAGGAGCGTCTTCCGCAGCTGGTCGTCAGTCCACGTAGTGTGGAACCACTGCTTGAACAGCCTCAGGGTACGGTCAGCACCCACATGACCACTGGACTCATGGGTCCACTTCAGCAGCGCTGAGACTCGGTCACTAGGCACCACGATGCGGTCCTCGTGCCAGAGGTAGCTCTTGTCCCGCTTCCACTGGTCTTGGTTGACCAGGAGGGGTTCAAGGCGTTTCTCCAGGCGCCGGTAGATATCCCCAAACTCCTGTAGGTACTCCGATTGTTGGAGTCCATCCAGGGGGCGTATCATGGTCATGTTCAGGTCCAGATGTACGTCCATACGGCTGAACGCCTCCTTAGCCAGCGCTTCAGACCGGGCACCAATCAGGGCGTCGAAGTTGTTGCGGCTGATGTAGTCGGCACACTCGTTCTTCACTCCCTGGATATGGTGTACCGTCAGCCGTAGTTGACTGAGGTAGGTCCACCAGCGCCGTAGCTTGGCCTTCTCAGGTGGGGGGCCCTTCTGGAAACTGCGGACCGGTTCTTGGTCGCATAGCCAGACCACAGGGTTACTCCCCAACAGTCGTGCTTGTGAGGATAGCACCAGCATACCCGCGAGCAATTACTGCTCATAGGTGGAGTAGTTCCCCCTGGCCTGGTTCCACTTCCAGTTCCAGTGGCCCAGAGGTAGTAGGACCCACTTGTCGTCAGGGTAGCTGTGCTTGAGGGTTCCGTCTCGGTTGAGACCTTCCGTCCCCCATTGGGAAATGGCCGAGTCGAACTCCTCCTTCTCTAGTGCTTGCCATTGGAACAACGTTCCACCGCCGCCCACATTGCTGGCATCGGTCACCAGGATAATCTCCCCTTGTGCCCTAGGCACGCCCAAGCACTTAGCGTTGGCTACCTTGTCTTTGAGCTCGTCAAACGCTTGTTGCTCTTGTGGGCCCCAGCGCCAAGTAGTACTCTTCTTGATCAAGTCCGTCAGAACGGCGCTGGTATAGGTGAAGTTCTTGATGTGGCGGCGATAGAAGTTGCACGCCCCAATGAAACTGCGTACATCATGAAGTCCTTTCTTGGGGTCTTCGTGTCGTACCTTGGCATCCATCAGGGGTTTGGCCTTAGAGGCCGCTGGGGTCCACCACCCATAGCCAACGTCAAACCCCAGGTACTGCATGGTCTCCTGCATGAACTCACACTTCTCCAGCTTGAGTCGTGTGTGGTTCTCCTGGCAGACCGCAAAGAACTCACCCAAGAGGATTAGGTGATCCTCCTGGGTATTGGTCCCGAGGCATACATCGTCGATGTGAGCCTCCATCTGGGCCCCACGGGATATGAGCTCCTGCACCTTAGGTCTCCTTCGTAGGATGGACAAGATCTTGTTCATCAGCTCTTGGAACAGAGCGGGTGCGTTAGCCACGCCGAATGGCATGACCTTCCACTTGAATACCCTCCCCTGAGGGGTGATGAAGGCCAGTAGTTCCTGCGCGTTGGGCGTCAGGTCCACTTGCCAGAATCCACTTCGCTTGTCCATCTTGGTCTTGTAGCGACAGGAGGCTATCTTCTCCAGGGTAGACTCCATATTGGGAATGGACCCTGAGTGGTTCAGCGTCTTCTTGTTCAGTTCTCCATAGTCCACTACCAGCCGTTTGGCTGTAGACCCAGGTTTAGCCACCAGGAAACAGGGGCTGCAGTGTAGGGGGTAGTCCCCGTCCTTGTACTCCAGGACTAGGCCAGCGTCGATACATTCTTGTATCTGTCTCTCGATCTCGTCGGCCTGCTCTTTAGGAGCTGGATAGGGTCTTCTCCGAATCTTATGACCCACGAACTCGGGTTTCAGCTTGAGGTCCATCTGTACCAGCTTGTCACATGACGCTGGAGGGGGTAGTTCTCCAAACACCTCCAGATAGGTCCTTATCAGCTTCTGTACCCGCGGGTCCAATACCTTGATCTTGTCCTCCATATCCTCGTCGGAGTGTAAGTTGCTTGCCCCTTGAATAGACGTCGGGAGGTGGTCCTCAACCGACTCTTCGCCCGCGGTAGCATCCTTCAGCCCTTGGTAGGCATACAGAAGGTCTTGCTCAACCATCTCCGGTGGACGATGGCAACATAGGCACGCTTTAGGGGGTTCACATACACATTCCTCCGAGAGGTCGTCCTCCTCTGGGGTCCTCACATGGGCACCCCACACGCTCTTCATGAGCTTGAGATCTACCTCCCTTTGCCAGGTGGTGATCTTCTGTTCGAGGTCCTCCTTCAATTGGGATAGGTCTCCCATACGTCCTTGCTTCAGTGGCCACGAGCTGCGGGTAGGCTTCGCGTAGCATAGCTTTTTCGCCACCAACTTCCTCTTGGAATCCACATACTCCCTGAGCCTGGATCGAGGGTCCAGCTCTTCATCCACGGGGTCTTCCACCCTCATGGAGAGTAGGGGTTTTAGTGGGGCGACGTACTCGGCGTTCTCCACTTCTTCCACCGCAGTCTGCACGAAGAAGGCGTCGTGCTCAGTTTCGTCGTCTGAGTGGATAGAGCTAGGTAGCTCAGATAGTCCACACTCAGAGACTCCATCAGGAACAGGTACATGACAGGGAGAGTTGGGGGCGTTGGTGTCAGTCACGACGTACTCATCTCCTCCGGGTGTAGTTTCAACAGCATCTTGAGGTCGTAGGCGATCCTTCAAGTCACCCAAGGCGAGTCCATCGCTTTCTCGTTGTATAGCCTGGACCAGAGTAGGGTCCAGGTCTTCCCAGGGGATGGTGGTAAGACTTCCGTCCACCACGCTGAGCATACTCCCCCATCCGGGCTTCCCAATGGGCGTCTTGCGTCCCAGAGGCACGTAGATGGCCTCATCAGGTAACCGCACAGAGCTGATAGTCAGCTTGTCAAGGAGGGTTCGCCAGTACTCGTTGCCCCCATGGGCTCCCCAATCGGGGGAACACAGGACCATACGGGAACGTTCCAAGGCCACCTTGGTCAGCACCTTCCCCAGTTCACTGAATCTGGAGTTCCCGTAGGCCATCCCGAAAGAGGGCCAGTAAAATTTGTAGCTGCAGTTCTTCCCCTTGCTGCAGTATAGGTCCAGTACATGCTGCTTGTCGCTGGCGAACAGCTCCACACTTAGGTCTTCTCGAGAGTAACCCAACTCCTTCAGACCTTGGTCTAGGACTTCCCCCAATAGTTGATAGTCCTCAGTTTTGGAGGCCGCCATCATGTTCGAGGGCTCCTCCTTCGATAGTCTCAGGTAACTCGAGGTATGTTCCGACTGCTCCAGTGGCACAGACTCTCTGCCACTGCCGTGGTCCACGTACAGGAGGTAGGGCGCTTGCAGCGTCAGGGATTGTATCTGGGAGTGCTGCACGAAGAAGTCAGTACCCAGTACAAAGTCGAAGGCATCAGTGTCCATCACATAGAACCGATGGGCGATAGTCCTGGAGCCCATAGGTACCTCCACTTCGCAGTCCCCGCAGCTGTGCACCACATGTCCATCCCCCATCCGTATAGCGGCGGTGGTCATGGTGTTCTTCAGGCTCCCACAAGGTAAAATTTTCTTGGCCACTATCGATATTGTGGCTCCAGTATCCAGTACCCCCAGGTATTCACGTCCCCCTAGTCGGATACGTACCCAAAACACCAGGTCTTGGGTGCCACCAGAGCGTCCCCGTCAGAATTCCGCGGGACAGGTCACCTCGAACCCCTTGTTCCGCAATTTGCGGGCCATCCTCATGAAACGGCTTCTCTTCTTGGCGTTGCCGTCGTCACCACCTTCATGCTCACGCTTGGCTCCTTGTTCTTGCTTGGCCTGCGTCTGTGAGCGTGTGGTAGGTCCAGACTGCCCTCCAGAGGGCTCGGAGTTCCCCCCTGGATTAGGGTTGGGGTTACCTCCGTTCTTGTCCTTGTTCTTGTTGTCGTTCTGGCGATTAGCGCCTCCTCCTCGTCCGCCTTGACCCTTGTCTTGACCACCTTGACCACGTCCTTTCGACTTGCCCTTGCCGGAGTCGTTGCCTTTGGCCTTGCCTCCACCTTTGCCTGAGCTTTTGCCAGGATCTTCCCCCTTAAGCTTCGCCGATAGGCGTTGCTTATGGTAGCACTCGTCCTCATAGTGCTTCCGCTTACCGCAGAATGCACACGTGATGGTGCAGCGGTAATGATCCGGCAGCTTCACCTTGGCGCCGGTGATCTTTTCCTGCTGCTTCCCCTGGACTACAAAGCAGTCTCGCTGCTCGCAGTCGGAGGCATGCTGCAGGTGGCCCTGTTCATCTCTGGCATCACACCAGAATAGCTCCTTCACGTTCTCCATTAGGCGGGCGTGGGCGTGTTTGGGGGTAGTCCCCTGCCCAGGTCGGGACCCTTGGTACCCTTTGCCTCCAGAACCTCCACCACCAGGACGGTAGTGGTTCAGGTGTTGGTCGCTCTCCTTCTCCAGCGCCATCTCCAGGAGCAGCACGCATAGATCCTCGTAGCGGAGGGATCTAGCCTTGCGCTCAGCCGTCAGACGGCACTCGTCCCATAGCTCACGGGGGAGCTTGGAGCACAACCAAAACAGCAGGTCGTCGCTGCTGTAGGAACCGGGCGTCAGTCGTCCAGCCCAGTGGTCCAGGTCCGCCAACAGCTCGGAGACCCTGCCGGGTTTGGGGTTGTTGGGCAGGACGGGCAGGTTCTGGATCTCGGCCCTGATGGAGAGGTCGGTCTCGTAGGTTGGGTACTGCCTCTCCAGGGCAACCAACACATCGGCAAAGGTGGCGGAGTTAGTGACGATCTGCCTGACCTGCTTCTCCAGGTACTTCGTCTTGCAGCACTGCAGGAGCAGGTCGCACTTCACTCGCCCACTCGCGTGGGTTAGGCCGGTCAGTCGTAGGAACCGGCCAAAGTTCTCAGCGAACTCGCTGAGGTCCTTGCCTGTGAATTCAGGCAGGTTCACCACTATCTTGGAGGTGGCAATAGCCTTCGCCTCCTGAGCTCGGCGTCCTTCAGGGCGTCGGGTCTTCTTCTTCTTCTTCTTCTTCTTCTTCTTACCCTTGGGGTCCTCGGGGTCCTCAGGGTCTTCGTCATCCGATGGCGAAGAAGAAGTCATCGACGGCGGCCCATCATCGGAGGGGTCTCCGCCTAGATCACTGGAGCCATAAGGCTCCGCGTCCACCATAGCCCTTAGGGCTGTCAGCCCCAGCTGGTCCAGCTCGGCCCTCGTCCAGTTCGTCACGTGGCTGTAGGGCGGCTGGGCTGTCCTCGGGACGAATGGACTTCTCGGTACTGCTGCAGGAGTCGGCATCGGTCGGCTCCTCAGGCTCCCCAGGGTATTTGTCAACCCTGCCGCCAGGTGGTTAGCCTGTACTCGGTGGGGTGACATTCCCACCGTCGTAGGTGACGCATGGGACGGGATCATCAGGGGCTGCAGTTTCTCCCTGATCTCTTGCGTGAGGTCGCTCGCGATTTGCGAAGTAGCTCCTCGGAGCACCTCATTGATCTCCGACCGCGTCAGGGACCTGTTGGAGGATCTTCCCGATCCTCTACTCCTGCCTCCCAGAGACTCTGGTCCTTTCCTCAACCCACTCAAGGGTGCATACCCAGGTGCATACCCAGGAGCATACCCAGGAACTTCCATGTAGGATCCAGTGGCGTGGAGTGGATGGGGATGGTCAGCCGCATACCATCGCGGCGCAGAGCCGGAAGCCACAGGCTCACTGGCAGTAGTTGCCTCAAGGAGCGCAGTGGTAGGTGGGCCCATGCCATAGGCGGGGTAGTGAGGCATGCCAGTAAAGCCTGTGCCCTCTGCCATAGGCGGGTTGGTTGTGGAGGTGGATGTTGCGGCGGCTGGGAGTGTGGTGGTTATGGGAGAGGGTGATGCTTGGAGGCCAGAAGCGCTTGGTGCGCCTTCGAAGGTAGGTACATCCGTCGGGTCTTGCCGTTGCTCCTCTCCTTCGTCTGCTCCTTCTCCAGCATCCTTCTCGCTCTCGTTCTCTCTCTTCCTCTTCACAGGCTGAGGCTGAGAGACCACTTCCTCGACCGTCAGGGCCCTGAAGGCCGTCCGGAGGCCATCCAGGGAGTCCTCCGCCGTATCCACTGGCCCATGTAAGGGCTCCACCGAAGGTACAGCGTCAGGCGCCGGCCTTGCCGGTGCCTCAGGCGCTGGCGCTGTGTTCACATCGGCGTCCACTCTTCCTGGGTCCATCTTAATCCGCCCTTCTGCTTATATTTGCCTGCTCGGAGCACTGGTTGTACGGCGCGGGGTCGCTGCCGGTGCACAGAGACAGGCTGCCTCTTGCTACCAGAAAAGTTTATAGTGTTTTCAGCACTGTGTTTTTGCTTCTCCTGCTGCTTGTTGTTGCTGTAGGGTGTCCTGCTGCTGGTTTTGGATGATGAAAAGCTTTTGTTTGTTGAAATACAGTAAAGCCAACTCAATCCAGGATAGCCCAAGCCAATAGTATGCAAGGAGAAGGTAATTCAGGATCAAAGCATGAAGGGCTGCAGTGTAAACAGTGAAAGATGATTAGATATTCACAGAAACTGCAACTCAGGATACAAATGAATGCATATTCACAGAGATAGCTGAAATGTTTTGGGAAAAGAGTTAGAAAACTGCCTCAGGATCACTCTCTCTCCATAGTGCCATCTTAGGAGATGTGCACTCTTTGTTTTGGGTCCCATATGTGCTGAGGTGGCATGGTATGTGGCGATGAGGTCACTGCCATGTCACATGGGATCTTCCTACTTAGTTAGGCTGACCAGGAATTGAACCCAGGACCTCTCAAAAAGAGGTGCCTAACCCCCTATGGTGCATACCACTAGGGCAGATAAGTATTCATGGAAAAACATAGATAAATTCATAGGCTCTACCTTAGGTATGTCAGTGCTCAGTCAACTCAGGAAAAGATGTTTTACTTCTGATTGAAAGGGGATTAAGGGGTCCACTCCATATCCTGATTGGGTGTTTGGTTCCATAGGTCAAAATGTGTTATCACCACTTTTGGTTGGACCAATACTAAGATAAAAATGCATGGATGCTCAGTGCATCTCTAATACAACTAGAGTATGTCCCAAAGCAATGGAAAAGCACTTTTTCTTACTGCCAGCAGTGATTTCCAGAACGGTGGCTTCGTTGGACTCTGAGCGGTTGCGACAGCGGGAATGGAAGTGCACAACAGTGCAGTGTCGTGTGGAGCGGTCTGAGCAGCCACGTGCAGCAGCTGGAACGTTGGTGCACGTCATGTTCAACGACGGCTGGTACGAGGGCATGGCCGGTGGCGGTACTGTTGAATTCGGCGATGGAACAAGATTTCCCTGGAGCCGCATCCGCACCTGGCATGCAGCCAGCGACCACTAAGGTCAGCTAAGTACACTATTTTGGTAATAAATTTAATTTTTTTTTGTTTGTCTTCAGCCTGCACAGTGGCATGCACCATAGTGCAGCAGTATAACTATATATTATTGTATGTCTATAACTTCTTTTATTGTTGATTATTTACATTATCGCACAGTCGACTACACCACAGTGCAGCTTCTTCAGACACACGCATCGAATGGCCATTCGTCTCTCTGCTCAGTGTAATGTCGCTGTGCCTTCCCAGCTTTTTGAGTGCGCCAGTCAATGACGGAGGAAAGTAGTTGGCAGTCGAGGTTATGTGTCAAGTCATTTTTTTACCTTTCAGCACAGCGGGGAACTACAAAAAAGCATGCAGAGGTTCAAAAACCAGACGGTTGAACAGTTTAGAAAAAGTGAACACCATATTTTGAAAAAGCATTTATGTTTTTTAGGATACAAGCTGCAGTGGGTTCTAAAAAGGTTTCCGGAAAGAAAACAATTGGAAATCAATTTTTGTTTGTTAGGATAAAAGCTGCAGTGGGTTTGAAAACGTTTTCGGAAAAAAAACAATTGGAAATACATTTTTGTTTGTTAGGATAAAAGCTGCAGTGGGTTTGAAGACGTTTTCGAAAAGAAACCAAGTCACATCACATCACATCAGACCACATCACGGCAATTCAAATATGGTCACACACTTCACATCACATTAAAACACATGACATCACATCAAACCACATCACACCACATCACATCAAGTCAAATCAAGTATCTTTGCACCAAATCAGATCACATGAAATCGCATGGCATCACATGACATCCCATCACATCACACCACATCACATCACATCACATCACGTCACATCACGTCACGTCACGTCACGTCACGTCACGTCACGTCACGTCACGTCACGTCACGTCATGTCACGAAACATCGCATCTCATCACGTCACATCACATCACATCGCATCACGCCACACCAAACCACACCACACGAGATCACACTACATCACATCAGATCAAATCAAGTGACATTGCATCACATCACATCACATCACGTTGCGAACACCACATCCTATCAACTTATAACGCATCACATCATATGGCATGAAGGAAGGTCAATTTGCATTGGTTCATACAAGGTCAGATCACATAAGGTCCGCACACCTGCAAGGCACCGCCTGTTTATGAGACCTTTACCAATAACTGAAACTCCAAGTTAGGATTACGGTTAGGGTTAGGGTTAGGGTTAGGGTTAGGGTTTCGGTTACTGGCATACGGCAGGATACGGCAGGGAAGGCAGGATACGGCAGTATACGGCAGATACGACAGGATACGGCAGGATACGGCAGGATACGGCAGGATACGGCAGGATACGGCAGGATACGACAGGATACGGCAGGATACGGCGGGATACGGCAGGATACGACAGGATACGGCAGGATGCGCGTATTACAGGAATACAGTCGTATTAGGGAAACCCCATTAGCTTTTTTTCTGCGAGCTACTTAGAATCATATCGCGTTACCATGCGCCAGTGCGACCTCCAGTGCTGGTGGTAGCCAGTCCCATTACACTCCCCTCCTGAAATATTTCATAGTCTGGCTAGGGCCAAAGTAGCCCAACCAGACTAGAAATATTTGATAAAAAATAGATGGGACTGGTGAACACCAGTAAATAGCGTAACACAGTAGATGCTGCGGGCGCACAACCCTCAGCCCCACACTGTGTTAGGGCAACTCGCCCAAAAGCCAATGCCATTTTGACAGCCTGTGTCCCCTGCGACCACACTGCCACCTGGGGAACCTGAGGGGGTGCTGTAGGCACTCCCCTCCTAAGACATGTCGTTGTGCACCAAAACAAAATGCACCCGCACACCCACTCCCAAGTTTCCAAAAAAAAACAAAAAACTGTCAAACTGTTACCAAAGCAACAACCAGAAAACGAAATCACTGAAAAACTCTACCACCGTCACACCAGCATCGTGCAACCAGCAATGCAACACCCACACCCAGCCACATGTCCCAGCACACACCACAAGCAGGCGGCAGAGCCAACACACACTTGCAGCAGGCGGCGAGCAGGCGGGAGCCAGCACACACCCAAGGCAGGCGCCAGAGCCAACACACGCCAAGAGCAGGTGGCAGGGTACCACACAGAGCACACAGCTCCACGAACTGCGAAAAAGAAACAAGACCAAAACAAAGTAGATCTCAGCACCTGGGCAGTAAGCTGTCCCAACACACAGACAGTCCAAAGAGGAAAATGGAAATAAGGGTGTATATCACTACAAGCGGTGCAAAAAGTGCAAAAGCTCCTTGGAGGCACTTGGGGCCTCCCCACACATGTCAATTTTTCAGATGTGCAGCAAAATCACTGAGATGCGACCCACGAGCAGCGCGTGTGGTGGCAGAAAAGAGGACAAACACAAAAACAACTTAGAGCCGAGCGCATTAACAGCACCCAGCCCAGCAGCGCACACAAGCGCTGCGTGCAGCTCTAGGGCGCAGCAGGGCGAACTCCTTCGTGACGGCAGTAGCGCGCTGCAAAGAGGCAGTAGCACGCTTACAGGGCAACAGCCGTCTTGGTGCGAAGGCGCGCATTGGCACGATTAGCACGAGGGCGGCGACGGCGCTGCCCTTCAGAGACAGGCAACACGCTAGCATCAGCAGCGCCAGCATCAGGCAATGCGCCAGCAACTGGCAGCTTCGGATCAGCAGCCGGCGCCACCTCACAAGTCACCGCCACAGCAGCAGGCGGCGCCATACTCCTTACCGAACAGGACAACTCAGGGTAAACATAACACGCCCTCGGCGTCTTCAGTCTGCAGAAGAGAATCCAAGCAAGCGGATCACCAGAACTGACAACAATCGCAGCAGAACTGCTATTACGAAGCTCCACACACAGCCCAGGAGCGTGCACTGCAGGCGGCACTGCCGCTGGAACGACCAGAACACCCTGAGCACCAGGTCGGTTGCACGTCGTAGCAGTAGCACTCCACGCCACGTCGAGCGACAGCACAACACCAGTATTCACCAATGCAGTTCCCATGGCAGGCACCACTACAGATTCGGCCGCGAACACAGCCCAGATCTTGGGATGTCTGGATATCAGCTCAGCTAAATGTCCCGTCCTCGATAGCTCCCAGGCCTGCATGCTCGCAAATCCACACTCTCCAAGTGCCAGTCGACTGTACCCATCTGCACACTTCGACTCCAGTTCCGTTCGGTTACTATAATCTTGTAATGGGTTTGTACGCCGTAACTCTCAGCAAGCACAGGCAATGAACTCGGAACTCATAGAATCTCGTGTGAGATTATAGTACGCCTGTAAACACAGAATTAGATACTATAATCTCATAACAAAAGCAACTTACAGTCAATGCCTGTGCTAATACAATCCCATTAGCTTATTTTCTGCGAGCTACTTAGAATCATATCGCGTTACCATGCGCCAGCGCGACCTCCAGTGCTGGTGGTAGCCAGTCCCATAACATGAACACTGGAAAGGCTGTTCGATAAGTTGAACCCGAAACTTGTGACGGAGGAGCGCAAGCTTATGGAACTTTCCTCGAATGTCAATGATAAACTAATCGTTGAGTGGACCAAGGACGATAACCTTTTTGCAAGGATGCACTCTTATGGTTCATTGAAGGATCTCATGAAGCAGCGCGCACAGCTTTCTGTCGGTTTCAAACATCTTACTGCTTCTTGTGGTTCTGCATCCCGGCGCACTGCTTCGATTCGATACCAAGAGAAGCAGAGAGATAAGGAAAAGGACACCTCTTTCTCTGGAGGACCATCGTCTGGAAGTTCCGCTCCCAAGGCGGACGTCTCCGATCTCCTCTCCCAATGCCACTCCATGATTGCAGAGCTAAGAGTCTCTGAGAGGGAAGGCAAGGGTGACAAAGGAGGAAAGGGCTCTGGCAAAGAAAGAGGTCGGGGAAGAGGAAAAGGCCAAGGAGGCCAAGGAGGCAAAGGACAGTTGGACCCCAACGCGGTGATCGCCGAATTCAAGGCACGCATCCAGTGTAAACACTGTGCCAAAACGAACCATTATAGCGATCATTGCTTTGAGATCCAAAGGAAACAGAAAGAGGATCGACTCAAGACCTTCCTGATCCAATCCGGTCTCAGTGAGGAGGCAGCCCAAAAGGCAGTGGAAGACGCCAAGAAGAAATGGAAGGACCAGAAGCAAAAGGGACCAAAAGCTGGCCCAAGAAACAAAGATGCATCTGGCCCCTCCGCAGCAAGTGCTGGTGCTGGCGCCCCCTCAGCAGAGACCAAACCGATGCAGGAGGACACTGAGAGTCAAGCCAAGAAGAGGAAGAGAGATCAGGCATTTTCAGAGGTTGAGAAAATTGTGGACCTGCTTCGAGCCGCTGTCAAGGATGGTCTCACGTTGTGACTACCTGTAGTTGTGGAGGGGAGATGTGTGATGCTGTTTTGGATACTGGTGCAACCGATTCCATTGTGGCTTCATCATTGGTGTCAGATCCGAATTGCAGGGGTTACTGTGCAGTCAAGGTGGGAGATGGGCACTACACGTACAGTGAAGGAGAACAATCCGTGGATGTGTGCATGGGCAATTTCAATCTTCCGCATGTTTGTATGGTTATGGAGACTTCAGCTTTTCAGGTATGCCTGGGCATGAATTTCATGCGTCAAAACGCCAAGACAATTCCGGGTTTGATTTTTACTCCATCGAGACTCATTGTTAAGAATCCAGAGACTGATGAATTATCCTTGGTATCGTTATCTGAGAAGTACTGCCAGAAGGAAGGGGGAAACATATTGCCACCTGCACAATCCTCTTTGAGAATTCCCCGGAGAGAAGCGTACAGTTTATTACCTTCACTGAGGGAGCAGGTCCTCATCGACCTTATTGATTTGAGACCCACCATGGACTTGTACACCAACCCCAAAAATCATACCGAACTGTTGTATTGCACTCCCCTCAATTCATGTTATGCCTACAACTGGCAGGACTTTCAGTTATGCTGGGCCAACCCACCGTGGTTACACCTCGAGAAGATGCTCACCAAGGCTGTAACTGCAGTCGCCCACCAAAGCCAGACACCCGATCCAACAACAAGTTCTGATCTTATATACACCTACATTATATTCCACGCATATTTTTTGCCTTCACCTCCAGGCAGTACGACGACTTAATTGAAGCGCGACGCCTTTGACAGACGCGCGCTCGGCAGGATAGCCAGGACAGCACACCAAGAGTGCTACGCAATGTTTCTGCTTGTGGGGATTTTATTGCAAAGTTTGTATCTGACAGAGATGTACATACCTTCCTGTTTGTGTTGCTCAGGGGTGATGTAAGCCCATGTATTGTCTCTGGCGTTGTGGACCTACGTGACAACCGGAATAACAAATCAGTAGAAGTACTGCAGCTTTGGTCTTTGCCGTCGCTTCCCTTGTTCCTCCCAACTATTTTCTCAAACTGTGATTTTGTCTCAGCCGGAGACCCAGCAGGAGAATCATGATATGGTCTTCAAACAATAAGTGGGGCAGCAAACTACGGCAGAAGCAAGCACCTCAAAATAGGTCCACTCCACGCCTGTTGCCACCTACACGGGCAAGCGCCGCAGAGTCGCCGGGGCCCAAGCACCAGGGCCAGGAATCACCCCAAGGTTCCCCTTCACTGCCGCTCGGACTACCCAAGGGTCCAGAACACGGAGCTACCGCCAGACAATGGCCATGTGAACCGAGCGCACCACAAAGGGTGAACTTACAAGACAATACATGCTCCACGTCTGCTGCCCTTGTTGATGGTGCTACAGAGCAGAAGCAGAGCTGCGGTGAATGCAGACGCTGCTTGATTGGCTGGTCGTGTGTCAATGCAAGGCTACACAGCCCGCGCAAAACACAATCATGTTCCTGGGATGGCAGCGTCGCCCGTCTTGCGAAAGAACGTGCTCAGTTTGAAAAGGAGGCAGCCGAAGTACGAGCTCGCGGGCTCGCCACGCGTGTCACATGTGAATGTTGCTTCTTGGGTTGCCCTTTCTGTATAGTGTGGGATGAGTTCGACGAAGAGAGGAACACCAATGCCGAAGATCCAAACCACGATGGAGAAGGAACCCGCGAAGTTTTTCATATCGCAGGGCTGAGAGCGCCAGATGCCGTCCTCGTGGGTTTGGAGGATTTCTGGGGAAGTCTACTGGATGTCGCCTGGAAATCTGGACTCAAAGTTGTGGAGAATCTCTGGGAAGTAACAGCGCAACAGCTGCAAGATATGTTCGGACACGTCGACTCACTGTCTGCTGCGAGGCTACTACCGAGCCCAGTCAGGTGCTGGGCTAGGGTTTGTTGCAAGGTTCTTTGCGGTGAGTGGGAGACGTGGCATGATTCTCAGACACTGTACGATTTTGTTTATCTTGTTCTCTATAACCTCTGGATGCAAAGTGAAGGGAATGCTATGGTCTTGGGTAGTTTGGACAACGAGTTTCAGACTACCTACCACAATGAAGAAGACGAAGGACGGAAGGATTCTGATGGTAGCGAGCCGATTGAGCTGGACGCTGACAACTACTGGGACTCCTTCATTATGGGTGAGAAAGAACAGTTAGAGTGTTGGTACCTACACCTATGATTTTATGAAGCAGGCTCATCCCAAAATTAATTTTGGCTGATTTTTGACGAAAAATGTGACATTTTGGCAGAGAGAGGCTGCCAAAACTGGTCCATGTGCATTCCTTTGCTCCTGTGACGCGTTTTTGTTGCATCGGGCACCCTTGAAATAGGGGGGGGGGTCTTGGAAGTCCCCGCCAGGGCGAAAAAACCTGTTTCGGGCCAAAAAATGGCAAATTTTGGCACATTTTTGACAAAAAATGGCAGATTTTGGCGAAGACAGGCTGCAGAAATTGGTCTGTATGACTTTTCTTGATGCTAAGAAGTGTTTTTTTGTATTGGGCACCCTCAAAATAGGGGGGGGAGGTCGTTGCCAGTCCCCCACGGAGCAAAAAAACCTATTTTCGGCCAAAAAATGGCCTTTTTTTGGCCCATTTTTGACGAAAAATGTCAAATTTTGGCGAAGACGGGCTGCAGAAATTGGTCTTTATGAGGTTGTTTGCTCCTGGGACGTTTTTTCTTGTATCGGGCACCCTCAAAATAGGGGGGGGGGGTCGTTGCCAGTCCATCACAGGGCAAAAAAAACCTATTTTTGGCCAAAAAAATGGCCTTTTTTGGCCCATTTTTGACGAAAAATGTCAAATTTTGGCGAAGACGGGCTCCAGAAATTGGTCAGTATGAACTTGTTCGTTCCTGAGACGTGTTTTTTTGTATTGGGCACCCTCAAAATAGGGGGGGGGGGTCGTTGCCAGTCCACGACAGGGCAAAAAACCTATTTTTGGCAAAAAAATGGCCTTTTTTGGCCCATTTTTGACGAAAAATGTCAAATTTTGGCGAAGACGGGCTCCAGAAATTGGTCAGTATGAACTTGTTCGTTCCTGAGACGTGTTTTTTTGTATTGGGCACCCTCAAAATAGGGGGGGGGGGGTCGTTGCCAGTCCACGACAGGGCAAAAAACCTATTTTTGGCAAAAAAATGGCCTTTTTTGGCCCATTTTTGACGAAAAATGTCAAATTTTGGCGAAGACGGGCTCCAGAAATTGGTCAGTATGAACTTGTTTGTTCCTGAGACGTGTTTTTTTGTATTGGGCACCCTCAAAATAGGGGGGGGGGGGGGTCGTTGCCAGTCCACAACAGGGCAAAAAACCTATTTTTGGCAAAAAAATGGCCTTTTTTGGCCCATTTTTGACGAAAAATGTCAAATTTTGGCGAAGACGGGCTCCAGAAATTTCTTACTCTTGAGACGTGCAACACATCAGCAAATTGCAACATGTATCCTTCCCATTTGACACAGATACAACAGGCGCACAAACAAACTCATCGGAGACGTGCAACACATCAGCAAATTGGAACATGCCGCCAATGGACAAATGGAGTCAAAGCTGACATTGGCGAAGGCAAAGCTAATCAACTCGGACACCCCTCGTCATCAAGTGGTTCCATGGAACACAATAGAAAGATTCGCGGACTCTCGCAACAACATTGACCAAATATTATGACCGTAACCATGCAAAAAAAGGCTGAAATATGGCAGTTTTGGCGAAAAATGGGGGTATACTCGCATGTCACGAGAGGTAGATGGCTTGGTGGATGTTCGTATGTTTTGGAAATCGTCAAGTGGTTCCATGGAACACCTTTGATTGATCCGCAGCCTCTTAGAAAGAGATAGAATGTGTTTTATGATGAAAGAGTGGTGAAAAAAGGCCAAAATGTGGCATTTTGGGCCAAAAATGGGGGTAGATTCGCACGTTACGAGAGCTTGATGGCTTGGTGGATGTTGCTATGTTTTGGAAATCGTCAAGTGGTTCCATTAAACACCTTTGATTGATCCGCAACCTCTTAGAAAGAGATAGAATGTGTTTTATGATGAAAGAGTGGTGAAAAAAGGCCAAAATGTGGCATTTTGGGCCAAAAATGGGGGTAGATTGGCACGTTACGAGAGCTTGATGGCTTGGTGGATGTTGCTATGTTTTGGAAATCGTCAAGTGGTTCCACGGAACACCTTTGATTGATCCGCAGCCTCTCGGAACAAGATAGAATGTGTTTTCCGACGAAAAAATGGCAAAAAAAGGCCAAATTGTGGCTTTTTGGGAGGTAATTGACCGTTTACGAGACTTGGGAGCAGTTCCGAGCGGGGTATCGTGATTGAAAAGGTGCGGGTGGTTGGTATCTTCGATTGTACGCGCAAAAAGCGCTTCGTAATCGCGTATTTTCAGATTTCTGAGCCAAAAATTGCTCTCGGCGAGTGAAAATGCGCGCGCGGCGACAGTTTCTGTTGGTTTTTTGGCATCCGCTGCGACAATAATTTTGGGATCTGGCGACTTCATAAAATCATAGGTGAAAGAACAGTGGCCCTCAGTTGCAGCTGTACTACACAAATGAGGACTACTACCAAGACCAAGTCGAAGAGGAAGAGGCACAATCAGACGTCGATGCCCAAGAGGAAGAGGCAGAAGCAGATGTCGAGGCTGATCAGGATGAGGCACAACCCAATGAATACTACTATCAAAACCACGCCGAAGAGGAAGAGGCAGAAGCAGGCGTCCATGCCGAAGAGGAAGAGGCGGAGGCAGAAGAAGATGATTACCAGCACCAAATGAAAGGTATCCTCCCAGCCAACTGCAGTGTGGCGCCGCTCTGGACTGTGAGTCTGTCGAGTGGCGCCCACGAACATTCACAAGAGGAGGGACCTCAAGACGCGTTTGCACAAGGCGTGCATGGAAACTGGGACTACGGCTCAATGGAAGAAAGCCAACACTCCAACCAGTACGCGCAAAAACGTTGGTGCCGTTATGGCAAGGCTTGTAAATATCTGCAGTTGGGACAATGTGTCTTTCGTCATGTATGAGAGTGATCACAAGCAGCGGGTCATGGCAGCCGTGGAAGCAAGAAAGGCCCCTCGCAGCGACTGTGACGCCGACAGAGTGAGGATTGCAGCAGGGTTGTTTGGAGGAACTGGCCGCAAAGAAGCTTGGTGTCGCCAATTTTGAGCACAATGCAGTTGCGCTTCCGCTTGGGCGCCCTGAAACCAAGCACAATGCAGTCGCGCTTTCTCTTGGGCGCCATGAAAAAAAGCACTCTGGTCTTCGCTAACGTTTAGTTGGAAGTACAACGCTTTGGTTGATAATTTCTCGTGTCAGGGTCAGTTGGTCAGTTTTGTTGTTGTTTTGGTTCAGTTGATGGTCAATAGGAGGCTTCGTCGTTTGTTGCAAGCCCTGGCGTTGGCCGTGCTAACCTCACTCCCCTGACCACTCCCTTCCTTCCCTCGCTCACGCACCATGAATTTCTAGGTCCTTGAGGGAACAAGCTTCAGTTGAAATTTTGACTCCAGTGCCTGACTGACTGTAAATTTATTCAAGCTTCGACTAGTTTTGAGTTATATATAAATGCCTCACCCTCGACTGTCAGATGTGGCCTTTTTTGAACTGTCCTGATGTCCCATATGTTGTACTTCACATGTTTGATTTGTCCAGGTCTTGGTCTGTTTGTTGGTTTGTTTTATTGTTCCTACAAGGTCAACTGTCCATCGTCGTTCTGTTTGCCCTTCCAGTGGAGACATCGTATTCAAATGAACGAAGTCCTGGTTTGTTACCTTTTGTTGGAATTTGGGGAGTACAGTACAGGTCCACAAGGTGTTTGTTTCTCTCATTTTGGTGTTCTTGAAGCAATTTTGAAGTTTGAAGTTGGATTTTGATATTTTGTTGCGAATCAGAGTCCCTGTTCCCTGGCGACGCGCTCGGACAGGGTTACGGCGCTCACAACGTGACGCTCTACGCTGCGCTGACAGCGTTTGACTGTCCTGCGCCACCTGTAGCAGCTAATTCTGTTTCAATTCTTCAATTTTGCAAATTTTCAAATTTTGCTCTCTTTTTCTGTCGGCGACGCTTGTCGTAGCTTTTCGACGCGCGAGTGCGTTCGTGGCACTCGTCGACACTGGTATTGTGTGTCGACGGCTCTCTTCCAGCGTCTTGCCCAGTTTCAGGGCTTCATCCTGGCCCATTTTGGGTTTTTAGACCTTTTTGGCCTGTTTCTGGCCAAATGTGCCATTTTTGGCAGGATCGGTCGCAAGCGACAGCTGCGACGCGTGGCGACGCCCTCCGTTGTTCGCCACGGCGCTGCTGGGGCACTCCGAGTGCGCCTGGGTGTTTTCGAGGTGAGTTTTGGGTCGATTTTGGTCATTTTTCACTCTTTGAGAGAATTTCATCTTTGTGATCATCCATCACCATTTCAAGTCAATCAGCCTATTTTGGCTGCTCATGTGCAGTCAACTCCTTCGCCAGAGCGAACCTGAAGGACACACTTCCACACTTGCACTCATACACTTACAGAATACACCATGTACGACCCCTATATATACCCATTTGAGTGAAGCCCATGTATCAGAGCGCCCCAAGTCAACTTAGTGAGAGTCTATAGAGCACTCACAGTGGACGCCAATTAACCTAGTTGTATGTTTGCTCCATCCTTGTATGTGACTTCAAAGTGTATGAGCCACGAGTTCCCAGGTCTCTAAAGTAAGTACGAATTTGTCAGGAATTGAGCGCAGAAACGCGCCCACCCAAGCGACGAAATTAGGCACTAGGCCCATGGCCTTGCCATACTCATCTCAAACACCAGAAGTGTTGCAGAAGCACTCACTGTTTCATTTGCGTGTAAGTGAGTTACGAATGGTCAGAACTTGGTAACAACCTTTCACATCTTTCACGATCCACGCTCAGTGCATCAAGAATGACAGTTCACATGACACATGACACATGACTTGAAGAAGTGACCATGATGGTAGTTGAGCAGAGGATTAACCCACTCAATTGCTGTATGTCGGCGACCCATACAATCCAGTTTTCTTCCGACAAGTCTACTTCTGTTTGGCGACTCAGATCACAGACACTGATAGGTTGTACCACAGTGTCCATTTTGTTCTTGTCTGGGGACTCATAGGTATTACCAGGGTCTCGCGCTGATAGGTACTACCACAGCGGACACCACTCCACGCCACTTTAGCTCTGCACACTACCTGCGTCTGAATTAGCCATTGCATTATGGACACAAGCCGGTTGACGTGCGGCAACACGCAACTAGTTACTCTTGCCGGAGTAGGGCTGACTTGTACTCGTTCGGAGAGACAAGAGATCCACGTGTTTGTTTGGTGGGTCTTAGCTGCCGGGTATCAGGCTGAACCCTGAGTCCACCCTTAGCAGGGGGGTGTAAGTACTGCCGTGGCAGCACTGCAGCAAAGACCCCACAGACCCCACAACCACAGCAGGCAAAGACCCCACAGACCCCACAACCACAGCAGAGCCGCAGAATGTTCACTTGATTGCTTTTCTCACCCGCATATACCGACATTTTTTCGCACATTCTTTCTGTCCTCCAGCCATGTATCTGTGTGCCAGCTTCAGACGCCACTGTCGCTTGTACATACCTCAGTTTGGGTACGCCAGAGAAAATGGAGCATTCAGGAGGTTTGGAATTTCAGTTCCAATTTCAATCAGCAGTTCATCTCAGCAATCATGTCAGTGTCATTCATGTCATCAGTTTCATCCATCATTCATCATTCATCATTCAGCACTTTATCAATTCATCAGGAGTTTATCAGCAGTCTATCGATTCATCATCATTCATCATCTCATCATTCATCATCATTCATCATCCATTCTGTTGTTGTCAGCATGTAACATTGCATTGCACATGACTTCAGTGTCAGTGCATCATCATTCATCATCATCCGCAGCATCACTCCATAAATTTTTATCAATATTTACAGCTCTTTTGACTGTCATGCAGCGACAATTCCAGTGTATGCATGGCATGCTGCGATGTGTCAGGTTCATAGGTCAAACCACAACCAGGTTGATAGGTCAAACCACAGCCGCAAAAAGAGTCACTGTTTTGTGGGACACATGTGTAGACCCGGAAGTTGATAGGTAACACCACAGCTGTCGAGGGTATACATGGACCAGCAGTGAGCTGCCAACAACTCGCTAGGGAGATAGGTGATTGAATCGCTTGACCAGCAGACAGGGTACGGGGTACACAGTCGGCTGGGGTGCGGCAACACCCAGTTAGTTGCGCCTGCCGGTGCAGGACTGTTTTAGGGACGCTTCAGAGTGCCCTACATTGTGACTGTGACAGTTTCTAGGTGCAAGCCTGTGTCAGGTGTGGCCGACCGCATTACTCTGTGCGTATCAGCCTCACCCCTCTGGATGCGTCCTGGTAGGGGGGTGTAACTGCAGTCGCCCACCAAAGCCAGACACCCGATCCAACAACAAGTTCTGATCTTATATACACCTACATTATATTCCACGCATATTTTTTGCCTTCACCTCCAGGCAGTACGACGACTTAATTGAAGCGCGACGCCTTTGACAGACGCGCGCTCGGCAGGATAGCCAGGACAGCACACCAAGAGTGCTACGCAATGTTTCTGCTTGTGGGGATTTTATTGCAAAGTTTGTATCTGACAGAGATGTACATACTTTCCTGTTTGTGTTGCTCAGGGGTGTTGTAAGCCCATGTATTGTCTCTGGCGTTGTGGACCTACGTGACAACCGGAATAACAAATCAGTACAAGTACTGCAGCTTTGGTCTTTGCCGTCGCTTCCCTTGTTCCTCCCAACTATTTTCTCAAACTGTGATTTTGTCTCAGCCGGAGACCCAGCAGGAGAATCATGATATGGTCTTCAAACAATAAGTGGGGCAGCAAACTACGGCAGAAGCAAGCACCTCAAAATAGGTCCACTCCACGCCTGTTGCCACCTACATGGGCAAGCGCTGCAGAGTCGCCGGGGCCCAAGCACCAGGGCCAGGAATCACCCCAAGGTTCCCCTTCACTGCCGCTCGGACTACCCAAGGGTCCAGAACACGGAGCTACCGCCAGACAATGGCCATGTGAACCGAGCGCACCACAAAGGGTGAACTTACAAAGGCCGTGCTCGACCGAGCGCAAGTCTTGGTTATTTGTCCTGATTGGGGCCAAACCGGGGAAGCTGCCGCATGGCGACCATTTTTGTACCGCTTGACGAAGGTTCGTGTACCTATCCCAGATGTACCCCTCTATCTCCCAGATGGGGTGACCAGCCCATTACCAGCCCCACGCACGGGAAGCATTGCATGCCTCATCGATAGCAATGATTGTGATATTTCGTTGGACGAACTAAATCCCCAAGTGGTCAAGTTTCTCCAACAAGTGCACCGTGGTTTAACCCAGTCTGATTTACTGAAGCGATACGGGCACGATACACCTGCAACAACACCGAAGGACGAGTCTGAAGTCCCAGAAATTCACCCTCCAACGGAATCAGATGAAGAACAGGACGCTTTGGTTCGAGATGCTGAAATTGACAAGGTCCACATTCAGTGGGAAGAGGTCAGCGAAGAGCCTGCAGAAGTGCAATGGGATCCATAAAGGGTTGGGGCGCGCGCGCGCGGAGCGATCGCGGCTTATGTACCTTTTTCACTGTTAATCTACTACATCCATTTGACTGCATTATTTCATTACGCCGATTTCGAATTCACTTTCCCTTTTGTACTCTACGCAATCGAATGTCAGATAAGCTGACCATCTCCAAAATTGCGCAACTGCGCATTCTGTTACGGTCACGCCTGTCAAACAACATCGCAACACGACAAATCGCAGTGCCTTGCCGAAACGGCACCAGCTGCATATACCTGCGGCACAACAGGTGTTGTTTTCAACATGGGTCTCATGAGTCGTGTCATGAAGCTCCAGCACGAGACACTCACCGGACCTCTGTCAAGTACTATGACTACCGCATCGCAACAGTATGTGCCGCCCCGGAGCTCAAATACCACGCTACGGCCATCCTGCGTGACAACCAACATTCTTTTATAGCGGCGAGTTACGAAGCTGAACAACCGAGTTCTTCCGACGACGAAGACATTCCAGACCTACAAGATTCATCCAGTGATGAAGGAGCCTCCGCCCACGTACACCCGCGCAACTCTTCGCAACGAGTACATGCAAAGGTATATGACTGGCAAGTCACAAGTGTCTCCGCATCGTTTAAGCAACCACATGAAGATGAAAACCCTGGAAATCCGTCTAACAACGCCGAGTATACGACCACGTTTTGCCACGAACGCAATGACTGCACGTCCTTCTATCGTTGGGGTCATCGTGAAGGACTACCAGTGTGCTGGACAGCAGCAGTGCAAACGAATCTCTCTGAGCAACACGATTTTCAATGTCATCGACCTCACCGATCATCGCAGAGGGGAAGCAGCAACAATGGTGGCTGCTACAACACTCAGGTGCCTCCAGCGAGCTTTGGCCATCTTTGTGTTACTCCTGATTACCTTTCAAGTGTTTCACCGCAACTCGCTTTTCTCTGTTGTGTGGCATACACAAGAAGAATTCACGCAAACAAGTATTGAGCAGGACGATAAAATGATGCACACAGATGATCACGAAGTGAAACTGCGCGCAGCTGTCAGACGCAGCATTAGTTCAACTGCCCTCAAATCAATTGTGGATCTGTGCAACCATGAAGGATACGCGCGGCCTAAGCTCATGACTCATCTAGAATGGATACGCCGACTTGGAATCATGACCCTGGAACTGGCACACCGGACCGAGCGCCTGGCAAGAGGCACACACAGGGTGTCAAGACATTTTTTCCGTTTCCTCTGCTTAGACTCCCTAGCCCCAATGCAAACACTCCTCGTGGAACAAGAACAGCTTTTCCGTCGACAAGCACAAATGAGACAAGATCGCGCACGCCAGAACATGTCAGTGGGATTGTCTCTCAAGTCAACGCCGCCAGAATTGGACAAACAATGGCTAGTCCAATTATGTAAGCATAATCAGCGCACGAGCCCGATTTTCAATCTGCTGTGGGGAAATCACTGCGACGGGCAGAGTCTGCGACGAGACCCTGCACGTCACGAGGCCATACACCTGCTACACTTTCTACAAGAGCATGGAGATTTACGAGAACCTGCAGTGCTCAGGTATGACACCCCATGGACTTCCGGTACCTGGACGTCAGCGGAACCTGGTCTATGTCAGCGCCCAGCTTCCCCGAGCGAGAGTACACATTCGAAAATGAATTTACTGATGCAAACTGATATTCTGGAGGCCGAAGAAATACTCAGAACGATCCTGATAAATAACAGTGACATGATTTTTGCATATATATCTAACAGCCCTGACAGGATTCGGTGCCGCAGCCAACAGACAGCGGCAGCAGTGCAACTCATGCACTACCACGCCCTGAAACTTGCCCTGTTTGAGAAGACAATTGAACTTGCAACAGCATCAACTGCACACAGAGGCGCAGAACCTGATAAACCCAACGTGCAGTGCAGTATAAGTTGATTTGCCTGTGTCCTACACCATGACTCTTTACTGTGTGCGCGCAAAACCACGGGGAGGGGGATAACAAATGAAAAAACAGTTCCTGGTATCAGCCACAGTTCTCTGGCACTACTGCAGAAGTCTCAGCCCTTATTTCCCTGCTGTCTTTCACTACAACCAAGTTCGGAAATGCCACAGCCACCAGTAGGAGATGAGGTGTAAATCGAATCCCGAAAAAGGCATAGCCAGCAGTAGGTGACACGGTCAGCATACTTCTCAGGCCTTGATTCCGAACAATAGTCTATCTATTTTTTCCCATTAAATTGTTGATTATTTTTGGTGTACCAAAACTGCTCATGGAAAGGCTTAGTTTACTGAGCCTACATCCTGGGACATCCGCAGAACTGAAATTGACATGTAAGCCACCACAGACGGAGCCCCCTAGCACCCCAGGGGTAACGCGGGGATGCACGGAGCAAAAAGTGCAATGGGATGAAGTCAGTGAAGACGGTTATTTGGCTTATCTCAATATCGCTCAGCCTCTGAAATACCACCCATTGCCAAGCATTCACGAAGATTATTCGGACCGAATCAAGGATTTACTGAACAAAGTCGATCTCGAAGATTCAGTTATTGCAGGTGTACAAAATTTTACCATTTCGTGTCTGGCCCTACATGCTATGCAAGAGTATGGCGTGACCATGCAAGTCGAGGAGGACAAGGCAAGAATTGTCAACCCACGCGGATGGCCGGTCTCGAAGACCAACTTACGCTCTTTGAAGGAGGACATTGAGCTCCGGATCTTCCAGATATCTGAGGAACAACAAAGGCTAGAGCTCAAGGACAGATGGAAGAGCCATTGCAACGAGTTCACGGGCAGGAGTGTTGACGGAGATGAAACAGATGTGTTCTACCAATATCTGGATGATGACCGCGTTATCGTGGATGGCAATGACGTTTATCTGGATGTCTCGGCCCTACTCAGTGAGTGTTACTCTGTATCCAGGGATGAGTATGGGTAATCAAATTTGGCAGCCGCAGACAATTTCGAGGAGAAGATCAAAATTTTGCCTTCCAAAATTCAAGAAGTCCTACGTGGAAGGAAAGTTGCTTTTGGACCGTTGATGGCACATGGTTCATGTGAGAAGTTGGTTACCATGGACTTGGAATTGATGGATGAGCACAAAAATACCACAGTGCGTTCCAAGCCATTTCCAGCTAGCAAGGCCGACAGTGAGGAGAGGATGCGTCAGATCACTGAATGCATTGCAGCCGACCTCGCGGAAAAATATGAGCAAGCAGAGTATCAAAAACACTGCTCTCCATGTTTATTGGTAGACGAACCAGGGAGCAACGCAAAAAGACTAGTTGTCCACTACGGGAAGTTGAACAAGCTCACGAAAAAACATTCAGGGAGTCTACCAAGTTTGGAACAAGCGCCGGAAAGAGCTGCTCATTGCCCTTTCAAATCCCAATTGGATAAGCGCAGTGGTTTCTGGCAAGTGGAGTTAACAAAACGAGCGCAGGATCTATCAGCATTTATTGCTCCTAATGGTCAAGTGTTCAAATGGAAAGTTATGCCGTTTGGGTTGACAAATGCTCCGGCAACTTTCCAGGAGGTCATGAACCAGGTCGTGGCCCGTATGAAGCTGAAACCTACGGTGCAGGCACTACTGAAAAAGGGGGCAGTCATCGAGGTCTATACAGAGGATGTCCTATTGAGGACCGATGACGCTCGTGACCATTTACGTTTGGTGGAGGAGTTTTTACGCATTTGTGAGGAATGCAATACCCGTGTGAAGTTGGAAAAATGTGAATTCATGCAGGAGGAAATTGAATATTTGGGTTTCCAAGTTGGATGGAGATGGTGGCAACCTGTGAAGGAAAAAGTCGCCCCAATTTTGAAGCCTTCTATTCGTGATGACAAGACCTGTGGCGTCAAGGACATCAGAGCTTTCCTGGGCTCCTGTAATTTTTACACGAGGCACATCTCCACTTTCACGTACAGTAGCCACCTTCTCACGGACTTGACCAAGAAGACTGTAACTTGGAGGTGGACACCAGAGCATAAAGCTCAGTTTCAGGAGATCAAGGAAAAACTGAGTTCACTGAGGCTGTTGGGCACACCTGCACCTGACGGCGAGTTCGTGGTCATCACTGATGCTTCTCTTGTGGGAGGCGGAGGTACACTTCTGCAGTGGCAACAAATTCCAGGAGCAGCTGCAATGAGAATAGCGGTTGAATTGAGGACAGTCGGAGTCAATCGTGACGGGTCACTCAAGCACAACTACGATTCGCAGGAATTCCATCTCGTACCCATTGGGCACTGGAATTGGAAATTGTCCTCAACTAGAGCTGACTACAGCACGTATGAACGTGAATTACTCTCTGGAATTTTGCTTATCTCTGGACAAAGCCGACTTTTTGGCAGCAATTCCGTGGTGTGGTTATGTGATCAGGAGTCCACGGAGACATTTCTCCAGGGGAGCCCTCCTGAAAACCGAAAGCTCAGACGTTGGTGGACGTTTCTGGCTCAGCTGAAGCTCAACATCTACAGGGTACGGGGTCTGAAAAATGAGCTATGTGATTGGCTATCACGTAAAAATTTTGATGAGAAAATTTCTGCAAGCTCTGAAGCTCTCTCTTGAGAAGCTTTTCAGAAAATTGATGTCCATTTGGATCTCCCTATGAGCAAAGCTGAACTACTCAGTTCTCTACGGAAGTCTGACTATGTGGAGGAGTATGGAGATGTTTTGAAAGCCCTAGGGGATGGATCCTATGCACTGGTGGACAAGGAGCTGTGGTCGCTATCCTCAAGTGGTATTGTAAGGAAGGAAGTGCAAACATGCATACCCCAGAAGGCGCTGGGTGCAGCCCTGCAGTGGACCCACGATGTTGTCGGTCATCCTCGACCGGATTCTCGGCTCTGGGCTTTGGAGAAGATGTTCTACACTCGCGTACCTGACACACAGTTGACACAGAAAATTGAGGACATGCACAGGACATGCAAGGAGTGTGTCACGAGCAAGCGGAACCGACCCAGCGACCGAGGCTTTCTTGGCGTCTTGCCACTGCCACACATGGTCAATGCACTTCTGTATGTGGACTTCATTGACAGACCCAAGTGTCATAACTACGACTATGCTCTGATGATTGTGGATGTTCTGACTGCTTTCTGTCAAGTTGTACCATCCAAGAAGACTATTAAAGGAGAAGGCATGCCGAAGCTCATCAAACACCATTGGATTCGTTTCTATGGCCCAGCTGTTTGCATCCACAGTGACAAGGATATTCGCTTCAAGGGAGACTATGGCTGGTATCGCAACGTATTTGCTGCAATGGGCGTGGAAGTATCATTCTCACAACCTTACCGCCCTCAATCAAACGGACTATGCGAGCGTATGAATGATGAGTACCAGGAAGAGCTCCGTATTCTGAGGCAGAGTATTAAAACCAGTAATTGGGTCCAGTTGAACGACTACGTGGTCATATGTATGAACCACAAGCAGAGAGGAAAATCTGCCTATTCACGAGGAGACGTTTTCCACGGAAGACCTACTCTACGTTTGGACCTACCCTTTCCACACGAAGGCAACGTTCAAGTGCAGGACTGGGTCAAAGAACAAAACAAGATTGCCCAAGTTGTTCAAGCCAAGAGCGAGTCAGTTTGAACGCGTCAATAGAAGGAGCAAAGCTGCAGTTTTCAACGTCGGCGACTACGTGCTTGTGAGCAGAAAGTGGTTCAAACAATTGGAGGTACCTAAGGGTGCTGCGAAGGATGTTATGTGGTATGGTCCTTACCTTGTTACTGGAGTCAGCAGCGGCGGTAGTACGGCGCCTTGCAGTCTTACTTTGGGCGACGAAGTACCTGTGCCCTTTGAGTTCGTGGAGCGCTTCCCATTTGAGCTGGTGGATGACTAGGGCAAAGACAAGATCGAAGAAAGGGACACAAACATGCTGAATGACAACCAGCGAGCAGCGTTGGTGGATGAACGGGACATCGTGGCGAATGAGCAGGATATACCATTCTACAATCAGACTGAGATGGAGAACATTGGAGCTTATCACGTCGAACAGATCCTGGGAGGACAATATGGGCAAGGCTGGCGCTTTTTGACGAAGTGGGGAGGCTATGGCACAAGCGAGAGCACTTGGGAACCAGTTCCTGCATTCGTGGATGATGATGTGAAGTTGAATCATGTTTTTGTGGATTACTGTGTGGCACACGCACCTCGCTTTGACACAGCGCTAAGGCAGGCTCGGCGGATCAGCAGCACGCTGAAGAAGAAGTCCGGCGCGGAGGAACCCAACGAAGAGACTGCCACGGACAACAAGGAACCAGGAGAGGTCAGTACCAAGAAGGTCTCACAGCGGCGCGGAGGCAAACGGCGACGTACAGATAGGCCTACAGTTGGTGGTATGGCAGAAGACTCGTTACCTTGAGTGATTACCAATAAACTGAGGAGGAAAAAGTACCTTGAAGTTTGTTTTCATACTTTTCATGCTTCCACTGGCGGACCAAGGTGAAAACCTGCAGAACTTCACTTCATTCTGCAGAACCATCATTGAAGTGCAGGAAATATCCGGAAAAGCACAGTTTAAGGCATGGAAAAGCCCACACCTTTTTGGGAACCTCGTGGGAATTTCGGAGGGACTGCCAGCTTTCTGCACTCTGAGCCGCTCGCGCCGCCAGCAAGGTCAGCAGCACAATTTTGGGAACCAGAAAGAAAGGAGTTCGAAGAAAATTCAAGGTCAAATATTGAACAGTTTTAAAAGGCGGATATGGCTGGCATGTTGTGGAGTTACGACAAGTTCCGGAGGGAGTTGAGTTGGAGGGAGCCAAGTATCAAGGAACCTGGGGTTATTGACGTTCCTAAAATCTTTTGGTTAACTCGTGGTTGGAAAGTACTTTGAATATTACTTGGTCCTGGTTTTACTTCGCAGCACCTATGGTCAACTTGAACCCAAGTTTAAGTAACTACAAGTTGAGTTTTTGGGTTTTGGAGGGAGTTATTCCCAGTGCACCTACCTGACTTGAACCAGTGGTCTACATGTTGAGGCGAACACGTAAAGCAACGCGTTAGAAGTCTGGACGCGCCGTTATACACGTGCAGCGAGGAGCTGAGTCCTCATGCCCTGGCATTTGTGTTATGACAGGCTGATTCATGGCGCTGGATGGGGGCATCCTGGTGGCCTTTGTGGGTCAAACTCATGTATCCTGCTAGGCGGGTCTGCAGGGTTGCATGCAAAGGGGAGAAAAAGCCATCTATGGGTATTCCTAATGAACGGCGCAACCAGAACAGGACACGCAGGACACGTTGCTCACGACAGCAAAAAACGCCACCTGTCAGCCCCTGGATCTCGCACCTCGCCACTGTACTGTCACTGCCCACACATACCCGAGGCCACTGCATACAAGCCGCTCGGCGAACGCCGTGCACCCATCCCCATGACTCCTCCGCTTGCCAAGTACCGACCCACTGGGGGCACTGAAACATGCGCATCCCCCTCGACGGCAGGTACAACCCGACAGAAAAAGTGTCAAGCCCCACTGGGGCGGTGTCAACAAATAACACATATTCACTCCAGCAGACCAGGGGTTCTGCTTGCACCCTAGCTTTCATCTCAAATCACTGTGGCAGAAAAGTAAAAAAAATAGAAGTCTAGGCCCACCGATGGCCTGAAGGCCCAATCCAACAGACCCAGCAGTCTCCTCATTGCCCTCCGGCTTAGCAATCCTAACACCAGCAGCAACCACGGACGCACCAGCCACCTCGGCATCCCTGGGCGATTCTCTAGTGTGCCGCTGCTGACATCAAAAACCTTGCCCACAAAATCTAGGTGTCGTGAGGGCTTCGTCACAGATTTCGGGCCAGTAATAAAGCCTACACCCTGCAACCTATGCCTGGCCCGTCGCACCGCTTTACACACAAAACGCCGTGTGCCCACTAGTAAAATATCATCCAGGTAGACAAAAAACAGCACAGGTGGCAACCAGACCGAAGTTCTGACTACACTGTACATCAATTTCTGGCACAACAGGGGTGAATACTTCCACCCAAACGGCAACGACTGCCATATATGCTGGGCATCTCCCAAAGATACACTGAATTCACCGACCCAGCTCGTTGGCAAGCGTACACTCCAAACACAGTTCGACAAATCCACTTTTGCCATATACAGCTTCTGCCGCCCCCCCCCCCCCAACAAAACGGAGTCCCTAAGATGCTCAATCTAGGGTAGCTGAAACCCTCGTGGCTTACGGCTATCACAGGCATTTTGCTTCACACAATTCACGATGAACGCAAATTTCTCACTGGTTTTAGGCCGAACTTGGGCCTTGCCACTGGCTTCTCTAACGAATGTTTGCCTGCTCATGGCTCCGTCCCATACTAAGGCATCCAGCAGCTCCTCTCCTCTCCCAATTCCGCGATCTTCTCCATGCGGCGTCCGGGCACCAACTGCCTTCTACTCTGCCCATGGCGGTCTTGCAGATCGGGTCCTTCTCCTTTTTCGGGCGACCTGTCCAGTCGGTCGGTGGGTTGCTAGCTTGAGTACCACGGTATGCCCGCAATGGTGACACGAGGGTATCCCGCAGGCAACTTCCCCATTGCTCCGATTTGGTTCACGTTCTTGCTCGTTAAAGGTCTCCATCTCAGGGCGGTGTTCGGTCATCCACTCCGCGGCGACGCGTTCGTGTTGCACTTGGTCGCACACGTTGTGGCGGATGTCGGCGTTGGAACATTTTTGTGTGGGTTGGCGTTGAGCGCATTTTGTGACGGCCATGTCGTCGATATATGTAGTGTCCCCGTTGAATGTGATGGTTGTGCCAATGATTGCTCCATACATTTCAGCCTTGTACGAGTGCTGTGGGCCCGCAACCCGGGCGAGGATGCGAAGAGGCCCTTTTGTCACTGCTGCGCCCGCCACCTGGTATTCCGAGCCCGCAATCTCAACTGTTTGAAGACTGCCATCGGAGTATAGGGAGGGTCCAGTTGGCTGTTGCTAGTTTGAGTAGCACGGTATGCCCGCGATGGTGACAGGGCGGTATCCCACGGGCACCGTGCCCGCCGAGGGGTCTTCGTGGTACCGGTGTGGGGCAATGTAGTGGCGCGTGTGGAGGGCATCCTCCACCTGCTCTTTGCGGGCTGACAGGAGGATGCCGTCATCGGAGCTTTTGCTGTCAATGAGCTTCGGCCCCCCGGCCGGCCGCGGCGGAAGTGCTATGTGAAGGGTGCTGCGAGCACCCAGCTAGGTGAGTATAGCCAGGTAGTTGTAGATAGGTCCCGCTCGCGAGGGTAGTTCTTTGCTAAGGTTGCAGCCAATGGATCCTGGACGTGAGCATAATGTGTTCTGTACCATTGTGGTGAAGCGTGCCCTGTGGGCCCAAAATAGTTGGTGTAACCCCGTTCCGCCTAGGCACTGAGGGGAAGTGACATGGAGGACGTTGTACGTAAGGCCACGACAAAGAAAAAGCACCCTCACGGCTCCTTGATAAAAGATTCGATTGCCACAAAAATGAAAGGCTATCTATATGAGGATGCATTTCCCAAAAGAATTGTTAACAAAATATTTGATAACTCCATATCATAAAGAATGCTTGGATATTAACTAAAAAAGGTGAAAAGAATTGATGAACATGTTTTCCCAAAGAGTATGTTCCTACATTAAATCAACAACAACAACAACAAAGCGAAGCAAGACAAAGACAACAAGATAAGATGGCCATGATCACCATAGGACCGCAACGTCCGTCAACTCCTTGTTTTCCAACCATTGGTATGCACACTCTTCGTACAAATCCAACATCGTCTTGCAAGATACTCCACGAGTATCGTTCCACTTGTACATCCCAAGATATCCCCATGCACTGATCCATACATGTCACACCATGGCTAAAGAATAAGCACGGCGTATGTATGACAAGTCTCAGAGATTCAATAATGGCATGCAATGCATAGTGAACATAACAACTCAATGAGCGATGCAATCGGGAATGGACATCAGTACAGATTGCGGAGCGAATTAACAGTGTTTGTTCTCTAACACTATTTTCAAATCCACAGAAAATTCTCGAATCACACATAGTAAATTTCTATGAAGTCTACAGTCGATTTCTGATCAGTTCTTCATGCAGAGAAAATATCATCGTCGACAGGAAATGTCGCCGCGACTCAGGTTGCGGAATTAACACGCACAGCGGCAACACCAGACACTGCAGCGATGCAGTGTTATGTACATTCAACAGAACAGAAGGCATCCCTCAGGAAAGGCAATTTTTCTTACTCCCCCCCAGACATGACTCACCTGGCATGTCTTCAGGGGGTGACTTCTGTAATCATCACACCTACCACTTCTCAATCCGAACACCAAGGCTCAGTCCAAACGCAATGCACGTGTACTACCATCCCACATACACATTTGGGTTGGTACATCAGAAGAAGGTGATTCATTTTGCCACAACACAACAAAACACTCAAATACTTACCAGAAGACTGTGTCTTTTAAACCCTGGATAAGCACAACAAAACAGAAGCTAAACCTAACATTTGCAAAATTTGATAAGCCAGAGAAATCTGGTGATCTCTCAGCACAGTGACAGCTAAATGGGCTCAAAAAAAAGAAATAATCTTATTTCAGGGGTAGCTTCGCCAGGACCACAAAAAAAAACAAAGTGTCATTTATCGCCTCAGGGGTGGTTCACGTTAGGGGACCCCCCCCCCATTCAGGGCAATTTTAATTGTTAAAGAGACAGAACTGAAGTTGTATCCTGCGGAACCTGTGATAACCCTTCCTTCAAAGGTACACTGAGGTCAGCAGGGTATGTTCCGTACAAAAACAGAGATACGGTGTTACAACGGAGAGCTGTGTTTCTGACACTGACACTGACATATTTACACCACTGACTGCCCAGACCACTGACTGTCCAGACCACTGACTGTCCAGACCACTGAATGTCCAGACCACTGACTGTCCAGACCACTGAATGTCCAGACCACTGACTGTCCAGACCACTGAATGTCCAGACCAATGACAGTTTGGTCTAACCAATCCCAGGTTTCCGCAATAAATTGTCAGAAAAGCGCGACCACGTTTTTCATACTGAAAGTAGTGTCACCGTAATGAAATGAGGATCATGTCCACTGCACGGTGTTCTGTACAGTGAAAAAGCACAACAGAAGAAGCACAGAATTCAACTGGACTGGCTGCAGGCAAATCAAACTGTCAATCATCAAAACAAGTTAACCAGGAGAAATGTGCTGCCCACCCCACCACCGTATGGATACAAGCACAGGCTTATTCCCCCTTGTGGAGCTCTTCACATTGCGGGTAAAGGAATATTTTTCTCCTAGTGGATATCAGTGGGCTTGCTTCATTCGCTTACATTATCCTAATTCCTCCTTGCTTTTCTTCACGCTGTGGGGAATCCACTGTGGATTCCTAAGGGAGAATGTTCCCTCAGTGCGTCTCAGGTACACCTGAAAAAAGGTAACTTCTGAGATCAATATTACGGGCATACACGGCCCGCATATCCTTCAGGTGGAGTGTGATATTGGGGGTACTGTGTGAGGCAAACTTGCGGCTGAGGCTCAGGCGTTCACAACCTTTTGACAGTTTGATCGACGCAAGAACACATGTCTCGTCCCGGAAACCCTGCGGGCCATTTCGAACAGTCCCAGGGACTCCCCGGTCTGGTGCCAGGGCAAAACTGTTACCGGCAGAAAGGGTTTGATACCTGAACCAGCCTCCAGAGGTTACTCCCTGCAAGGGGTGCTTCTGTGTCACACAGCATTTATCTCCCACATCACTCCATACCACATCCTGCCATAGATTCCGGGTACCACCCCAGAGGTGTAAGCTTGAACTTGGGGTGTGCTCGGTGTACCCTTGCCTGCAGGATGAAGGTATGAGTCTACAAGCCAACAGTGTCTGAGGTATCTTACAGTGTTGAAGGCCTGTGACTAGGTAACTGTTTAACCCGAACAGTTAAGGGGTATCATTGTTTATCCTGAACAGCGAGCCCGGCTTCGCCTTCGGTGAGGGTACTTATAGGCAAACTGAAGGAATACAGATGACGTAGGGGAACTCAGTGGTGCACGCCATGGCTGTAACATGGAACCCTATAATACATTGGCAGAGCGAGTCACGCACCATCTCAGTCATTGATGGCTTTCATGACATTGTCATGCACGAATAACCGCGGTAGAGAGCAAGTACTGTACACCGTACTCTTTACAACGCACCGGCTCACGGCCTTCGGGTGCGCTTTCAATGGTCCTCCAGGGACCACGAGCGTGAGATGATTGGTTGCGAGTAGACTTTCAAATCAAATCTGCGTCAGTCCGTGTGACATCTTTCACTTTCAGGATCACCCGCAAACTTTTCCACACCACACACAGCAAAGGTACATCGCACACGAAAACGGGCTGCGCATCCTACCATTGGACATGACTCCTCTGGGTGGTGCATAGTATGTCTGGTCAGAATCAACTCTCATTTATGATTTAAGCTGCATACCATGCAGACCTGCATCGTAGGAAAACGTCTGCACTCGCCTGTATAAAATCGAAGCCTGAGTACTCTTCTGGCTTTTCTGCCTAGCACTGGTTGTAGCCTGGAGAGCTGGTTGAAAACCGCACGCACAACGAAGAATACCCCACCAGGCGTTCCTGCAAAATAAAGCAATACGCCCCAGGCGACCTCCACCAGTTATAAAATAGGGGGGTATCATACCATTACCTGCAGGTGAGAATAGACAAACCCCAATCCACCTTCAGGCGTGCTGGTAAACTTACATCCACTCAAGAGCCAGCGAACAAAGGAGACTGAAACTGACAAAGGGATAGCACAGCTCGAGAGGAGCATCGTATTCATGCGGCCCTTCACCTACAGTAGGTTTGTGGTACTGATCGACTGCACTCTTTCCGTCCCATGTAGCAGCATTGCTTTACCACTGGGTGTATTCTCAGCGCATCCCAGGTACAGGTTTCCATAGCAGTGAATTGCACGCTGGTTTTTCTGGATAGCGCCCCAGCTAGCGCCAGAGTAGGAACAGGGGGTCAAGTCAGGACACACTAGATTTGTTGGATAGCGCTCCAGCTAGCGCTTGAGAAGAGACAAGGGGTCCGATCAGTAGTACCTACAACCGGGAGAGTGCTTGTCGTTGCTCCTACCCTCAGCAGCAAGGGCCGGACGGTCACGGCCCTGGGTGTCATTTTCGGCCAAACAAAGGAAGAAAGGAGGTGGGGAGCAAAATGTCAGGCTAAACTCAGTATCTAAACACAACATTAACTGCAGGTTCCTTCTTGGCTATCTCCACAGAAGCGGAACAGTTTGACGCTGGCCTGCACATGGTGTAAACACATGTTGCTGTTCACTGGCCTCAGGCGTGTCATGCATGCTGGACACCCTTGTGTACACAGGAAGCGGGGACCATCATACCTTACAGCAACAGGTGCCAACTAAAGGTCGTGTATGACTGTCCAGATCCAAGTGAAGAGCTGTCCAGTTCTACCATGATCCCAAAAATGACTGTGGTGGCCGGTCTGACACGTGGTGCGGATTAGCTGAGTCAAATACCAGATTGCGAAACGGCCATGCCCGTAAGCTTCCCAGTGTCGCAACACCGCAGGGTCAAAGACAGACAGCGGAAAGCACAGCATGAGGGGCCCAGAACGGAGTAGAGACTGTGTCTTCATGTGGACGCCCCCCCCTTGTTGTGAGAGGGGGGTCACCCAGGGTAGTCTCGGCTTGCGTACTTTGCATCGTTCCCCAAGCCGCGTGCTTTCTCCTGAGTTACCTGCCTTTCTAAAATCTCAGCAAAAAAAAGGTGGGAACCCTGTATTGTATCCTGGTACTTCACGCTGCATCAAACCTTAGACTGTGATAACAACAAATGTTGGGGGTAACAGCGTCCCCGTGTGCTCTAGACACATGAAGCGTAAGGAATATTCGCAAGTGCACACATCTGAAAAAGGGTCCAGACAAGAATACCTCGTATGCCCTTTGTACACCAGACCTGAGATCATCAACCGCCAACGGCTGTCCAGTTAAACACCTGAACCTGGCCTTGGCAGACCTCGGCAGCAGCAAACATAGGGGACTGGCACCCTGTTTTATAGGGGAAGTAAGCATTCCAACTTCGCACACACACACACACACTGGGTGAAGGGGATCAGAGGTTGCGCACATCCTCCCACTAAGTAGGCTGTCTTTTGTTGGTGCCGTGTCAGTGCCCATACCCGTCCTGCCCCATCACCAGCCACGAAGGCCTGAGAGACAATCTCAGTATTCCTGTGGGACACTGGGTGACACTGACACATACACACACCTACACATAAACAGTAGGCTTCAATGAACGAAAGTTCAGACTGGTTCAGGTCAGTGGAGACTACACGAAAAATTGTTGTAGCACCAACAGGTTTTTTTGCAAGGAAACCAACAAGCAAACAAGCAAACTCCTGAGCAAGCAAGGGATTGCATCCTGGGGAGGAAGAATCCGCACCCAATTTGGCTGGTATTGTCGACGAAGTCCAGTTCCAGCTCCCAGAACAATTATGAGCGTCTGTACGATCTCCAGAACCTCATAGTCCCGTTGCCGGCACTGGCTTGGTCTCTGTTGGTGGCGTACTGACCATGGAGTCGCTGTTGAAGGCGCTCTCTCCAAAGGCACCCACAGTAGACTAGTTTCCCGCTCCGAGTTCATGTCGACGCACTGGTTCGCTGGGCAGTGTCAAGGAGGAGGTCCCAGCTTCGCGGTGAAGTTCAACCTCAGGTTCCTAGGCGCCGAAACGCCAGTCCAACGGGTCCAGCTGCATTTCCATTAAGGTGACATAGACACCCAGAAGATAGCCTGCATGCGGCACACCTGCTGGAATACTTGTCGCGCCCGGAAAACATTAGGTCGAAGCCAGGTGAATGTTGAGCAGACAACCATGTCTGCCTCCCAAGGGTACTGAAGATTCAGTTCCGTGTCCAACGCTCTGCAAGGGCGTAGCACAGTCAATCATTATTCTCGTCTCTGGACTTAATCATATGACATCCTTGTCTTGGTCAAATACAGCCCGCATAGCCTCCAATCGTCAGATTTCAAATAAAGGCTTCAGTCTTTTCCTTAGGCATGGCATTGACATTCCACACTACATAGCAAGCAGCCAGGTTGTCCATTGCATGGGATGCATCATGATAAACCTTGGGAAAGGCCGGAGACACAACAGTACAGCTTGAAACCAGTTGAACATAAACTAGGCTCTCATGTAGAAAACCCCTGAACTTGTGTAACTTTTCGGGGTCCACTGATCTCAGAAACCATCCTTCAAAGCCTCCTCCTGCGTATCACTCCGGGTGAGGTTTACGACCATCTCTGGTGTTTTGTCATGGAATTCAGTATGGCTCACTGGCCGTGTCTTGGAGTCCACCTTACAAAGAAGCGCCATGAAGGAGAGCCTAAGGCTGCCATAACGCACAAATATACCAATAGCCTCACAACTGCAGCGCTCCTTCTCAAGCATCTCTTCTCCTTCAAAGTGCACCAGAAGAATAGTGCTGCAGACATAACTCCTGCTAACGACGTTGCGCTGACCAGTGAAATGATGACCTCTCAAATTGCTTCCCCTCCTTAGGGTCGATTCGTACTGACCCGTCACGGTGATCTCCCGAGCAGTGTACCGCGTGGGGCAGGGGCCAGGGCACTTGCTGCCGGCCTTCCTCCGCCCTAGGGCTTCACTGTCCGTGTCACTGTGATCTCCACAGCACTGTACCGCATGGGGCAGGGGCCAGGGCATTTGCTGCCGGCCCTCCTCCGCCCTAGGGCTTCCCTGTCTGAAGTCACTGACGGGGTGTGCATTCAGTGGATACGGACCCTTTGGGCCGCTCGGAGCGTTTCCTCCACAGGGACGTAAGGAATCGGGTTTTCGGATGCTGGTCCAGTTGTCACACACACGCATTATCCAGCCCGTGGTGTGGCGTCAGCATTTCCAACAAGTGCTCAGACATGCTCCCCACTGTGGTTCAGTCAGGAGATAAGCCATTGACTGTACACTGGTACTGTGGTACAGGGTTCTGAAACTGGCCCACTGAATAGTTGCTCAGTTCCAGGACGTATGCAAATGATAGCTGGACACAGGCAAATCTCCTTCAAAATCATCCTGACGGATATACAGCCGAGGAAAGCGTGGGACCTCACATTTGCAGCAGCTTGCTCAAGGGATAGTACATCACTGGAAGCGCAAACGTGAGTACGAGCACACCCAGTCCTGTCCCCTCGCAGGAGTCTGTTCCAGACAGTAAACAGGTAGTAGGCGCAATAGTCGAGCTGGAATTTCAGTCGAGGTGGCAAGTCCAAAACCAGCCAAGTCGCTGACCCGACAGGTGGGAAGGTGGTCATTATAATACGCCATGAGCTTGCCAAACGTAATAGAACATGTACTCTGAGTTCTCCGGGAGTACGGAAGTCTTGGCGATCCAATGGTAACCGAGCCAGATATGATACCGGTGTATTGAGTCAGCAAAAGGGAACAAGGCCATAAGTACCATCCTCAAAGGTCTCCACGTAGCAGGAGAATATATTGAGAAGCGTTGGACAACCACAGCACTCAAACGCAGTTGCAGTGTATCACCTGGCCACAGCCACGGGTCTCACCATTCATGCATACTCGCAAGCGTCCAAGTAGGTAGTGTCGGGCTGGCGCCTGGTCAGACATCCACGCACCAATGGGTCGGATGTACAGATTAATCACACCGAATTAAAACAGACCACGTGGGTACCGGTATTTGCCTTCTGCAAGTTGAACTGGTCCACTTGTAACTTTGAAATTTTGAATACCCCAGGCCTGATAGTCTGAATGACACCACCACACAAAATTCTCCCATCCTCCAGCCAAGTCGTGGGCTTAACTGGCTACTGGTAATCAAACCAGAGAAGGGGCTCTGCAGACGCCAGCGGCACAAATTCTGCAAGAACTCCGAGGTGGTCTCGCTGATGGTGGCGAAGTGCAGCATGTAGTCGTGACCAAAAGAAAGATAAACAGTCACAATTGACCTCATACGTGTACCCAGTTCCATCTCAGGACTTTGTGAAAATCAATGAACGTGGTCTCATACCCAACTGGATACCACCGTGTCCAACGCATAATGCAAGCGTTATTGATCACTCACTGTACAAGTACTCCATTTTGGACGGCTCGGTGAGAGAGGATTCTTGACAAACATTGCTGAAATCTCAGACCCAGAAGTTGCTAAGAGGTTTTTGTTTTGACACCACGGAGCGAAAATCTCCAGACAGGCCCAATGGCACAATTGCGGCAGGTCGCAGTTGGAGTGTCAGCATGAAATATGACCTCGCACAGATACCTCGTGAAAGCCTTCCTTTGAGTCTCCTTCATGATACGGGACACCTCAGAATCGAAGTTGGTCCACAGCGCCAATGAATGCGGCGCCATCGACATAGCAAATGTAGCCAACCCTTCTCCATTGCGACCTCTTGTGGCATTGAGGTAGGGACAGAAATTCCTGTCAACGGAAAGAGCATGCAGTCAGTTTGCAGAGCTCACTGGACCACTGATCACTCGAGAGGAACGGAAGTTTGCTATTCATGGATCCTTTCCAGCAGTACCCATCCTGCGTAGCACTCCGCCCGAAGGCATAAATTGTACCGCCTGTAAGTGACGAACGCCCGCGCACAGATGAACGAAAGCTTAGGCAAATGGAGTCGGCAGGGCAACAGAAAATAGCCACATCTCGAAACCACCATTGCATGGTGTAGAAGGTGATCGCTCGGGCTCTGCCCCTGGGTCCAAATAGTCATTAGTCTGCTCTGCACTGCGCAGTGGGAACAGTGAGTTAAAAGACGCTGCCAGGTAATACCCAGGGACCAGTACAGCATCCAAAAGGTGCTAGGCACTGCCCGCCATACCGAGTGCCGCTTTGGCATTGGAGGCACATGTAGGGTCTGTCGGTCACTCCTAGAATGAATACCATCTCAATGCACCACACCAGAAGCGCCGTCATTCCTGCCAGCGTTGTAATCAATGGTATGCGGTACGTGGACAACGGGACAGCGTTTCAATTCAACGTGACAAATGCAACGCACTCCGTCCGTACGACACCGATGGTAGGCAAGGCAAAAATCTCTAGGGTAACCACGGTCCTTGCTTCGTGATTGCAACCGGATCCATCACTTCGAGTGTGGATATATTAGGAATGAGGATTGTCACGGCCCCAAGCCCATGCAAAGGCGATGCTCGTGCCAAGAGATGAAACCAAGCGACGGCACACGAATCCTTGCCTACACAACCACCCTGTCATAAGTAGGTACGGTAATGCCATGCCTCGAAGGTAGGGACGAGCACAAATAACGACATAACAAATCCACAATCTTGATTCGTCAATTTCGTCAATTGCAAAATAATTCGTCGTATGAATGTAACGAACTCCCTTTCCCCGAAATATGCAGTACTTCGAAGTCCGCGCTTCACACGCGCTACGGGATATCCCAACAAAATGAAAGCAAGAAGCCGTCACGTGCTTCAAACGATGATCGTCCATACAAAGCAACAAAGGGCCGTCATAGGTAGTGTCCACGTTCGCGAGTGCCACCATCGGTTACCAGTGTTCCTACTCTCATCGGTGGTTGGGACCAATTCAAACACTTTGACCAACGAATCAACACCGTTTTGGCTGACACCCCACCGCCGACCGACGAGCACCTCTTGTTGCAAAGTCTTAGAACTCATCGGGGATCCAAGATTCGTGATAAATACCACTCATTTTATCATCCTTCGTACATGTCTTCGAAATTCACAATCTCCATTTTCGCAAGGATGCTCGAGCACAAACTTGTTATTGGTATCATCGTGCATGTGACCACCGAAGTCAATTCCCATGTAGTGTCGAACAACCATGGTCCTCCACGGAGCCCCGCAAATAATTCTTCTCCCAATTTGATGAAGCCAAATCCCTTGAGAGAAACGAGGAAAGAGGACATGGTATCGAGCACCAAATGAACAACTCGGAAATCAAAAGTGCAGCGACCCCAAGGCTTCCTTAATGTTATGCGTTCCCGAAAACGCTCAAAGGACCAATGATAGGTGTGTCTACGCATTTGTCCGTGGCGCCGCCTCATCATTGTCGTATCGGTCTTGAAGGACTTTAGATAGTTTGATCCCATATTGAGTTGAGGAGAAAAGGGGGCACCCATTGGATTCAGTGCATGGGGACTTTGTACTGTAATCCTTGTTCGTAAATCAAATCTTCGTAGAATATCCCAACGGAGATGGCAATCAACCACAAGATATCGAAACAATTCAAGGAACAAGGTAATCAACAAGGGAAAATTTATATCGTAGGAACATCTTTGGGTGCCCAAAAAAGGCATGTTTTTGGTCCTTGGCGCTACCCCTTGATGGAGCCTCTACACGATCATGAGGTGAGGAAAACTCACGAAATTCGAAACCATATGAGGTGATGGGTGTGGGTCTCCACTCACCTAAGCCTCTGCTACCACAAAGAAAAAGCACCCTCACGGCTCCTTGATAAAAGATTCGATTGCCACAAAAATGAAAGGCTATCTATATGAGGATGCATTTCCCAAAAGAATTGTTAACAAAATATTTGATAACTCCATATCATAAAGAATGCTTGGATATTAACTAAAAAAGGTGAAAAGAATTGATGAACATGTTTTCCCAAAGAGTATGTTCCTACATTAAATCAACAACAACAACAACAAAGCGAAGCAAGACAAAGACAACAAGATAAGATGGCCATGATCACCATAGGACCGCAACGTCCGTCAACTCCTTGTTTTCCAACCATTGGTATGCACACTCTTCGTACAAATCCAACATCGTCTTGCAAGATACTCCACGAGTATCGTTCCACTTGTACATCCCAAGATATCCCCATGCACTGATCCATACATGTCACACCATGGCTAAAGAATAAGCACGGCGTATGTATGACAAGTCTCAGAGATTCAATAATGGCATGCAATGCATAGTGAACATAACAACTCAATGAGCGATGCAATCGGGAATGGACATCAGTACAGATTGCGGAGCGAATTAACAGTGTTTGTTCTCTAACACTATTTTCAAATCCACAGAAAATTCTCGAATCACACATAGTAAATTTCTATGAAGTCTACAGTCGATTTCTGATCAGTTCTTCATGAAGAGAAAATATCATCGTCGACAGGAAATGTCGCCGCGACTCAGGTTGCGGAATTAACACGCACAGCGGCAACACCAGACACTGCAGCGATGCAGTGTTATGTACATTCAACAGAACAGAAGGCATCCCTCAGGAAAGGCAATTTTTCTTACTCCACGTAAGGCCACCACAGGCATCATTCGGTTCTCACAGCTTTCCGAACTTTCCGAACTTTGGAGAAGTCAGTGGTTTCCACTTAACTGGAGGTCTTTTATGATACCCCAGATGATCTATGGCCGGGGTTCCTTGTTTGTTTCTGATTTCTATATATATATATATAAATATATATAGAGTCCCTTTTATTTTCGATTCGTCTTGCGTCATAACACCAACCACAGGGCTAATGGCGAAGCCACAGCCCACAGTAACCAGGCCTTTGGTGCAATTTGGAGCAGGGTCACACCCCCTGAGTTACTGTACATATGGCTGCTGTCCTTCGATGAACTTCGGCTCGCCATGAACGCTCACTTGCCCGTGGTTAGGCCGCTTTTGTGTTATGCTCGCCGGGGGGCAACCCCCATGCACCAAAAAATGGAGGACATTGTACGATTGGTGAACGTCGACCTTATTGAGTTCCATGCCCTCTGCCATAAGCACAAACCGGAAGCACATGGGGTCCATGGCTTTGAACATTGAGTCGTTGGGGAGAAACAAGGTGCGGTACATCCATCGTGGGATCACGACGGTGTTCAGTAGCTGCACCCACCGGAAAGCGTTCAGTGGCAGGTATTGGTATCGCGCCAGATCAACTGCGGCCGTCCCCACGAAGTCATCATGTGCCTTTTGTTCCCAGGTCGGATGTGCCAGGAAGTGACCAAAGTAGTGGAAGATAGGGGGCTGCAGCGCCAATCACGCATCGCCCCACGTGATGGCGTCTCTGGTCGGGGACGCTGTTCGTGCCACACCCTGAGGGCGGGAGGGTGGGGCCGAACGGTACACCTTGGCAGGACGTTGGCACCCAACGGTACACCTATGTCTTTGAATGGTTCGTCTTGAGGCCCAGTATGGCACACAACTGACTGACGCGCTCCAGGTGGTGCTGCATCTCACGTTGGTTCGGGGAGATGATGGCGATGTCGTCGACATACGCCAGTATGGTGCTGTTGGGAAATTCCCGAGTGAGAGTCTGGTGGAAGGCCTCGTACACTAGAAGAAAAAGGGCTGGGGACAAGGGGCACCCCTCCTTGATGCCACATCGCAACGGAAAACGGATGTCTCTGTACACCCCCGTCTTGTGCGTGTAGATGCTGGCTACCATGTTGTAGATGCGGCCGGGTTCCAATCAGGTGGAGTCCGTCGGTGAGGCACTCATGGGGCATGCTGGAGTAGGCTTGTGCGATGCATACCATCGCTCCGTCCCCGTATTGTTGTAAAAGCATGGACATGCGGAGGGCTTGTTGTGATGTGGTATAGCCTCACCTACATCGGTCGGAGAGTGCCGCGTTAATGGGCCCTCACAGAGTGTCGAATATGAGCCGTGCTAGAATGGAGTACATCCCCGTGGCTGCTTTGATGGGCCGGTAACTACGGGCCGCCTCATGGGGGCCAAACTTGTAGATCATGGCTATTCTGGCGTGCAGCCAGTGGTGTGTCACGTCGCCGCTTTCCCACACATGGCGCACTGCTATGTAAAGGTCCCACTGAAGTTCCGTAGGCAACCATTGGTACAGGTGTGGCGCCACGTGGTCCATGCTTGCCGCCTTGTTCTTGGGTTGGCGTAGCGCTTTTGTGAAAGATTGCGAGCAGGGAGGATTGGGGCTTACTGTTTTTATTTTTTTTTTGTTTTGATCAAATAGGCCAGTTCATAATGTGCCATGGGCCGCTGTGGGCCAAGTTCAGAGCTAAATACAGATTTCGGCAATGCCAGGGTGTGCATACGGGCTTCAGCTCGTGGCTGGCCCCCCATTTTTTCCCGTTGAGGTGCTTGTGGTCATGTGAGCCGGATTTCGCACTTGTTTGGATCCCAGTGCGCTTTGCGTCGTTTTGGTAGGGGTTGCAATGGGACTTCCCACAAGGTGGGGTCCCATTGTTCCCGTGGTCGTTTCCGTATGAGATGTATTGTCTGTCGTGGTTGTCTGGATGCGTCCCGATATTGTGTTGTTTTCGGATTGCAGTGGTGATTGAACCCCTGTTGTTTTCTGATTGCAGTGGTCATTGAACCCCTGTGTCAAATTCATGATGTGTTCCTGTTGGCGCCACATGTAGTGTGCCTGCCGTAAGTGGTGGGCTAGCAGCTTGTCGGTGTCCGTGCACATTCTCTCGTATATTTTGTAGGTCTGTAGTGATGTTTTCGCGCCCGCGTACCACGTCACTGTGTCGTGTTTTGCTTGTTCATACCATTGTCGGCGTTCCAGGCACATGTCTGTATGTGTGATGTGTAGTCGTTGTGCTGTCATTTGTTCTTCGATCCGTTTTGTCACCAGCAGGTGGTATTCTGTTTTGGCAGTTAGTGTGTTGGAGTATAATGTGTGTAGTTCGCATAGGTGCCGTTGCACATAACCAGATGGTCTCCAGGGGGCGGATGTGGGTGCCTGGAGCATGATTTCATTGGGATGTTCCGTCAGAATCGGCGTGTCGCAACCCGGTGCTCCGGACCCCATCTGACCGAACCATAAGAGTTCATCAGAGTGTACATGCTTCAAAAACAGGCGGCCGCCCATCCAGAGCCGCATGGCTGGTTCTGTGATGGGGACATGCGGCGAAATGTTGATGAGGCTTTGGAAGCGCATATGCGGTGCACCCTGAGGAAACAACTGCGTTAGAAATGTACGTGTGGGGTCTCGTTCGGCAGGTTTGGCTGGTTCTCTGGATCCTCCCTGCCCTCAAGACACGGGCACAGTCTACTTCGAACAACCATCTGACGGGCGGGAGCGCGCGGCCCCGGTGTGCGAGTGCACTGTAAGTAGATCAGGTTGAGAGGGTGCGGGTTCGGGGGTGGGTGGGTGGGTAGAAAATATACTGCACACTGTGGACAAGAGAGGCAGTGGTGCCAAACTGGGGTTTCTGGGGAAACCTGGGTTGGGCTGGTTCTCTAGATCCTCCCTGCCCTCAAGACACGGGCACAGTGTAATTCGAACAACCATCTGACGGGCGGGAGCGCGCGGCCCCGCCCTGTCACACCCTGTCACCATCGGCCACACACATTTGGCGGCAGGGCCGCTAATGGGAACCTGTACCTATCTAGAGCAAAACCAAGGAAGAAATAAAATACCGCATGCAGGCTTCAGGCGCGCTGGGACGGCATTCCACACCCGCGGCATGAGGGAGAGGATAGAAGAGCCACAGGTGGGCCAACCCGCCAATGGTTGGAGAAACATAGGAACGGGCGTGCAACCTTCACCGCCGCCATGCGAAAGATTGTTTTCAAACAGTAGCAGGGTAGGGGGAGACAAAACTTATAGGCGGAAGCGGCGCTAGGCCTTCGCGGTCCAGCGTCCCGTGGTCTGGCACGCTCTCTGTGCCCCGTCTGTCTGCAAGACAAGGCCGCAGTATAATGCAAACAGCTATCTGATGGTGGGAGCGTGCAGAATTTCATCATATATCTGGCAAGGCACGAAGCGGAGCCCCCTCCCCCCATGGGTGCAGGGGCGGAAGCCGGGGCTGCCAGATGTGCCCGTGGCGCTGCAGGGCTCGAGCGATGCAGGGAAGCGAGCCCCCCCCCCCCCCCGCACGCGCTAACAGCAGGCAACCAAGAAGTGGCAGCCGCTCAAACACATGCGTGGGCGGTCCGGCGCAGAAAGTGTGTCGGTGAATGTCCTTGGCTCGGCGGGAAGGAGGAGGGGGAGGCAGGGCTAACGAAACTGATGGTGCTGGCAGGCTGTAGCTGATGGCCTGCCTTGGGTGGTCGCCAAGGTAACGTGCCGTGCGCACGAAGCCATTGTCCCGGAGCTATCCCCTGTGGTGGGCCCACCCCATGTGCTTCGGCTTGTGCTCAGGGCAGTGCTGTAACGCGCTGTAGGTGGCCTCAGCGTCCGCGGCCATGTGGCTCATTGAACCGTACTCGGATACTCGGGATGGGCAGTCTGCAGGGTTGAAGCGTGACACGATCCAGCTGAGGCGTATTCGGAGGCCAGACCAGCGTAGCACGTGCGCAATGCGGCGCAAGTGGCGTGCTCGGGCTGGGCTGGCCGTGCTGGTCTTATTCCGGATGGTGGACCAGATGGCGGACATGTTGTCAGCGACCAGGTGGAGTTGAGGTAACCCTTCATACGCCGCCGTTTTGGTGGCCATTTCGATGTCCGCGAGCTCGGTGCCCTGTTGGGTACCAACCCAGGGAGGCAGCCGCCAGATGCGCATGCCGCGGTTGGGGGTCCACATTGCCGCCGTCCAACGGTGGTCGTCGTAGGCCGCGTCAACGTACCAAGTTTCCTCCGCAGCGTCGAGGGGGGGCGGTGCCTGCCACGGTGTGATGTAGATTGCAAGAGCCTCCATAAGTCCCCGCAGGACTGCCGGTGGGGTGTATTTACATTGTCGGGGTCCCCAGTTCAGCCACGCCAGCGATCCTGCCAGAAACGGCATGGCGCCCCGACCCGGCCGTGTGGCCCACACCAGCTTACCGCAAAGGCGACGCATGGTTCGATGGTCGTAGCCTTTGGTGGCTAGCCTGAACCACATTGCCGTGGTTGTGGCCATGTACTCGGCCGACCGCATCAGGGTGTACCGCTCGCCATTCAGGTGTTTACCCGTCCAGGTTGGCTGGCCGGTAGGCTCCACCTGGGATTTTGTGCCGATGACCGAGTCAGCCGCGCGCATTTTGGCCATGAGCATGGTGGTTTTGGTTTGCAAGCGGCCTATGTCTGCTGAAACAAGCAGGATATCATCCACGTACTGAATGAGGATCACTTCGAAAGTGGAGCGTGAGGTAGGCGGCCAGTACCTCGACCGCCATGCGGGGACTAGCCGTCCATCTGAAGGGCAGGCTAGGGATGGCGTAAGTCACCCCCCGCATGCGGAACCGGAAGCTAGTGGAATACTCTGGGGCAGGAGCACAGACCAGAACATGTTGGACACATCAAGCTTTGTGAAGTGTGCCCGAATGTTCTGGGCCCGCAGGAGTTCAAGGAGCGCTGCCAGTTGTGCCATGCTGGGAAGCTCGAATGGCCGTGGCGGGGGCCCCATCATCACATTCAGGAGGCGGAGATCGGCAACCAGGGCCCCTTTTTCCTGTGATTTTGGCTTCGAGAAGGCGCGCAGGTTGGCGGTCATGTCACTGTGGCACCGGATGAGCAGACCATCCCTGTGCATGGCTGTGGCAAGCACAGCCAGTGCTTGGTCGTCCGAGTCGCCCGGGTCGGGCGCCACCGTGAGTGCTCGCTTGATGTCACGCGGAAGGTGCTTCTCCCAGACATCCGCACCTATTGGGATGGAGCCCGCTGCTCCGATGCTGTTTCTGGCGACATGCAAGGGCAACGTGTCGCCCGGCTTGTGTTTAGGTCGGGGGCTTTTGTCTGTGACAGGTGAGATGTCGTGCTCCCTGGGGTCGCGTTCAGCCAGTACAGTCATGACAGCGCAAAGATGCTCAGTAGTCTCCATCCATGTCGCTCTGTCCCACGCCCTTTTCATGGATAGCATCGCCATGTCCTCCAGGAGGGGCATTATGGTATTGGTCCTCGGCCCCTTGATGGACATGCGCTGTGCTGCTCTGTGTATGGCCTCCCGTAGTGCGGTCAAAGCGGTTGCTTGCTGCCGCTCTGTCCACTTGTGGCAGTGGCAGGGGTCCTGGGTTCCATTGCAGGTACTTGTCCCCCTTCCGAGGCGCGAGGAGGTCGTAGCCCCAAAATGGGGCGTGGTCTGCCCGTGGCTCAGCATCGGCGCGACATTCATCCGTGATGGCGGGCAGGGCAGAGCTCGTGTCCGGCGGAGGGACCGGTCCCATTTTTCTCACAGGGGCTGGCGTTTTCCCGGTGGGTATGTGTGGCCGCTTGTCCGGTCGGGCCTGTTGACCTTTTTCTGTGGAGGGGCTTTCCGCTGTGGCTGGTGGTGGTGCTGTGGCAGTGGCATTGGCTGCGCCGTCGCCTGCGGGCGCCGGGTCACGCTGATTGGTCGCCTCGGGGGTGTGGAGGGTCTGGTCGGGGTGTCCCTGGAGGGTTTCGGGGTGCGGGTGGGCTTCGCCTTGCGTGTCCGCATAGCCCTGTCGCGCTTCGCTGTCATCGATGGGCATCGCATCAGAGCCCGGGGTCCGTGCTGGGCTAGATGCGCTCGGTGTGGCAGTTGGTCGCGGTGTACACGGGCGTTCAGAATCATCGGGCGTCGTTCGGGGCTGTGGGGTGCTGAACAGACGGCGTTCCACATCTGGCTGCTGGTTAGTGGCTGAGGCAGTGGTAGGATGGGTTGCTGTATCGTGAGCGCTCGCACTGTGCGCTGCGCGCGCCGTTTCCCTGCCGACGCTGAGGTCTGCTTGCTGGCTGGGGTCTGGCGCGATCGGCACGGTGTGTTGGTCCGGGACAGCGAATCCATCAGTCGCGGACACCTCTGCAAGCTGCAGTGGGCTGTCACTGCTGTGTGGCGTGATATCAGGCTGTGAATCAACTGCATTAAGCTGTGGGGTATCGCATGGCATGGTGCACGGCGTAGTGCTTCGGCCCGGTGCTCCCGCATTCTCCGGCGGGTCACGTGCTTGGGGCTGGACTTCTGGGTTCGGGTAATGCTGCGAATCGAGGTCCACTGATTCTTCCCCAGAGCTGGATGAGTCGTCGGCGTTGAAGTGCGGGTTGCTGGTGACGTGGGCTGGCGGGGCTGCTGCGCGCCGTGTCGGGGCTGCGACTGGTGCCCAGGCTTCCCTTGGCCACAAGTCTTTGGTGGCAATGATGCCGTAGTCGAGGTCTCGGGCCGGCGACCCGGAGTACCTGGGTGGGAGAGGCAGGCATAGGGTGTCTGGGAGCGTCCACGTTGGGGGATGGCGCGCGTAGTGGCGTGCCTGCCAGGGCGACCTCCATCGGGCCCACTGTTGTAGGCCCACAGTGGTGCCCCCGAGGCAGATGTACGCCGCCGCTGAGAACCCCTTCCATGGGTGCCACGTGACGTGCGCGCTGGGGGTGCCCTCCACCAGGTCGCGCAGGCATCGGGCAGCGCGTCCGTCGCCAGGGAAGAGGTGCGGGGTGGGGAGTTGGTCTGGTCGCCGGAATTGGTGGACGTAGTCCCGCCATTGTTCCAAGAACGGGCTGAGCGGCACCGTAACCCACTCGTCATTGACCTTTTGGTCCCAGAATGTGATAAGCCGTGGTGTTGCGATGCCGTCCCAGGTGAAGCTACTGGCATCGCCAACCCGGAGGGCGTACACGGCGGCACATGCCACGGCGAAGAAGGTTCGAACCCAAGCCCAGTGGCGTCGGCAGCGCCCCAGCTGCTCAAGGTCCTGCCCCGTGGCCCAGATTCGGGGCTGGGCGAGGTGCGCGGTGCCCTTGGGGATGGCCCGCACTTGGAGCCACATGCGCGCGGTAACCACTGCCGGGAGCAGTTGCAGTTTGGCCAGCATTTGGAACCCGGAAACCTTGTTGCAAGCCACCGATCCACCGCGCCGTCCGTGGCCAAGCAGGAGGAGGCGGCTGTCCATGGCAAGCTGTACGTCAGTGTCGCCGCCGTTGCCCGTGAGTGTGTTGCGGACAGCGCACAGGTACGTGTCTCGTGTGCCTTTGGTGAACGCCCTTGTGGCAAACGCTAGTGTGTCTGCGAGGCCGTCACGGAGTCCTGCTCGGAGTGCCGCGCGGTATGCGTCCCACGCGGTAGCCACCGTGGCCGTTCCTCGTCCAGCCAGCGGGCTTGTGTGGTGTTGGGCGGGGCAGGGGGGGGGGGGGGTGGGGTTGTGGCGGTCCAGGCTTGGGGGGGCTGTGCGTTCTGCTGCTGGAGCATGTGTAATAGGGCTGCGCTCCAGTCCATTGCCTGTGCGTTGGTGTTTCCGGGCTGTTGCGCGCCGGCGGCGGCCCGGGCTCCTGGATTGGGTTGGGGGCACGGGAACTGGGCCCAATGCATCTGCCCAAATCTATTGCATGGGGCTGGGGGTGGCGCGTTCATGTCAGAGGCTTGGTTGCCGCTGACCCACAGTGTTTGGGCTCCCATTTGCTGAACTTGGCCTCCCGGGGCCTTCCACGGGCACATGCGGGCTATGTGCCCCCGACCACCACAATTGAAGCACACCGTGCCTGACCCGGTTGCGCCCATATGGGGCTGCATTGCTGCCACCTGCCCCTGCGGTCCCGGGTGGTTCGTGATCGCCGGGGCTGATGGACGTCCCTGCCGCTTCGCCCTGAGTTCTTCGTTGAGGACACGCCATACCGCGGCGGGTAGCGCTTCTTTGGCCCATGCGCCTGTGGTGTCCTCCAAGGCCGGTTCCTTCAGCACCGCTGCCAAGGACGTCATCCAGGCATAAGGTAGGGCCTCCGTGAGGAACCGGTCCACAGCTGCTGGGGTGAGCGGGGAGATGAGGGACTGGCGCATCTGCTCGACCTCCAGTTTCTGGGCCGAGAGCAGCGCCACAATCTCCTGCATCCGGCTCTGGTCCGTGGCCGCGCCGCCCGGGCTCGGTGCATCCGCGCGGGGAGTGCCGGTGAAGCGGAATTTGTTGAAGTCGGGCCTCAGGCTTTTGCGGGCCGCGTATCCCCCTAAGGCGCGCACCGCCGCCGTGCGGTTGAAGTCCAAGCCCGCAGTGGTCACGAACGTGGCCAGTTGCTCCGCGGTAGCCTCGGTTTCCATCAGATACTCTTCCATGTCGAGCTCCCACTTGTCGAGGTCCGGCGCGTACGTGCTGCGGCTGGCAATGGCGGCGTAAGGTCCAGCAACCCACCGTGCCCATTCGCGTACCGTCGGGTGTGGCTGCACGGGTGCCGGGTCTGATGATGTTGTCGTCGTCCCCTCGTCCGCTAGCTTTTGAGGCACCCGGCGGAACACCCCCGCAATGAAGTCGGGCTGCAAGTGTTGACGTCCTTTGTATGCCGACATGGCGCGCGTGGTATCCCCCGTATCAAGCGCTAGCCCTGCGCGGGTGGTCATGGCTGCGATCGCCCCTTCCGGCACTTCCTGCTCAGTGAGGGCTTCGAGGAACCCCAGTTCCCATTCATCGAGCTGCTGCTCAAAATGGGCGCTTTTCAGCAGGGCCTGGTACGGGCCCTGCACCCTTTTTGCCCAAGCATGCAGTGAGGAGTTTGCTGCTGTGGGGTTGGCCGCGGGCGCCGCCGGCGTCATGGTGGTGTCCCCATTCGTAGCATTGCTCTTCGCAGGCATACCGCCCCGCAGCCGGCCCAGCACCTCGAGCGTGGAGCCTTCCCCGATGCCGTACTGGGCCAGGGTCCAGTGGCTGTGTGCCAGCGTTTTGCCTGCGAACACAAGTCGATGCAGGCCTGCCAGCATACCCTGCTTCTGATGCATGTGCGCCTCGATGGTGCTGACGGGGTCGTGCCATGAGTTGACGCGGACCGTCATGGTGCGTCCCGTTGTAGCTTTGACGAATACGTGCCGCAGCGGTGCGGAGTCGTTGTATTGGGCGGCGTTGCGCGGGAGCAGGGGCAGCGACACCATGCTGTTGTTTCTGGGGAATCCTGGGTTCGCCAGGCCCATCGGCACGTGCGGGGGCCCAGTCGCTGGATCCTGCTGCACCTTGCTTGCTTGGGGACCCTCATCAGTGGCGCTGGTCTGCACGTAGTGCCCAAACTTGGGGAACACGTCCAAATGGTCGTTCTTGACCTCCGATACCTTCAGCCCAGCAAGAGCATCGGGGTCATCAGCCAGAACCACAGGGTTGAAAGCTTCAACAGGGTGGAGCAGATGCAGCTCCTCACGCAGCGGGCCACCGTTCATACGGTAGGCTTTAAAGGCACCCATCGGGACTGATTGGCAGGTTGCTCTAGTAAGGGCGGACTGGGCACGCACCAGGTTGGAGCTGTTAATGTAGTCCAGACCGTCCTCAGGGAAGTTGTGAGCCCCAGCTTTGAACCACACAGGTGCATCGATCTGCATACTGGTCGCGATGGCCTGCACGTAGTGTCCGAACATGGAGGCCCTAGCCAAACGGCCGTTCTTGACCTCCTGCAGCTGCAGCTCAGTGACAGTGTCAGGGTCGTCAGCCAGAATCAGGTAGACATAGAGGGTGGCCAGGGCGATGTGGGTGGTCCAGCTCGCAACAGGACTGTCATCGGTCGCGATGGCCCGCACGTAGTGTCCGAACATGGAGGTCCTAGCCAAACGTCCGTTCTTGACCTCCTTCAGCTGCAGCTCAGTGACAGTGTCAGGGCCGCCAGCCAGAGCCAGAATGTCGAATGCGTCACCGGGGTGGAGCGGAAGCAGGTCCTTGCGCAAAGGACCACCGTGCACACAGTAGGCCTCAGGGGTACCCATCAGGACGACTTGGCAGGCCACAACAGTAGGGATGGCCTGGGCGCGCAGCAGGGCGGAGTCGGCGAGGTGGTCCAGATCGCCCCTAGGGGAGACCCGTGCATCAGGCTCGAGCCACGCAGGCTCATCGACCTGCACACCAGTGCACTTGGCCACCAACTCAGGGGTCAAGGAGCCCAAAGTGCCCAGCAGTGCCCAACGAGCGTGGATTAACGCAGCCTCACGGTACGCGGCGAAGGTGCTAGGGTCAGCGGTCAGACCGGCGGCGTCCCAGCCGTAGTCATCGGGGTACTCACCAGTGAGGTAGTCAGGTTCGGAGGCATCAGTGATTGGGACCAGACTCTTGCTGCGCTCAGGGCCACAGCAGGTAGTTTTCAGGACCGCCGCCGCCGCCGTCGTGTCTCCGACATGTACATCCCGCGGCGCCGTGACGTTCAGCAGCTGCTGATCAGTCACTGCGGCATCCTGCTCGCTGCGGGGAGCTGCGGCCCCATTGGCGCCGATTGCACCGGTGCGCTCCACCCGCAGCAGGCCACCGCCCACCGTGCCACCAGCCGCGCGTAGTGGGACCTCCGCAGCGGCGCTCTTGGCGGATGACTGTGCGGTGGCGCTGAAGTGCTGCAGCAGCGGCTTCAAGGCGAACGCAGCAGGCTGCACGGCGAGCCCGCACACCAGATTCAGGACCGCCGAAATCGCCGTGCCCGCGTGGCTTGCCCGTGGCGACTGGGTGTACTCCTCCTACGGCCCGGATACGTTGGCCGCCACCCCCGGTGCCCTGTCACGCAATTCGGCCTCTGTTGCGTCGAGGGCGCCCGCAGGTGGAATCCCGGTGATCATACAGTAGATAAATAAAATATACTGCACACTGTGGACAAGAGAGGCAGTGGTGCCAAACTGGGGTTTCTGGGGAAACCTGGGCTCGCTGACTTCAAAGGCTCTGTAACCTTGGGCCTCTAGGTCCACCGCACATTGCACTGAAGAGACCGACACGGTGTTTCCCTTCCGTGGTTTTGCTTGCGGGATCACGTGGAGATGTGTAACGTTGGTCAGCTTCACAAACTGGGGTGGTGGCTCTTCATGTCGCAGGAGCTCAAGAAAGGCTGACGTATATGGGGCCGGGCAAGTGTACTCGAACAACTGGAGGAACTCGTCCGGTTGCGGCAGTTGCCGAACGCCCGCCCAAGGAATCTTGGAGTGTCGCTTGGCGGTTGCTGTGCCCACCTCGCCACTATTATTCACATCACGCAGGAAAGCGTTGTGGGAATCGATGAAAGCGGGCATCAGTACTCGCGAGATTGTCAGAGGCATCTTCGGGATCGACCTGATGGCACTGGGGTTTGCTCTAAATCTATACCCATCCTCATGCAAAAGCACACGCACACAGAAAATGAAAAGAAGCGTCGGTATGCGAAGCCCTGGGCGTGATGTTGCATAAGGCAGCCTGTGCCATAGAAACCGTCAAGGGTGGGAGGGTGGGCCATCATCACACAAATATGAAAGACAACCGTGAGGACATCCACAGCAGATACAGACAAACTCAACTGTGCACAGACCAAACGTGGGTTTGCTTATGGCAAACCTCATTTTGGTCTAAATCTATACCCGTCCACATGCAAAAGCACACGCACAAAGAAAACGAAAAGAAGCGCCGGTATGTGAGTGCTGGGCGCAAACACTCCCCTACACCGACGTGACGGACGGGTGACGCGACTCTGTAAATGCTTAATGGGGCTCTCAGGCCTCATCGCCCACGCCGCCCAAAGCACGCGCACACACACACACACATACACAATCCCACCGGTTCCCACGCCGCTCTACCGGCACGATCCTAGCTGCAGTACTCCAGGGCGTCTCTCATCATACGCACTGGTACCCGTCACGCGTACCAGTCCTCCGCGATGGCCACCGTCGCGCGGTAAAGCCTGTCTTGACCTACCGCCCCGTCCCAGCACCTTAGCCCCTCTCCCAGTCGCACAACCAAGGGCGTTGCGTGAAACAACTCCGGCTGTGGCATGCAGAAGTACCAAGCCTCCCACACGTCCGGCAGCCAGTGACTGATGAGCTCCACCGTCCTATCCCGGTCGCGCCCTAGGTAAACTGTACCATGCTGCACACGCCAGCCAACCCATGTACAGCAACCCCACCGCGTGCCCCGCACTACCCGCCAATAAACCTGGAAACCATCCAACCAACACCACCAACCTGCACCGTGGCAGTCGCCACCACCGCTCTGGCACCCGCTGCCGCTCGCCCCCGAGGGTCGAACCGTCCCCAGTTTCAGAGGGGCGATATTATATTGTACACCACCTGCCCTGCCGTGCCTGCCCGGAAGTGCCTCCGAGGCGCCCTCCATGCAATGGACGCTGCTGCCCCAAATCTCCACCGCATCGCCGCCCGCACCACTCCCGGGACCACTGCCAGCCCCGTCCCATTAAAGCTTATGGAGGCCGCGGGTCGCATGGCCCCACCGCTGACAAAGTATTCAAACGCCCCCATCAGAAGCGCAGGCAAGTCCAAGGCGCCGGGGAAAATCATGCAGACCGCATGCAAGATGCACGCCGCGTCCACAACCTTCTTCCAACGTCGCACTCCGTCTACGGCTGCCATCAGCTCGCTCGCCCATCCCCGCAGGCTGCCGTCAGCTCGCTCGCCCATCCCCGCAAAATCGGCACTCGGTGGGCGGGCGCGATGCCCCGCAGCCGTTCCTCCTCCCACCTCCCCAAATCGTGATGGCGCCTGCGCCGGCCCATATGCGATGGTGCCGGCGGCGGCAAGGGGTGGAAGCGAGGCAGCACTACTGGTCTCGGCATGCAAGACAATTACTGCGGCAGGATAACCGCAAGCAAAGGCAAAACTAACATCAGCCCGTTTGCCCAACCCCCGCACCATGTAAGTGCAACCCGCCCCGCTACCTGCGGCCGTCAGCATAAACACTCGTGCGCCCTGGCTGGAGTTTGTCCTCTCCCACATATCCCTTCGGCACCATCCCCCGGTTCGGCCACAGGTTGACCGTTGCGGTTGTTTTCGGCACGGGGGATCCGACGTCTCCAGCCAACTGCAACCACGCACGCCCGCACGGCATTAAGTAGCGGGGATCATCATGCACACTCATCAAAACCTAAGCGGGTTGCCGGACCTTTAACCCCATATGACCTTGTAGCTATTTTATAACAGGCAGTCCCAGGGTCCATACATGTTGAACCAACATCGCGGGGCCCCCCATCGCCAAACGCAAACCACGCGCGGCCTCCAACTGTGCCTTGCCGTAGTCCTCCCCCAACACCGACATGATGCGGCTAAACGGATCCGCCGGGTTACACTCTCCCGGGACCCAACACAAATACAACGTTCGCTCGGATCTCGTGCAACCGTATACCAAACACCGCAATATACGCTTTTGCACCCTCAACCCTACACTCGCCTTTCCTGCCGCAAAGCTTTGCAATACTGAAAGATTATCACCGACCAGCCCCACTCTGTCCCACCCCAAAAGCGGAAATGAAGTTTACTGCGTACTCCAAAGCTACATACTCGGCAATTTGCTGATTACACAATACCTCGTGCACAACCCCTACCCTCTCACCCACTGTGTAGCCCCACAAAGCCATCCTTCAACTTCCCCCATCACAAGCACCATCAAGAAATATATACTCGGCCCAATCTCGTGCTTTTTGCAAAAAAAACCAAAGGTCTCCAAGCCATCAGGCCCCAGGGCAGTAAGCGTGCAAGGGTGTGCAATAGTCTTATCGGGGCATCAGCCATCCATTGCAGCTACCACAGAATATGCGCCCACACCGGCGCCACGAATGGCAGCACTCCCCAACTCGGACGCACGAACCATAGCAACCTGCCCAAAAACCGCAAAGTCGGGGGCGCGTACAAAGGCCCACGGCCACCTGCCACTATCGCGCCATCAAAGCGTGCCAATTACCTCGCGCTCTGCACACCGTGGCTTCATGGAAATCGAAAAACTTCCCAATCAAGGCCAAGCCAGTAACCGCCTCCAGGGTGCTCTTTGGACTGACAATGGCTCCCGCCTCCCTTAGGCGTGATGCAATGATACCCGCTTGCACACTCACCCACTTTCTGCCATACCCAATGACAAAAACATCATCCAGATAAACCAGAACTAAAACCCCTTCCACCCGTGCGTCCCGAACCAGCAGAACCGTCACGGCTTGGATTATGGCCGGACTGTGCGTCCATCAGAATGGTAGACAGTCAAAACTATACAACAAGCCGTCAATGGATAGGCGAAAAGTGTCCGCAAACTCAACAGGGGTTTTCGATGACCAAAGACAGTTACTAAGATCAATATGACGTGCACACAATACAGGGTCCTCCCCCACACACGGTGGGTCGGCTTTCAGCGAAGCCATCTGGTGTAGAAGAAAAATCACATTATCTCCAACCACCCCCGCACAACCGACCGGAACGAAATCAATGTGGACATCCCAATGCACAATCTGTAAAAACGGCACAAGCTCAACGCTAGGCAATCGTAGGGTGGGGCTGCCGCCCCCTTGGGCCATATTAAAAAGGACCATGTTGCAAATACAGCCTGCCTTTTCGCTGTTTTTCAGGATATCGAAAAGGGACCCATTGGGGCCCAAACCGTCCGCATGGCAGGGGTGGAGCACCCCCTGCCTAACCAACGCCCTGGCCAAGATTGCAGATTGACCCGTCACAGGCGACAGAGAAGAAAAGGATCGTCCACTTAACTCCCCAAAACATTCCCCGGCGCCAAAGCCCTCCAAATGTCTGGGGGGGATGCGGAAGTTACCCACAGGCCCCACACCCTTCTCCAAAATGGCTGTAGTCAGAGGCACCACAATCAACTTTGGGGAAGTGGAGTCCCTTAACCAGATTAACCATGCATCCCGCGTGAGCTGCACAAAAAACTGACCGATATGCACTCAAGGGTGTGGTATACCCAATTCCGATGAATGCCTCGATACCCTGAGCACCAACACCAGCAGCCTCCCCAAATTCCAAGCATCATCGCCTCCGCTACTTGGCGGGGGGTCAATTACCTCCAGCAGCTTGTTGCACCACTCCCGCACTGCTCCGTCCCGTACTCGCTGCAAGATCCACTCGGCCAACTCGAGGCCCGGCCGCTGCCGATGCCACGGGGCTTCCACCCCCATCCCTGCGTACCCGGACGGTGCGCCGCACCTGGACTCTAGGTCGGTGAGGCGTGTCATCATCCGACAGTACAATGCACGCTCGCTTGGATCCACCGTCAGGCTCTTGTCCCACAGGTTGCTGTCCGTCCCGAACTAACTCCGAAAGCGCCGTAGGCCAGAAATCATGTCCTCGCGCTGTGCGCCTAACGGATTTGGAGGGTCCTTCCGGCCAGGTTGATTGACGTCCCTACTTTATACTCTTCGGCTGGTTGTGCGTAGTCTTCCGCCACTCTGTGGGACCTCCATCTGCCCCACCATTGCCTGATCTTGCAACACTACGATAATAACCTCCAACAGGCACTGCACAAATCATAGCGTTTGATAATAAAAAAACCCTAAGATAGTACAAACAGAACATGTACTACACTGCACCAATAAATACACAAATATTGCAATCATGCTCGCACGCGCGCACTGTAATGCGCCGCGATCCTACAGCACTATCTGGGCCTGCTGCACTCCCCTCCCAGGCACACTGAAGGGGTGCTGAAGATTCACATGCAGCCTTGATGGTGCTGTCTTATATACAAACGATTGTACATTCCCCTGGACCACTCTTGTAGGGCCATGGTCCACCTACTTTTGTTCGGGTTTAACACAACCTGAGTGGGGTACTTTTAGCAGACATCAGTAATAACATACTGACAAAACACAAAACATAATGGAAACACAATGGGCTCATATTTACAATAGGTGTGCAATTCACCTAATCACATGCTTCCAATGGCAGGCGGTGGGGGGGGGGCACTTAACTGATGGGCCCCTGGCAGCCTGCAATACTGGTGGTATACATGTTGTTTTCCATCCATTCCCTTCACCTCGCCATCAGTATTACCATCTATTTCTTCCCACTTCACCTACACGGCCCCAAGCAGAACGAACATGGGGGTGGGCTGGGACCAATGACTTGGGACATGTTGGTCTCCCATGTGTACCTATTGCTGGTTACCTGGTAAACACCAATGTCAGTGGTGTGTATGTGTGTAGTGGATTTGTTAAACCTTGCAAGATTGGAAACAAAATGAAAAAAGATGAAAAACTGCTATATAAGTTTGTCCCAGTGTGCTTGTTTGGGTTTTGAAACATCCTGCCACTTTTGTATCCAAAGAAAACCGAAACTTCAAAAAGAACAGGCAGGCATCCAAACACACACAAACAGTAAAAATTCACTGTGTGCGTTCCCAAACAAAGTGCACAGGACAAGTGCCACACAAACATGTAGGACAGCAAATTGCAACCAAGTTACACTTGGCCATAGGCAGGCCCAAGGGCGGCAATAGGCCTGTCTCAGTAGACAAACAAAAAAAAGAGCAAAAGAAAAGCGAGGGTGCAGTTGCTTGCACCACTGACAAAGCAAAAGGACACTTGACTGAGGCCACTGGCGCCTCAGCGCAAAACCTGTTTTTTACATTCATCAGATCTAAACCAGACTCCTGATATAATCAAAACTTCTCGTACAAAAGAGACACAAAAACAGACAACAAACAACACAGCGAAGGTGAATTTCCCCCTCCGCCACAGCAACAGAGATTGTGAGAACTGAAGCAAAGGCGCATATCACTGTGCCACAGGCAGGCCAAAAAGGCACACTTCGCAGACCTGTGGAGCCTCAGGGCCATACCAGTTTTTCACATGAATGTAAATTCAATCAGAATCTTGACCACAAATGTGGTACAAACAAACAGAGGGTGGGAAGGCAGGAAAACAGAGCTTATTGGTGCTTCCACTGCTGAACTTGCCTTAGTGGGGTTCCTTCAGGGCAAAGCCTGGGTGGTTTCCCCCTCCGCCCTGCGCGAGCGTGGCTCAAAAACCTCTCAAGCTCTTGGTTGCTGCCCAAAGTTCACAAGAGAGACGCTCAGTCCATAGGTACTTCGCCAAAGTTACGCACGTGAGCACCAGCTCCAAAAAGCTCCAGCTCCAAATCCAACTGCGTGGTGAGGACCTGAAAGGTTTAACGGATCCTAAGCAAAGGAGGTCTTGGGTTGATCGGGAGTCAGAATGTTGCTGTCTTGGGGCGGCAGCGCTGGGTAGTCTTCTTCCTTCGGCGCTCCTCTGCCTAATTGCATTTTCCGGCGAGCACGCTGCTCGTTCTTCGTTCCGAGTTCCTTCTTTGCTTTCGGCTTAACAGTGTCAGCGAGTGTAACGGCCTCGAGAAGCTCTTCACGCCGTTCACGGTGTTGGAGTTGCAGATCTTCTCGGCATACGCGAACAAAAAAAAAACGGCAAACCCAGAGGGCGCGCACTTGAGCCGCACGCCCTATGAAGACCTCGCAATGCACAGTTCAGCGCGTCAGGGGCAACCAAGATCGCAGCGAACATGCCAAGAATCACGTGAAGGAATACGAACACGACAGTGGCAATGAAAAGGCGTAGGCACTTCAGGTCTCAGCAACTTCGCACTAAGCTTGTCCTCGACGTATGAAAGGGATAGAACCAAGAAGTGAGACTGGACGTCGTGTGTGTTAACATCTCGCTATAAGATCTCGCTGGAATCACAGAAGCACCAACGCCTGCGACGCTCCAGCAAACGGCGCCAGAACAAACGACTCGGACTCTTTGGATGGCAATCCCATACTCACAGAACCTCAACGTGACGATGCTACCATGCAACACTACGATAATAACCTCCAACAGGCACTGCACAAATCATAGCGTTTGATAATAAAAAAACCCTAAGATAGTACAAACAGAACATGTACTACACTGCACCAATAAATACACAAATATTGCAATCATGCTCGCACGCGCGCACTGTAATGCGCCGCGATCCTACAGCACTATCTGGGCCTGCTGCAGATCTCGGCGCAGAGGGCGAGGCATTTCTGCAGAGCAGCACCCGCGCGCTTCCAACAATGCCACCCGTAATTTGCGAATTCCGTCCCCCGGAATCCGTGCTGCAAGAACGCCTCCAACCATGGTGCCCCGGAGGGGCACATGATGGGCGATCTGCCGCGACCCGTGGACCCATAGTCACGAAGCTACCGCGCCCACTTAGCGGAGTATGGGCCCAGCTCCCGCTGGACGACCTTGTCACCGTTCTTGTTACACCGACACCAGACGGCCCCGTCCTCGATTCCTCGTCTTCTAGCCCCGGACGCCTCCCCCAGACGCCACAGGCACGTGAAGGAGAGGACGGCCAAAGCAAATCCGGACCACTGCTCCTTCGTGTGACAGGACTGTACAAGTACGGACAACACCTCCAGTCCTCCGTACGGCCGCAGCTCCTCCGTGTTTCGGATAATGGACTTCGCCATGCGCCAATGCTTGGGCTGGACCACCCCGTCGATCCACCCCAAGTCCTCCAAAGCCCGTACCGCGCTGTGGCCCCTCGCATTTATGACCGTGATCTACCCTTGGTGAAGAGGGCCCGCAAGTATCCGTCCAGTAACTTGGAGTTGTCGAATCCATGCTGCATGGCGGCAAGCGTCCCCAACGCCCGGATGTGACCGGCGTAGTTACTTCTGGTGCCGGCGCTCCACGACAAGGTGACAAGGGCGTCTGAGCACTCCGCGGGGTCCTGGCGATTGAGTCGTTTCCAAGCCGCCCACCAAGAGGACCACTCTGCCGGCTCTCCCACCACTCCCTCCACTTCTCGCGACGACGCCGTACCGACTGCCCCCGCCTCCTCCTGTTCTTCCCCCCTGTTGGGACACCGTCACTCGTAGTAAGGACAGCCAAAAACCAATGCTTCTTGCCCGGCGCCCCATGGCTCTTGCATGTGCGGCAACCCGTTGCTGGCGGATCCATCATGTCCGTCCTCTGCCGATTATCATTCTTCGGGATCCAGATCCTTCGCCCGTTTTCATACGAAAATCTGCTGCTCACGCTGCCCAGCCTCCGACGGACTTCCTCAACAGGGACCGTAGTGTCGCCAAAATTTTCGGGCGGTTCTCCCGCCTCCTTGGGGGCCTCGCTCCCCCTCCCACTGCCCGCGTGTTGACGGTACGATTCATCGTACGATCCCATCGCCGACACCAGCAACACCCACAGGCTCTCAACACAATTAGTGATCAGGGCCGGAATCGGGGGGCCTCTTTCGCCGTCCGCCCCGTCCATTGGGGCGGTTATGGCCTCCAACCAAGCCCCCCATGTCCAAACGTCACAGATCTTCGCCTTTTCCGGCGACATAACCAACTCTTCTTGGAGGTCGGACGACTTCCAAGCTAAAGTGCACTCCAGGTGGATGGGGGTCCACCTTCTTTCCATCCAATACGGCCTTGAAAAACACCAAGAAACGGCATACCCACTGCAGCTTATGATCCACCTCCATCAAAGCCGATAGTTCCTTGTTGCTCAAAGGGGGAACTTTTCTGACCGTCTCTCCTTTTCCCAGCTTTACCTCCCCCAACCTCTTCTCCAACTGCTCGAGCTTCTTGAGGACCTCGTTGATGCCACACGACGAGGTCTCGCTGTCCTCCTCCACCGCCTTGGCGAAGTTTCCCGTGGTCACGTCGGACCTCAGGTCCTCCAGCAAGCAATAACACGCAATGTACTGCACCAACTCCACCGTTGTTAGCTCCAACCCATGTGCCTTGACAGCCTTTTCCACCCATTCGTCTCCCCTCTCGCCCAACGTATTGAGGTCGGTCTGGATCTCCATTCTCAACCTCATGAAGTGCCTCTGAGGCTCCACAAGACTCCATTGGGTGTGTAGTCCCGATTGCGTATATTCGTGGAAAGAAATCATCTTTTTCCCTTTTCCCTTGTCGCTCCTCTTCGCCTTGGACTTTGATGGGGTGCCATCCCGCGCATTCCTTTGCGTTCCTCCTCTTCCCGCATGGCCTCCTCGATCTCGTTGGGGGTAGCAAATCCAGGGTGCATACCCCCTACCCCGCGCATGCGCACCTGCACGTGACCACCGTCTGGGGGTAACTCCATGTTGTCCCCAAGAACGCGCCCCTCGCGCGTCATCCAAAAACCATCCGCATCACAGCCCCGCAGCCGCGCAATTGCAAAGCGCAGCTGGCGCGGATCCTCGGAGGGCACCGGCACCCAACCCCGCTCTGCATCCAAATGCGACGTGGGGTCGAGGCGCGTGGCCGATCCGCCCGGGGTAGAACCTTCACCCCTTACCCCTGAGCTAGCCCCCCTGGTTCGGCCACGGGTTGACCGTTGTGTTTGTTTGGGGCACCAGGGGGGGTCGCCCAAGGCTGCAGGGATCCGGCGCCCCAGTGTCTCAACCCCGCAAACACCTCTCCGCCTTTGATCCGGTCGCTGGCTCCGTAGGGCTGATCATCGTGGCCGTCCTTTGATGGGGCACTTCGGGCCGCCTCCGTTCCCTCGTTCGCCTGCGCTTGGACAACCCCCCATCCAACAATCGCTCCTCCGGGGGTGCCACGGCGAGGCACCTGCCCACTCGGCAAGCTGAAAGCCGAACCCATCATCACACAAATATGAAAGACAGCTGTGCAGACATCCACAGCAGATACATACAAACTCAACTCAGCACAAACCAAACTTGGGTTTGCTTATGGCAAACCTCATTTCGCAACATACGAGTGCCGGAGGCCGCTCATGCGCATCCATTCGACATCCGACCTGATGAGAATCGCAAGGTGGAACTCGTCCCAGAAAGACTGCCGATGCCACCGGCTGGCATTACGATCCCAGCGGACCCAATGGCCGGACTTATCCATGAGCACATAACAGGACTTCCGTCGCAAGAGTCGGACCATGTGCCGACCGTCAAGTTGCAGTACCATGAGAGGGTCAACCACAGGGGCCTGCCGTGTGGTAAAGACTATCCACATTTGGACAGGCGGTTGAGACGTCTTGTGGTATTTCTGCAACGGGTTCCCAACGGCGGTAAGGATTGAGCGTTGGTTGGATTCGGAGTGGGATTATGAGAAGCGCCCATTGACAAACGTCGGTCTCAAAAGGTACCGTCCCTCGGGAGCGAAGCGAATCGTTAGCATACATCGCTATCGCTGCTATCGCCTTGCATTGCTATTGCTACATACCGTAGATGAGGCATGAGATGGTGGATGGTTGCGATCCAAAGAGCCATCTAGTGTTGTGTTGTGTGCTACTACAGGATGGGAGGACCTGGGAGGGCATGTGCTTGCCAAACCCCCCAAAATGGTTGCATATCTATGTATTTTGAAAATAGCCAATTTCATGTGCTTCCCGCATCCCCCGAGCGCCCATCCCCCGTGTCTCCCCCGCGTCCAGGATACCCTCAAGGTAGAACATTCCCTCCCAGTGTGGCAGCGATTGTCCTTTTCCAGACAGGAGCATCCGTCTTCCAAAAGCAAAGCTTTTTGAGTGCCTATTTTGTTTCGATTGGTTCTCTCTCATATGGTTTTGCTGCACTATGTGTCTTGTTCGGCCCTGCCACTAAGGACCGAGCTGAAAAGCCTCATAGACTTTGGGAACCACACTTGGGATATATTGTACAATTGGGATTGAAATCTGCAAATTATAGTTCAGGGGTTCATGACAGGTCATATAACCTCAGATTGGCTGTTGGGAAATTTCTGGCAAAACAATATCCTGGAGGGTGGTGGAAGCTCTAGTGCGAGGGGCAACGCGGGATGGGAAATAGTCCAAAGGTGATGTGATTCCTGTGGTTTACCCAAAGGTGCAGTGATGCCAGTTTCATTTTCTGTGGACCACTGATTTTACATGCTGTGTGCACTATGTGTATGTTTGGACATAACTCCCCACGTGCACCCCCCCCCCCCTTGCGCAAGCACCAGCCACATTAGGAAAGTGACGGTCAGACCGGGTCCTGGTGCTTAGACAAGGCAGTGCAACGGTGCGAACCTCACCCTAAGCACAATAGTCGCAACAGGGCACTAGAACACAATGTGTAGGCAAATTTCAGCAAGTTTTGGAGGTCCTCACTGCCCATCACGGGCATTACGAGCTGTGGAGTAGAAGCCCTTTCCAACCTTGCGCCTCACCTTGAACAATTGCAAATGCTTGCCCATTGGGGCAGGCTTTGGAGCAGGCTTGGCAGCAGGCTTTGGAATGGGTTTAGGCTTCCTATTCCTTGGCACAAAACTGTCATCGACAATATCTTGGGTGAAGTAAAGCTTGCCCTCAAAGACATGGCCAAGGCCCCAAATCCCGCGGCCAGCTTTGGCCCACACGCTTGGGAGGCACCGGGTCTCGTGCCCATGGACTCAGGCGAGTCATCCGCAGATGAGGGCGACACCAATACCTCTTCAATGGGGGGTTCAGAGGGATTTCAATTGGGGGGCGGTCGCAGGAATCATGGTCCAGTGGCTCCACGGCGACTCTCTCAGCGTCAGGCTTAGAATCAAGCGACAGTGACACAGACGAGTCACAGTTTAGCACGGATGTGAGTGAAACCGCGAGAAAAAGAGCACAATGTAGGAGAGAAGGCCCGTCCTGACCTGGCCCTGCAACGGCCAACAAGGGAGGTAGGGTGACTGATGAGAGGCGGCTCCGCCACCTGTTTTGGACAAGCGCGGAACAATGCTTGGGAGGCGTCTACGCCGCCTTGTCGGAACAAGCAATGCAGAGCGGTGGGAGGCGGCTTCGCCGCCTTTATGGGACATACATTGCACAGTGGTTGATTTCTGGGTGACGGCCAATATGTCTCTGAAGCTAAGCACCGGGATCTGGTCTGATCGTCACTTTTACCGAATTTTCTGACCACGGCTTCTATGGTCAGAAAGTAGGCAAAGTGTGATTGTGTGCCGATTGTAGAGGGAAAGAGGGACTGTTTCATGCTTGGGATGAGTCCTCCCACTCATAACGACATTCTGCTTGGTACTGCACCCCACTGCTCCAATCTGCACTTCATCATCCTCCCCAGAATTTGAGCACTGGTTAACCGGATGTAAGTGACAGCCAAGCCAGGGGTAATGACATTACTGATGGCTGAAAATCACCCTGACATGGGACGGGGTCCACTCCACTCTCACCTGAGCCCCCCCCCCCCCCCCCCGGTCTTGTAGCTCCAATATTGCCTCCCAGAGATCTCTGTGGCCCACCTCCCCTGACGCGGTCCTCCAACTGTGGCGACGCCACTTGGCTGACCACTCCATAATACCTTTGAAGACATACTCTGAATCTAGCACAATGACCATTCGCTCTTGAGGGCGCTGTGACTGCAATGCGTGTAGCACGCCCCGCAATCCCCCCCTGCTCACACTCTGTCTCTCCGATGGGGGCACCGGGGCCCCATGATTTCTGTCGGACATCTCCGAAAAGAACACCCCATACCCTGCCAGCCACCACCACCCCACCTGCTTGGCGGAGCCATCTGTGTACGTGACCGTCCACCCTTGTTCCGCCAGCGCGCGTAGCTTCAGTAAAAGTTTTCCCGTCCCGGTGTTTAGACAAGGTGGTGTTTGCGCAATGGGGGGGGGGGGGCACTGCAATTGCCAAGGTGTGCCAAATGTGGTTCTGGGCTGCTTTGCAGCGTTGTGCCATGACAAGCCTCGGATGAACCAGGCAATTCCGGCAATGTTAGGGATACGGGATCAGTTGTGTGCCACTGTACGTTTGAGACAGATGCCCCTATCTCCAGTCTTGTTCAGTGAGGCCCCAGTGCGCTCATGCGCAGGGGACCATGTGTTCAATGAGGCCCCAGTGCGCTCATGCACAGGGGGCCATGTGTTCAATGAGGCCCCAGTGCGCTCATGCACAGGGGACCATGTGTTCAGTGAGGCCCCAGTGCGCTCATACGCAGGGGACCATGTGTTGAATGAGGCCCCAGTGCGCTCATGCACAGGGGACCATGGGTTCAATGAGGCCCCAGTGCGCTCATGCACAGGGGACCATGTGTTGAGGCCCCAGTTCGCTCATGCACAGGGGACCATGTGTTCAGTGAGGCCCCAGTGCGCTCATGCGCAGGGGACCATGTGTTCAATGAGGCCCCAGTGAGCTCCTGCGCAGGGGACCATGTGTTCAATGAGGCCCCAGTGCGCTCATGCACAGGGGACCATGTGTTCAGTGAGGCCCCAGTGCGCTCATGCGCACATGAATGACATGTTCTGGGAGATCCGGAGATCAGAGGCAATCGCTGCGATAGATTGGGCCTTAGAGAGAGTGAAGAAATTGCAGCGATGTAGGACCTTATGGCTTTCATTAGCAAGGGGGGGGGCAGGTCGCAAAAAAGGCATATGACCATAGTCCAAAAACCGCCTAAGCGTAAAAGTGGACACATGTGCATGCTGCATACAGGCTCAGACAGTGGCAGAACTAGGGAATGCATTGAACTTCAGTTTCAACGGAAACTACACTTTACACTCCCTTCCTCTGTGCAATGCGTGCAAAACAAAACAGGGCCGGTCCACTCGGGGCCCTATTTCGAGAGGACAGGATTTTCCCCTTTGACCCCGTGTCGGTAAAAGCAAAAGACAGGTAAGTGTTGTCGAAAACAAAACGATCGTGCTGTGTGTGCATCCAGCGACAAGCTGGACCAGGTGATATATTGACGCCTGCACTGAAATAAAAAACTGGCAATAAGGGGGCGTTGTCGCACGGTGCGCGCACGGTGCGCGCACGGTGCGCGCACGGTTCAATGTTTTTGGGATGGTTGCCCAACTTGTACCCCGTTGAATGGCCCCCATAGAAACACACCCAGGGTCCCGATTTCTGCACCTTGCAGTCCATACTGGCATACCAGGATTCTTCAATTTTTAGTCTGATGCTTGTCACAGGTTCCAGGGTCCTATTTTCTGCACCCTGCAGCCCCTATTGGCGTACCGGGAATTTTTTTTTTGAATCTGATGCTTGTCACAGGTTCCAGGCTCCCAATTTCTGCACCTTGCACGCACCTCCGTAACAAACCATGCACAGGCGACAACACAAGCGACAACACTGGTTGGGTTACGGGAATTTCAATTTCATCCGCCACAGCATTCTGGCTCATGATCATCAATTCTAGGGGCTTCAGCTTCCACTTCAGGTAATTGGGGCTCCAGCAAAGCGTCCATCGGCGCCTCATGGTGCATAGGTTGGGGGGAATCGGGGCTCTCAGCAGTCACAATTGCAAACTCCAACCGCTCCTCGGGTGCATGCTCGTACAAGACCTCTTCACCACCCAATTCGTACCGAATAGAGACGCGACTCCCACCTCTTGGAGAAGGGTCAACGACAGTGGCCGACACCCTATCCCCGTTGGAGCGGTGGTAGTACACAGGCAGTCTGGCGACAAGCCAGGGCAGCTCAGATTCAGGCATTGTGGATCTGGTGGACACAGAATACGCAAAAGGACGCACGGTGCGCGCACGGTTCAGGCAACACCCCCTAATAACGGGCACACGTGTCCACCCAGAGTGCCCACCGTCCGCAGAGCTCCATGCCTATCAATGAAAGAACCGAGGAAACCAGGGTCCTGGCTCTGGCAACCCCTCCCCCCCCCCCCCCCGGCAGGGGAAGCGGTGGTTTCCTCCCCTTCATTCGCCCGTCACGCCCCCTCAACAGCCAAAGCAACCGCACATTCAATCCATCAGTACAATCCAATGTGTGTCATGCACAAAACACATGCCACATTCCAGGCGCAGAAGCGGGCACTCAATCGCCCTGAATGTGGACCGGCTAGTTGCAACGAAACATTTAGGGTGTAATGTGTGTTAGCTGTCTTTAGTTGTGCTCACACACTTGTGAGGGAGTGGAGAGAGAGCTACGGGCTCAACCGCGGTAGATGCACCTGTAGTGCAAGGAAAATCATATATGTGTATTTAGTGTGAAGGGCTGCCTCCTGATAACTTTGGGGTTGCCCGTGGGGAGTGCAGAGTATCAGTTGGTGGCATTAGCATCGAATCAAGACAACCAATAATGTGGGTTGGATGCTTTCCAAGCCCAGGATCGATGAAGACTGTGTATAGTTTATAGGCACTGACCTGCACGTATCGTTCAAGCAGCAAGCTGTGTGCGGGTAAGGACACCAACAAGCAAACCGTTGCGGCACACCAGCGCATGTGCAGGGTTGGGTTGGGTTGGGTCTCGGCTTGCGCCAAAGGTGGTGACCCACGGCCAGTGTGCCCGTACCTCACCAGCTCGACTGGGAACCCCCCTCTGGTTGTCTGGTCTCACAGCCGTCCAGACTGCTGACGACCCCCGTACCCCACCAAGGCGCTGGTGGGAGGGAGATGACGCCGTGCCCGTGTGTCCGCGCGCGCTGGGGTCCTGCGGGGGGGGGGGGGGGGGCATTCAAAGCCGGGGCACACCTTTGTCGTTCTCCAGTGGGCCATGGTTGGTGCATGTGGGGGGTTGTGTGTGCCCGGTGCTCGAGGCCCCAGCAGCGGGGCATGGGTGCCCTACCACGTGGCTGCTGAGGGAGTCTGTGGGTCGGGTGACCGACAGCTTCCTCCAGCCCACGACTGAACCTCAGAGGGGTGCACGGGGCGTGTGGTCTGAGGTGCTCCTTGACTGACCCAGAGGGTCACAGGTAGCGTTGCACAGAGTGCCAGACCAGCTGGGAGCGTCCCAGTAGAAGGAAGGTCCTGGGGCGTGCTGAGCACATCCCTGCCCCAGGAGCACTCAAGGGAGCGGAGCTACCAGTGAGCCTGCTGCGCCCTGGTCACCTCTGACGAGGCGGGACCCCGAGGGTGACACCGCTCGCCACCCCTCCTGAAGGGAGAGGGGGGGGGAGGGTTCCACATTGTAGATGGTCTCCACATCGCTCACCCCAATGGTTGGCAAATAAAAAACAAGGGCACTTGTGATAGGGACGGTCGCCCCTCTGCTCACAATGGCTGCTTCTGCTCCCATGGAGGGAGACACACACGTACCGTGCGTCAGCCCACCTCTGGATTTTCTGCGTATTTTCAGGGCCCCAGGGGCACGGTGGCCTAAGGGGGTTAGCATACAACAACGAAGCCCTCCACTCTACCTCCTCACCGATGTTGGCTGTAGCCGCCCACACCCCCTGCCCTGGGGAGTGCCGTAGGAAGAGGGGGAAGGAGAAGAACTCTCCGGTACGGCCCGGTGCCCCACAGGCGTACTTCCGTGGAAAATGTTTGGCGCACACACACCCACACCCACACCCACACACAATGGGATGTGGCGGGTCCCCAGGGAGTTGGTGGGGCCACATGCCATTGGAGCCCTGACGAGGGGCTGCTGGCGGGGCCACAACGGGACAGGGGGGGGGGGGTGCCTGAAAAAGATGGTGCGTCGAAGAAAAGAGATCCAACATCCAAACGGGGGCAAGGGGTCCAAGGGGGCAAAGCAGCGGGTACGCCTGCAGTCCATCACTGCCCCCCCTCTACAAGTCGCAGCACAACGCGTTCGTGTTCAAAGCCCCGCGGCGGAGCAGGGCCTGGGGGTGGGCGGGGGCGCCGCTTGTGACGGGCCCCTTGGTAACCCATGGCCCGGGGCCCGGGGGTTCGGGGCAGGCGCCGGACGCCCCCACTGCCCTGGCCATCCCGCACCCGTGGGCAAGGGGGGGCACTGCAGATGATGTGCCGAGACACAGTGTCTGAGCAACGCAGGGCAGGGGGGTCCCGTCGTCCAGGCCCTCCTTCCCTTCGGACGGGGGACGCCCGCTGCCGTATGGCCCCGTGGCCCGCCCCCGCCTGCCCCTCGAGGCCCCCTGAGCCATGCCCCTGCGGAGGAGGGGGGGGCCTTCCGGTCTGAGGTGCTCCTTGACTGACCCAGAGGGTCACAGGTAGCGTTGCACAGAGTGCCAGACCAGCTGGGAGCGTCCCAGTAGAAGGAAGGTCCTGGGGCGTGCTGAGCACATCCCTGCCCCAGGAGCACTCAAGGGAGCGGATAGATGGGTGTTTTGGGGTAGAAACTCATGCACCTTGGGGTGCACACCATCCATCGACTCACCCTTTTGGTGCAAAGATGGGTGTTTTGGGGTAGAAACTGATGCACCTTGGGGTGCACACCATCCATCAACTCACTCTTTTGGTGCAAAGATGGGTGTTTTGGGGTAGAAACTCATGCACCTTGGGGTGCACACCATCCATCAACTCACTCTGTTGGTGCAAAGATGGGAGTTTTGGGGTAGAAACTCATGCACCTTGGGGTGCACACCATCCATCAACTCACTCTGTTGGTGCAAAGATGGGTGTTTTGGGGTAGAAACTCATGCACCTTGGGGTGCACACCATCCATCAACTCACCCTTTTGGTGCATAGATGGGTGTATTGGGGTAGAAACTCATAGCTACCAGTGAGCCTGCTGCGCCCTGGTCACCTCTGACGAGGCGGGACCCCGAGGGTGACACCGCTCGCCACCCCTCCTGAAGGGAGAGGGGGGGGGAGGGTTCCACATTGTAGATGGTCTCCACATCGCTCACCCCAATGGTTGGCAAATAAAAAACAAGGGCACTTGTGATAGGGACGGTCGCCCCTCTGCTCACAATGGCTGCTTCTGCTCCCATGGAGGGAGACACACACGTACCGTGCGTCAGCCCACCTCTGGATTTTCTGCGTATTTTCAGGGCCCCAGGGGCACGGTGGCCTAAGGGGGTTAGCATACAACAACGAAGCCCTCCACTCTACCTCCTCACCGATGTTGGCTGTAGCCGCCCACACCCCCTGCCCTGGGGAGTGCCGTAGGAAGAGGGGGAAGGAGAAGAACTCTCCGGTACGGCCCGGTGCCCCACAGGCGTACTTCCGTGGAAAATGTTTGGCGCACACACACCCACACCCACACCCACACACAATGGGATGTGGCGGGTCCCCAGGGAGTTGGTGGGGCCACATGCCATTGGAGCCCTGACGAGGGGCTGCTGGCGGGGCCACAACGGGACAGGGGGGGGGGGGTGCCTGAAAAAGATGGTGCGTCGAAGAAAAGAGATCCAACATCCAAACGGGGGCAAGGGGTCCAAGGGGGCAAAGCAGCGGGTACGCCTGCAGTCCATCACTGCCCCCCCTCTACAAGTCGCAGCACAACGCGTTCGTGTTCAAAGCCCCGCGGCGGAGCAGGGCCTGGGGGTGGGCGGGGGCGCCGCTTGTGACGGGCCCCTTGGTAACCCATGGCCCGGGGCCCGGGGGTTCGGGGCAGGCGCCGGACGCCCCCACTGCCCTGGCCATCCCGCACCCGTGGGCAAGGGGGGGCACTGCAGATGATGTGCCGAGACACAGTGTCTGAGCAACGCAGGGCAGGGGGGTCCCGTCGTCCAGGCCCTCCTTCCCTTCGGACGGGGGACGCCCGCTGCCGTATGGCCCCGTGGCCCGCCCCCGCCTGCCCCTCGAGGCCCCCTGAGCCATGCCCCTGCGGAGGAGGGGGGGGCCTTCCGGTCTGAGGTGCTCCTTGACTGACCCAGAGGGTCACAGGTAGCGTTGCACAGAGTGCCAGACCAGCTGGGAGCGTCCCAGTAGAAGGAAGGTCCTGGGGCGTGCTGAGCACATCCCTGCCCCAGGAGCACTCAAGGGAGCGGATAGATGGGTGTTTTGGGGTAGAAACTCATGCACCTTGGGGTGCACACCATCCATCGACTCACCCTTTTGGTGCAAAGATGGGTGTTTTGGGGTAGAAACTGATGCACCTTGGGGTGCACACCATCCATCAACTCACTCTTTTGGTGCAAAGATGGGTGTTTTGGGGTAGAAACTCATGCACCTTGGGGTGCACACCATCCATCAACTCACTCTGTTGGTGCAAAGATGGGAGTTTTGGGGTAGAAACTCATGCACCTTGGGGTGCACACCATCCATCAACTCACTCTGTTGGTGCAAAGATGGGTGTTTTGGGGTAGAAACTCATGCACCTTGGGGTGCACACCATCCATCAACTCACCCTTTTGGTGCATAGATGGGTGTATTGGGGTAGAAACTCATAGCTACCAGTGAGCCTGCTGCGCCCTGGTCACCTCTGACGAGGCGGGACCCCGAGGGTGACACCGCTCGCCACCCCTCCTGAAGGGAGAGGGGGGGGGAGGGTTCCACATTGTAGATGGTCTCCACATCGCTCACCCCAATGGTTGGCAAATAAAAAACAAGGGCACTTGTGATAGGGACGGTCGCCCCTCTGCTCACAATGGCTGCTTCTGCTCCCATGGAGGGAGACACACACGTACCGTGCGTCAGCCCACCTCTGGATTTTCTGCGTATTTTCAGGGCCCCAGGGGCACGGTGGCCTAAGGGGGTTAGCATACAACAACGAAGCCCTCCACTCTACCTCCTCACCGATGTTGGCTGTAGCCGCCCACACCCCCTGCCCTGGGGAGTGCCGTAGGAAGAGGGGGAAGGAGAAGAACTCTCCGGTACGGCCCGGTGCCCCACAGGCGTACTTCCGTGGAAAATGTTTGGCGCACACACACCCACACCCACACCCACACACAATGGGATGTGGCGGGTCCCCAGGGAGTTGGTGGGGCCACATGCCATTGGAGCCCTGACGAGGGGCTGCTGGCGGGGCCACAACGGGACAGGGGGGGGGGGGGGTGCCTGAAAAAGATGGTGCGTTGAAGAAAAGAGATCCAACATCCAAACGGGTCCAAACGGGGGCAAGGGGTCCAAGGGGGCAAAGCAGCGGGTACGCCTGCAGTCCATCACTGCCCCCCCTCTACAAGTCGCAGCACAACGCGTTCGTGTTCAAAGCCCCGCGGCGGAGCAGGGCCTGGGGGTGGGCGGGGGCGCCGCTTGTGACGGGCCCCTTGGTAACCCATGGCCCGGGGCCCGGGGGTTCGGGGCAGGCGCCGGACGCCCCCACTGCCCTGGCCATCCCGCACCCGTGGGCAAGGGGGGGCACTGCAGATGATGTGCCGAGACACAGTGTCTGAGCAACGCAGGGCAGGGGGGTCCCGTCGTCCAGGCCCTCCTTCCCTTCGGACGGGGGACGCCCGCTGCCGTATGGCCCCGTGGCCCGCCCCCGCCTGCCCCTCGAGGCCCCCTGAGCCATGCCCCTGCGGAGGAGGGGGGGGCCTTTCGGTCTGAGGTGCTCCTTGACTGACCCAGAGGGTCACAGGTAGCGTTGCACAGAGTGCCAGACCAGCTGGGAGCGTCCCAGTAGAAGGAAGGTCCTGGGGCGTGCTGAGCACATCCCTGCCCCAGGAGCACTCAAGGGAGCGGATAGATGGGTGTTTTGGGGTAGAAACTCATGCACCTTGGGGTGCACACCATCCATCGACTCACCCTTTTGGTGCAAAGATGGGTGTTTTGGGGTAGAAACTGATGCACCTTGGGGTGCACACCATCCATCAACTCACTCTTTTGGTGCAAAGATGGGTGTTTTGGGGTAGAAACTCATGCACCTTGGGGTGCACACCATCCATCAACTCACTCTGTTGGTGCAAAGATGGGTGTTTTGGGGTAGAAACTCATGCACCTTGGGGTGCACACCATCCATCAACTCACTCTGTTGGTGCAAAGATGGGAGTTTTGGGGTAGAAACTCATGCACCTTGGGGTGCACACCATCCATCAACTCACTCTGTTGGTGCAAAGATGGGTGTTTTGGGGTAGAAACTCATGCACCTTGGGGTGCACACCATCCATCAACTCACCCTTTTGGTGCATAGATGGGTGTATTGGGGTAGAAATTCATAGCTACCAGTGAGCCTGCTGCGCCCTGGTCACCTCTGACGAGGCGGGACCCCGAGGGTGACACCGCTCGCCACCCCTCCTGAAGGGAGAGGGGGGGGGAGGGTTCCACATTGTAGATGGTCTCCACATCGCTCACCCCAATGGTTGGCAAATAAAAAACAAGGGCACTTGTGATAGGGACGGTCGCCCCTCTGCTCACAATGGCTGCTTCTGCTCCCATGGAGGGAGACACACACGTACCGTGCGTCAGCCCACCTCTGGATTTTCTGCGTATTTTCAGGGCCCCAGGGGCACGGTGGCCTAAGGGGGTTAGCATACAACAACGAAGCCCTCCACTCTACCTCCTCACCGATGTTGGCTGTAGCCGCCCACACCCCCTGCCCTGGGGAGTGCCGTAGGAAGAGGGGGAAGGAGAAGAACTCTCCGGTACGGCCCGGTGCCCCACAGGCGTACTTCCGTGGAAAATGTTTGGCGCACACACACCCACACCCACACCCACACACAATGGGATGTGGCGGGTCCCCAGGGAGTTGGTGGGGCCACATGCCATTGGAGCCCTGACGAGGGGCTGCTGGCGGGGCCACAACGGGACAGGGGGGGGGGGGTGCCTGAAAAAGATGGTGCGTTGAAGAAAAGAGATCCAACATCCAAACGGGTCCAAACGGGGGCAAGGGGTCCAAGGGGGCAAAGCAGCGGGTACGCCTGCAGTCCATCACTGCCCCCCCTCTACAAGTCGCAGCACAACGCGTTCGTGTTCAAAGCCCCGCGGCGGAGCAGGGCCTGGGGGTGGGCGGGGGCGCCGCTTGTGACGGGCCCCTTGGTAACCCATGGCCCGGGGCCCGGGGGTTCGGGGCAGGCGCCGGACGCCCCCACTGCCCTGGCCATCCCGCACCCGTGGGCAAGGGGGGGCACTGCAGATGATGTGCCGAGACACAGTGTCTGAGCAACGCAGGGCAGGGGGGTCCCGTCGTCCAGGCCCTCCTTCCCTTCGGACGGGGGACGCCCGCTGCCGTATGGCCCCGTGGCCCGCCCCCGCCTGCCCCTCGAGGCCCCCTGAGCCATGCCCCTGCGGAGGAGGGGGGGGCCTTCCGGTCTGAGGTGCTCCTTGACTGACCCAGAGGGTCACAGGTAGCGTTGCACAGAGTGCCAGACCAGCTGGGAGCGTCCCAGTAGAAGGAAGGTCCTGGGGCGTGCTGAGCACATCCCTGCCCCAGGAGCACTCAAGGGAGCGGAGCTACCAGTGAGCCTGCTGCGCCCTGGTCACCTCTGACGAGGCGGGACCCCGAGGGTGACACCGCTCGCCACCCCTCCTGAAGGGAGAGGGGGGGGGAGGGTTCCACATTGTAGATGGTCTCCACATCGCTCACCCCAATGGTTGGCAAATAAAAAACAAGGGCACTTATGATAGGGACGGTCGCCCCTCTGCTCACAATGGCTGCTTCTGCTCCCATGGAGGGAGACACACACGTACCGTGCGTCAGCCCACCTCTGGATTTTCTGCGTATTTTCAGGGCCCCAGGGGCACGGTGGCCTAAGGGGGTTAGCATACAACAACGAAGCCCTCCACTCTACCTCCTCACCGATGTTGGCTGTAGCCGCCCACACCCCCTGCCCTGGGGAGTGCCGTAGGAAGAGGGGGAAGGAGAAGAACTCTCCGGTACGGCCCGGTGCCCCACAGGCGTACTTCCGTGGAAAATGTTTGGCGCACACACACCCACACCCACACCCACACACAATGGGATGTGGCGGGTCCCCAGGGAGTTGGTGGGGCCACATGCCATTGGAGCCCTGACGAGGGGCTGCTGGCGGGGCCACAACGGGACAGGGGGGGGGGGGTGCCTGAAAAAGATGGTGCGTCGAAGAAAAGAGATCCAACATCCAAACGGGTCCAAACGGGGGCAAGGGGTCCAAGGGGGCAAAGCAGCGGGTACGCCTGCAGTCCATCACTGCCCCCCCTCTACAAGTCGCAGCACAACGCGTTCGTGTTCAAAGCCCCGCGGCGGAGCAGGGCCTGGGGGTGGGCGGGGGCGCCGCTTGTGACGGGCCCCTTGGTAACCCATGGCCCGGGGCCCGGGGGTTCGGGGCAGGCGCCGGACGCCCCCACTGCCCTGGCCATCCCGCACCCGTGGGCAAGGGGGGGCACTGCAGATGATGTGCCGAGACACAGTGTCTGAGCAACGCAGGGCAGGGGGGTCCCGTCGTCCAGGCCCTCCTTCCCTTCGGACGGGGGACGCCCGCTGCCGTATGGCCCCATGGCCCGCCCCCGCCTGCCCCTCGAGGCCCCCTGAGCCATGCCCCTGCGGAGGAGGGGGGGGCCTTCCGGTCTGAGGTGCTCCTTGACTGACCCAGAGGGTCACAGGTAGCGTTGCACAGAGTGCCAGACCAGCTGGGAGCGTCCCAGTAGAAGGAAGGTCCTGGGGCGTGCTGAGCACATCCCTGCCCCAGGAGCACTCAAGGGAGCGGAGCTACCAGTGAGCCTGCTGCGCCCTGGTCACCTCTGACGAGGCGGGACCCCGAGGGTGACACCGCTCGCCACCCCTCCTGAAGGAAGAGGGGGGGGGGAGGGTTCCACATTGTAGATGGTCTCCACATCGCTCACCCCAATGGTTGGCAAATAAAAAACAAGGGCACTTGTGATAGGGACGGTCGCCCCTCTGCTCACAATGGCTGCTTCTGCTCCCATGGAGGGAGACACACACGTACCGTGCGTCAGCCCACCTCTGGATTTTCTGCGTATTTTCAGGGCCCCAGGGGCACGGTGGCCTAAGGGGGTTAGCATACAACAACGAAGCCCTCCACTCTACCTCCTCACCGATGTTGGCTGTAGCCGCCCACACCCCCTGCCCTGGGGAGTGCCGTAGGAAGAGGGGGAAGGAGAAGAACTCTCCGGTACGGCCCGGTGCCCCACAGGCGTACTTCCGTGGAAAATGTTTGGCGCACACACACCCACACCCACACCCACACACAATGGGATGTGGCGGGTCCCCAGGGAGTTGGTGGGGCCACATGCCATTGGAGCCCTGACGAGGGGCTGCTGGCGGGGCCACAACGGGACAGGGGGGGGGGGGTGCCTGAAAAAGATGGTGCGTCGAAGAAAAGAGATCCAACATCCAAACGGGTCCAAACGGGGGCAAGGGGTCCAAGGGGGCAAAGCAGCGGGTACGCCTGCAGTCCATCACTGCCCCCCCTCTACAAGTCGCAGCACAACGCGTTCGTGTTCAAAGCCCCGCGGCGGAGCAGGGCCTGGGGGTGGGCGGGGGCGCCGCTTGTGACGGGCCCCTTGGTAACCCATGGCCCGGGGCCCGGGGGTTCGGGGCAGGCGCCGGACGCCCCCACTGCCCTGGCCATCCCGCACCCGTGGGCAAGGGGGGGCACTGCAGATGATGTGCCGAGACACAGTGTCTGAGCAACGCAGGGCAGGGGGGTCCCGTCGTCCAGGCCCTCCTTCCCTTCGGACGGGGGACGCCCGCTGCCGTATGGCCCCGTGGCCCGCCCCCGCCTGCCCCTCGAGGCCCCCTGAGCCATGCCCCTGCGGAGGAGGGGGGGGCCTTCCGCCGGCCGGCAGGGGGCAGCTTTGGAGAAGGGTCAGAAGCCCCCAAAAGAGGAGGCCTCAGGATCGGCGGGGGCAGGGCCCCAACTGCCGCCTGCACTGCCGGCCCTCACCCCCCGGGCGGGGGTTTGTGGGGCCCTCTCCGGAGGCCCTGTTTGCACAAAAAACAAAAACAAAAAAAACTTCCGTTGAGCGTCGAGACTTCAGGGACTCAAAGAGATGGGCACCGACACAACAATGCCCAAAGGGGATGGGGTCAAAAAGATCTGAACTGTGTATCCGAAGGTGAGGAGGGTCCGACGGGGGGTTGACGGACAGGCTGCCCCCCTCACGCACCCCCTCCGAGCACCTCCAAAAGGCGCCCCGCCCCACAAAGCTCCAGCCGGTGGTACTGATCGGGGGCCATGTACGCCGTCGCAGCAGGAACACGTCCGCCGCGGCCGTGGCCCACAACCGTCGAGGGAGAACACGAACGGGCAACATGGAGCGCAGGCAGGCAGGTCGAGGGTGTGCGATGGCAGAGACATCAGAAGCCACAGGGGTGAGGCTGGTGGACGATGGTGAGGGGAGGCATGCGGCGGGGGAGCGGGATGCGGCGGAGGCCCATAGGGCCCTGTGGCACGCGAGCAAAGCGCGGTGCTCGCGGAATGGGGCATTCGTGTCTTCTGGAATTGGCGGTTCTGTAGTGCCTGCGACGCCGCTTTGAGCAAGAACGAACTGCGCATGTGCAGGGCAGCGGTCAGCGCAGGTCCAAGGGCACAGAGACAGTCTTGGGACCACTGCCGCCACACCAAAGCCTAAATCAAGACTTACGACTAGGACCGAGCTGGGTCCTAGCCTTGCTTAACACATTGGAAATCGCCGTGGAAGGAAAACGGCTTGCTTTGGAGCTGTTTGTGCCCGTTTAGGACGATCATCCTCACCAGCGGCTCAAAAACGGCTCATTTTTAGCTCAAAATGGACCACCGCAAGCTGGACCAGGTGATATATTGACGCCCGCACTGAAATAAAAAACTGGCAATAATGACGGGCACACGTGTCCACCCAGAGCGCCAAACGTCCTCAGAGCTCCATGCCTATCAATAAAGGAACCGAGGAAACCAGGGTCCTGGCTCTGGCACCCCCTCCCCCCCAGGCAGGGGAAGCAGTGGTTTCCTCCCCTTCATTCGCCCGTCACGCCCCCTCAACAGCCAAAGCAACCGCACATTCAATCCATCAGTACAATCCAATGTGTGTCATGCACAAAACACATGCCACATTCCAGGCGCAGAAGCGGGCACTCAATCGCCCTGAATGTGGACCGGCTAGTTGCAACGAAACATTTAGGGTGTAATGTGTGTTAGCTGTCTTTAGTAGTTGTGCTCACACACTTGTGAGGGAGTGGAGAGAGAGCTACGGGCTCAACCGCGGTAGATGCACCTGTAGTGCAAGGAAAATCATATACCTCCCCCCCCCATGTCCATCCCCCCCCCCCCCCCCCAGGGACGACGGTTCCCCCCTACCCCGGGGGGAACCGTTGCCAAGTGACGGTTTCCCCCGCCCCCGGGGCACATAATCTGGAACAGCTGCACATGCTGCCCATCAGCCACAGGGATGGACGAACTGGCTGCAGCAGGCTTCGCTGCAGGCTGCTTTCCACCTTTGGGTGCAGGTTTGGGTGCGGGTTTGGCAACTGTTGGTGCCTCCAGCTTCCAGTGGGGATCCACTTTTCCTCCGGGATGTCCCGGGTAAAATACACCTTCAGGGAACACTTTGAGAGGTCTTAGGAGTGCAATGGGTTAGCACAAAGGAGGTACGTATATGCTCTAACATCGAGCTCTCATAATTATGCAATCCTGTGCAATATGACACTGTTGCGGTTTTTTTTGGAACCAGCCGGTGACCGTTCCCCCCCCCCGCCGGGGGGGGATGGACACGGGGGGGGGGGGGGGGAAGGTATGTGTATTTAGTGTGAAGGGCTGCCTCCTGATAACTTTGGGGTTGCCCGTGGGGGGTGCAGAGTATCAGTTGGTGGCATTAGCATCGAATCAAGACAACCAATAATGTGGGTTGGATGCTTTCCAAGCCCAGGATCGATGAAGACTGTGTATAGTTTATAGGCACTGACGTGCACGTCTTGTTCAAGCAGCAAGGGCATGAGCTGTGTGCAGGTAAGGACACCAACAACCAAACCATTGCGGCACACCAGCCGCAATGGTGTGCAGGGCCGCGGTCAGCGCAGGTCCAAGGGCACAGAGACAGTCTTGGGACCACTGCCGCCACACCAAAGCCTAAATCAAGACTTACGACTAGGACCGAGCTGGGTCCTAGCCTTGCTTAACACATTGGAAATCGCCGTGGAAGGAAAACGGCTTGCTTTGGAGCTGTTTGTGCCCGTTTAGGACGATCATCCTCACCAGCGGCTCAAAAACGGCTCATTTTTAGCTCAAAATGGACCACCGCAAGCTGGACCAGGTGATATATTGACGCCCGCACTGAAATAAAAAACTGGCAATAATGACGGGCACACGTGTCCACCCAGAGCGCCAAACGTCCTCAGAGCTCCATGCCTATCAATAAAGGAACCGAGGAAACCAGGGTCCTGGCTCTGGCACCCCCTCCCCCCCAGGCAGGGGAAGCAGTGGTTTCCTCCCCTTCATTCGCCCGTCACGCCCCCTCAACAGCCAAAGCAACCGCACATTCAATCCATCAGTACAATCCAATGTGTGTCATGCACAAAACACATGCCACATTCCAGGCGCAGAAGCGGGCACTCAATCGCCCTGAATGTGGACCGGCTAGTTGCAACGAAACATTTAGGGTGTAATGTGTGTTAGCTGTCTTTAGTAGTTGTGCTCACACACTTGTGAGGGAGTGGAGAGAGAGCTACGGGCTCAACCGCGGTAGATGCACCTGTAGTGCAAGGAAAATCATATACCTCCCCCCCCCATGTCCATCCCCCCCCCCCCCAGGGACGACGGTTCCCCCCTACCCCGGGGGGAACCGTTGCCAAGTGACGGTTTCCCCCGCCCCCGGGGCACATAGTCTGGAACAGCTGCACATGCTGCCCATCAGCCACAGGGATGGACGAACTGGCTGCAGCAGGCTTCGCTGCAGGCTGCTTTCCACCTTTGGGTGCAGGTTTGGGTGCGGGTTTGGCAACTGTTGGTGCCTCCAGCTTCCAGTGGGGATCCACTTTTCCTCCGGGATGTCCCGGGTAAAATACACCTTCAGGGAACACTTTGAGAGGTCTTAGGAGTGCAATGGGTTAGCACAAAGGAGGTACGTATATGCTCTAACATCGAGCTCTCATAATTATGCAATCCTGTGCAATATGACACTGTTGCGGTTTTTTTTGGAACCAGCCGGTGACCGTTCCCCCCCCCCGCCGGGGGGGGATGGACACGGGGGGGGGGGGGGGGGAAGGTATGTGTATTTAGTGTGAAGGGCTGCCTCCTGATAACTTTGGGGTTGCCCGTGGGGGGTGCAGAGTATCAGTTGGTGGCATTAGCATCGAATCAAGACAACCAATAATGTGGGTTGGATGCTTTCCAAGCCCAGGATCGATGAAGACTGTGTATAGTTTATAGGCACTGACGTGCACGTCTTGTTCAAGCAGCAAGGGCATGAGCTGTGTGCAGGTAAGGACACCAACAACCAAACCATTGCGGCACACCAGCCGCAATGGTGTGCAGGGCCGCGGTCAGCGCAGGTCCAAGGGCACAGAGACAGTCTTGGGACCACTGCCGCCACACCAAAGCCTAAATCAAGACTTACGACTAGGACCGAGCTGGGTCCTAGCCTTGCTTAACACATTGGAAATCGCCGTGGAAGGAAAACGGCTTGCTTTGGGGCTGTTTGTGCCCGTTTAGGACGATCATCCTCACCAGCGGCTCAAAAACGGCTCACTTTTAGCTCAAAATGGACCACCGCATGGCACCACTGCATGGTAGATGCCTGTTTTTTTTAACATCCATTTGCATTCCTTTGATAGCCCAATCGCTATGGAAGAAGAAGGCCCCTCATAGGAGACGCCTACTTGACGCAGCGGCGACGGCGATCGTCTTGGACTTTCAGCACAATCATGCTGAAAACAGCCCAAAAAACGGCCATTTTTGGACACTAAATCGGCCATAGAATGGGTTAGACGGCACAAACTGGTTGCAGGTGATACGCATTTCCTCTACAGTCGTTTTGAGCTACCAGGATGCCGGTTTTGAGCCACGGCGCCCGCAAAAAGAGTTTTCTTGCGTCTGCTTGCTGCTTGCTGCTGCTAAAATGTGTTGCTCACCCAAGACCCTAACAAGGGGTGTAAAACCTCGTCACGGTGAACAGCTTGGTAACCAAAAGCTGCACCTAAGCAGCCCGATTGATGACGACTCCGTATGGTATATAGGCACTGACGAACCCCCCCCCCCCCCGGGCATTGGACTTGGGGCTGCACTGCAGGGTTTGCCGCCAATCTGTACATGAATATTTTGCCATTTTCCGAAGCGGCCCCATTACCGATACCCGACATCTACTGGAAGGGGTGGCCTCACGTTGAGGCCTTACTCACCAGGCTCGGTTTGGTGCCGGCACACAGCTCATGCCCTTGCTGCTTGGATGATACGCGCGCCAACCAACCGGTGTTAGTGATGGTGGGGGCAAGCTGCTGTACTAAGGCAACGGCAAAGGTGTGTTGTTGCACTGCGCGCCACCACAGTTAAGGCAAGAGGGTGGGGGCGGGGGGCTCAAAGGTGTGGACCCACCACTAAGCTCCAGCGCCCGCCTTCCCACCGCCTTCATTGCCTTCTCAGTTCCCAACAATTCGGCGGTGCGCTCAGCACAACAGCAGCCCCACAGACCAAAGGGGGGCCAGCCGAATATACACTGAGACCCACGCATCCCAGGCTCCCCTGAGCGGTCAATGCCCAGGGCGGCACTGGTCGGAGAACAAAATTATGGCTCCCACATGTGGCAGCACACGGGGGCTCGCCCTCTTCAGCACCACTGGGCCAGAGCGTAATAATAATACACCGCCCGACGCGCAATACATTTATTACGCCCCGACGCGGAAGTTGGTGCTTGTTTGACAGCCCTCCGTGGCGGAGTCGCAGCTGTGGGGACTCCCAATCTCGCCTGCATATCCCCTTCCCCTGTGACAACAATAGAGAAATGCCTAAGGTGGCGCACGTGCGCGCAGGGGTACAACCAAGGGCAGGGTGTGCGGCGCTTGTGAAAGGGGTGACGAAGGGTTGACACGGGGTTGGCAAAGGATTGGCAAAAAGCACACGATGCCCTCTGAATTCTTTGGTCGGGTACGCAGCCCGCCTCAACGAGTTCTCCCCTGCCGATGCGATGCCGGGCTGAGCAGGCCTTTCAGCGACCATGTGCGTACTTCCTCATCTTCCTCCGTCCACGTGGGAACTGATGAAACAGAAGTGCGAGGAGTGGAATGCGATGTCGTCAACAGGCCTTCACCTTGTGGGGCCGAGATGGAGGCGGGGCCTTGGAGACTAGCCTGAGATTGAGGAAGTATCAATGGACGTCCCACAGAGGCGGATAAGGCGCGCCGCTGGAAACCACAAGAGGCACCATCAGAGGCCTCGTGGCTCGGGTTTGTACACGGGGGAGCGGGAACGGGGGGTACACTAGTGGACGTGGAGCTCGAGGTAGAAGACTGGGGGACCTTCCTTTGAAACTCGGGGCTGGCTCGCTTTGATTTCCTGAGAGACAGACAGACAGACAGCAGATGGGACACCCATGAAGGCAAAGCAGTTCGTCCTGGTTGCACGGGATAAGAGGGGATTGTACAAGCCGTCCAGTACGCAAGGTCCTGTCGGATCAGCAGTGGGGAGGGTGGGGCGGGGTTGGGATGGTCTGGAAAGGGCTGAGTACGGGTGCAAAAAGGGTGATGCGGGCTGTGCAACGCTGGTGGAATGGAGTTGTAGTGTCACATCACACCACCCTGGGCGTCACCGACATTCATACGTTCCTTTGTGTTGACATAGGCGTCCACAACATATTCGAAGTGTGACCTTCCCACAATGCTGCCATCCGTGCAATGACTGGTTGCACTTGCCCTTCCCACAAAGCACTCAAGGTTGGCGTGCGTCGCTCCGGCAGAGCACTGAGGAGTCAACGCAAACGAGTCCAACTTGCCACAGACAGACGGTGCACATGGTCCTCTGCTTATTTCTTGACAGAGCCACCTGTGACTACTTGTTCTTACCGCTTTTTTGAGACGGTAAAGGGCTTGCTCCAACACCAGCTGTTACAATACGGGTGTCATTGATGGTCACAAAGCGGTATTGAGCTCTACAACTCACACTGGGTCAACCCCTGTACAACTCTCCATCGCCGACTCCGTCCCTTTGCAGTCCTCTACCGCCCTCTTATCTCGTATAAGCCCGACAAGCTCTTGCAGTCATGGATAGGTGTTTCCCAAACAGTTGTAGACTGCGTGGGCCGGCTACGGTGGAACGTCAAGGACAGGTGTAGAGGTCAGTTCAGGCCTGTTGGATCACCCTGAGCCTGTGTCACATTTCCCACGTCAGTGGTGGAGAGCAGCCGACAAAGGTCACCCACGCACAACGGTAGAGCGAGGACCAACTGCACATGGCTGCACACGTGAGGGACAAAATTGGCGGAGCGCAAGAAAAACGGGCAGAAAATCAGGCATCACAACATACAAAGCCATTTGCTTCAGCATCTCCGACAACATATCAATGTTGAAAGGTTTTGGCATGATATCATCCGCTCCACAACTGCGACATTGGGCCAGAGTGACGTCATCGGTGCTGGCTGTTACAAGCACAACTGGTGTGGAAGGCTGCTCTTGCTTCAAGATCTTGGTTGCGTCCACACCACCCATCACAGGCATTTCCACATCCATTAGAATCACATCGAAGGACTGTTCACGGGCAGCCTTAATAGCCTGCAAAAAGTAGTGCAAGTGCCTAACAAATGTGGTTATCGGGGACCTGGCGGGTACAGACTAGGTGGTGGTGGGTTGTTGTGTTGAACATGCGGTGTGCACTACCAGCTCGGTCACATTTGTCCGTCACCGGTCACTGGTCAACCCTTACCCGAACCCTAATCAAGATTCAATATTGGGACCGAGCTGGCGGGGAGTAGCAGGAACAGCAGCATCAGCAGCAGCAACAACAACAACAACAATACCAACAGCAGCAGCAGCAGCAGCAGCAGCAGCAGCAGCAGCAACAACAACAACCAGCACATCACTTTCCTTTTGGGCCATTACTCCTTCCCATTGCTCTGGACTCTATTGCACTCTGGCATCTGTTGCATTGACATGCAACCGTCCCGAATCCAAAGTTTGAGCCAAAAAGTCAACAATGGCAGCCCAAGGCGTGGGCCCCAAGATGGGTACGTAGCCTGCAGAACTGGCCCAGTGTTGGCCAAACAGCAGGGGGACAAGCAGGCGGCGGCAGAAAGTCGGTACGCCGGTGCAGCTAGATTGACTATTGGCACAACACCTGATCCTCTTGCTACATAGGTTAGGCACAGCAGAGGATGGAGATCAAGGACTGTGGACTGGTCGCATGAGAACCAGTGGGGGGCGCATGAGGCTCAGGTAGCTGTGGGGGTCCTCTTCGTTCTTTACACTATGTCCAAGCACAGACATATTATCACTGTCAAGCAGCTGTGGCCGGCCGCCCCTGTGTCATGCCCTCCGGACCTAGCGCGGCACCAGGGGTGTCGTGTTAAGCTCCATGGGCAATGGGAGAGAGTGCCAATGCCTCTCGGATAGCATCCAGGGAGCTCCCCCAACAGCTTGGGAGGCCCCCCGCAACAAAAACATGGTGGTTCACCTTGCCACTAGGCAATGGCACTTCTGGGGCTTTCACGGGGCCCATGGCCCAGGCTACATGGGCCTAGTGGCCACTACGTGGGTCCCTATGGGTGCTCATATTGTCACCAAATGACCACCAAAACCCATCCAAGGGGCGACAGCAGGGTTTCGGAAAATGTTGAATTTTCGAAAATTTTGAAGGCCCACAATTTTCTTAAACAACTACAAAATTTGGGGCTTTGGAGGGGCCCATGGCCCGGGATACATGGGCCTAGCAGCCACTACGTGGTTCCCTATGGGTGCTTAACTACACATATTGTCAACAAATGACCCAAACCCATCCTAGGGTGGGCGACAGAAGGGGTTCGCAAAATTCGAATTCTATACAGTTTTGAAGTGCCATTCACTGGCCTAAACAACAACAGTTTCGGCTACGACACCTGTTATCATCCGTAGGGCTATGTACAGCGGTAGTGGGGCACATAGAGGGGGACGATCAGAGTTCGGGCGCCCCCTCCCCCCATACAGCCCTCCCCACCTATGGAGTACGGCAGTCGAGAGGCACGAGTTGGCAGGACTAAATCTCTTTCAGGCTCGCCCTCGCGTGCCCTCCCGGGTGCCCTCCATCCCCCTCTCACCACCGGCTACCACTCCCTCACCTTCACAGGCATCACCGGCCCTTGATGACCCATGGGCCGGCCACAGGCTGAGGCCCTATGGCTCATCAGTCGCCCTTGACGGGGGAAGAGGGAAGGTGTGGTCCCCCCCTCCTGGCGCCGTTGCCGCGCTTGGCCTCCACCCGAGGCGGGCCACATTGTGCTGCGACACTAGGAGTCCCCCACCGAGGGGATCCATTGCCCCTACCATCACTTGGCTGGCGACTGGCGAAGCTAGAGGCGCCGTTGCCCTGTTGATGTACAAGCCGGATGCCCTCATGTCACCGCGTGTGCTGCTACCTGCAGATGTGTGGGGAGGGGGGGGGGGGCATGGCCACTAGCGGCCATTACGTGGTTCCCTATGGCTGCTTAAGTACCCATATTGTCACCAAATGACCACCTAAACCCCGCAGGCGACCCGCGGTTAGGACTTGGGATCCCCGCCAGTCCAGGGGTCCATGTACAAGAAAAAAGGTGTGTAGGGCCCGGCTCCAAATCCACACATAGCGGCCGCAATGTGCAGAAACAGTTTTGACAAAATGACAAAAAATGGCAAATCCGGGGTTTGAACCAGAGACCTTTAGTTTCGCAGGTTGAGTGTCTTACCAACTAGTATAGTGCACATCTCTGTAATCTGTGCCACTGGTTTCCACACTGTTGACATCCTCACCTCTGAATTGGGAGTATGGCTCTGAGTAATAATGCACGGCTATTGCTGTCACAATCACTTTGCCGCTCCATTCTGACACGGTGGTGTTCACCTAAAATACAGGGCAAAAAAAATACCACAAAAAACATTACCACAAATTTGGGCCGCTGTGCCGATTTCTGCATGTGGTCATTGTTGCGTTTTCTGTGGGGAGGGTGCTGCCTCCAGCTCAGACAACATGGGTGGGGTAGGATCAGAGGCAGGGGCAGGGTTTAGGTAGCATGCCTGATTTCCATTTTCAGCCAGATGCACTTGGGCGCCCAATCGTTTCAGGAACGAGCCCATGATTCGCTGGTTCATGGGCACGTCATCAACACTCAAGACTAACATTCCCATCGGCGGCGTGGCGTTGTCTAGCGTGGTGGTGCACGGCTGGGCGGTGGTGGGGTCTGGATGTTCCCGATCACCCATGTCAGGCGGGGCTCTGCTGGGCATACCGTTTGGATTGAACACCGTCTCCAATCGCTCCCTCAATCTTCTCTGCATCATTGGGGTCTTCACCGCAAAGACGTTGCTCACCCCATGCAAAGAGTGGGGCAGGTCCCCGATGACAACCCACGGAGGACCATTGCTTATGTTGAGCTGCGACACCCAGTCATCAGGGCCATTGAAGAGCGCGGCCGCACATAGCACGGCATCAAAGTTGTAACGCCGCCATCGAACCGTCGAACCGGCTCTCAATAGCATCCGTGCCACTTCAAGCGAGTAAACAGCTTGTGTCTGCAAAATCAAGAGCGTGGGAACACGAGGAGTGGATGACCAGAGCAGGAGGGGGGTGGCATGCCGCAGAGAGTGGCACTTGCCGTGTGCATGCCCCAGGCAGTGGCAGCGGCGTAACGCATGCCCCAGGGCCCCAAACACCCAAGCCTCCGGCAGCTGGCGGAGAGCCGAGGGCACACAATCAGTCTCATGCCGGCTAAAAGGCATTACAAGATGCGTGACTCCACCCTACCGTGGGGTCATGGCATACCTTCATTCCCAGCGATTCGCAGTGTCCCTCCAAACGTTGAATTTGCTGCCGACAGGAGTGCACAATCAAGGCCTTCTTTTCCTTTATCACCATTGCTGGCAACTGAATCTTTCCCTGGCACTGCAGCGTAAAGAAGAACTTAGAGCCTTGGCCAGGGGTACTCTCAATCTCCATCTTCGAGCCCATCGCTTTGAGCAAATGCTGCGAGATTACAAGGCCGAGCCCCGTGCCGCATTGCCTCTGGGCGATGGAACTGCCGACCTGACCGAAATCCTTCAAAAGGTGCTTACAGTCCTCGGAGCTGATCCCAATGCCTGTGTCCTCCACTTTGAACTGGACCTGCATACTATCTCCCATCTTCATCACCTGGCATGTTAGGGTAACCAAGCCTTCCGCTGTGAACTTGATGGCATTGGACAGTAAATGGAGCAGGATCTGCTGCAGCCGGTTGTTGTCCCCTTGGATGGTGAGGTCACAGGGCATCAGATATCCCAGCTGCAACTCTGCCGCCTTGGGTATTGCCGCAGCTGTGGCCAGGGCGGACTCGATGCAAGTCCTCAAATCGAACTCGGTGTTCACCAACTCGAACTTGTTGTGCTGTAGTTTCGCCAAATCCAAAATGTCGTTCACAATTCTAGAGAGGGTTGGAGAGGATGTCACGGGGATGTGGGGGCTGAAACAGGGTTGGAGAGGCCTGGGGAAGGCAGGTTTGCAACCTGGAGGGGGGGGAGGACCAACTTCCCAATGCAAGCCGAGTCCACCAAAAGCTCCGCTTGATGGAAAAACAATTTTGGTGCCACAAAAAACGTACCTTGGAGTCACTTGGAAGCGGGTTCAAACCCACTGCTAACCCACTTCCAAGCACCTCTTGGGGTCTGGGGGCTTGCATTTGGGTTTGGTAGGAATTTTCACTTGGCATTAGGGGGGTTGCATTCGGGGGGGGGGGGGGGTGGGGGAGACTCGATTCCGGGGTTGTGAGACAAAATGGGGGTGCTGTGACATATGGAGGGTGTTGGACACATCCCAGCCCTGGTTTCGGTTTGGGTTTGGGTCATCAATCCGCACAACGCCCCAAGGACCCCCCCCCCCCATCCGCTGCACCCTCGGGCTGCAGGGACACACCTCGCCCCAAGATCAGGGGAAAACCACGAGGCGGCGGCAGGCTGGCCACCTCCCACCGGACCGGAGTGTCCTCTTCAGGGGCCTGCCTCTTCAGAGGCACCAAAGGGAAGACATAACTCGTCCAGTCGCCCACAGCGCATGCAGGCAGTTGCAAGCCAGTCATGCGACTGCCAGGAAATCCTGCGCACCGCTAAAGCGCGGCATTCCCTTCGGGGGTTGAGCGCCCCCATGCCAACAGCCGGTGGCCCGGCCAGCCCACCGGCTGAAGGACCACCGGATGGCGGTTCGGACGGCGGTTTGGCCGAAGCGAAGCACCACCGAAGCCACCGGTGGACGATTCCGTTCAGCCAACAGCCCCAGTGATCTCTGCCAGAGGCTCTCGGTTCAACTGGGTGGGGAATTCAGGAGCTCCCTCCACACCGAACCAATCTGCCCACACCAGAAAAGAACTGAGACCCCATGAACGTTCGGCCGTCCACAGCCAAATGGAGGCTTTCCTCCACAAACACGAACATACCTGCGATGTACCTACCACAGGTATCAACCACATTGATTTTGCACCTTTGTGGATCACCGCCTGGCGGCAAGGCACAGGATACGTGGCTGCAAACCACCTTCCATTGGGCTATTCAAGGGCTCTACTTACCCTACCGCAAATTGAAAACCCAACTTCCCCCTATCAGACTGCTGGAGGGATGTGATGGGATGATAAACAGGAGAAGAGGATTGGGAATAAGCTTGGAGGAGGTTCCGGAGCGCTGTCAGAGGGCTGCTGATGGTATTGTATAATGACTGCAAAACTATGGACAGGGGGAGACAGCTAAAGTGGCTTGCACAGGGCTAAGGGAATGTTCATGCTCATGCACTGGGTGTTGGACAGGGAGAAGGATCACCGTAGATTTCCGTTGGCACAGGAGACGATGTCGTCTACATGTTCCATTTCCTCTTTCCCAATGGTGTTCTTGACACGGAACGACTCCTTCAGCAGTCTGGCAAACCCCAGGATGCCATGCAGTGGAGTGCGTAACTCATGGCTGATCTTGGCAACAAAGAGGCTTGTCTTCTCTTCATGTGACACTATTTTCAGGTTCCGGTCAATCAAAGCACTCACAAGGTTTCCGAGGCATGCTATGTGCCTGAGAACGTCCTCGGTGATCTCCTCATGGGGAACTGTGTCAATACAGCATAGCGCCCCTAAGCAATGCTGTGTACTGGAAGAAATAATGGGATACCCAATGTAGCATCGAATTCCTGGCTCCCCAAGAACAAGCGGGTTATCGGAGAATGCAGGGTGGGTTGTAGCATCGTGGACAACAAGCATCTCTCTTGATTCGACAACATGGTCACAGAACGAGACTGTACGGGCCGTCTCGTCGCTGAACGTACAGCCTTTTGCCTTGAACCATTGCCGATGCTCATCCACCAAAGAAACAAGAGCAATAGGGAAACCGGACAAGTGGCTTAACATCTGTACTATGTCATCGTACTCCTTCTCTGGAGGCGTGTCAAGGACGTCAGCCCTTCTTTGCGCTGGTGGCATCACAGAAAGCCCTAGTGTATGTGGAGAGAATGATTGTTGGTGAAGAACCATTTTTTGGCTCACGTCTCCATGAGCACAAGGTCTATTGACAAGTGTTTTGGGAAAAATTCGATAGGAGGCACGGAGCGCCCTGTGTTAGAACAAACCTAACCTACAAAGTCCCATATAGGGAGTTCACGCACCGCGTGCTTACCGCCCATGCACTGCATCAGGTATTTGAACAGCTTCCCTAGGAAATGGTCTACCTTTGAAGCCCTTCTAAATACTGTCGCTTGGTGGAAGTCGCTGGGGGGAAGAGTTATGGCAGGGTGCGAGGGCCCCTTTGGGGGAGCTCACATGCAACCGGTTCAGCATCGGGCTGAAAGATGACAAAGTAATGCACAACGATCCCAAATTTGTATGTGGATACACTGCCCAAGGCCCTTCTGCAGTGTCAGGTACAGTTTTGGGCAAAAGCATAGGCACCAATAGCAAGTAGCCCCTAAATTACCTGAAGCAGTCCACACAACAACCCCAGTGTGCAGTGTGCACGCATTTGGTGTGTGTCGACATGGCACAAGCCATGGTGGTAAACATACACTGCAGCTAACTTTCTGTGCCATGGTCCAGTCGCACAAAACCCAAGTGTTCTTTCATTGCCCCCCCCCCCCCCCCCCCAACATCCCCCACCCCAGCCCCCGTGTCCAGGAACCAGCAATTTTTTGCCGTGTGACCAGTGGGTGGTTCTTGGACAGTGTTCTCAAGCCACAGAGTGCCGTGGAACTAGGGGTTGGTTCTGGAGCACGGCCATGAGCAGCCACGCGCGCGGGAAAAAAAAAAGGAGGGTGGGAGGTACAGTCGGTCCTGAGTTAGTCCCAGCACCGGTAGCGTGCCCGCAGCCCCTTGGCAGACTGGCCTCGTCCCCCCCGGATGGCCGCGGAAATTAGCTTGCAACGGAGAACACTTTTCCAGTCCTAGATACCATGCGCACAGGGGCTCATCGAAACCAAGGGGCAAGGCAGTTCTTGGCCACAGGGCCATGACGTTAGGTTTCGAAGTAACCAGCATGATCCTGACCTCCTGCAGACTCAATCAGTTCGACTTCAACTAGTACCGAATATTGCCTTGAGTTAACCACCCACTCGTGGGTATCGACTTCTTGGGCGGGTTGACTTCAGTGTTTCCCATGCCGGCAGCACAAGCACCAAGGGATATGCGGGAACATGCAGCGGGGAACATCCAGCGGGACAAACTGTCAGCACCCCAATGGGGCAATCCGTTCCCTCCCATACGGAACTCAGAGCCAAAGGCACTGAACATTCGGAACAGGGAGGGTTTGGGTGGGCACTCATTGAGGTAAAAGAACCTATACACACAGTGACAGACATAAGGGGCTCAAAGGAAAACAAATGTCCAGCATGTGAGCCAGACAGCCGTTTCCCATGCCGGCAGCACAAGCACCAAGAGATATGCGGGAACATCCAGCGGATTATATTTCCCACAAACTCACACCGGCTTGGCGGGCATAATAGCCGTCAGTACTCATAGGGCCTAGACCGCCCCCTCACCGAAAAGCCCGCCCAGACACAACACATCTGCGTCAAATAGCGCATCCCAGTAGATCAGCACCTGCAGTGCAACACTAACCGCTGCACTCAGCCATAGTAAAAAACGGACGCACATAGGGAAGACGTTCCGCAAACATGGTCGCGCACTAGCCCAAGCCTGTGATATACCCGCCCAGACCGCACACTGAGGGCGGCTTTCGGGCCACACAAGCTATCCGCAAAGCCAAGGCACAATCCTCCTGCGAATCGGAAATGAGAAGCATATCATCAACATAAAGAAAAATGCGAATTCCGTGTTGTCTCAAGTGCCTAGTAACCACCCGCATCACCTTCATAAAGGTCTAAGGAGCAAGATTAATGCCAAAGGGCAAGCCAGTGAACACAAAACATTCATCTCCTATGCGGTGACCCAAGAAAGGCTGCATGTGGGAAGACACGGGCAGGTGGAAATAGGTGTTGCTCAAATCAATTTTGCACGCCCACATTCCCCTTCGCAATTGGGGAAACACTTCTCCCCAATGGTCCAACCGAAAATGGCGGACACGGATGAAACGATTCAAAACACGCGCATTGGTAATGAAAAGCAACTTTTGTTTTCCGGTGGCAAAGCCAATTTTTGAAATGACAAGCCACGGCAAAAAACATCGCACCTTCCCAAACGGCACACGGCGAGCGGCACCCAACGCGCAATACTCACGCATGGTCTCCAATGCATTTAGAAATTCGGAGGAATTGAGTGGCACGATTGTCATGGCGATGATGATGTAGTGGTGCATGATGACCCTGAGGATGCTCGAGTGGTTGTATCCGAGGAATTGAGTCAAGCCATGGCACGACGCTTGTCTCTTGGTCTTCGTGCCTCCGCCCCCAAAGCCCCACCCAAAGCCGCCCCCAAACCCAAAGACAAAACCCCACCCCAGGCGAAACCCAAAGCCGCACCCAAACCCCAACCCCACCCCAACCCCAAACCGAAACCCAAACTGTCCCCCACGGCACCCGCCAAAGCCCCCCCCCCCCCCCCTCCCAGAGCGCCCGACCCCAAGAGAGCACCCCACCAAAGGCTGCACCGCAGCCTCCACCCGTGACCGCACCGGAGCATCCGCATGAAGATGAAGATGAGTTCGAGGTCGAGAAAATCGTAGGCAAGGTGGTGCGGCCCACTGGTGTGCGGTATATTGTAAGATGGCGTGGTTGGGGCGGACGATGATACTGAAGAGCCGGCGTCCAACCTATCTGATGAGATGATCGCGGCGTTTGAAGCTAGTAATGACACGAATGAGCAAGGTGTAGCGGAAAAAATCATAGCCAAGGAGAAGACGAAGTTTCTGGTTAGGTGGCAGGGATATGGGCCTGAGGACGACACTTGGGAGCCCCGTGCACCGTTGCCTCAGTATTTGATCGATCAGTTTGAACATGCCTAAGATTTCGAGACACAAATCACAACGGCAACATTGCCCGCGGTTATGGGTAATGGGTTCCTAACCAATGCTTTTTGCTTTCGTCGTGTGTGCTTTGCCGTATGCCGCGTTCGTAGTATTCGTTGGATGAAAACATAGAAACCATGGGACACGGCGCCAAAGGCGCCGGATTTTTTTTTTCCTATTAGGGCATAGTGGAGGCGATGGAGGCAAAAACAATTTAGCAGATAAATTGCCTCAAAATATCCGCTAATCCGCGGTGCAATGGAATACTTTTTAATCTTTTTTTCCGCTAATCCGCGGGTAGGCCGTGGAAATAAATAACTAGTTACCGAGCTGGGTTTACCCTGTCCAGGTTTTACACCACCTTTTAGGGGCCAAGGCTGAGCTACACGTTTTAGCAAGCAACAGCAAGCAGCAAGCAGCAGCAGCAAGCAGCAGGCGCATAAAAAGTCCTTGCGACCACACCGCGGCTCAAAACCAGCATCCAAGTAGCTCAAAACAACCGGGGAGCAAATGCGCATCACCACAAACAAGTCTCGTTGCATTGCGAGCCGTCTAGCCCGTTCTACGGCCGATTTAGTGTCCAAAAATGGCCGTTTTTGGGCTGTTTTCGGCTGTTTTCAGGACGATCGTCCTGAAAGTTGAGGACGATCGCCGCTACGTCAAGCACGTGTTTCCGATGAGGGCCGTTGTTCTTTCATGGCAATTGGGCTATCAAAGGATGGCAAATGGGTGTTCAATAAGGCGTGTACCACGCCGTGGTGCCACGCGGTGGTCCATTTTGAGGTGAAAAAAAGCCGTTTTTGAGCCGTGTTTCAGGACGATCGTCCCGACGGTGGAGGCACATCTCGAAAGCAAGCAGTCTTTCCTCAACGGTGATCTGCAATGCGTTACACAAGACTAGGACCCAGCTCGGTCCTAGTTCGAGTCTTGATTACCGAGCTGGGTTTACCCTGTCGAGGTTTTACACCTCCTTTTAGGGGCCAAGGATGAGCAACACGTTTTAGCAGCAGCAAGCAGCAGCAGCAAGCAGCAGCAGCAAGCAGCAGGCGCATAAAAAGTCCTTGCACCCAAACACCGGCTCAAAACCGGCATCCAAGTAGCTCAAAACCACCGGGGAGCCAAGGCGCATCACCGCAAACAAGTTTCGTTGCGTTTCGAGCCGTCTAGCCCGTTCTACGGCCGATTTCGCGTCCAAAAATGGCCGTTTTTAGGCTGTTTTCGGCTGTTTTCAGGACGATCGTCCTGAAAGTTCAGGACGATCGCCGCTACGCCAAGCAGGTGTTTCCGATGAGGGCCGTTGTTCTTTCATGGCCATTGGGGTATTAAAGGAGGGCCAATGGGTGATCAATAAGGCGTGTACCACGCCGTGGTGCCACGCGGTGGTCCATTTTGAGGTAAAAACAAGCCGTTTTCTAGCCGTGTTTCAGGACCATCGTCCCGACCGTGAAGGCACATCTCTAAAGCAAGACTAGGACCCAGCTCGGTCCTAGTTCGAGTCTTGATTACCGAGCTGGGTTTACCCTGTCGAGGTTTTACACCACCTTTTAGGGGCCAAGGGTGAGCAACACGTTTTAGCAGCAGCAAGCAGCAGCAGCAAGCAACAGGCGCCCCAAAAGTACTTGAGACCACACCGCGGCTCAAAACCGGCATCCAAGTAGCTCAAAACCACCGGGGAGCCAAGGCGAATCACCGCAAACAAGTTTCGTTGCATTTCGAGCCGTCTAGCCGGTTCTACGGCCGATTTAGCGTCCAAAAATGGCTGTTTTTAGGCTGTTTTCGGCTGTTTTCAGGACGATCGTCCTGAAAGTTCAGGACGAGCGCCACTACGCCAAGCAGGTGTTTCCGATGAGGGCCGATGTTCTTTCATGGCCATTGGGGTATTAAAGGAGGGCAAATGGGTGTTCAATAAGGCGTGTACCACGCCGTGGTGCCACGCGGTGGTCCATTTTGAGGTAAAAACAAGCCGTTTTCTAGCCGTGTTTCAGGACCATCGTCCCGACCGTGAAGGCACATCTCTAAAGCAAGACTAGGACCCAGCTCAGCCTAGTTCGAGTCTTGATTACCGAGCTGGGTTTACCCGGTCGAGGTTTTACACCACCTTTTAGGGGCCAAGGGTGAGCAACACGTTTTAGCAGCAACAGCAGCAGCAGCAGCAAGCAGCAGCAGGCGCCCCAAAAGTACTTGAGACCACACCGCGGCTCAAAACCGGCATCCAAGTAGCTCAAAAGGACCGGGGAGCTAAGGCGCATCACCAGAATCAGGTTTCGTTGCGTTTCGAGCCGTCTAGCCGGTTCTACAGCCCATTTAGTGTCCAAAAATGGCCGTTTTTGGGCTGTTTTTGGATGTTTTCAGGACGATCGTCCTGAAAGTTCAGGACGATCGCCGCTACGGCAAGCAGGTGTTTCCGATGAGGGCCGTTGGTCTTTCATGGCAATTGGGCTATCAAAGGATGGCAAATGGGTGTTCAATAAGGCGTGTACCACGCCGTGGTGCCACGCGGTGGTCCATTTTCAGGTAAAAATGAGGCGTTTTTGAGCAGTGTTTGGGGACAATCGTCGTAACCATGGAGGCACATCTCTAAAACAAGCAGTCTTTCTTCAACGGTTATTTCCAGTGGGTTACGCAAGACTAGGACCCAGCTCGGTCCTAGTTCGAGTCTTGATTACCGAGCTGGGTTTACCCTGTCGAGGTTTTACACCTCCTTTTAGGGTCCAAGGGTGAGCAACACGTTTTAGCAGCAACAGCAGCAGCAAGCAGCAGCAGCAAGCAGCGGGCGCTTAAAAAGTCCTTGAGACCACACCGCGGCTCAAAACCGGCATCCAAGTAGCTCAAAACCACCGGGGAGCCAAGGCGCATCACCGCAAACAAGTTTCGTTGCGTTTCGAGCCGTCTAGCCCGTTCTACGGCCGATTTAGCGTCCAAAAATGGCCGTTTTTAGGCAGTTTTCGGCTGTTTTGAGGACGATCGTCCTGAAAGTTCAGGACGATCGCCGCTACGCCAAGCAGGTGTTTCCGATGAGGGCCGTTGTTCTTCCATGGCGATTGGGCTATGAAAGGATGGGAAACGGGCGTTCAATACGGCGTGTACCACGCCGTGGCGTCACGCGGTGGTCCATTTTGAGGTGAAAATGAGCCGTTTTCCAGCCGTGTTTCAGGACAATCGCCGTAAGCATGGAGGCACATCTCTAAAGCAAGCGGTCTTTCCTCAACGGTGATTTCCCATGCGTTACGCAAGACTAGGACCCAGCTCGGTCCTAGTTCGAGTCTTGATTACCGAGCTGAGTTTACCCTGTCGAGGTTTTACACCACCTTTTAGGGGCCAAGGATGAGCTACACGTTTTAGCAAGCAGCAGCAGCAGCAGCAGCAGCAGCAAGCAGCAGGCGCCCCAAAAGTCCTTGAGACCACACCGCGGCTCAAAACCGGCATCCAAGCAGCTCAAAACGACCGGGGAGCCAAGGCACATCACCACAAACAAGTCTCGTTGCATTTCGAGCCGTCTAGCCGGTTTTTTTTTGATCAAAAAGGCCAGTTCATAAGTGCCAGGGGCCACGGTGGACCAAGTTCGAAGTAAGATACAGATTTCGGCGAAGCCAGGGTATGCATACGGGCTGCAGCTCGTGACTGTGCCCCCATGGTTTCCCATTGAGGTTGGTGTAGTCATGTCATTGGTACTTCCCACTCATTTGGGTCCCAGTGCGTTTTGTGGCGTTTCGGTAGCGGTTGTAACGGGACTTCCCACAAGGTGGGGTCCCAGTGCCCCCGCGGCCGCTTCCGTATCAGGTATATTGTCTGTCGGGCTGGTCGGGTTGTTTGCCAGTATTGTGTTGTCTTGTGTTTTCGAGCCGTCTAGCCGGTTCTACGGCCAATTTAGTGTCCAAAAATGGCCGTTTTTGGGCTGTTTTCGGCCGTTTTCAGGACGATCGTCCTGAAAGTTCAGGACGATCGCCGCTACGTCAAGCCGGTGTTTCCGATGAGGGCCGTTGTTCTTTCATGGCGAGTGGGCTATCAAAGGATGGCAAATGGGTGATCAATAAGGCGTGTACCACGCCGTGGTGCCACGCGGTGGTCCGTTTTGAGGTGAAAATGAGCCGTTTTCCAACCATGTTTCAGGACAATCGCCGTAAACATGGAGGCACATCTCTAAAGCAAGCGGTCTTTCCTCAACGGTGATCTCCAATGCTTTACGCAAGACTAGGACCCAGCTCGGTCCTAGTTCGAGTCTTGATTACCGAGCTGGGTTTACCCTGTCGAGGTTTTACACCACCTTTTAGGGGCCAAGGGTGAGCAACACGTTTTAGCAGCAACAGCAGCAGCGAGCAGCAGCAAGCAGCAGGCGCCCCAAAAGTCCTTGAGACCACACCGCGGTTCAAAACCGGCATCCAAGTAGCTCAAAACGACCGGGGAGCTAAGGCGCATCACCACAAACAAGTTTCGTTGCGTTTCGAGCCGTCTAGCCGGTTCTACGGCCCATTTAGTGTCCAAAAATGGCCGTTTTTTGGCTATTTTCGGCTGTTTTCAGGACGATCGTCCTGAAAGTTCAGGACGATCGCCGCTACGTCAAGCAGGTGTTTCCGATGAGGGCCGTTGGTCTTTCATAGCGATTGGGCTATCAAAGGATGGCAAATGGGTGTTCAATAAGGCGTGTACCACGCCATGGTGCCACGCGGTGGTCCATTTTGAGGTAAAAATGAGCCGTTATTGAGCCGTGTTTGGGGACAACCGTCGTAACCATGGAGGCACATCTCTAAAGCAAGCGGTCTTTCTTCAACGGTGATCTCCAATGCGTTGCGCAAGACTAGGACCCAGCTCGGTCCTAGTTCGAGTCTTGATTACCGAGCTGGGTTTACCCTGTCGAGGTTTTACACCACCTTTTAGGGTCCAAGGGTGAGCTACACGATTGAGCAGCAGCAAGCAGCAAGCAGCAAGCAGCAAGCAGAAGGTCTAAAACTCCTTGTGACCACACGACGGCTCAAAACCGGCATCCAAGTAGCTCAAAACGACCGGGGAGCAAATGCGCATCACCACAAAGAAGTTTCGTTGTGTTTTGAGCCGTCTAGCTCGTTGTACCGCCGATTTAGTGTCCAAAAATGGCCGTTTTTGGGCTGTTTTCAGGACGAACATCTTGAAAGTTCAGGACGATCGCCGGTTTGCCAAGTACGTCTTTCCAATGAGGGCCATTGTTCTTTCATAGCAATTGGGCTATCAAAGGAATGCAAATGGGTGTTCAATAAGGCATGTACCATGCCGTGGTTCCACGCGGCAGTCCATTTTGTGGTGAAAATGAGCCGTTTTTGAGCCGTTTTTCAGGACGATCGTACTGACCGTGGAGGCACATCTCCAAAGCAGGCAGTGTTTCCTCCACGGTTGTGTCCAATGCGTTAAGCAAGACTAGGACCCAGCTCGGTCCTAGTTCGAGTCTTGATTACCGAGCTGGGTTTACCCTGTCGAGGTTTTACACCACCTTTTAGGGGCCAAGGGTGAGCAACACATTTTAGCAGCAGCAAGCAGCAAGCAGCAAGCAGCAAGCAGAAGGTCCAAAAGTCCTTGCGACCACACCGCGGGTCAAAAGCGGCATCCAAGTAGCTCAAAACGATCGCGGAGCAAATGCGCATCACCACAAACAAGTTTCGTTGCGTTTCGAGCCGTCTAGCCCGTTCTACGGCCGATTTAGTGTCCAAAAATGGCCGTTTTTGGGCTGTTTTTGGCCGTTTTCGAGACTATCGTCCTGAGAGTTCAGGACGATCGCCGCTACGGCAAGCAGGTGTTTCCGATGAGGGCCGTTGTTCTTTCATGGCGATTGGGCTATCAAAGAATGGCAAATAGGTGTTCAATAAGGCGTGTACCACACCATGGTGCCACGCGGTGGTCCATTTTGAGGTGAAAATGAGCCCTTTTTGAGCCATGTTTCAGGACGATCGTCCTGACCGTGGAGGCACATCTGCACAGCAGCAGCAGCAAGCAGCAGCAGCAGGCGGTCCAAAAGTCCTTGCGACCACACCGTGGCTCAAAACCGGCATCCAAGTAGCTCAAAACGACCGGGGAGCCAAGGCGCATCACCAGAAACAAGTTTCGTTGCGTTTTGAGCCGTCTAGCCCGTTCTACGGCCGATTTAGTGCCCAAAAATGGCCGTTTTTGGGCTATTTTCAGGACGATCGTCCTGAAAACTCAGGACGATCGTTGGTTTGTCAAGTGGGCGTTTGCAATGAGGGCCGTTGTTATTTCATGGCGTTTGGGCTATCAAATGATGGCAAATGGGTGTTCAATAAGGCATGTACCATGCCGTGGTGCCACACGGTGGTCCATTTTGAGGTGAAAATGAGCCGTTTTTGAGCCGTGTTTTAGGACGATCGTCCTGACCGTCGAGGCACATCTCTAAAGCAAGCGGTCTTTCTTCAACGGTGATCTCCAATGCGTTACGCAAGACTAGGACCCAGCTCGGTCCTAGTTCGTGTCTTGATAGGTTACCGAGCTGGGTTTACCCTGTCGAGGTTTTACACCACCTTTTAGGGGCCAAGGATGAGCTACACGTTTTAGCAAGCAACAGCAAGCAGCAGCAGCAAGCAGCAGGCGGTCCAAAAGTCCTTGCGACCACACCAGGGGCAAACCCGGCATCCAAGTAGCTCAAAACGACCGGGGAGCAAAGGCGCATCACCACAAACAAGTTTCGTGCCGTTTCCAGCCGTCTAGCCCACTCTACGGCCGATTTAGTGTTCAAAAATGGGCGTTTTGGGGCTGTTTTCAGGACGATCGTCGTGAAAACTCAGGACGATCGCCGGTGTGTCAAGTGGGCATTTGCAATGAGGGCCGTTGTTCTTCCATGGCGATTGGGCTATCAAATGATAGCAAATGGGTGTTCAATAAGGCATGTACCATGCCGTGGTGCCACACGGTGGTCGACTTTCAGGTGAAAATGAGCCGTTTTTCAGCCATGTTCAAGGACGATCGCCCTGACCGTGGAGGCACATCTGCAAAGCAAGCGGTCTTTCCTCAACGGTGATCTCCAATGCGTTACGCAAGACTAGGACCCAGCTCGGTCCTAGTTCGAGTCTTGTTACCGAGCTGGGTTTACCCTGTCCAGGGTTTAAACCACCTTTTAGGGTCCAAGGCTGAGCTACACGTTTTAGCAGCAGCAGCAGCAGCAGCAGCAAGCAGCAAGCAGCAGGCGCTTAAAAAGTCCTTGCGACCACACCGTGGCTCAAAACCGGCATCCAAGTAGCTCAAAACGACCGGGGAGCCAAGGCACATCACCGCAAACAAGTTTCGTTGCATTTCGAGCCGTCTCGCCCGTTGTACGGCCGATTTGGTGTCCAAAAATGGCCGTTTTTGGGCTGTTTTCGGCTGTTTTCAGGACGATCGTCCTGAAAGTTCAGGACGATCGCCGCTACGTCAAGCACGTGTTTCCGATGAGGGCCGTTGTTCTTTCATAGCGATTGGGCTATCAAAGGATTGCAAAGGGGTGTTCAATAAGGCGTGTACCATGCCGTGGTGCCACGCGGTGGTCCGTTTTGAGGTGAAAACAAGCCGTTTTCTAGCCGTGTTTCAGGGCGATCGTCCCGACCGTGGAGGCACATCTCGAAAGCAAGCAGTCTTTCCTCAACGGTGATCTCCAATGCGTTACGCAAGACTAGGACCCAGCTCGGTCCTAGTTCGAGGCTTGATTACCGAGCTGGGTTTACTCTGTCGAGGTTTTACACCACCTTTTAGGGGCCAAGGGTGAGCAACACGTTTTAGCAGCATCAAGCAGCAAGCAGCAGCAGCAGCAGCAGCAGCAAGCAGCAGCAGCAGGCGGTCCAAAAGTCCTTGCGACCACACCGTGGCTCAAAACCGGCATCCAAGTAGCTCAAAACGACCGGGGAGCAAAGGCGCATCACCACAAACAAGTTTCGTTGCGTTTCGAGCCATCTAGCTGGTTCTACGGCCGATTTAGTGTCCAAAAATGGCCGTTTTTGGGCTGTTTTCAGGACGATCGTCCTGAAAACTCAGGACGATCGCCGGTGTGTCAAGTGGGCATTTGCAATGAGGGCCGTGGTTCTTCCATGGCGATTGGTCTGTCAAATGATGGCAAATGGGTGTTCAATAAGGCATGTACCATGCCGTGGTGCCACACGGTGGTCCATTTTGAGGTGAAAATGAGCCGTCTTTGAGCTGTGTTTCAGGACGATCGTCCTGACCGTGGAGGCATATCTCTAAAGCAAGCAGTCTTTCCTCAACGGTGATCTCCAATGCGTTACGCAAGACTAGGACCCAGCTCGGTCCTAGTTCGAGTCTTCATTACCGAGCTGGGTTTACCCTGTCGAGGTTTTACACCACCTTTTAGGGGCCAAGGGTGAGCAACGCGTTTTAGCAGCAGCAGCAGCAGCAGCAGCAGCAGCAGGCGGTCCAAAAGTCCTTGCGACCACACCAGGGGTCAAACCCGGCATCCAAGTAGCTCAAAACGACCAGGGAGCAAAGGCGCATCACCACAAACAAGTTTCGTGCCGTTTCGAGCCTCTGTAGCCCACTCTACGGCCGCTTTAGTGTTCAAAAATGGCCGTTTTGGGGCTGTTTTCATGACGATCGTCGTGAAAACTCTGGACGATCGCCGGTGTGTCAAGTGGGCATTTGCAATGAGGGCCGTTGTTCTTTCATGGCGATTGGGCTATTAAATGATGGCAAATGGGTGTTCAATAAGGCGTGTACCACGCCGTGGCGCCACACAATGTTCCATTTTGAGGTGAAAATGAGCCGTTATTGAGCCGTGTTTCAGGACGATCGCCCTGACCGTGGAGGCACATCTGCAAAGCAAGCGGTCTTTCCTCAACGGTGATCTCCAATGCGTTACGCAAGACTAGGACCCAGCTCGGTCCTAGTTCGAGTCTTGATTACCGAGCTGGGTTTACCCTGTCGAGGTTTTACACCACCTTTTAGGGGCCAAGGGTGAGCAACACGTTTTAGCAAGCAGCAGCAGCAAGCAGCAGCAAGCAGCAGGCGAGTAAAAAGTCCTTGCGACGACACCGTGGGTCAAAACTGGCATCCAAGTACCTCAAAACGACCGGGGAGCAAAGGCGCATCACCACAAACAAGTTTCGTTGCATTTCGAGCCGTCTAGCCCGTTCTATGCCCGATTTAGTGTCCAAAAATGGCCGTTTTTGGGCTGTTTTCGGCTGTTTTCAGGACGATCGTCCTGAAAGTTCAGGACGATCGCCGCTACGCCAAGCAGGTGTTTCCGATGAGGGCCGTTGCTCTTCCATGGCGATTGGGCTATCAAAGGATGGCAAATGCATGGGTGTTCAATAAGGCGTGTACCACGCCGTGGTGCCACACGGTGGTCCATTTCGAGGTGAAAACGAGCCGTTTTTGAGCCGTGTTTCAGGACGATCGTCCCGACGGTGGAGGCACATCTCGAAGGCAAGCAGTCTTTCCTCAACGGTGATCTCCAATGCGTTACGCAAGACTAGGACCCAGCTCGGTCCTAGTTCGAGTCTTGATCTTAAAAGCTACGAGGAGTATTGAGAGTATTAATGCATTGAGAAATTCGGAGGAATTCAATTCATATAGGGACGGTGGGGGTTCCTTTCTAATACCTGCTGGTAGTATGAAATTGGGTAGAAGACCTCTAACAATCAGATTGACCACACCACGCGGCGCATGCTTCTTCCACCAAAGCAAACAAGAGCGCAAGCGTTCGGGAAGAGGCGTGGCGACCCCAACACAAGCTTGGCCATCTCTAAGAGGGTTTAGATGGTGAACCCTTACCACGCCCTTTCCACCTCCACCTCCTCGTTCCCAACAATTCACCTCTGGCCGAACAAACCAGTCAGAGTGCTGCGGGCGACTTCACCGCCTGCAAGAGTAACAAAGCTGTACTCGCCCATAGCGCCACAAGCCTTAGTGTGCGCTCTCCAAAAGACCCCGCCGGGTCTATGGGACACAACCACGCACGTACACACACCGGCGATCCAAACACGTGAAGCAGCACTTAAGCAGGCCTAAGCCACAAAATTATAACAACCGACAAAATATACCGCAAGTATCGACAACCTAACAACAAAATAACCTCAGACTCTCCTTGCACCGCCGAACACAGTGAGGGGGCGGGTGCGGGGGCGGGTGGTGGGAACACAATAAATTTTCAACCAATTTGCACACACACAGAGATAGTGATCCCTTGTTCGTAAACGAAAAGGGGGCAAGACAAACAGGGGATCACAAAGGACAAAGCACCAAGACGATTCAACAATTCACCTCTGGTACCCCTCATCCTTGTTCCCATGCACAGACCAAACACACTCACCAAGCCGGAATCTACACACAATACAAACCCAAACTGGGTCAGTGCCCAGCGCACGCAGCCAAGCAGCCACAGCGCCGGCGTGAACCCCAACGTGCGAGTTCAGTGTGTTGTAGTCCCATTCGTCAAAATTCTCACCCATGTCCCACGTCAGCGGTCTGTATCACTGTACGACCGTACCGCACCAGTACACATGTTGATCCTACTCATAGCTATAAACCAGACCGGCTGGCGTCCCCAACGCACAGTCAAATAGCACATGCATTGCAGCAAACTCGCGCGCCCCTTGGTCCCATATATAGGATAGGCGTTGGGCCGCAGCCATCGCTCTCGAATCCACATGGGGGCAGCGCCTGGTGCCCGCAGACAAACAGCCACAGTGCCGGCGCCAACCACGGGGTACGGTGCCAGCATGCACAGGCCCCATACTCCAGACCCCGCATATTCAGAACGGCGGGCGCTCACAAACCACGGAACATGAAGCACACGCGCCGTGCCAACACCTGCTTCCCTTGGACCCATATATAGGGTAGACACTGGCCCCCAGCCTTCGTGTGCGACGACAGGCTAAGGTACAGCCTACTATCCCCAACCCTCACAATCCAACGATGGCGGCACAGATGATTCCCGCCTTTTCCCTTAACATTCGCATCACCGGTCGGGGTCGTCTGCTGCTCCGCAACACCACGCAGACGGCCTGCCAGGTCCTGCGCCGCCAACTGCAGCACCCCCTGTGCATCCTCCTTCGAGCAAGGCCGCATGAAGACCAGCCTAGCAGCCAAACCCAGCCAGATCCGCTTCACCGGCCGCCAGGCAAGGCGCCTCTCCAGCACAACCCTAAGGTGCTGTTGCGCACGTTCCCGCCTGCGCTGCAGCGCCTCCACCGATCGACGGTGCCGAAACTTCCCACGCCTGCGGCGGCGGCGTTTCCCACGTTTAGGCATGGTGAAAGCGCTGAGCACCGCAAAAATGGCGAACCATGTGTTTCCCCAAAACTAACAGAGAACACCTCACAAAACCAACCCTCCCACCGACACCACCTCGCGGGGGTGCTTCAGCAACACCCGCCAGAGTTGAAATGCACGGATACACGCCCGCTGCACATTAGACTGGAAATTGGAATCCAACCTACTCGGCGAGTCACCCGGCTGTAACACGCCCGGTACCGGCCGGACCACCACAATCAAACCAGACTGCAGCAACCTCAGAACCAGGGCCCTCAGTAGCCTCTGCTGCCTTGACAGCCATGTGGATGCCCGCAGGGCCACCAACTGGCACGCGGATACCTGAGAGTCCGTGACCAGCACAACATAATTCCACCCCAACCTGACCGCCAACCTGACCAACCACACCAAGACCCAAAGCTCGGCGCTCTGTTGTGTGTGACGTGCAGGGGGAATCACCAGGGAACGGACACCCGACAATCGCGGGATGAATGCCCCTCCCCTATATCGAATGGTATCCAAAGCAGCATCCCCAAACATCACACAGTGGCGAACAGCCCACAAATCGGGCGTAGCAGACAATGCATGAAACACAGCAAGGCGTGCCGGTGCCGGAGGTTCCCAAGTTTCCATACAACGGACGATCGCGGTACACAGTCCATGCAGCACCTTCAGTGGCGTGGGTCTCTCAAACCCCCCCCACCGATCACAACAATAGCTCCCCGCGAGCAGTGGGCCCCCCCCCAGACGGGGTCTAAAGTGCCAATGGATGAAGCCCAATGCCTTGGAGAGTAACCGGGAAGAAGGTCTGGACCTCGTGGCCAGTCTGAGCCAAATGTTGAACATCTGGAGGAAGGCCCGCGGATGTGAACGGATCGTGCGCACTCCTAAATGGATGTACTTCCCTAGGAAAAATATATCCGTAACCGGCTCCAACGTACTCTTCACCGACACAATAAAACCACCCTCCTCTAGCGCCCTGACCACGCTAACAGTCACAACACGCAAACGCGCTGGATCCGGCCCCAAAATCAAAAAATCATCTAAATAATGGAAGAGGGTGTATCCCTCCGGAATCAAGGGTCGCACTATCCTTCCCAACGCCGTCTGACAGAACAACGGGGAATGTTTCCAACCAAACGGCATCCGCGACATACAAAACACTCTCGCCACACCTTCCCAACGCATCCGGAACCGAAAGGCCCTCTCGTGCCGTCTTGGACTTCGGGATCACAAACGGCCAGCAGGTCGCCCTCAAGGGGCAACTTTCATCCATAATGGCAACTATCTCCTCACGCAACAACCATTTAACCATGGGCCGCACCAAAGCCTCCCTATTAGACGAGTGACTTTCTCTCTCCAAGTGAAAATCAGACAACGACGCCTCAAAATCAGGGGGGGCCAACTCACACCACAGATCATCGGAAATCGTGTAGTTACCCACCGCCCCCAAACCCCTCTCCACCAACTGTGGGTCCACCCTGCCCACCTGCGGCACCGGCGACGTAGACAAATGCAAAAGAGCCTGCCAAGACTCAGCGGTAAATTCTGACAGTGCGTTAAACGTTATATCCGGCGCTGACCTCAAACGGTAGTCCTCACACGTCACAAACAAGCGAAGCACAAACAAATGGAGTCGTTTCATGAGTAACAAAACCCCGCAAGATAGTGCCTGGTGAAGCCACGGCAAGAAGGTAAAGAAGGCTTGCAAAAACTGGACAAATAACGGAACTGGTTCCGAACGCACATACAACAGGTCTGCCCTGGTCAGAGGGCGGGGCCCCCCATCCGACAATGCGATAATCTGCAGTGATCCCTGCGCTGAACTCAGCACTGGGCCACCAACAGGCTCGTCACAGGCACATGGGGTTTCGCGAATCGCCCCCACGGGGGGCGAATTTCCAGGCGACCCCCCCCCCCGCGCTTGCCTGTCGCTGCACTGCCGCCCTAGCCCTGACTCTCCTGTGGGGAACGCACAGCCACTTTGCTGGCAGGCCCGACTGGAGGCCCATCAGGATGCCTCCTCTTGGAGGCAGGTCGTCTGGCTTTTGCATTAGCCAGGCCCACCTTCGCGCTCACCGCATGATGCCGCTGGACAGATAAGGAACCGCCCAGACCAACGACTCGCCGCTTGGGCCTCGGTTTACCATCGCCGTCGACCTCTGCTGCGCCACTTCTCGGTGCCTTGCCGGTTCCCTTAGATCGCAGCCTCCTCTTGCCGCTCCCGACCTGAGGTCCGGTTCCCGGCGTGAATTGTGGAGGGCGTTCCCCCGGACCATCGGGCGGTGTGGGCCTCGCGGGGGAGCCACAGGCACTTGCTGTGGACACGGCGGAGGCCGAAGACTCCGATGGGACGGACGAAGAATCCGAATCAGATCCCACGTCGTCCACTTCCCCCTGATGCGGCGCCACATCCATATCAGGAAGAGATACCACAAGCCCCGCAGGCACCGGGGCAGCGATCTCCAGCGACGCCTTCGGGGACTTCCTTTCGGGATTAGCATACATGGGATCACCCCACAGGTCGGCCAGCAGCACAGCCAAACGCTCACCAGGAGCCTGGCCACCAACAGGCCATGTAAGCACCAAAGCCCCAACCACCGCAGGGTGAGAGTAGCCCAGAGCGTACTCCAACGCCGTGGCCAGCCGCTTCCACCTCCCCCACCAAACGAAATAGGCCACATTTGGAGAGCGGTGGAAGGCGGCCGCAGCGCCCCCCCGCTGCAGGGAATGCCACCGATGGCCACTATACGGGGAATCACGGAGGAGGTCTGCGAAGATCTTCTCCACTGCCTCAACCCCTCCCCTAACCAACGGTTGACCCTCTGGGATGCAGCTTGCCCCGGCGTAGGACCTACGGAATCGGACCCACGAACGTCCCCACTCAGAAAGTGGGCGCCGCACCTCCCTGTGGCCGCCAACTTTGGTAGTGACGAACAGGACCACGGAATCGCTTTCCAGTCCCGCTGGCGTGATGGACACCGCTTCAGAGACTCGCAAGAAGAGAAGCCAACTGAGGCTCGCCAACGCTGCCACTGCCTGCTCACCCGGTGAGGCCGCTCTGGCCCACAAGAGGTAGAGACCCTCCGGTCCCAGGTATGGCTGCCCTGGTGTCGGCTTTCCAGACTTTGCAAGTCTCCAGTGGATGGCCTGAACACAGCCCGGGAGCAGCCTGATATCTTCTGCCGCCCGAGTAGCGGACACATAACCCCTGAGGGTGGATTTGGCCTGCCCCATAGAGACCCTTGACGCCAAGAAGTCAGACAGCGTGTCAGTAAGCGGCGTCCGCAAAGCCCTGGTTCCCTCATACTTCGCCACAGCGGACAGGGCGGAGCGGTATCTGGCTTGCATCTTTGGGGCCCAGCCCCGAACGCCCACGGCCGCCACCCTAAATGATCCAACAGCCGCCATCGCCGTTGCCCACCCCGCCGCCGCCGCGCTGAAGGTCGCTCTGGCAGCAGGTAAGGCCTCCCGGGTGGGGACCGGACGCGCGGGTTTGGAATCTTCACACCAACACGGCCACCCCCACCCCGCCCTGTCGCAGTGGCGACAGTCCCGTCAGGACCAGTGGGGACACTGGAAATGCCAGTGCCTCAACTGCTCCGATGGGACGCCCGCTTTTGCGCATCTCTGGCAATCTGACTGATATTGGTACTTTTGCGCATCTCTGACGGGCGGACTGATATTGGTACCCACCTGCCTTTCTTTGTCATCCAATGAAGGACGCCTTGTCGCATAGCGAAGTCGATGCCCTTATACTTAAAGGACGGTCCTCCGTTTTCGACCGCATCTGGCCAGCTCATTGCATCCAGCGGGTTGGACGGGTCCGCCCGACTGCTGGATTCCGACGTGAACCTCTGGGCGTACGCCTGCTGGGAGTCGAGGATGATACCCCAAATCCTGTAGGCCAGCCTGTCGCCCCTCGGGCATTCCATCGCATTGCCCATCACGTCGGATGGCCTGACCGGTGCAGCACTTGCGCTTCGAACGTAGTCCCGCAGCGCCTCGCCTGACTGGCGCATCCAGCTGGCCACTTTGTCGCCCCCCAGCATCTGCTCCACTGCCTCTGCGGTCAAGTCCGGCACCGTATTTCTCTCCGCGACGGCCAGGCTCTCCAACCGTGCTTGTAGATGTCCGATCGCCTCTTGCTGGGACTGCAGCAACGCGCGCAGCTCCTCATGCGACATCTGGCTGGTGTCCCGTACCGACGCGTCCGCCCCAGAGCCCGAAGCTCCTTGGTCTGGGGCCTTAGACGACGCACTCTTAAACAGGGAGCGAACGACCTGCATGCTGCTTCACAAAAACACAATAAATTTTCAACAAATCTGCACATACACAGAGATAGTGATCCCCTGTTCGTAAACGAAAAGGGGGCAAGACAAACAGGGGATGGTGAACCCTTACCACGCCCTTTCCACCTCCACCTCCTCGTTCCCGACCCGGGAAACCCGCATGGGAATCACCTGGTGAATTGGAACTTGGGTTGGAGCTTGAATTGGGCTAGTTGTCCCTTTGACGACGAAAATTACGTCCATATTGGCGCCCCGTGTTGCTAGGCTGCCGATCAATGTCCTTGGTGAACTTGGACATTTGTAAATCCGCCTTTGAAAAAAGGGGGTTGGGCGTGGAAATGGCATCGGGGATGGACTTGGACTTCCAATAATCACGGATTCGATGTGTCAAATCCAAAGTCAGTGAAAAAGGGCAATCCAAAAGGGCGTCCGAAGAAAGCTCATCCTCATGACCCTCTACATCCCTTTTGGACGCTCGCATAGGGGGGCAGGAGCAGGTTAGTGCAGATTTCTGGACAATGGTAGGCCATGAGTCTTTGATTTTCGTAGTACACAACGCTTCAGTGACGCGGTGGCCTACTTTGCCTTGCATGACGAGTATAGAGTTGTAGTTACCGAGCTGGGTTTATGTCGAGGTTTTACACCACCTTTTAGGGACCAAGGATGAGCTACACGTTTTAGCAAGCAGCAGCAGCAGCAGCAAGCAGCAAGCAGCAGCAGCAGGCGAGTAAAAAGTCCTTGCGACAACACCGTGGGTCAAAACCGGCATCCAAGTAGCTCAAAACGACCGGGGAGCCAAGGCGCATCACCGCAAACAACTTTCGTTGCATTTTGAGCCGTGTAGCCCGTTCTATGGCCGATTTAGTGTCCAAAAATGGCTGTTTTGGGGCTGTTTTCAGGACGATCGTCCTGAAAACTCAGGACGATCACCGGTGTGTCAAGTGGGCGTTTGCAATGAGGGCCGTGGTTCTTCCATGGCGATTGGGCTATCAAATGATGGCAAATGGGTGTTCAATAAGGCGTGTACCATGCCGTGGTGCCACACGGTGGTACATTTCGAGATGAAAACGTGCCGTTTTTGAGCCGTGTTTCAGGACGATCGTCCTGACCCTGGAAGCATATCTCTAAAGCAAGCGGTCTTTCTTCAACAGTGTTTAACCCTAGGGCATGCACGAAACAAAGGCTGACTCAAACCGCATATGCTTGCCTCAGGCTCTCCGGCCCAATCAGTTGCCACTCGCAATGGCTAATAGTCCTTCGATACCGCACATGTGTTCCGCCGCCTCCCCGCAGGGGACCCCACCTTACCCTACACGATCATACACACTTTACACTCGCATGCGGCGGGTCACATGTCATTCTCGAATCAAAGCACGCAACATACAGGACCGCTTGTCTCATCCCTTGCACTGTCGCCGCAGGGGGGGGGGGTGGGGTACAGTCGTACGAGTGCCCACGACCCCCTCCCATGTGGTTGATGTGGGGGGCTGACATGGTCAACTCGGCAATACAACGTCGTGCCTCAGCCCCGGTCGTCGTGAAAAAGCGGCCGGGGGTGGGGGGGAGGGAAAACAAACGGACAAATGCCTAATGTAGATGGATTAAGTTAAACTAGCGTTTTGAGCAAGCTCAAAACACGAGTTTAACCCTAGGGCATGCACGAAACAAAGGCTGACTCAAACTGCATATGCTTGCCTCAGGCTCTCCGGTTAACTTTACCCTACAGACGTCTTTCACCCGAAGCTCGATGACCCACAGACATCAGACATATGCCAATCCCTGGCCCAACACAAATCCAAGTGTCACTGGACCACATACCACCGGCTCCACGCATCCTCCTCCGCCCGAAAAAGACTGCCCTCAAACTCGGCGTCTACCCGGCTCATGGGATCAGCCGGGTGCAGAATGGACGGCACCCAAATCAACTTAGCAAACAGGCCAGAATTATGCAAAACCCATGTAAGCGCGCGTAACACACGCAATTGGGTTTTCAGGTAAGACGCCGCACGCAACCGGACCGTCTGTGAAATACCGACCAAACTGTCTGCAAAAATTGTGACGGTTCTCCAACCCAGGCGCACTGCCAGCCGAATCGACCAGGCAATTCCCATGAGCTCGGCTACTTGCTGATTACACGGCCCCTCCGGACACAATCAGGTTCGTACCGCATGCAAGTAGGGCAGCACACCCCCTACTCTATACCGGCGCACGTCCTTAGCTGCATCTACCAAAATCAGATTGCCCAAAAAATCAGACGGCGTCGCCTGTCGCTCCGGCAGGCACCACCCTCCCAAATGCCTCACCCTCTCAACTCGGTAGCAGGAAATGGGCCTCCATCTGTGTCCTATACGCGTGATCGCTGTAACCAATCCCTCCAGCACCTTCAGGGGGGTGGCCTTGGCGTGCACGGGTCCGAACCGAGACCAGGCATATGCCCCAGCAAGAACCCCAGAGAAACCTTTACGAGGCCGAAGATGCCACTGCAAGGTTCCTAACAATTTATCCAGACGCTTTTTGGAATAACCACACGTGGCCAATCGAATCCACGCCACCATAAGCTGCAGGAAGACAAACGGCTGCACCTGGATAAACCGCTCTCGCAAATTTACAACCTTTCCGAGCGCCTGCAGCACCTGCACAGGACTCAGGGTACTTTAAGAACTCACTAAAAAGCCTGCCTGCCGAATCCGCACCGCCACCGTCTCCGTCACATCCTCCAACAAATCACGATCGCAAGATAATAATATAAAATCATCTAAATAATGCACTAAATAAACACCCTCCGGCACGATGTCACGGACAACCCTGCCAAGCAACTCCTGACAGATAAAAGGCGAGAAAGCCCAACCGAAAGGCAACCGATCCAGTGACACCAACCCCCCCCCCACTGCCTGGTATGAAACCTAAAAATTCTGCTGGCCTTTCGTGGCAATTTGAATGACCAAAATGCATTCGACAGATCCACATGTATCCCGTACAACTCTCTGGAAGGGTCTTGCTCTGCCATCCACCGCCCTATCAACTCCCACGACGCCAGAGAGCACTTTCGGGGCTTCAGAGGCAAGCCTTCGTGTATACCCACACAACTCGGGATCAAGGAACACTTCACAGAATTTTTTGGTATCACGAAGGGGAAGCACATTGGGGTCATCGAGGGGTCCTCGTCGTGTAATACACCCGTCCTGCGAATCGCATCGGTCATAGCCAGGACTGGCTTCCTCACCCTACCGTTACCCTTGGGCATCTCACGCAAATCAAAAAACTCCATGAACCGCAGAAATCTCGGGGGCACTATCTCGTCCCACTCCCTCTCGGTCATCTGGTAACACCCGACCTCCCCTATGCCTGCCGCCAAAATCTCAGGTGTAACCCTAGCCAGTTTGGGCTTGGGGGAGGTAGAAAGATGATTCAAGGAGTCCCAAGCCTCCGGTGAAAGACAACGCACAGCCATGAGACAAACAGCCATTGGCTCATCAAGCCTAAAATCCTCACACACACTGGTCAATCTAAGCAAAAAAATACAGAGCCTGTGCACTAGAAGAGCCTCCGCACAAGCCAGCTTCACAGCCATCCAAACAAAATGCCGAGTTAGCTCGGCCATTATAGTGACGAAAACGCCTCCCTTATAATGTAGCCCCGGACCGAGGCCAACAACACCCTCCAGAACACCCGAAACCTTCATCTCGGACCCCGCTCCCTCATCGCCCAAAGCAGCGCGTACTCCGCTGTCACTTGACGGGGCCACGGGGTAGAGTCCTGGATCGTTTTCGTTGGGGTCCCGATTCGCCATCGCTCGTCCGGTCTCGCCGCTGAGGTCTCTCCACCCTTCGGGCACCGGCTCCCCGTCCAGAATTTTGCGCCACCTCCAACGCCTCGCCACGCGTCCTCCTTGGTGGCAGTGATAAGGCTCGGCCAGCCAGCGGTCTCTTCCTGGCTCCTGGGACTCCTTGAGCAGCGTGCGCAGAGCGCCATGGATCCCGGACTTTCCCGGCCCTGGGCTTGGGCGAAGGCGGCGCTGTGAACTTGAACTCCCCACCATCTCTTGTCGACGGGTTGCTTGACCCTGCACCTGACTGTTCCGCTTGTTGTCCTGCACGCCGGGGGTCTGCAACGGCACCCTGCTGGGCACCGTCACCCACACTTTTGGCCCCTGCACCGCCGCCTCGCCCGGAGCCTCTCTTTCCCGCTGCCGTTGGAACAACTCCTGGAGGTTGTCGGACACCTATACGCTGCACAACACCTTCGTCCGCCGAAACCCCAGAGTCGGAAGCGTCCGATGAGCTGCCCAGATCCGCCGCATCAGGTCGTGGTTCGCCGGCATACCTCTTTCCCTTGAACATGCTGGGTGCTGCCCTCCTTCTTTCTCCACGTCCCCAAACCGGCTTGTTTTTGTCGCGTCGTTGACCCTCGTACATGATGTCACCCCACACTTTTTGGGGCTCCACAAACAGGGATCTCGGCTCCGCACTCCAAACCTGCGGCAAGCAAAGTGGGGCGACAACATCCTCATCCCGATATCCCAGGGCGTAAGCCATTGCCGTGGCCGTGGCTGCCCACCGGCCCCACCACTCGAAATGTGGTAGTTCCGGACTCCTTTTCCAGCAAGCCGCTGCACCGCCTCTGCGGAAGCAGTGCCACCTGTGACGAGTCCAAGTCGTTCCGCGCACCAGGTCCGTCAGCGACCTTTCCAATTGAGCTGCCCCTGCAGGGAACAAGAGATCATCCCGGGCCAGCCCTCTGTCCTCGGCCCATTCGAGAAGCCACTCCACATAAGGCCGCAGCCACTCCGGCACAGGTCCCCGCTGCCGTCCTTCATACCCGGTCTTGCTATTCCAGAAAACCACGTAGCAATTGTCACGAACATCCCCAGCACGAACAATAGCTGCCTCCGCCGCTCGCAAAAAACACACATACGAAACCAATGCCATAGCCACCACCGCCCTATCGTCTGCTGACTTCGCTGCCTCAACCAAATGCCGTAGCATAACAGAACTAGCATACTCTTGGGCACCAGATTGCGCTCCAGCCTTAGCCAATCTCCAATGGATCGGCTGTACCACTCCTGCAACCCGCTGCAAATCCTCGCATGCACGGACCGCTAATATAATGCCTCTGGCTGCACTCGCACTGCCTCCGTGTTGCACATGTCTCGCAAGTCGCCGCGACAAAATTTCGGGTAACCACCCTTCTTCCCGCAATTCATCCTCGACATCCGCCAATCCCCGAAGATGAGTTGCATACCCTGCCGTTGTGGATGCCTTCCAGCTCCGAATTGCAATACCCACCGGCATAGTGGGTTCTTCCTCGCGTCGGAGCGAGTCAAACTCCATCGCCAACCACGGGAAAGTCGGCCTCTCTTCTCCTGGCGCTCGTATTCCCGTGACGGCGTCGCGGTACCGCCACGGGTTGTTCTTTCATGACCAAAGTGGGCACCTGAAACACCAATGGCGCAAGTTTTCCGTTTTCCCGGCAGCAGCACACCTCCGGCAATCCTCACTCGGCGATGCGTCTACGGGAATCCAATCTCCGGCCTTGGATAACCAATAGGCCACGCCATCCTTGCGCTTGAATTGAATGCTCTTGTAACGCCACGAATCTCCGCCCGCCGCCATAGCCTGCTCAAAGGTCTCCGATGCCCCTTTTGGTCCTGACTTCTCACCATGAGAATACCTTTTGACATAAGCAGAATGTGCAACGTTCAAAACTTTCCAGACCCTGTAAGCCAACGCATCGCCCAAACTCAATTGATGTCCCTGTCTGCCACCCACGTCGGTAGGCCTACTTGGAGTCGGAACTGCAGCAACGTAATTTTTCAAGACCTTAGACATGTCTTTCATCCAAACCGTCACGCGCTCCTTTTTCAGAAATCGCTCAATTTCTTCGAAACTCAAATCCGGGATCACTTCCTCTTTGCGCTTCTCAATTTCCGTCGCCGCCAATTGTGTTCGCTATTTCTCCATTTCGGCATCTTGCTTGCGCAACATCATTTTCCGTTCGGCTAACTCCTTTGCCGTGTCGGAACCCACCGCAGAATCATCCGAAACCACAACGATATCCTCTTGCATACCACTGCTTCCATGGAGACCGGACATGGCAAATGAGAAACAAACGGACAAATGCCTAATGTAGATGGATTAAGTTAAACTAGCGTTTTGAGCAAGCTCAAAACACGAGATCTCCAATGCGTTACGCAACACTAGGACCCAGCTTGGTCCTAGTTCGAGTCTTGATACAGCTTAAGACAGGGTGGCACAGGGGACTGGCGGATTGCATCACGGAGGAATGTCCGGATAGCGTGTGGTTTTAGGGTGTCATTGGACACATAGGGGAAGCGAAGGACCTTTGGCAGGGTGATGCCAACGCGCTTTCAGAGCGAGCGTGCTATGCGTGTGTGCAGGCGGTTGTATGTATCAAAAGGGACAATACCTTTTGCACGGGACAGGACATCTACCAGATAGGCTGTGGGTTGGTGTAGGTGACGACTCTGTAGGATATTACCGACCGGGGATTTCACGTGGGTACGATTGGAAAGTTCTTCCTAGGCGTGTGCTCTCTTGAGCAGCTTGAGTTTAACAGATCTCATGTGGCCCTTCTTACGGCGTTTGTGCAAGTTTCCTGTGGTGTTGTATACCTTTTTACCCATGCGTGCAATCCATGTACGTTCAACAGTAAGGACTCGGGCTGGCGGACATGTGTCCAGGGGAAGGATCATAACATTTTCAGGTCCCAGGTGGGCCATGGTAACATACAGGGGGTCGTCATCAGGGTCAATGAACTCCTGTCTGTCAATTAGACCTTTGTACTGCAGGGCGCATTGGATGTGACCCCGGTACCGGACCATGAGTGTCCTCTCAGTTTTTCCAACATACATGTAGCTGTTGCACAGGCTGAAAAGGGCGTATATGTAGCAACCAGGGTTATGGTACGGCGTGTCCAGTGCTTTACTCAGTCCTAACAGTTTTTTGACCCAAGTGTGTGTTGACCATTTGAGAACGACTCTCGCGTTATCAAAGTGTTCAGCCGAAGTGTGCAGTTTGGTCTCCAAGCGTGAGGCAACATACCCGGATTGATAGAAGTGCTTACGGAAAGCTGTGAGGTTTATCATCGAAGAGTTCAACATCGCTTTGCAATAGTATTTGCCAGCGATGCTGGCGATTCCCGTTGGAGGCATTCGCCGAGAGTGGAGTTGAACAACACAGCTCGGTGGCCTACCGACCACAGAGCAACGGACGTGCTGAACGAGGTATCCAAAGTATTGTAAACTCACTTAGGCAGTACCTTGAGCAGCGTGGGGGTTCCAGCAAGCACTCCTGGGTGGAAAGCTTGCCATTGGCCCTTTGGGCTTTGAACGATTTGCCGGGGGCAGTCACTGGGTATTCCCCACATCGACCTATTTTTGGGAGAGATCCTGTAGGTTGGGGGGATTGTTTGCCCGTATCCCTACAGGATGGGGCTGAGGATGCAGGAAAATTTTATGGTCGCATGTTGGACGAACGTGCTGAAGTCCGAAAGCGCCTTGAAGACCTCCATGCCAAGGAGTTTGCCAAATTTTTGGCCAAACATCCGGAGCAATCGTTCAAGCCGGGGGACCGTGTATGGGTACGTAATCGTATTGTAGAACCTCCTGTGCATGGCAAGCTCGAAAGGGTTTGGCAAGGCCCTTGTGAAGTGTTGAGACGCATCTCACCGGGCACCTACCGTGTAAATATCCGAGGAAGGGAAGAGATCTTCACTTCTCGGCGATTGAAGCCCTATGTCCCTTACAAGGACGACAAGAAAGTGCCTTTGCACTATTATACGGATAGGGAAGGGTTGATTGAGACCGAGGACTACGTGGTCGAGCGTGTTTTGGAGGATCGTGTCGTTAGGGGGAAGCGGCAGTGGCGAGTCAAATTTCCGGGGTTCCCCAAACCTAAGTGGCATTATGCAGGCTCTTTCTTGCATAATATCAACGACACATGGGCTCGGTACAACCGTCGGAAAGGGATTGATGTGTCTTTGTCAGATTTGCGCTGAATTATTGTTGATTTTCTATTTTTTTTAACCAACTATTGGCAGGTTGGCCCTCCAGCAAGTTTTTTCATCGAATTTTTCCCGTTGGAGTGGAATGCCATCTCTTCACACTTTATTCAGGCAATTTTGCATTGATGCTTTGAACCCTTTGCCATATGATCCCTTTGCCCTTATCCGTTGCCATTTATTGATGGTGGTTGTCTCTCTTACCCACATGTCTTTTCCACTTGTTTGACCTACTCCTCCCATCTGCATTGTGATGTCCTCCTCATCCCTGTATTGCATTTTCCCCCTAATTTTGGGTTGCCGGATGCAACCATGCCATTGTTTTGTATTGTTGTGGGTGTTTCAGTGCCTATTCCATGGTGTGCCCACCACTTTGGGCACTTGGTATAGATGTGAGCTTGACACGCTGAATTCTTATGTTGTTTGAGCTCCCGCCCCTAATTTGAGGTTGCCGGACGCGATGGGGGCCGCCAATTGTGCTTGGGGGGGGGGGGGGGGGGCCTATTCTTTCAAAAATGGGTGTTTCTATTTTCAGAACACCACGTTCTATTTTTGGAATTTTTGTGCTATTTTTAGTAACAAAATTGCTATTTCTAGAACTCCGCCCCACTGGCCCCGTTTCGCGTCTCCTCGGCGTCCGAGACCATCTTTTGCAACGCTTGTCGTCGCATTGGTGAGGTCCGTTTCCCTCCACGGTTGCCCTATTTGGAGATACAATTTTTACGCTTCGATATTTTTAGTAACAAATGTTACTATTTTTAGTAAAAATTTGATTTTTCATATCTCCGAACTGGTGGCACCTGGGGAGGTTCCGAACAGATCCTCGACCATTTTTTGGCATGCCCGACGCAACCGTGGGGTCCGTTTGCATTACATTTGCACCAGCGGCCCCCGGTAGACCCTCCTAAAAAAAGTTTTTAGGGTAGGGTTAGCTAGGGTTAAAAACCGTGTTTTTGCCATATTTTTGACATATCGTTGAGTTGGAAGATTTCGTGAGTACCTACCCACTTCGAAAACTCATTCCGGATGCAACCATGGCATCCGTTTCCTTCGTGCTTCCACCTGGGTCCCAAATGACATAATATTTGGTGAAAAAAATTTCCGAGATGAAAAATTCTATTTTCTCCCCTAACCCTCCATTTATTGTCTTTGGTGACCTCAAGGTGCATTTCAGCATTGTATGGCTCTCATTCTGCTTGTTGATTCCCCTTCGCACCATTGGGTGGCATTATTTCGCTGCGGCTTGGCTTGTCGCCGGGAATTTGCAGCTAGGGAGGGGGGTGTCAATGGCACGTGTGGGGGCTTTGCATAGGTATTCTATCGCCTAAACACAAGCATTTGAGTTATGCAGGGTGTTCAGGGCTAGGGAGGGGGGTGTTTATGCAATGCCCACACGCGTGTGGATTTTGCACCCACCCACCCGCCCTATGATGCTTGTTGATGCTCGTTTCCATGGCTCTGACCCTCGTTTTCTGGCTTTGGCGTGTCAGAGCATCGGGGATGTCTGAGTCAGGGAGGGGGGTGTAAAACTTAGGGCAAATTATTATGCGATCTCAGCATTTGATTCCAATCCCAGATTTCGATCCCAGAATTAATTCCGATGGCAGATTTCAGTTCTGACTTTGCATTTTTGATGTTGCATTGAATTTTTTCAATTCTGCGGTTGGCCGGCATTTGTTCTAATATTATTTGGATTTCCGATTCGTCGATTGGCTGCTGCTGTGTGCGCGCGCGCGCCGTCTTTGGTGGCGCCGTAATGCAGGCCAGCCAATCGAATACCGTTCCAGTTGGTGCTAATAGTGTTAGCTCTATCCTGTTACCGAAATGGATACCGATCGGAAGCTAGGGCGACTCTAGTGGAAGATAGGAGGCCCGAATTCAAGTCTGGCTAAACCCTGGTGTGGTGCCTCCGCGCACACCGGCTGTCGCCCTTGGGTGCTTGCACTTGAGAGGAGAATGGTACACGTTAATGGGCGCATCTGCTTCGGCAGTGCCACGCCTACGTGTATGGGGGATCACGAGTCCCTGGAAGCTGGAGGAGTCCTAGTGGAAGAGGAGTTGAAGTGGAAGTGGCTGAGGTAGGCGCACCGCTGGTCGTGGGATACATTGGTTGTTGCTTTGCAATTGGATTCCATTGGGGTGCCACACCATATTCAGTTTTGAGGTCTCATGCATTCATTCTAAGAGTTGACATTGCATTTGTCATTCATGCATGGTTCATTCATTGGTGTGACTCCAACTTGGTGGTGCCCACGATTTCATGGTCAAGGTGAACGTATAGTGTCTCCTCTCCCCAAGGTGGATTTGCTGCTTTCCCTCACTCTCCCGCTCTCTCCCAATTCATCATACTCCTCAAGAGGTAGATTGAGCATTTAATGCCATGTGACCGTTGTCTTTGATCCTTTGAGACTCTTGGGCTCTTTCACTTTTTTTCAAGTGCCCGTGGTTTGGGAGTTATCCAATTAAGACATGCCGTGGTTTTGCCGTTTCATGATATGACTCAAGGATAGGCATTGGTCGAGCTTTCGCCACTCTCTCTCCAAGTGCATGTATGCTCCCTTGGGTCAAGGCTAGGCGAAATTCTCTCCATATGCATGCTCTCTTGGGTCAAGGCTAGGCGAAACTCTCTCCCCATTCATGCCCTCTCTCATGGTGGATACGTCAATCTCTCTCTAGGGATTTGGTTGGGGAATATCTCTTCTCGGGCATGGTTAGGCGATGCATGTACTCTCTCCGGCTCTCCGAGATGAGACCAACTCTCCATGCACGTGCTCTCTTTGGGTGGGATCATCTCTCCATGCAAGTGCTCTCTTTGGGTGGAGGTTAGGTCCCATGAGTAGCCCGGGAGGCCATTGGCCTATTGTGTGCTTCTTAGCCAAGAGGTGGAGCTCCATGTCAATGGTGTATTGCTCATTTGCTAATTTTGCTTTAGATTAGTTGTTGATCCTAAGAGCTAACCGGGTCATGGTTTGGTGCCTTTGTTGGTGCGTTTACATGCCCCATGTGACCATGTATGTGCATGTGCACTTCCTTCCCTCATGTTGGTGTAGTCAAGACGTCCGGAGACTCAAGTGTGACTCATTTGCTCTTTGGGGATGGCCCAACGGTGGTGTCGATCATTTCTTTCCTCTCCTCCACCCCCGGTGAGACCATCCATGTCGACGGGTAGAAGTAATGTGACTTTTGGTTTATACTTTTGCATGCATGACTCAAGTCCATACGATAATGCCCGTGCCCATGAACTCTTCGTCCTTGCATTGCATGTGGTCTGACCGGAAGAGTAGGTTGAGTCTTACTCGCGCTTGTGAATTCTTTTCTTTTTCTTAAGGGTGGACCATTCAGGAACCATTTGGACCTACCTTGTGCCTGTTTGGACTCTCTTTGGACCCGTGCTCGTCCCGTGTGGACCATTTGTACCCGTCTTGGACCCGTGTTTGACCGGTGTTGGACCGTGGCTCATTTGTGGGTTTTCGCGGACCATTGGTGAACTTTTGGTTGGATCATTGTTGGACCGTATTGGATTCTTGGGTCATTTCGTCATTGGGCTTTCAATTGGAATTGTTTGTGTCATTGCCGTGCTCTGAGTGACTTGTGTGGGTTGTGAGCTTGGAAATCTCTGCTGGTTTTATTGGTTGGAAATTTGGTTGGTTGGAAATTGTGAAAAATGGAAGATTCACCCGGTTCAAGTCACCTCGAGGGCGAATTGTTGGTAGCAGAGGCTTACCCAGGCGGGGGTTTAGCCTACGGCTCTGACACGGGCAGCGGGATGACGCTCGGAGAGGTTACGGCCATGATCGGGATGGTCACAGCACGGCCAGAGGAATCGGGTTCCGACTATGCGACAGGACATGAGTCGACGGTTGGGTCTCCTTTAGACTTGGCAGATGGGCTTAGGCAGGGCCAGCCAGCCTACCCAGTTGAGGAAGACACCAACATGGAATCCGCACCATGGGGATACCGATCCTTTGAGAGGATTCGGATGGTGAATCAATTCGGTGACGCGGCCGAAAGGATTCTGATTCATGAGTGGGCACCGGAGACTCAGGATTTAGCAACCTTGCCGGCGCAGGTTGAGGAGCTAACGGGTGCGTTGAATTATCTCCAAAACTTTAATTTCGAGGGGGTTTCAGCTATTTCGGAAATTCGCCAGGTCATCCAGGCTCTCTCTCGCGAGCTTGAACTCCATGCGCGGGGAGTACAAGTAGATGGGTCGGCCTTGACGGCGCGGGTAGAGGCTTTGGGACAATTGTTGAACGAGGTAAACAACGAGGTGCAGGACAGGGGTCATCGATATCGTTAATTTCGGACATAGGGTTGATTCGCCTACTTTTGGGGGGTCCTAAAAAGGGGGGGGGGGGTTATTTAAAAAATGACACCTAAAATTTGACCCTTGGAAAAAAGGGGGGGGGGTTTCTCTATTGTACGAAAAGTTGGACGTAAACCGGCAAATTTGGACGAAAAATTAGACAAAAGTGGTTTGCATGGAACTTGCATGTGTGAAGCATGAAGGCACACTTCGTACAACCATCTTGCCCACAACGACAATCACATAAATGCCCTCATCATGGGTAGCCGTCAATTCCGCTGTGATGGTTTGCATCGTATCGCGCCATTGTACTTGTTGTTGTGTCGCTTTGAGGTCATTCCACTTCAATACCCTCTGAACGTCTTGGACTGAAATAATAGTTGTGCCTTGTGCAGCACCCCAAAGGCCTGCAGCTGCACTACCAATACACAGCCCACGGAGGAGACCAAATTGTGTAAGGGGGAGGGTGCCTGACGCAGCACCAGCGGCCAACAAGAGGGATGATGTGGCCGGACCCATGCGAGCCCCAAAAACATCCAAGGAGTCCACATTGTACTTGCATGCAATAGTGCGGCAACGTATGTCCCCAGCAAGAAAAGAGTGCAATTCATTATGATTCATTGAACTAAGTTGAATTACAAAACTGAAATGCATATGCAACATGATGCAAAGGAAGATACAAGAGTACAAATAGGGTTGCCTATTAAGGGTTTACCATTGTCAACACCGCCACCTAGCTCTTAGCTGCGAAAAAAAGGGGGGGTTTTGTTGATGCGCATAATGTCAGTTTTCACTATTTTCGGGGGCTTGGAAAAAACCGGGGGGTTTGCCCAAACCATCGTGATGTCCAACAATCCCAAAGTCGATGACCCCTGGTGCAGGACCAGAGGTCCCGGTTGGACTCGAAGAGAGCGGAAATGCAATCGACTTTAGAACAAGCAGCTGCAGCCGCTTTGGAATATCGCCAAGTTGCTGAAGCACTTAAGGCGAAGGTGGACAATTCTCGCCAAGGGTGGCGGCAAGCCACCAATGAGTTGAAACGGCAACTCGAGGGAGTGTTGAATGAAGTAACTGGGTTGATTTCACACCGGGCCCAATTGGACAAATCGGTTGAGGAATTGAAGAGTTTGGAAGGCAAGGTGTTGAATTGTGACCGGGTCACCAACAACATGGCCGAGGAAATCTGGCGCATAGGTCTCAACTTTGAGGATGCCGAAAAACGGGTGCATGGTGTGGAAGCAATGGTGGAAAGCCACAAGGCTTCTATTTCCCAGCTTATCAATCGGGTACACAACTTGGAGCACCCTGCTGTGTCGTCAACATCCACAGGGGAAGTTGGAGAGGTGACGGTGCCCGCGACGGAGGTGAGGCGCATAGCGGCGAACCTGGAGAGCACCAGTGCACAAGTGGCCACGCTCACGGGCCGAATGCACCATTGGGAGACTATGCCCAAGCCGGAATTGGCTAAGTTTGAGGCCCTGGAGTTACAGGTGCGATTGCTCATGACCCGGTTGGAACAAAGTGAGCATGAGGTACATGCGGTCAGGGAGGAGATCCGGACCCGACCCCATGGCGGTCCACCCGAAGGGATGCGGCCGGATTATCATGTCATTGGCGAATTACAAAGAAAATTGGAGTCCTTGGAGAACAAGTATCAATTATTGAAGCATGCGGGTACGCCATCGGTGAATCCAATTGGGATCCCGACACCCAAGCCCAAACCACGAGTCCGAGTTTTTGGAGTGCCGGCGCGGGAAGAACGGGTTGCGGGAAGCCTACCGGGGTTTGGATTCCCCCCGGCCGGGGATGACTAGTCATCCATGCGGTCGGATGACCGGGCTTTCCGGGGTAGAGCCCCACGTGGTGGTAGGAGTGGGAACCGCACCCACGAGGGACACACCCCGCCTGGCATGGGGGGTGATTGGCGGCATTGCGCCGGGTTGGACCTCCGCTATTTTGAGGCGGACGGTGATGGTTGGTTTATGTCGCGAATGGTGTTTCAGTTGTTTAATCGACAAGAATCTCTCAAGGATGGGATTGGGCTTCCGAAACAAAGGCCCTCGGGAGTTCTACGGGCAATGGCGTTTGATGAAGTTTGCCCTGAACGACTTTTGGACGCCCCGTTCGACTGGGAAGAGCCACAACTTGAAGGATCGGATCCGCGGTTAATTCCTCCCGGGGTCCATGGAAGGCTGGCAACCCCGGTGATGGACCCGCGCACTTTGGGGGACGTTCAAGGAATGTCTGTCGCCCCACGGTGGGATGGAAGTGGGACCACGGCCATTAAGTGGTTTTTGGATTTTCGTGCTTGGGAGCGCGATTGGATGTACGGGTTGACGGATGCCATGAGAAGAGCTGTCTTGCTTTCTCTTATTCCCGCCTCCCGATCCAACCCACTGAAGGAAATGGTGAATCGGTACCAATTCCGGTACCAAGATTTGGTGAGGGAAGTGACGGAGGAAGTCTTCACGGAGGCAAATGAGGACGTAATTCTGGAGGCCTTCCACACCGTCAAACCGTCTTCACTAACTCCAACGCCACGTGAGTTCATTAATTTTGTTGAACAGTTCCTCGCCTTGGGCCGCCGTGTTCGCGGCGGAATCACGCAACGGCAGGCGAAAGATCGACTACTTGATGTTATTGCAACAATGAAGGTGGATGGGTTGCTCAAGGAAATCATCAAGGAGAAGACCAAGGTTGGGTTGGAATTGAACTACCTCGAGATGATCGTGTTCGTGATGAACCCCCTCATGTCTCGCCACAAATTGGCGATCAAGAAGGGGCACATCATGCGACGACTTGGGCATGCCATCCAAGAATCGCCGCAACCCAAGCCATGGACCCCGCCGAACCAGGTGAACCCTCAACGAACGGGGAACAAGAATGGATCGGGCCGGGTGAGAGGCATGGAAGGAGTCGAGGACATGGACAAAGCCGAGGATCCCGAAGGTCACCAAGATCAAGAACAAGCCGACGCGGAGTTGAGCATTGCGGAGATTCAAGAAATATGCGAAGCCCGGGTGTTGGCTATGTCAGGACGAGCAGGCGCACGTGCGAGCTCCATCCCGAAATGCCCGGCCTGTGGCAAGGGAAGACATAGCCGTGAGGATTGCTGGGTCTTGCATCCCCACAAAGCACCCGAGTGGCTTCAGGACAAACTCAAGTCCAAGAAAATTGGGAAGGGCGGCCAAGCGAAGCCCGTTGTGCAAGGAGGTGGCAAAGGAAAAGGACCACACAAAGGTGGGAAGTTTCTACCTTGCAAGGGCTACGGGAGCACGCTGCATCCGCCGGAGGATTGTTGGACGCTCCATCCGGAGTTGCGGGAGAAAGTCAAGGCCCAGGGGCGGCTCGGTAAGCGACACAACTGAGAAAGTCGCCGGCAACGCTGGAAATCCAAGAAGATTGACCAGGCTGGTAGGGATATGGGCCCCTCACCGGCGACTGTATGCCCCATTATGTGGGTAAACCAAGCCCAGGCATGGGATGACGGATATTGTACGCGTCCGGTTCTTCAAATCAGTGGGGCCGAGGAGGAAATTTTGCGGGTGCCTCGACCTGGGCACGCCGAGCAGCTTCCGAAGGGCGTCATCGTTCCGGGGATATATATCCCTCACAAAGGGACCTCGGAACGAATAGAGGCACTATCGCTTGGGGACACCGGCAATGAGGTGATTGTGGTTGCTGGTTGGGAATTATTCCCCGAACGATTCCGTGAGGTGGCCACCCAACCATTCCGACTACTCGGAGTTGGTGAGAAGGAGTTGGAAGGTGGAAAATATGTGGTCCGGAGCGATATCATTGTGCCCGTGCAAAGGGGTTCCCAGGTCGTGATGGCGCGCTGCGCCGATTGCTTGGTTTATTTGGCCTCGGTTGGCCCGCGAGCCATTCTTGGTTTGCCTTTTTTTGCCCGGTATGGACTTGTTGTCCTACCGGACCCGGGATGCTTTGCTTTGGTGGAGGACCTTTGTCAAGGCGGCCCATGGGATGAATTTGATTATAAATGTCCTCATCCGGAGGCACGAACATCGTTGCACATGGCGGGCAGCTGGCAGCTTGAGCGGGATGTCAATGAGGTGGAGCATGACGGGCAGTTGTGCCGCCCTATGCAAGGCTCGGCTACAATGTCTTGCGTGGATGACAAGAACTTGAACGCCACTGAGGTGCATCAAGAGCTTGTGACCGTTGACATTTCGGAGAGTTTGGTTCAGCTCCAGGAGTTGCAGGAATCCTCTTCTTTTCATGACCCACTTTTGGGTGTTTCTTCTAATGAATTGGCAACTTGTGAAGGTGCCGAGATGAATTTTTTTGAGCGAGGACACAATAATCCTCTCGAGGTTTGCCCGAGCGTTGTGGAGTGTTCAATACCACAAGTTATGGGTTTGATAGGAATAATGTTGGTTGGGTCACTGACGTCATTGAACAGCAGTGTTGTCCTCCCAGTGAAGAACTCACGTGGAGGTGCCCCTTCCCGATGGCTTTCTCTTAAGGTCATTGGACATGTGGATGGTCCTTTGCTCTCTCCCATTTGCTTATTTGCCATTTCTGGAATGTCAGCCATTGTGTTGCATGCGCATTTTAAGAAGTTGGGCCCTGGTGAGTGGCCTAAATTACCGGAACAGGATAAGCCTCCTTTAAGTGCGTCACATAGTTGTAGGGCGACTCAAGGAACGAGCATTGAGTCCCTAATAGACCGGATATTGACAGTTCCAGAAATATTGCCTCCCGATGAATGTCCCAAGGATCTTGAGATCTCGGAGACTGTGATAGAGAGATGGGTTCAGCAACTTGCTGATCCCAACGTGGACTGTGCTGAATGGGACTCACAATGTGAGTCGAGCCCCTCATCCGATGAGGGCTCGGTTGGCCCTGACGTGCCACCCGACGAGTTTATGGGTCGGTATGGCTTTCTTAGGGATGAGGAAGGTTTGGAGACAGTGGAAACCCTGCAGGTGCTTGCTAAGCAAGTTGAAACATCGTCTTCCATTTCGAGTTCTAATTTATTAGGACAAGGTTTTGATTCCCAGGATTCCGGGAAATGCATGGAGTTGCGCCCAAGGGAGAATCCAAAGGATCGCAAGGAAAGGCGTCAGCTTTATTGGCGTAAGGTGGCAGCCCTCACGGGAACGTCGAGGCCGCCAACCAAGTCGGTGTCCATACACCCACAAGTGTATAAGGAAGGACGATTCTCTTTGGACCCGCAATGGTTTCACCGCCTTTTGGACTGGGCTGGAGATGAATTTCAACCCCAGCGCTACCCATTTGCAGATCCGCGCTCGACTACCAAAGTCAAGCGCCCCGGAAAGTGCGCTGGGGTATGGGTCAACACTCCTAAAGGTGGAGCTGCAGTCACGCAAGGTTTGAACAAGCCTTGGCATGATGACACCATATTTGTTATGTGCCCGCATAAATTTCTGCAACAAGTTGCAGAGAAAGCGATATGGGAAGGAAGTCGAGGGATCATGATTGTTCCCCGCCACAAAAACAAAGAATGGTTTTGGAGACTCGGTGAAGTGACGGTTGATTGGTGGGATTTGCCGCATGATGCATTGTGTTTCCGTGATGAGGGAGGTACGCCTCGTTCTCCTGGGAAATTAGGTGCACGAGTTATTATTTTTGATGCCTTGCAAGAAATCACATGTTGATCCCCCTTCTCAAGATCATCGGAACCGACTGGGTCGTCGCTCGACAGCTTGGTCCAAAAATTTTTGGGAAGCCTGGACGAAAACCAAATCTCATGCGCCCCCATGTGTCACCTCCCCTCGCAGACCCGTAGGGATGAGTCGAAAAGCGTGGAAGGTCTAGCGTGTTTCGGCTGCGGCTAGAGGGCTTATACCCTTGCCGCCCGATTCTATTCTAAATTCCATTTTCCCTCGCTCAGCAGTCATGTCTCAAGAACATGATTCCATTCTTGATTCCATTCTCCCTTGCTCAACAGTCATGTCTCAAGAAAATTATTCCATGACCGAGTTAAGAGCTCAGGAACAAGAGCCATCTCTGGATCGACTGGTTGAAAGAGTATGCATTGAACAAAATTGTGGTAATCCTCTCCCTTCCTCTGATCTTCCTGAAGTGTGTGAGCCTCGAATTTCAAAGGTCTCGTTTGTGCATCCGAGAACAAAAAAGGTCTCACTTCAAGACAGGATCTCTGATTGGAGTAAAGGTTTACAGAATGCCTCACCCAGCGAGTTGACTTCAGAGGAGTCTCAAACTCTGTCTCTCAAGGCGAATGATCGCCCTTTGCCTTTTTCAGGTATCTCAGGTGATCCAGTTACCATTTTCAGGACGAGGGATAGGTGTGTGCGTTCTGTGATTGAGGCGGATGCTGAACATCCACATTGCCAAGATTATAGGAATTGGATTTACAACCGTTTCAAAGATACCGTGTTCAAGGAGAGAGGTAATCATTGGTCGGAGATTGAAAAAAACATGGACAAACGGGGTCCCAATGGGATTTGTGTCTTGGAGCCAATTCCGGATGCTAAGCCGAAGGCTGACAAGCCCATTCGTGCAGTTGGCCTTAGGGAAGAGGCCATGCGTGAAAAAATCAAAGAGTTTCAAGAAAAGGGCTGGATTGTGCCCAGAGAATCCCATTGGGTCAGCCGGGGGTTTCTTGTGCCAAAAGCTGGCACAAACAAATGGCGACTCGTCATTGATTATCGGTATGTGAACACGCAACTCCGCGGTTGCGAGTTCCCATTGCCGGTAATCGAAGACTTGTTTGTCAAACAGGTTGGAAACCAGCTCTCGACCCTCCTCGACCTCGAGGATGGGTTCCACCAAATGCCTCTAAGTGAGTGCAGTAGGCAATACACTGCCTTCTGTACTCCTTTTGGGGTATTTGAGTGGAGGGTCCTACCCATGGGGGTGAAGGTAGGACCCCAAGCTTTCCAGAGAATGGTGAGTGATTGTTTGAAGTCGCTACAACCTCACACACACATTTACATCGATGATTTACTCACGGGGACACGACCCAAGCTTTGTGGTAAGGGCAAAATACTTGATTCAAAGGCATACCTCGAAGACCACTTTCAAAACGTGGTTAAATTATTTGAGAAGTTAGAGGAATGCCATCTCAAAGTCCGCTTTGAGAAATGTCATCTTTTTATGGAGAGAATCAAGTATTGTGGGCATGTTTTACATGGGGGAATGCGTAGTTCCGCCCCTTCCAAGGTGGATGCGGTACGCAATTGGCCCAAGCCTAAAACCCCAAAGCAGATGAAGGGATTCTTGGGGGTTGTAAATTGGTATTCAATTTACATAAGAAATTTGTCCAATATTGCAGCCCCGTTGATGACGTCGTTGCAAGGTAAGTATGAGCGTGTCCCCGGGGTAGATGGTCATAAGGGACGTTGTAGGGTACCAAGGGAGCATAATTGTATCCAGTGGACGCCCGAGATGGAGTCTGCTTTTGTTCAGTTGAAGGAAGCACTCAGTGCTGAGTGTGAGTTGTACATTGTGTGGATGTTGTGAATCAGTTGTGTGGATGTACCGTCATCTGCCCCTAGGTCGTTCGGGGAGTCTCCCCCTACTCCATCCGCACCCTGGTTACTGCTGGGGTTGTTGCTGCTGTTGAGGTTGGGGCTGTGGGGACGGCTGTGGGGCTGGCTCGGGGTGCAGTGGGGCGGCCTGCCGGCCAAGCAGTTGCCACCTCCAATGGCTGCCGTGACATTTGCTGCAGGGGGAAGGTGGGGGCCCAAAGGAATCGCATTGGCGCCCTGTCGTGTGCGCTGTGTAGATGGTCTGGGCCCCCACCTTTGTGAAGCCCCCCGTGCGAGGGGGGGGCGGATGCTATTGATGTTGGGGCCGCGTGGGCTTGCGGGGCAGGCTTCATTTGCGCCACTGTGCGGACTAGGCCTGCAGCATTTAGGCCGTCAACTGTTGCTGCAGCGGTGCAGCTGTGGCGCAGTCCCTGAACCAGTGTTCAAACATCCCACATCGAAGGCACACTCCCAGTGGTCTAGGCTGTGTACGGGGCATTTGCTGGAGCGGCATCTGCGGCACTGCCTCGAAGACCGCAGTGCCAGGATGTGGTGAATATCGCATCCATGTGGATGCATGCGACCATGGAGTCGGTGCTGTCCTGGAACAACAAAAACCCGAAGGAGAGTGGAAGCCTTGCGCTTTTTTCAGCCGCAAGCTTGAAGGCAAGGATGGGAAGGGATAAAGAGTTTGGAGCACCCGCTAGCAAGAGACTTATGCATTAGTCTCTTGCTTGCTAAAATTTAAAAGTTGGATTGGGGGACGAAAAGTCACCGTGTACACCGACCACAAGTCTTTGGAGAGTTGGTACAAAGAAGATCTTTGTACCCTCTCGGGGCCTTTGGGGAGGCGTGGCCGGTGGCACGAATTTTTAAACCGGTACCACATTGAAGTGGTGTACAAACCCGGCAACAACAACACCGTCGCCGATGGGTTGTCCCGGTGGGCATATCCAGCCGGATTGGCGGATGACACCAATTTTCACGGCAGTGATGCCGATCAAAAGGGGGTCATGAAGCAAGAGCGTGAACTCAAGGAAAGGGAAGAAAAATTTTTGGCCCAGCGGGCTAGAGACACGCAAGTCCAGTCGGATACAGGACTTCTCAACGCCATCACTGCCGTGGGGGCTGTCTTAACTCTCCAATGGCTTGGATATGCCACGGTGCAGGCTCTAAGTGCTCATCAAGCTGAGGTACAACCTTGCCCCTCCATTCTTCAGTGTTTCCAGGACAGTTCTCAGGACATTCAGGACAGACAGGACAAAGAGATAAATGAGCTTGCTGCATCTGTTGCTTCTGTAAAGGGATGTGCAGCTAATTGGTCCAGTGAGACTGTTTCTGGCTATGCAGCCCATCTTCAAGCTCGGATGAGTCATTTGTCGTATTGGCCGGAGTCGGAAGGACTCATTTGTGCCGTGTCCAAGGTGAACATACCACCTCAGTCCGAAATTCTCTATGAGGATTGGACTGAGCATTATTCGGGATGAATTTCCTGACTGGGACTTTGAGTCTGATCCAGTCATCTCAAACCCGAATCATTGGGATTACGGTATGAGGAGGGACGATGACGAAAAAAAGATTCGGTTCAAGGGAAAGATTGTGTGCCCTACAGCTCTTTTTGAAGACGTGGTGGTGGCAATACATTCTTATGGCCACCCTCGGGTGGAGAAGACTGTGGAGTTGTTTGATAGAAAATTTTGGTGCCTTGCTTACGACTTGCCAAGGGGTAGGCGTAATCTGTCACCCGACATTGCTAAAATTCTTGGGCGATGTCGTGAGTGTCAAACTACGAAGGCAAGGCGTGGCAAGCAACCCGACACATGTGAATTTGCTCCTGTTCCGCAGTATCCCTTCACATCCCTTGCAATTGACTTTTGTAAATTGCCCGAGTGTTTGCAGAAGTCCACTAGGAAAAAGGTGGACTATCTCATGGTCATCGTCTGCCGTCAAACCGGGTATGTACTGGCAATCCCTTGTCAAGAAAAGGGATTGGACAGTAAGAATGCTGCTTCTTTGTTTTTGGATCGATGCGTCCATATGTTTGGGTTGCCAAAAGAGTTCATTTGTGACAATGCGTCCATTATCAACTCTGAATTTTTGAAGGATCTGTTTGCCATGAGTGGAGTTGAACAACACAGCTCGTTGGCCTACCGACCACAGAGCAACGGACGTGCTGAACGAGGTATCCAAAGTATTGTAAACTCACTTAGGCAGTACCTTGAGCAGCGTGGGGGTTCCAGCAAGCACTCCTGGGTGGAAAGCTTGCCATTGGCCCTTTGGGCTTTGAACGATTTGCCGGGGGCAGTCACTGGGTATTCCCCACATTGACTTATTTTTGGGAGAGATCCTGTAGGTTGGGGGGATTGTTTGCCCGTATCCCTACAGGATGGGGCTGAGGATGCAGGACAATTTTTTGGTCGCATGTTGGACGAACGTGCTGAAGTCCGAAAGCGCCTTGAAGACCTCCATACCAAGGAGTTTGCCAAATTTTTGGCCAAACATCCGGAGCAATCGTTCAAGCCGGGGGACCGTGTATGGGTACGTAATCGTATTGTAGAACCTCCTGTGCATGGCAAGCTCGAAAGGGTTTGGCAAGGCCCTTGTGAAGTGTTGAGACGCATCTCACCGGGCACCTACCGTGTAAATATCCGAGGAAGGGAAGAGATCTTCACTTCTCCGCGATTGAAGCCCTATGTCCCTTACAAGGACGACAAGAAAGTGCCTTTGCACTATTATACGGATAGGGAAGGGTTGATTGAGACCGAGGACTACGTGGTCGAGCGTGTTTTGGAGGATCGTGTTGTTAGGGGGAAGCGACAGTGGCGAGTCAAGTTTCCGGGGTTCCCCAAACCTGAGTGGCATTATGCAGGCTCTTTCTTGCATAATATCAACGACACATGGGCTCGGTACAACCGTCGGAAAGGGATTGATGTGTCTTTGTCAGATTTGCGCTGAATTATTGTTGATTTTCTATTTTGTTTAACCAACTATTGGCAGGTTGGCCCTCCAGCAAGTTTTTTCATCGAATTTTCCCCGTTGGAGTGGAATGCCATCTCTTCACACTTTATTCAGGCAATTTTGCATTGATGCTTTGAACCCTTTGCCATATGATCCCTTTGCCCTTATCCGTTGCCATTTATTGATGGTGGTTGTCTCTCTTACCCACATGTCTTTTCCACTTGTTTGACCTACTCCTCCCATCTGCATTGTGATGTCCTCCTCATCCCTGTATTGCATTTTCCCCCTAATTTTGGGTCGCCGGATGCAACCATGCCATTGTTTTGTATTGTTGTGGGTGTTTCAGTGCCTATTCCATGGTGTGCCCACCACTTTGGGCACTTGGGATAGATGTGAGCTTGACGCGCTGAATTCTTATGTTGTTTGAGCTCCCGCCCCTATTTTGAGGTTGCCGGACGCGATGGGGGCCGCCAATTGTGCTTGGAGGGGGGGGGGGGGGGGCCTATTCTTTCAAAAATGGGTGTTTCTATTTTTAGAACACCACGTTCTATTTTTGGAATTTTTGTGCTATTTTTAGTAACAAAATTGCTATTTCTAGAACTCCGCCCCACTGGCCCCGTTTCGCGTCTCCTCGGCGTCCGAGACCATCTTTTGCAACGCTTGTCGCATTGGTGAGGTCCGTTTCCCTCCACGGTTGCCCTATTTGGAGATACAATTTTTACGCTTCGATATTTTTAGTAACAAATGTTACTATTTTTAGTAAAAATTTGATTTTTCATATCTCCGAACTGGTGGCACCTGGGGAGGTTCCGAACAGATCCTCGACCATTTTTTGGGTCCATTTGCATTACATTTGCACCAGCGGCCCCCGGTAGACCCTCCTAAAAAAAAGTTTTTAGGGTAGGGTTAGCTAGGGTTAAAAACCGTGTTTTTGCCATATTTTTGACATAACGTTGAGTGGGAAGATTTCGTGAGTACCTACCCCCTTCGAAAACTCATTCCGGATGCAACCATGGCATCCGTTTCCTTCGTGCTTCCACCTGGGTCCCAAATGACATACTATTTGGTGAAAAAAATTTCCGAGATGAAAAATTCTATTTTCTCCCCTAACCCTCCATTTATTGTCTTTGGTGACCTCCAGGTGCATTTCAGCATTGTATGGCTCTCATTCTGCTTGTTGATTCCCCTTCGCGCCATTGGGTGGCATTGTTTCGCTGCGGCTTGGCTTGTCGCCGGGAATTTGCAGCTAGGGAGGGGGGTGTCAATGGCACGTGTGGGGGCTTTGCATAGGTATTTTATCGCCTAAACACCAGCATTTGAGTTATGCACGGTGTTCAGGACTAGGGAGGGGGGTGTTTATGCAATGCCCACACGCGTGTGGATTTTGCACCCACCCACCCGCCCTATGATGCTTGTTGATGCTCGTTTCCATGGCTCCGACCCTCGTTTTCTGGCTTTGGCGTGTCAGAGCATCGGGGATGTCTGAGTCAGGGAGGGGGGTGTAAAACTTAGGGCATAGCCATGTCAAGAGTGCATGTTTGTTGCCCATTTCTCCTTCGCACAGTGATGTTGCTTCTTGTGTGCCATTTCATGTGTAAATTATTATGCGATCTCAGCATTTGATTCCAATCCCAAATTTGGATCCCAGAATTAATTCCGATGGCAGATTTCAGTTCTGTCTTTGCGTTTTTGATGTTGCATTGATTTTTTTCAATTCTGCGGTTGGCCAGCATTTGTTCTAACATTATTTGGATTTCCGATTCGTCGATTGGCTGTGCGCGTGTGCCGTCTTTGGTGGCGCCGTAATGCAGGCCAGCCAATCGAATACCGTTCCAGTTGGTGCTAATAGTGTTAGCTCTATCCTGTTACCGAAATGGATACCGATCGGAAGCTAGGGCGACTCCAGTGGAAGACAGGAGGCCCGAATTCAAGTCTGGCTAAACCCTGGTGTGGTGCCTCCGCGCACACCGGCTGTCGCCCTTGGGTGCTTGCACTTGAGAGGAGAATGGTACACGTTAATGGGCGCATCTGCTTCGGCAGTGCCACGCCTACGTGTATGGGGGATCACGAGTCCCTGGAAGCTGGAGGAGTCCTAGTGGAAGAGGAGTTGAAGTGGAAGTGGCTGAGGTAGGCGCACCGCTGGTCGTGGGATACATTGGTTGTTGCTTTGCAATTGGATTCCATTGGGGTGCCACACCATATTTAGTTTTGAGGTCTCATGCATTCATTCTAAGAGTTGACATTGCATTTGTCATTCATGCATGGTTCATTCATTGGTGTGACTCCAACTTGGTGGTGCCCACGATTTCATGGTCAAGGTGAACATATAGTGTCTCCTCTCCCCAAGGTGGATTTGCTGCTTTCCCTCACTCTCCCACTCTCTCCCAATTCATCATACTCCTCAAGAGGTAAATTGAGCATTTAATGCCATGTGACCGTTGTCTTTGATCCTTTGAGACTCTTGGGCTCTTTCACTTTTTTTCAAGTGCCCGTGGTTTGGGAGTTATCCAATTAAGACATGCCGTGGTTTTGCCGTTTCATGATATGACTCAAGGATAGGCATTGGTCGAGCTTTCGCCACTCTCTCTCCAAGTGCATGTATGCTCTCTTGGGTCAAGGCTAGGCGAAACTCTCTCCATATGCATGCTCTCTTGGGTCAAGGCTAGGCAAAACTCTCTCCCCATGCATGCCCTCTCTCATGGTGGATACGTCAATCTCTCTCTAGGGATTTGGTTGGGGAATATCTCACATGCAATGCAAGGATGAAGAGTTCATGGGCACGGGCATTATCCTATGGACTTGAGTCATGCATGCAAAAGTATAAACCAAAAGTCACACTACTTCTACCCGTCGACATGGATGGTCTCACCGGGGGTGGAGGAGAGGAAAGAAATGATCGACACCACCGTTGGGCCATCCCCAAAGAGCAAATGAGTCACACTTGAGTCTCCGGACGTCTTGACTACACCAACATGAGGGAAGGAAGTGCACATGCACATACATGGTCACATGGAGCATGTAAACGCACCAACAAAGGCACCAAACCATGACCCGGTTAGCTCTTAGGATCAACAACTAATCTAAAGCAAAATTAGCAAATGAGCAATACACCATTGACATGGAGATCCACCTCTTGGCAAAGAAGCACACAATAGGCCAATGGCCTCCCGGGCTACTCATGGGACCTAACCTCCACCCAAAGAGAGCACTTGCATGGAGAGATGATCCCACCCAAAGAGAGCACGTGCATGGAGAGTTGGTCTCATCTCGGAGAGCCGGAGAGCGTACATGCATCGCCTAACCATGCCCGAGAAGAGTAGTATCTTAAGGGTGGACCATTCAGGAACCATGTGGACCTACCTTGTGCCCGTTTGGACTCTCTTTGGACCCGTGCTCGTCCCGTGTGGACCATTTGTACCCGTCTTGGACCCGTGTTTGACCGGTGTTGGACCGTGGCTCATTTGTGGGTTTTCGCGGACCATTGGTGAACTTTTGGTTGGATCATTGCTGGACCGTATTGGATTCTTGGGTCATTTCGTCATTGGGCTTTCAATTGGAATTGTTTGTGTCATTGCCGTGCTCTGAGGGACTTGAGTGGGTTGTGAGCTTGGAAATCTCTGCTGGTTTTATTGGTTGGAAATTTGGTTGGTTGGAAATTGTGAAAAATGGAAGATTCACCCGGTTCAAGTCACCTCGAGGGTGTTTATGCAATGCCCACACCCGTGTGGATTTTGCATAAACAGCCGTCTTTTTCCGCGTGAGAATTTCCTGATTTAAAAATCAGGAGATGACCGCAATTTTTATAAAAATGTGCATCTGATGCACAATGGGATTCTGGTCAGGTATGTGCTTTCAGAAAAGTTCTAGGCCGTCATTTGACGGATTTAGGTGTTGTCGCTTCGCGTTTGCGTGGATTTGCCAGTAATCCTCCCATTCCGCTGTTGTACACATATCCTTGCGAAGCGTCGCTGAGTAGGCCTCCGTTCGGGCCGAAAAGCAGCAGGGGGAGATTGAACCAGAACCCAAGACCCCACCAAGGGGCAATGTTAATTTAATCCTCGCCCCCTCGCCCTAAGACCAGGACAGAGGTCGCCAGCAGCTTCCAAGAGACTCAGAGCGAGCGTCCTATGAGAGTCTTGCGTTGGTGTTTATGCAATGCCCACACCCGTGTGGATTGTGTCACGCTGCAGCTTGGAGGGAGGGATGCATATGCATATGGTCTTTGCATGCCCTATTCTAACCCCACCAAGCCACAGGAACCCCTGCAGCGCCAAGAGCGCTGAGTTTTCTGTAGGTAATTGTCACGAACAATGCAGCAAAAGGCGCTGGCCATGGTAAAGCGCCTTTTTCCAGTGTAAGGGAGGCTATAGGTATTTTAAAGTAGATGTGGAAACCAAGGAAAGGCCAAGGGAAATACCCTTTTTCCTGAAATGCGACAGTGGTGGCCACCACAGCACAAGGGGGGGGTAAGAAAAAGTGCTTTTGCATTGCTTTAGAGTAGACTTTAGTTGTATTAGAGATGCTCTAAGCTATCCTGCATTTTTATCTTAGTATTGGCCTAACCAAAATGGGTGACAACACATTTTGACCTATAGAACCAAACACTAAATCAGGATATTGTGTGGACCCCTTACTCCCCAAGCAATGTGAACTAAAACATCTTTTCCTGCACTGAGTGAGGCGCTGACATTGATTCAGAGCCCATGGATTTATCTATGTTTTCTCATGAATTCTTAGCTATCCTAGTGGTATGCACCGTAGGGGGCTGGGGTACCTCTTTTTGAGAGGTCCTGGGTTCAATACCCAGTCAGCCTAGCTAAGTAGGAAGTTCCCATGTGACATGGCATTGACCTCAGCGCCACAAGCCATGCCACCTCAGCACCTATGGGACCCAAAAACAAAGAGTGCACATCTCAAGATGGCACTATGGAGAGTGTGAGCCCTTGGGGCAGTTTTCCAATCAATTTTTCTCAATCATGTAAAATATGTCAACCCGAGTTGCATTGATTGTCTATTGCTGTGGTCTATTGTTGATATCTTTCTTCATCTATAGAATCTGGGAATGCTCGACGAAGAAGTCGGTCCCCAGTACTAAGTCAAAGGCTTCGGTGTCCATCACGTAGAACCGATGGGCAATGCTCCTAGATCCCATAGGCACTTCGACCTCACAGTCCCCACAACTGTGCACCACATGCCCATCCCCCATGCGGATGGCTGCGGTAGGCATGATGTTCTTCAGGTCCCCCTGAGGTAAAATTTTCTTGGCCACAATAGATATAGTGGCCCCAGTATCCAGTACCCCCAGGTATTCACGCCCCGCAAGACGGATACGTACCCAGAACACCAGATCTGTAGGTCCCCCGGAGCGTCCCTGTTAGAACTCCGCGGGGCAGGTCACTTCAAACATCTTCTTCTGCAGTTTCCGCGCCATGCGCATGAAACGGGAGCGTTTGCGGGCGTTGGACTGGTCCCCATCTTCGTTGGCACGCTTCGTGCCTTGTTCTTGTTGGGCTTGCCTCTGGGAACGGGTCGTAGGTCCCGTGTTTGATTGCCCACCAGAGGGCTGAGAGTTCCCTCCTGGCGTAGTATTGGGGTTCCCTCTGGACTGGTACGTGTTCTTGTCCTTGTCCAGCTTGCGGTCAGAGCCTCCTGGTCCACCTTTGCCTTTGCCACCTTGGCCTTTGCCATTGCCCTTGGACTTGCCCTTGCCACTGTCCTTGTCGGCGTTGCCCTTGCCACTGCCCTTGCCAATGCCGTTCTCGGTCTTGAGCTTCGCCGAGAGGCGTTGCTTGTGGTAGCACTCGTCCTCGTAGTGCTTCCTCTTACCACAGAACGCACAGGTGATTGTGCACCTGTAGTGGTCCGGCAGCTTGGCTTTGCCGCCGGTGTTGGCCTCGTGCTTCTTCCCGTGGACCACGAAACAGTCCCGCTGGTCGCAGACAGGGGCATGAAGGAGGCAACCCTGCTCATCTCTGGCATCACACCAGAAGAGGTCCTGGACATTGCTCATGAAGCGAGTATTTTTGGGGGTAGTCCCCTGTCCAGGTCGGATTCCTTGGTACCCTCGGCCATGGCTCCCAGAGCCGCCTCCTCCAGGATGGTACGCGTTCAGGTGCTGGTCGCTTTCTTTTTCCAGCGCCAGCTCCAAAAGTAGCACGGACAGGTCCTCGTAGGTGAGGGCTCTTGCCTTGCGCTCTGCCGTTGCCCGGCATTCATCCCACAGTTCTCGTGGGAGCTTGGCCACCGACCAGAATAGCAGCTCGTCGCTGCCGTAGGAACCGGGCGTCAGTCGCCCTACCCAGTGGTCCAAGTCGGCAAGCAGCTCAGAAATCCGGGCTGGCTTGGGGTTGTTGGACAGCACGGCCAGGTTCTGGATCTCGGCCCTGATGGAGAGGTCGGTCTCGTAGGTAGGGTACTGCCTCTCCAAGGCAACCAACACGTCGGCGAAGGTGGCGGACTTCGTCAAGATCTGCTTGACCTGCTTCTCCAGGTACTTGGTCTTGCAGCACTGCAGGAGCAGATCGCACTTCACTCGCCCACTAGCACGGGTTTGGCCGGTCATCCTCAGGAACCGGCCGAAGTTCTCAGCGAACTCGCTGAGGTCCTTCCCCGTGAACTCCGGCAAGTTCACCACAATCTTGGAGGTGGCGATAGCCTTAGCCTCACGAGACCTGCGTCCCTCATGGCGCTTGGTCTTCCTCTTTTTCTTCTTGTTGTCGCCGCTCGGGTTCTCAGGGTCCTCAGGGTCATCGTCTTCAGAGGGTGAAGCAGACGTCATAGATGGCGGCTCATCATCAGAAGGATCACCGCCCAGGTCACTAGAGCCGTAGGGCTCAACATCGACCATCGCCCTTAGGGCTTTCAACCCTAACTGGTCCAGCTCGGCTCGCGTGGAGGTCTCCACGTGGCTGTAGAGGGCTGGGCCGTTCTTGGTACGAAAGGGCTCCTTGGTATCACAGCACGAGTTGGCATAGGTCGGCTCCTCAAGCCTCCCAGGGTGTTCGTCAGTCCCGCCACCAAATGATTGGCTTGTAGACGATGAGGTGAAACTCCCATGGTGGTAGGTGACGCTTGGAGAGGAATCACGGGCTCCAACTTGGCCCGATTTTCTTGAGTTAGATCACCAACTATTTTTGAAGTGGCCCCTCGAAGAGCCTCTCGTATCTCCGACCGCGTCAGGGATTTGTTTGAGGATCTCCCTGATCCTCTGCTCCTTCCACCACAAGGCCACTCAGAGAGGTGAAACCAGGTGCTGGCATAGTATAGCTACGCTCGGGTGCCGCATAGCAAGGTATCCCAGTCATGTACACGGCCGCCGCGGGTCTGTGATCGTCATCCTCATAGCGGCGCGGCATAGGCTCAGGAACACCGGTGTTGGATGCCACTGGTTCGCTGACTACAGTTGCCATAGGTGGCACAGTCGCGGCTGGATTCACACCGTAGGTGGGGTAAGGCATACCAGCAAAGCCTAGAGCCTCAGCCATAGGTGGAGTGGTTGTGGGTGAGGATGTAGCTGGATGTGTGGCTGGGAGTGTAGTGGTTGTTGGAGAGGGTACTGCAGGGTAATCTGAGGCGCTCGGCGCGCTCTCAACAGGTTTGTCATCGAAGGGCACCTCGTCGGATGGTTCGTGTCCATCTCCAAGATCTACCTCTTCGGCTCCCATGTCCACTGCTTCCTTCTCCTTCTCCTTCTCTTTGCCTTCAGGTCCTCCAACGGAGAGTCCACTGAAGGCAGCTCTCAAGCCCTCCAGGGAATCATCCCCCAGCCCACTTAAGGGCACTGAAGGTACAGGGTCCTCAGATTCAGGTTCACCAGCAGGTTTGGGCGCTGGCGCTGGCTTGGCTGGTGCTACTGAGGGAGCTGTCGTCTCGGCAGTGTCCTTGGTGTCCATGTTATATTTCTTCGCCCTTCAGTGGAGTTAGTTCCGACGTACTGGTTGTACTGCACGGGGTTGCAGGTACGCAAAGACTGAAAATCTCTGCTACAGGAAAGTTCAAACAGGCTTTCACTGCTGATTGCTTTGATGATATTGTTTTGTTTGTGCCTCTGCTTGCTCCTGCTGCTTCTTGATGTAGCTCAGGTTTTCCAAATAAGTAAGTTTCGAAGAAATCAACCACGAATACAAATACCTACAGTGCAAGCAAGGGACCACAGGATCAAATCCACGACATGAAGGGCTGCAGTCAAAGGTGATAGTGTAACAACAAAGGAAACTCACAATAACTACAGATTTATGAAAAGATAGTTAGAAAATATCCTACAATCATGTGAAAACTGCCCACATGGGCACTCTCTCTTTTATATTGCCATCTAGAGATGTGCACTCTTTGTTTTGGGTCCCATAGGTGCTGAGGTGGCATGGCTTGTGGCGCTGAGGTCACTGCCATGTCACATGGGATCTTCCTACTTAGCTAGGTTGACTGGGTATTGAACCCAGAACCTCTCAAAAAGAGGTGCCACAGCCCCCTAGGGTGCAGACCACTAGGATAGCTAAGCTATCATGAGAAAATATAGAAAAATATATAGGCTTTGGATTAATGTCAACGCCTCAGTCAGTTCAGGAAATGGTGTATAAGTCCAATCAGTTGGGGGGTCAGGGGTCCACACAACATTCAAAGTTCAATGCTCGGTTTTATAGGTCAAAATGTCTTGTCACCCCTTTTGGTTAGGCCAATACTAAGATAAAAATGTGTTATGCCTTTAGGCCTCTCTATGACAACTAAAGCTAACCTTTTGGCAGGGAAATATGCTTTTTCCTACTAATGGGATGTTACTTTGTTGCTAAGATGAGAGTGCAAATCGTCCGTGGTTCAAACATGAACAGGGGGTAGATCATTAACATCTACGCAAAAAGCCAAGTATTTGCTCCCCGCATTGCAAGCCAAAGGGTAGTTAGACTTCCCGACAAAAATCTATCTTAGCGGCTGTTTAGCACTAAAGACTGTAGCCAAGTTGTCTTTTGGTTACACAAGAGTCCGCATGTGCCGCACATGTACAGAACGCACTTGGGTTTTTGGTAGAATGGGTGCTTTTTTCCGCTGCACACTGGTTTTATACGATTTCGTCCGGGGGGGTCATAAGTGAAATTTTGGGTACAAATGGGTTTGTCTTTGGTACAAACGGCGGTTTTCTTAGCACATTCTAGGGGGCAATTTGGTACTTGCCCGCCGGTTTTTTCGTACAAAGCGGAGCTTTTTTTGGTACAAAGTGTGGTTTTTTTGGTATGCATCAACCAAGAGTCTCTACCTTGCGCCGTGCCATAAGAGGCGCATGCGAGAAACCGTCAATAGTCCGAGCACACGAGAGTCGATGATTTTGAAGTCAAAGAGATTCAACCACAAATCCGCAGAATCCTTGCACTGACAATCTCAGCTTTGCGACTGACAAGCCGCTAGAAGTGCATCGCACATATTCCTACTTTGCCCCAATTAAATAGTGAGATGTGTTGGGTGGTTTTAATCGGTTTCGAATAGATTTATCATTGAAAATGATTCCTTTCAAGATTGCTTAATGCTAGTGGATCAATTTCGTACAATTTGAGGGGCACAATTTATTTCCCGACTTGGAGGTTTCGGCAAAAGAGTTGTGTAAAGTTGCACCAAGATAGGCTTAAACACAAGCTCCGCATCACGTACCTCGCAAAACGAACATGGTTCCGGGTTCAGAAAAGGTGTACCTTTAGCAATCATACACACGTGAAAAGGACGCCCTAGTCCTTTGGGACCAAGCCTTGTACGGGGCCGTGGAACCAGGGTATGGATGAGCAACCACTATAGCCGACCATTGCAACCTAGAAGCAACAATGGAACAAAATCTGGTTGCTACGTTGTGGCATTTGTTTGTTCTCTCACGCCAAGCACCATGGAACATCTGCAATGTCCGCATCACCTTACTTGTGCAATCGTTCCACTGCATGGCGTTCCGTGCTGCTCGCTGCCACAGTGTCTTTTGCCTCTCAAGGGGAGCCTGAGAAACGGAGATGGGCGGCCAACCTTACCAGTGCCAAACAGAGGGGTTTCGGGAGCACTATGAAACTAGAAAACATGAAGTATGTTTGGTACACGTCGAGACGCTGCAGATGCTAGGCAACACAATGCTTGGACAAAGAGCTCCTCTGCAACCAATCTTGAGCTAGTCATAGGCACAAGGCTTTAGAAAAGAACATTAAGCATGCAACACAAGGCTTTTTTTTTATCTCTTTAGCGGGGTATGTGATTCTTCGAAGCCTGCGTGCTGCTTTTGCGTGTGATCGTGAAAGCCTTGATGTTGCCTTTTGTGTTTTGTGATTGCTTCCCTCACCTGCCCTGCACGTCAGTCAATTCGCATTCTGTCTCGTACTGTCAAACATCTCCGGACAGTCCATGTACAACTCTTCCCTTGGCCATCTTGCCGATTGCTCTGAGTTGTAGCCTCTGTAGGCCATAAAGGTGGTTTGCTGAAACGTACAGACGTCCACCACCGCCTGTCGTACAACCATAAGTTCTTCACGTCAGTGCATGCATGTGCAGTTCAATCACACAGGCTCCATGTGTCCCCCTCTTGGTTGGGGTGCTCCACTATCTATGTACATTACCAAAAAAATCAAGGGGCGTGGTAAACGCATGTGTGCCATGTGGCTGTGTGTATGGGGTATCCCATCGCGGGTGAGGAGGTCTCCGTGCTTCAATGGAAGCACCCTGGACTCCAGCTTCGCTGGTCCCAGGTTCGAATCCCGCTGCCCGGGCTGCCAGAAGCGGATCAAGCGGAGCGGCGGCTCGGGCAAAGGCAAGCAACGGCTGGGGTGGCAGCCTCCCATCGGGCGTGGGCGGTGGCGGGGCGCACTGCTGCAGGCGCCTGGGCACATTTTTCTAATTGATGATTGTAAAAGGGGGAGCTGTAGCAGCTCAGTGGGGAAAAAATAGTTAAGGCCAGTGAGAAAAAATAGAAAGCAACGGGGGGGGCCCCAGTCCCCTGTCGGGCGAGGCCGGTGGGGGGGAGCACTGCTACAGGCCGGGTTCGAACCGGCGATCTATGTGACAACAGTTGACGATGTTAACCACTACACCACACTGCCTCCCATACTGTCTATGTGGGGGGAAACGTTCAAAACTTGCACAATCGAGTCAAGCTCGGCGGCAGTGGTCCTGCGCCGTCACTTGGCGGGGGGGTGAGCGTGGGCATGTAGTAATCACAACCTGGTTGTGCAGACGTCTGAGCTGAACTCGACGTCCCGTACATGATCGTGACTAGACACAATAGTCGTACAGGCCTATGGCTCCGTGCCGCAGAACATCCACTGGCACCGGAGCCAAATTGGACTGCGCTCAAGGTCACCCGGGGGGGGACCTCTTGGGGGCATGGGGAGGACCTCAATAGCCTGTGTAGGTCTGTGACGGTAGTCCGTATGAGTTTGAGTTTCTCCAGCATCCGTATCCCCGCCACAAAGTTGTTTGCCGCCGAGTAGCCCCGCTTTCGTAGTGCCAGTTCTGCGAACCGCCGTTGAATCGCCACCGCCATTGGTTCATCGGTGCCGCACCCTCGCAATGCCATCCGTACCTGTTGCATATACGCCGCTGATGAGCTGGCCTCCACTCCTCGGATCGCCATCGCTGTACCCACTGTTCCCCACTCCTCTGCCCTGGCGTGCATGACGGCATCGTGGGCCTGCCAGGTCTCGGCCACCGTGGCTCCCATGTCCGGCCCCAGTGCCACCTTCGATCCGGCCCCGACTCCGTTGAGCTCTTGTCATTGCTGTTGTCCTGGGTCTGGTGCCCGCGATTGCAGCAAGTCCTGTACCATGCGGAGAACGGCATCATCCGAGCCCTCCCGTTGTCCGCCCGCCACCCCCGCCTGTCCGACCGGTGTCGCTGGCTGTGGCAACAGGGACACCCTCCCCTGTGCCCCACACGGGAACATCTCCCAGTGGAGCTGCCCACAGCGCCTGCAATTGGCGGGGGGTGGGCAATTCAGGTCGAAGGTCCACCCCTTGTTACTGGTCATCACAGTCTGGTCCCCCACCTGCGATATTTTGGCCTGGACGTGCGGTTGGTTCAGGGTGCCTGTCAGTGCTGCCTGCGGGCAATTTCTGGCCCAGTGCCCAATCTGTCTGCAGACAAAACACTGACCCCCTCCCACCGGGGTCCCCATGATCTGCTGTCCTCCTGGAGTGTTGATCGCTCTGCCCAACGGCGCCCCCGGTGCCGTGCGTGTTCCTGGATTTCCTGCACCTTGCACTTGTTGCGGTATTGGCATGTGGGAATTGCGTCCCTGCCTTTTGTTTCTCAATTCCTCATGCACGACCTTCCATATCGTTGTTGACAGTTCATGGGCGTCCCGCTGTGGGTCTTTCTTGGAGTACGTCATCAGTCCAACCGCCAGGGTCTGCATCCATTGGTATAGCAGTGTTTCTGCCAGCATCCGCTCCAGTTCTTGTTTCGTCAGCCTTGGTATAGCCGCCGCTCTGAGTCTTTCATTCTCCAGTTTCGTTGCCGCCAGGAGTTGCACCAGCTCTGCCACTTCATGCGTCGCCAAACCGCCGACCGCCGGTGATGGTGGTCTTGTGATCTCTGTTCCCGCATTGCCTTGCCCCGTCCCCTGAGTCTCATCATGGACAAACCTTTTATTCACGTAGTCAGGCACCAGGCCCTTCCGGATCGCATAGCAGCGCAGCGCTGTGAGGAAGGTGTTCTTGTCCAGGTGGCCGACACCAATCTGCCCCGCGAACTCGGACACCACATCTGCACCCACCTGCAGGTCCACTATTCTCTCCTGCTCCTCAATCAACCATTCGCCGCTCCTCTCCTGGTACTCCTGTTGACCCTGGATTGTCTCGAACGGCCCGAGCACCCACATCCTGAACTTGGCCAGCCCCGGGTCGGGTCCTGAATTGTCCACCACCGGGTTCTTGTCTTGTTCCATAGTCTCAGACATTTATGTGTTCACCCAATGGAAGCGCACCCGGGCGGGGGGCAAGAAAAACAGTAAGCACTATGAACAAAACGTATGTTTTTGGCAAAACATCGGTTATGTTGTTTGTCCGCACACCAACTGCCTGCTCCGCTCTCTATTCCTTTGCAAACAGATCGACGCCAAGCGCATGCTGTCAGGCACATAAGGTTTCTTGTTGGATAGCGTTCCGCGAAGAGTATGTAGCCGCAGCCCGTGAGCTTGAGCAGTTTGGTTTGATCATGCGTGAACACCACATTCGGCACAGATGGCCGGCCTGTGCTTGCCTGTGTGTTCCAATTTGGTTCGCATCATACGGCGCCCCGATGGTTGCCCCGTTTCCTCAGTACCTACACTTGGAAAGACAAGCACGCCACCGTCAATTGAGTAGCCGACTGGCTGCAACAATGATCAAACTCAGAAGAGGGAACAAAACACTCCAATTGTAACTTGTTGCCTCTCCCCCCTCCTCCCCTGCTTCCGAAGCTGATTTCCCCCCATGACAACACACACTTGGTCCTTGACACTTATACTGTTGGGGTTAAACTAAGATTTCTTGCTAAACTTTGGTCTACAAAGCCTCTTTCAAACACGGTGTTTCCCAATCCGATTCCAAAAACCTAGCATCACATTTTCTTGCAGGGAGAAAAGTGCCTCACAAACTTGTTCTCACCGTCTCGACCATCAGGTGGAAAAAAACACATAAATGCACCCCCAAACCAAAACACCAACAAAAATTTCCAATAAAAACCCTTAATGCCACCACATAAAACCCGAAACGTGCCCAATACCCCGCAAAATTGTACTAACAGAAAGTGTTTGCCCTGCGCGCTACTTTTATTATGACTATCCTATACTTAGCCCCCAAGCTTACCGCTGTGTAGAGAGGCCCCCCGGTAGACCAAAGCATGTGACATGTGAAGTGCAACAGAACTGAATTGAACAAGAAAAGCACAGCTGAATCACCTCCACAACTTTGTCCACTTAAATTGAGTTAATGACAATTGACCATGCAAAACCATTCAACAAACAGCCTTGTCCCCGCAGGTGTGTGTATCAATACATTCCACATAATAATTCAAATGGCATTCACCACAAACGGTTGTATTGTGCTTGTGGCAACGCAATGCACACACATCCACCTCCTCCCCAACATCATCTTGCGAGGGACCCTCAACAAGCTCCTCTGTACTCTTCCAAACGCGAAAACATACATATATCCCACGGTCCGTAAGGACGGCAACGGACTTACCTCCGGGGGGACAAGATCACATTTGGCTACATCACCCCCGCCTTCTCGGGGTCCCCAATGGGTTAAATTGCGTGAAAATGGATAAAAAGATGCATAAGAAGCTTAAAAACCCCTATTATGGAACAACAAACCTCCAGAAACGGGCCGAAACTTGGTTTTGGGTAGTTATGGACGTACAAAACTTTGCCCTGAGCGCTGACGCTCCCCCTAATGCCCCCATAAAAATACACCAAATGATCTCCAGCACAACATTTACCAAAACCCCCATGGGGTGTTTTTGCCATAATGATGATTCCTGATGCTCCGAAGCACCAGCAATTGTAATGCAAGCACCCGGGGGGGGGGGGGTTGTAAAAGGGGGGTCATTGGGAAGAAAATGGGGGGGGTATGTACCATACTGGAATGTGCAAGCGAATGAATGAATGAGTGAGTGTTACACAACTTGTTCAATTCCCCCCCGCAGGGGGCTGGCTTCTGTGGAGGTCGGGGTGTTGGGGGCCCCTGACCCCGCGCCAGAAGCAGTGACCAACTACTACGTTACGCCACCCCCCCCCCCCCCCCTGGAAGATAGCCCCTCTCAAAACCCTGCCATGCAGCCCCTTAAAATGATCGAAATTGAATTCTAAGAATGCAACTTTTCTCCTTTTTGGCCGATGATGGTCGTTTTGGTGAATTAGGACCGTTTTAAGCGGTTTTTTGGGCAGCATCCCGAAATTTGGGGCTGAATTTGGTTTTGGCTCCTGCTTGCGAAGTTACACCATGTTGTAGCCCCTTAAAATGACCGGCTTGGGCCAAAACGTCAGAAAAGCAACCTCATTGGCCAAATCTAGTGCCGCTTTGATGATTTACGGTCAATTTTGTGCGTTTTTTGGCAGTTTTTTGCCATTTTTTTCGCCATATTTGGTATGTATACTTGGTGCCCATGTGGCAAGCCTTTTCCGCCAATGGGGCAACCATATTGTGCAAGAGGCAGGAGGCAGCACCAGCTAGGCTCCGTTTTTGTGGGGCTTGGCCCACAAAAACGGAGCCTAGCGGCCGGCGCAGGGGCCGTTGCTCCCGTGTTTTCATGGTTTTCTCCTTCTCCACCTTTGAATGGTCTTTTTGTCTTTGTGTTCCTTGTCCTCCCCGTTGTCATCCGAGCCGTTGCCGCGCGACCCCACCTCGTGCAACTTTTCCCCACTTGTTCAAATCCCCCCCGCAGGGGGCTGGCTTCTGTGGGGGTCGGGGTGTTGGGGGCCCCTAACCCCGCGGCAGAAGCAGTGACCATACTATACGTTACCCGACCCCCCCCCCTGGAAAACAGCCCTCCTCAAAACCCTTCCATGCAGCCCCTTAAAATGATGACAACCGAATTCTAAGAACGCGACTTTTCTCCTTTTTGGCCGATGATGGTCGGTTTGGTGAATCAGGACCGTTTTAAGCGGTTTTCCGGGCAGTCTCCGGAAATTTGGGGCTGAATTTTGTATTGGCTCTTATCTGCAAATTTACCCCATATTGCAGCCCCTTAAAATGACCAGCTCGGGCCAAAATGTCAGGAAATCAACCTAATTGGCCAAATCTGGTGCCGTTTTGATGATTTACGGTCAATTTTGTGCGTTTTTTAACAGTTTTTCGCCATATTTTTCGCCATATTTGGCATGTATACTTGCTGCCCGTCTGGCAAGCCTTTTCCGCCAATGGGGCAACCATATTGGGCAAGATGCAGGAGGCAGAACCCGCTAGGCCCCGGTTTTGTGGGGCTTGGCCCACAAAAACGGAGCCTAGCGGCCGGCGCTGGCGCCGCCGATCCCGTGTTTTCATGGTTTTCTCCTTCTCCGCTTCTGAATGGTTCTTTTGCCTTTGTGCTCTTTGTCCTCCGTTGTCTTCCGAACCGTTGCCGTGCGACCCCGCCTCGTGCAAGTTTCCCCAGCTTGTTCACCTCCCCCCCCAGGGGGGGGCTTTTAATTGGGGGGCCGGGAAATGGGGCCCCGCCCCCCTCTAAAAGCAGTCCTTATGCCATTATTATTAGATACGCGCGCCGAAATGAAACATACCTCAAAAGTGTACGATGCAGCCCCTCTAAATGACCGCCTTGGGGAGCTGACTCACGCCGTCATATTTGTTTTGATCAATCATGGCTGTTTTGCAAAGTTAGGACCTTTACAAGGTTTTCACTTCTTTACCAACATCCACTAATTCCATGTAAGCTAGGGATGCGATTTAAAGGTGCACTAGCAAAGTTGAGGTGCCGAACAACACTATGTATAAGCCACAGGCCCGAAATCTCAAGAAATCTATTTGCCATATTATTTATTTGCTGTGCACGCGTGCAATTCGCAGTCGCCGGCATTTGCGATCTTTCATTTTGACTGTCGAAAGTGAAATCGGGCTACAGTGCACGAAATTTCGATCTAAGACCAGATTTAGGGGGCGTTGTCGCACGGTGCGCGGACGGTGCGCGCACGGTGCGTGCACGGTGCGCGCACGGTTCAATGTTTTTGGGATGGTTGCCCAACTTGTACCCCGTTGAATGGCCCCCATAGAAACACACCCAGGGTCCTGATTTTTGCACCTTGCAGTCCATACTGGCATACCAAGATTCTTCAATTTTTAGTCTGATGCTTGGCACAGGTTCCAGGGTCCTATTTTCTGCACCCTGCAGCCCCTACGTACCGGGAACTGGCGTACCGGGAACTTTCTTTTTGAATCTGATGCTTGTCACAGGTTCCAGGCTCCCAATTTCTGCACCTTGCACGCACCTCCGTAACAAACCATGCACAGGCGACAACACAGGCGGGGGGCTTCTAGCTCATGATCATCAATTCTAGGGGCTTCAGCTTCCACTTCAGGTAATTGGGGCTCCAGCAAAGCGTCCATCGGCGCCTCATGGTGCACAGGTTGGGGGGAATCGGGGCTCTCAGCAGTCACAATTGCAAACTCCAACCGCTCCTCGGGTGCATGCTCGTACAAGACCTCTTCACCAACCAATTCGTACCGAATAGAGACGCAACGCCCACCTCTTGGAGAAGGGCCAACGACAGTGGCCGACACCCTATCCTCGTTGGAGCGGTGGTAGTACACAAGCAGTCCGGCGACAAGCCAGGGCAGCTCAGATTCAGGCATTGTGGATCTGGTGGACACAGAATACGCAAAAGGACGCACGGTGCGCGCACGGTGCGCGCACGGTGCGCGCACGGTTCAGGCAACACCCCCTTATAAATGATTCTAAAAGCTCCGTCTTGCTGTATAATTGAAGAACCACCGTCATTTTGTTTTAGCACCGCTTTTTGATTTGACGGTTTTCAGCGCACGCAGCCGCCTTTTTAAGCTCAAAAATGAAAAGAACACCCCCAAATTGACCAAAATTGCCCTTAATTTCGTCAAAATCCGATATAATAGGCCCGAGTTATGAATATGTCAATTGTATGCTATTTGCACCCTGTGTCGCTAATCTTGCCAAATGCACCCTCCCTGTCCTTGCGCTGCTAGCTTAAACACAAGGCCAAAAGAGTGTTTTTGCCTTTGTTTGTCACCGCCCGGCTCCATTTCCGACATAGAAAAGTGACCCGAAAATGGCTAAAAACGTAATAAGGCTTTTCTTTTGATGGTGCTTCGCACCAGCAAAGGAAAAGCCAGACAAAGCACGAAAGACGAAGGATTCATTTAATCCTACTTTTCCACACCCTCCACAACACATCATGTATCATTGCTTCATTGAAATTTCCTCAACATGCTCATCGTTCTTTGTTATAAATACCTGATCAGGCACGTGCATATTGTGCAATCTGACTTCCACGTCCGACAGATACCCTTCAGAGGCGATCGCAGCCCGCACACTGCCCATCCCCATCTCGTGGAGCCCCCCACCGCTTGTTCACTCAGGCTCCTAGAGCGGGAATGTTTACCTGGCGCGCTGCTTTTGTATTAAGTATCCTGGCTCCAGCCCCAAGTTCATCCTCACCTAGGGAAGTCCCCCAAGTAGACCGCGCCGAAACCCTGGAACTGTATCACCACATACTGGGACAAGGAGTCCGTTTCACAAACGTGAGACCAAGCACAAAGGCAAAAGCACGCATCATTGCCTACCAGACCCACATTATATGACAAAGCTGCCACAGCAGGTTAACCAAAATTGGCCCACTTGTTTGGTGATGGGGGGCAAAACCAGGCACGGCTGGGCAATGGTAAAAAAAAGATGCCTAGCACACTAACACTCTGCCAGAATGTGCAAATGCATCGATAAAAACTATCATCCAGACATACCACCGCAGGACGCATGCAGTCTCACATACACCCATCCACCCCTCTACCCGTGTATGTAGAATCTCCAAAACTTTCACTGTTTGTCCAGTTTGTCCCGGTTACACCGCAGCCACACTGGCGTCCTCAGGCTGGGTCGTACCCTCCAGTGATAGCCCTGTTGGGCCAGGGTGTGTCCCTGTGTGCCCCTCAACCAGTGCTGTAGGCACTTGGGCCAGAACCTGGCTTGCTGCCCCAGGACCACCCTGGAGGTAGGGTTGTAGCTCCACGGCTTCTGCCAGGCCAGCTCCACAGTAATAGTTCAGCGTGCCCATAGAATCCCCAAAGTGCTTTGATGCCGGCACAGCCGGAGGGACAAAGGTTTGGTGAAAATAAGGGTTGAACAAAACTTTGTGCTGCGTGAAATTGTTTCCGGTCTACATGTGTTCCCAGCAGCAAATACCCTCCTCTAACACGTCATCACTCATGCATACATCTGTGCAGGCAAACTTGCACATGCCTAACAGACATGCACATGTGCACCCTTGCTGTGCTTGTGCACACATTTGCACATACAGCACATCAAGTTGATGCACCCCTGAAACTGTCGTTCGGTCAACGATGCTCCGGACCCCACGTTCAGCCCCTCATCCCTGCACTGTAGCTTCTTGTACAGGGGATATTACATCAAAATATGACCATGCATTCTCATCTGTCATTTGTCATTCACACTTGTTAGGGGGCGTTTTCGCACAGCGTGGGCACAGCGTGGGCATAGCGCCAATCACTACGTTGCTTATCCCGGGAACACCCCTGAAAACCACCCACCTACAGAAGCATACATGATCAATTTCAAACAGCATGGGTTGCAGAATTCAGGACCCTGGGAACCATGGCTACCGGCGGTGGAAAACAGCCAACTTTTCGCACAGCATGCACACAGCACACATTGCGCCCCCTTAGTGTGCCAGTCAAATTTTACCATTGCTACACTCTCGTCCAATACTGCCAGACAACTCTTTTGTTCTGGCCTGCTGCTGCTGCCTTGCAGACTCTGAAGAGAAACTGTGAATTCAAACTCTGAGCATGACTCGACATGGTGGGGCACGCTAGCGTGTTGATGAGGAGAAGAATTGGTGTGTCAACACGCCAGGCAACTGTGCCCTCTCTATTTTATGCCATGCACAACTGTAAACCCCCCCCCCCTGCGAGAGCACCACTAAGTCCCAAATTTTGATGGAAACAACACAAACTGTTTTTTTTTTGGTCCAGACCAAGATGAGCTGGCGTATCCTGCTCACCGTATGTTACTTGAGACAATGACTGTGGTAGCGGATCTGTGTTCATTGATTGTTCGCACTGTGCAGCCAGGCAGGGGGGGCGGGGGTACATGTGCCTCCTGCGTGTTGCGTGCTGCCGCCTTATGTGCCAAAGCATACTGGGATTCAAAGTGGTACCCTGCAGCTACAGCGTTGATGTTTTCTTGTGCTGGGTCTGCTTCCAGAAGCACATTCCTCTGAAACAAAAAGAGGAATGGACTGTGGAAAAAAAATTGGCAAATGGCACCATCCAGGAAGATCCCTCCTCTCACAATGGCAATGGAGATCTGATACCTGCCCTGCTAGAAATCACAATTGGCGGCCGCATATCCTTTGATTCCATGCGCATTCAAACTTGGCGTTGGGCGACTGCACAAAAATTTCTCCTGTCTTACACTTGGAGAATGCCCATTGACAGCAATACTGGCTCATGCAGATGTCAGACGACATGGGCTCATTATGGCCCGTCGTGCACAGCAGTGCATGACATTATGCTGGGGATCATTTCCAAAGCTGGTCCAAGGGGCAACACAATCTCCCTCCGCAGGCATAGGTCCGTTGCACCAGACACACAGCACTGAGTGGCCGTAAGGGGAACAGGGGCCAAAATCAAAATCTGCAATACAGCACATGGTGTCGCTGTGCATGCCAGGGTACGATGAATGCCTTTAAATGAAAACTTTTTTTTGACATCAGGCCTGTGCTGAAAAGCAGATAGACTCGCAGCCAGAAAGAAAGGACTCAACAACAACAACAATGATGATGACGATGCCCGGACTCTGCGCCAGTGCTGCCACAATGTTGCCTTACCTTGTGTGCCCAGACCTGGGCCTGCAGTGTTCTCTGGTGCATGGTATTGCAATGGGAACTGCCGCCCAATATCCCAAAAGAAACCTTGCCTTTGAATGGAAACCATTTTGGATCACTGCTCCATCCATTGTGATGAAAACTGCAGGCCATCGATTGGACTTAATCACTTGTACTGTCACAATGCTGTGACTGCAAAATCCAGGGTGGGCTGAGCTGGCGACAGGGAAATCATCCAGTTGCAAGCACCAAGAAGAATTCTCTGACCCATGGAGCCAGATACAGGCATGTCAAGACAGCACATGCTCAGGTGTACAAGGCTACACACATCATTGCAAAAAGACAGCCGGCATGAAAACACACTCCACAGAATCCTGTGGGCTCTCCTTATCCTGCCTTCACTGCCACTCCCATTGCTTGCCTCATTGTTGGGGCTCACAGCACTCAGGCGCACGCGAACAGGTGTGTGTGATCAGCATGGTAGCACGACTCATGCTGGGGGTGGTCATGATTTTGTTCAGTTTGGGAAGAGGCAACAGTACAATAAGGCACCCCTTCAGCCGGACATTGCAGGTCCCCCCAAACCACCCAGATAGCCCATGACAACCAGCTTCAGCAGGCAGGGAACCATGTGTCCTGATATCAGTGCGTGCCCCAGGCCGTCGTGCGCGCAATTCACTCTGCAGACATGGACGCCGTTCTGCAGACCTCTGCATCACCATGAGCATTGAAGAACGTGCCCCTTCCAGGACAATGAACAGGACCACATAAACACAAACACGGACCAATGCCAGAAAAAGAGGCCAAAATCATTATTTGCTGGTTTTGCTTGTTCAGCAGTCAGACTCCCAATGAGTGTATTGCGCCAACTTGCCCCCCAGAGAAATTGTCTGGCATGGGCAGGCAGGGAGTTAGCACCAGCCAAAAGATTCAAGATACATCAATGTGCGGCAGGCTGCTAGGCCCGCGCTAAGCACAAAGCCCGGAATCGTTTGTCATACATGTATCTTGTATCAATGTTTTAAGGATAATGCAGGGGTCAGGCAAATAATATCTATGCAATTGTGCAAATGAACGGTGGTCATAGGAGGCACACTCCCATGGTTGTCCAGGTACAGGTTTTCTAGAGGAAGGAGCACACTGTCCGTGTGTGAAGGGTAACAAAATGCATTGAAACAGACAGTCCCAATGCCGCCACTGCGTACGGGTCCCACAAATGGACAATCCCCAGCGGGGTTAGAGGGGCACACGGGACATAGGGGTCATTCAGTGTAGTAGCACTAGCCCTCACCTCCCTTCTCGAGGATACGGTGAAAATACTATGGTACATACGCCCCCCGTATCTTAGGCAGGGCATATATCTTACGCGCAGCTTCCAAAATAGTGTCGAGGTACTTGGACGCAGTGCGCTCCAATGCCACTTGTGTCGTATCGCCATCAACCCACAACAAAGTGAATGGGAGTCAAACGTTTGGAGGACGGCCAGCGCGACTCAGAAAAAAACCGAAAGGCACACACACTGGGCGTCTTGGCCCACGTCTACAAATTGGAACCGACCCCTGTTGGGTCCCACACTAGTATAGCGCATACGAGCTCCGTATCTTGGACGAGCCGCATCTTAGACAAGAGATAAGAGGGCTGGGGCTGAAAATCCTGGGTTCAGGTGGTCAGGCGTGAATTGCAAGAGTCATGGAAATAGATAAACCTCAGGGAGAGGCGCCACAACAGCTCAGGATAGAAGCAGCGCCAAAGGCGCGCCTGGTGCACCACGCGTTCACCCTGCGTTCCGCTCACAGCGTGCATAATGTACAAGGCGCTCGTGCGCGGTGAGCTGCTGCGCAACCAGCTGGAGTCACATTCTGTCTGTGGAGCGGATCAGTCTATGGCGGAGTACCACCACAGTTTCGCGTTTCAGATGCAAAGGAATATGACAGAGTACCATGGGATTAGCTTTCAGACCCCCCCCTGAGGAAAGGTGCCATGGTGACATGCCCAGTTGTGCGACGTCGTGCGGACGGCCATCTGACGAGCACCCTTTCCATCGGCACCTTGGCTAGTGGGCAGAGTGGTGGGGACCGTCCCCAGTATCCTTCATCACAATATAGTTTTGTGCACGTGGCTGAATAACACTCTGGATGGCAGGCCTGCTTCTTTAGGATTCAAGGAAGGGTCACCAAACTTTGGGTCTTGCACAGGTGACATTGTCTTGGGAGCCCCTGGCCCATTGACGTGATGAGAGCACCCGCAACAGATATGGAGACAATCAATATGGAGTGGACATACAAATACCATCCGAGAGATAGGCATGCAAAAGGGGTCGAGAGGTGCATGGTGCATGCACAATGCGCGTGCACAGCGTGTCCTATTCCTTCTGACAGATCAGAGAGAAGAACAGCAAGAAAGACAGACAGGCAGGCAGGCAGGCAGGCAGAGACCGGAGGCAGACAAACCTATGTAGACAGCTGACGCATTGCAAACTGGCCTATTCCACTTGATCACCGCCTCTGCTATCTGAACACCAAAACTTTTGACTGGCCTTGTCTTGGTGTTGGGTGCCAAAAAAAGGTACCCCTCGCCCGCTTCATGCGGTGCAGAGGGCGCGTTCCCTGGGGGAGGGGGGGGGGGCTCCTCGCAAACATGCCATGCACACATTAGCAAGCCACTGAGCACAAACAGACCCAAATGGAGAGTGTTTAAACTTGCTTCTCATGCGGTCAGACTACATTGCCCGTTAGAGCAACCCCAAAAGACTGACCCCAAACTATGGGCTATGTTGGCACTCAGGCGGCGGTGCGGCACCTTATTGATTTTTTCCCTTTTCCCTTTTCTCTTTTCGAGCTGAGGGACAGCAAACATGACTGACACAACAACGTGCAGAAATAGGTGGTAGAAGGAAAGATGCAGTCGCAGGCACCCCAGCACAGCACACCGCACCACAACATTGTGCCTTTGGGCCTGCAATGTTGCAAAAAGGAGCACCCGTATAAACCGGCATCTGAAAACTTTGCACGGTGCGCGCACAGTACTTGCAACACCCTCTCAGTACTAGATTCAACTATTTCCTGAATATGTACTGTCCCTACGCCTGCTGCAGCATGGACGAGGGGGCCACAGTCAGCAACAACCAGCGGCACTGCCCCAGAGCATCATATGGTTCTTGCAATGCAGCTGCTCAGTCCTGTTACAATCAACACTCCCCATGGATTGACTGACCAGTCACGGCACAACCGGGACAGAGTGGCTGTGAAAGCATGCATGAAATGATGGGGACAGTATGCTTTTGGCTGAGTGAATGAGGAGGGACCGGTTGAGTACGAGTGTACGGGTGGCACCCCTTCGTGTCGCCCCCCCAGCAATACAGTACAGCCCCGCCCAGTACATGTCAGTATGGCACTGAGGTCATTGCCTCAGACCGGTTTTGGTGCAATGATCCTGTGCTGTATGGTAGTAAAAGGTGGTGTGGGCAGGGAGGGGAGGTGAACAAGGCCCAAGGAAAACTAGACTCTCATTTGACCTGCTCCCGTGTTCAACCTCAGTAACACTTGAAGGTGAGAATAAAGGTCAAGGTCACATGGGCACAGAATGGCACACTGGGAGAAGAATTAGACCCAATTCCCTTTCCCACCACGTTTTATCTCAGGACAGCGTTTTACTCGGTTCAATGCCAAATACTTTCAGGAGAGTATGCGGATATCTCCTTTCTATATTCCCCAATAGCCTAGAACATTGATGGTGGAAAACATGGACCATCTGCTTGCTGGTTCCCACATTGAGACCCTTTTCATCGCTGTCATCATTGACTATTGCATGAACAACCATTCTAAAGAAGCATCAACACCATGCAGCAAGTCAACACTCCAGCAGACTTCGGGCACAGGCCATGGCCACATTGACATCCAGGACCTTTTGTGGTTTGAAGCTCGCAACAAAAAAAGGCACATTTGGCTGGCCAAAGACACTGGAATTACCACTCCAATACACCGGCAGCTAGTGTCCTATCGTTGCTGTGTGACATGCAGAGTCTCTCTAATCTCCAAAGTTTTGCCGAGAAAGGAGCCTCAAAAGTACTGTGCTTCTTCCACGGATGCTCATGACTTCCTTGTGTCTGACTCCGCAACACACTCACCTATTGCTGCCGCAGGTTGCGTTTGCGCTGGAGCAGGAATCCTGCTTCGATTGCGGCAACACAAGCCATCACCCCTCCCCCCCCCCCCCCCGGATACCTCAACAAGCTTTTTTCCTCACAGCCTTACCTTCCTGACCTTCCCTTATCAGCAGAAAGAACATGCAAAGGCCTGGCATTCACACAAATGCCCTGCATGCCAGCGGTACGGCAGGAAGTATGGCAGCCAAGAAATCGAAAACAGCATAACGCTTCTTTTTGTTATCTGGCGCACCCTGTGTCCAAAAGTGTGCTCTTGAAAATAGTCCTGGATCAGGTGTCAGTATAGACTGTGCAGGAGGACACCCTGACACACGAAAACGACATAACTCGTTGACTCCGGAAGCAAAGCTATCCAACCGCAAGATTACACGTCTTCGAGATAATATACACTTGCCACATGTTCCGAAGATAGCATGCACAAGAGAGCCAAAGGAAAGGAAATCATATTAAGGAGCAATAGTCCATGGGGCTTCCACCCATTCCAGCCCCCAAACTCACCCAAGGGGCAAGTCGCGCAGGTTTTTGGAGAGCTGCCGCCCTGTATGACAAGAGGCTCCTCCCTCCGTCCTTTAGGTTGCCTCACGTGAGGCCCGTCCATGCTTCATGAGCCCTGCCGCACTGTTGGGAGACAGAGTACTCTCCTGCATGCTGTACAGCATGGTGGAGTGTCGTGCATGGGGATCACGAACCCACCCCTGGCCCTGTCGGGCCATGCCAGGCAATTCCGTGCAGAGACGCTGTGCTCCGCGAAGAGAGGGAAAGGTAAAGGGGTTAGGGGGGCACTCCCCCACGGAGGGATGCACAAGAGAGCCAAAGGCAATAGGAAAATCCCTTGATCTTAGATCTTGGGCTGCTTTTGTTTGCTGGACCTCATCGATGAGAGAGGCACAGTCTGCGGGGCGAGTGCGTTGCTGTGTGTACTTCTGTACAACCCCCACCCCCTTGTCCCAACACGCGCCACGTTCAGAAAAATCACGGACACACAGGGGTGGGGTATTTGCACAAGGCCGTGTTTGCGCACAGCAAAAGGTTGGACAAATGGCATTAATACGGTGTCACAGTGTTTGGAGAAGGGCCTGTCAGGACAAGAGGGGGGGGGGGGCGGGACGGCGGTATGTGGCTGGATTGTGCTTTTACTGCCATTGATGTGGCTAGTACCGCTTGGTGCTGTGCTGTGATCCATCCTGTAATTGTGATCACTGCTCTCTTTATTCTTTTCTGTTATACATGCAATTGATAAGAGAGCGTCCATAAGCGTCCATCACAGGCAGAACGGCCGGCCGGTTGATGCGGTTGATCAAATTGAACTCAGCAGAGAGGAGGGAGGGGGGTGTAATGAGATAAGAATAATTGCAGGAGATGTGCCTAAATTGTGGGCGGGAGAATTGTGGGTAGAGCAGACGTTACTAATCTAATCTCATGGGAGTAGGTGTCAAGCAAATCTCACCTTGCAGGGCTTGGGGCTTCAATCTGCAGGTATCATGGAACCCGGGCACCCGCACAACGTGCTTGCTTGCTGACGCATGGATGCCACACATGGCACGAAATGCAAAAACGGTAAGCTCAGCCTGTCAATGCAGCCTGAATGCTGTGGGTGCAGCATTCGTATCATGACTTCAGAGGGCAAGCACAGGGTTGAATCCTTTTGGCACCAAGACCACGCTGCCAGAACACGCAAGCCGCGGATGCCGCAAATGTTGCCTGCACAGGTTAAGACTCACTATCAGCTGATGAACAGCGATCCTGATTCACCGCGGGACGCGAATGTCGCGGGACACGAATGCCTTCGTCACATCATGGAACGAAAAGGTGTCATAGGGAAATGCACAAAGCGGAAATCACAGGCCAACATTGCTTCTTTTCAGCTGGAAAACCCATTACCTATCCCCTTGCACAATGGACGGGAATAGCACACGTGCACATCATGCATGGGCCTGCACGCATGCGTTCGCAAGATTTTCTCTTCTTGCCATCCCACGCATGCACACCATTGTCATAACTTTTGCATGTATGCACCCCTGTGCGGGTGCACGGGCACATGTATCGCAGCAAGATGAGATGCAACCCACGCATTTGCCCTTTGGGAGTGATGATGATGATAGACACCTCTGACCTCTGATAGTGAATTCCAACAATGAATGGAGCAACCAAAATGCCCATGATACCGCACTCACTGATGTCTGGCACCCAGCTTCCTACTTCTGCCGCAGGTGGTGTCGTCGCAAGCACTACAAGGAGTTGCCCGAATGTCTGGTATAAAAGGTTCAATTAATTGCCAAATCTTTTTATTTTCCCACCTCCCGCAAATGGGTCCCACCCTTTCTTTGAATGCCTCATGGTCCTCAAGGATCCTGTGATGCTACCACACCTCTTCATGGTATTCCTTATGATTCCATAGCCGATATGCTGCAACCCATAGGTGCTCCCCAAGACCCACATCGGGCGCAACACCCCAAAACACAAAAAGCGAATTGTCCGAATAGTGTACAAATCCAGGTCTGACCCCAATCCTGGAACCCAAAAATATTGAGATGAGGCGAAAGAATCAAATTTGGATCGGGTTGGATTGCATGTGTTTGTGATGAGGTTCAAGGTGACAGCCTTTGCAACGTCCAACAGATCGTAATTGACCCACAATACTTATATATAATACCATAATCCCGCCGCAAGCAACAAGCACTTCATCAATCAATTGACAAGACCCAGGTTTCAGCCGAAAACTCAGCCTGCAAATTTCTGGACACCCCGGCCACTGTCCCACTACGCCCCAATCCCAATTTTTTTGGATTCCCAATGTGCAAAATTGGGGGGGAGGGTTACATGGTGAAACCCAGTACCTCAACAAGACAGGGCCACCGCGAACCAGTTTCCAGAAAAACTCCGACTTTGGGTCAGAATCCAAGCGCCCCACACCACCCACAAAAACGCCCATATATATTGACAGCAGTAGCAGAAGGAATCCCTGAAGTTGGACCTGTACAAAAATTTGACATCAAAGGTGTCCATGTCCAGGTGCCCATGGAAATGATATCAAAAACCAGTGGCTGCTGCCAAGACTGTCAATTGCAAAAGGCTCATGATCAAAAACACTGAGCTTTGGGTGTAATCCGACCAATTAGCAATGGGGTTATATGCTTTTAAAACTCCAGGAGCACTGGAACCAAACCTTAGTGCCTGGCTTGCGAATTTTGGAAGTACACGTGCCTCCATCAGATGGGACCCAAGTCTGCCTGCACGTCATCTTCACTTGCGACACGATTCACAGCTGCTTGCAGACTCGCATGGTAACCCCCTGAAGCACCCAAGACCGCGATGGCGCGTGTTGACTTTGGGTGTTCATAATGGCAGATGCAAACACAAACGCAGGGTCATCAAAGGGATAGCAAAAAGAAAAGGCAAAACCAATGTGGTTAGAACTGGACTTGAACCCACCAGCAGTCAGGGGCCGAGTGCACAAATTGCATGGCAACTAGAGTGTTGCTAATCTGTTCGAATGCTTTTGTACAGAAATGGGTTCTGCCTGCCATCTCATCTGGGGAGTACAAAATCTGTGACGTTTCTCCACCCTCTTTGAGGTAGCTTGAAGACAAGGTTCGTGCTATCTTATAACTTGTCGAAAGGGACAGACGCTTGTTTACACCTCATGCGCCTCACTAGAAGAAACCCACTTGAAGAGACTCAGGGGACATTATCCACAATATCATGTTCAGGCCTTCATTAGCGGAGTGCTTGCTACATGGTAAGGCTCCCCATGAAGTGAGTGGAAATCAATGGTGAGAAATAGAATAGGATACGTGTTGCGAATGGTCACATTGGACTCACCCATAGCATGGGGACAAAGGAGCATGCAATGCAAATGATCGGGCCACAGCATGTGCTAACACAAAAGGGGTTGTGTACAGCACTTACACCTTCATACACTCAACTACTATGTCTTGCGGTAGACGGGACATCTACGCTTCGACCCAGTGGTCTCCAATTCCGAAACCAAACCACACAGCTCCCGAAATTCCCTGGAGAGTCCGGCTGATCTGCTTCAATTTTATCTCCCTCCAGATCCAAGATGCCAACCACCCTCTCTTTTCCTGGAATTTCTAACTGGATGAAGTGGTGCTCCTTACAATCCGCAACGTGGGGTTAATGGGTTAATGTGGTACATAGTGGTGCATGCACAGCAGCATCCAAAATGCACATTTCTTTTCTGTGCTTGGAGAGGCCAACAAATGGATTACGAGGGAACGGGAAGCATTTGCGTTTTTGAGTTCCCAATTTAACGATACTGACAGCGCAGGACAGCATGATCTTGTTCTATGATGCTTTGCATCTTGGTGCATCAACGGACCCAATGTGTACAATCGGGATCCATCAAATCAACAACTGGCCTCGTTGAAGAAAGCTCAAACTGAGCCAAAGATTGAGGACCGAAAGACGCATGGCATCATCTTGTAAATGCTCATGCAGCTGCAGGAATGATACCCCTCCAATTGTGACCCACAGTCGATGAGGAACGCCCCAGCCAGCCTGCTAAAATTTGAAAATCTTGCTGCGCACCATCACAATCTTGTCCGCCATCAGATCTACAAAATTCCCAGTCTGGCAACCATGAAACTAAACTGACTTGTCATGCAGCCATCTATGTACCCACAGCAACGGGACCCCTGCTTGCAGAGCAAACCAGGTAGGCACTGTACCTCCAGGCAGCAGGTGCCACTGCAAAGGATTTGTTCGCTGGCAAATTGCATGATTGGACACTATCTGGGCGCCCACTCCATCTCCTGCAGGAATTCATAGACAGAAGTGCCACATCCTGCCCTTGCCAAGACAGCAGCAAACGCATCCACAATGCCGAACGAGTTTGCGTGCAAACCAGCAAAACATGTGGACCAACAGGATGTCCATCAAAAACATGGTTTTGGGAACAGCAGTATTGCACTGCAGGCACCAGCTGGTCAGATGCACAAAAATTTCCATGTGCAGCAGGCCAATCATGCGACAGCAGGACAGACAAACCCATCTGTGTCCCAACCAATGAATGGCTCCACAAAATCCATGGCACAGAAAAGCTGACCAAGATGATTCCCCAAAGGGCATCGGGTAGCCACATTTTTCCTTGGGTACCATGTGGTCCAGGATGTGGTCTGGACCCCCAAAAGGTCTTGGACCACCCACTGACAGGCCAAATTTGCCACGCAACCCACTGCCTCCCCACATGATTCGCATGGCCTTTTGCATGGTTCATTGATGGTTGTCATGGTCAAAGGAATGGGAAAGCATCCACATGCATCTCTTGTGGCTGCCCTCTCCGAAACTGCCAGTGCCGTTGCCAACAGGAAGGTCAACCCCCCCCCCCCCTTCTAAGGCATGTGCAACATGGCTATACACATATTATGGGCGCCAAAAGCACCAGTTTTTTTCCCAATTGCTCCAATTTTTGGCTGCTTTGGGGTGTTGGGGGGCGGGGGATGAAGGCTGAAGGGGTATGCCAGTTAGTTCTTCCAGGTATGTATGCGTGCACCTTTTGAAGAGGGAACCCTCCACTTGTGGATAGGTGGGTTGGTTGGCCACCGGATACGTTGGGGGTGAAGAGGGAGGGTTCACAAAAACTGCGAGAGGCGGGCAGCCAGTTGGGCTTCCAGATCACCAAGTGGTACCCATCAGTGGTGCACAGCATGCTCAGGCATTTTGCCAGTTGTTTCAGTGACTCACCGTGCAGCGTGCACTGGGTTAAGGCCCAGGCAGTGCTTGCAGTGGGTGTTCACCCTACCAAAGCCCTGCCGGGGGTGGGGCCTAGGCAGTGTGCTGCAGCGGGCATGTGTACCAAGGCCCTGTGGTGGTGGGCGTGTGCAGGGGTAAGGCCACTCAACCTGTGCAAGAGGGGCCAAATCTAAAAGACATCGGAAACTCACCCAATGCTACCCTCCAGTGCCCGGTTCTTAACCACGGTTAAGGGGCCGAGGGAGTGCTTCCGCTTGCCATTTGCCATATGGAAGAGTGTGGTCCTTGCTGTAGGTGTCCATTCCACCAAGCCCCTGCAGTGGGGAGGCAGCGCTCTGCAACAGGTTGTTGTTCTACCAAGGCTGTGCAGTGGGGCCTACGCATTGCGTGGTAGTGGGTGGTTGTTGTGCCAAGGCCCTGCAGAGTGGTGGAGTTGAGGCTGTGCAATATGGTGGGTGTTTCCCCTACCAAGGCCTTGTGGTGGCCTGGGTTGAGGGGGTGTGGGGTTGCCCCCCCTTGGGTTGGTGTGGGTGGGTTGCATTGGTGTGGGCCCAAGGAGGGTGTATGGGATGGGGTTGGCTCGGCATTGTGGTCCAAGGGCAGGGCCACTTTCCCCGAGCGGGAGGGGTCAAACCCCTGAGACTTTGGAGACCCGCCCAAGCACTCTCCGGTGCCCCATCGATGCAACCATGGTATGGAAAAAGCAACTGGACTCTTTAAACCAGTTACACAGGCCCGGAATGGGGTGCCTTACTCAAGGAAATTGGCAAAAGAGTCCCTCAACGTGCCAAAAGATACGCCCCCCAATAGGCAATTCCGGCCCACGCACTTCTATAGTGACATGCCCTCACATGCGTCCGTACAGCCTGGCCTGCGTCCAAAAAAAATACCCGCATTATGGAGGTAGGCACCCGACGGCCATTCAAGGAACGTCTCCCCAAATCAACCTCATTCGGCTACTTGCCATTCCATGTACAACATTTTCATGCATCCGTGAAGATCAATACATTTTTGGCACAGGGTCTCTTTTGACCAGGTATTTTCGTCTCTGTCACCTGTGCTTGAGGTTTGCCAGCCACAAATCGTCTTTTGTGCCCGCAAAGCCCGCGGCAGGGTGTGTGGGAGAGATTGGCTATAGAGGTGCCTGCAAAAAGTAACCACGAAGGCGCTTGCACAAGTGGAGGGCCGCCTACCTGGGGGAGTGCGCGGAGTGGTGCATGCTAGAAGTTTGCGCCCGGGTGCCCGCAAAAGTGCCCGCGAAGCCCCGGGCAGGGTGTGCGGGCCAGATTGGCCGGACAGGTATCCGTAAAAGTGCCTGTGAAGGTAACATGTGGTTGTGCGCATTCGGCCCACATGCAGTAGTCCTCGGGGAGATGAGGGTCCCATTCCATGCGTTGCAAGTCCGGGTGCATGCTTGGTAGAGGCATGACGCGCACTTTGTATGGCTTGATACACGCCCTTTTGCCGGGCTTGGTCCGTCATTCTAGCATAGGCACTTTTGCGGGTAGCCGGGCGCGGGCCCCCCATGCGCACCCCTCCAGGCACTCCCCTAGGCAATTTGCCCTAAACTTGTGCCCACGCCTTCGCGGGCACTTTTACGGGCAACCGAGCACACATAGTTACGCGCACATGTACCCACAATGTGCCCTGCAACTTGGCGTGCATCTTTGCCAGCAAAAAGGGCGGCCCAAATGCATGAAAGATTTTTCAATGCATCGTGCACTTGTGCACAAACGAAGGGTACAACATTGCTTGTCCTTATTTTCCATGTCTCGCAGGGTTGCATGCCAAGAAAAGAACACGGGCCGGGCCAAACGGACGTTTGTGCCATACCACGGTTGGTCTGTTGGTCAGTTGGTAGCCACCTCCAGCTGTAGACCCCCACCAAAAGCACAACCCTCCCCCTTGCAACCAAGGAGGGACCCTCCCTTGTCTAAAATGCCCTACATAGAAGATGGCAACCCCATGACCTACGGAACACCAGCTTGGCGGAGATTTCTGACAATGTCTTCAAGGGTGGAAGTTGGGGCGGGAACTACCATTGCTGTCAAGGAAGGAGGAAGCCTTTATCCTATGTCTAGACAAGGTACTTGTCGCCACGCTGCAAGAAACATGGGTGGGGGAGCCCCGCACATGTGATAGACAATGCCCTATGGATTGTACCACACGAATAGAATGGGGTACGCCGGTACAAATACAAGGAGACACCACCGACACATTAATGTAGAATGGCTGCACCCCTTATTCACATATTAAGTAAGTTAAATATTCACGGGTCACATCTTGGGCCATGTGCCCCCTAGAGTGTGTGGACATGGGTATCAGCCCAACCCACTTTAATGCTTTGGCTTCACCGCACACGTTGACTCGGTATCTCGCTTGCGGTGTGCATTATTGGGGCGTAGCACTGGTCGTTGAGGTGATTCGCCGTGGTGAGGCCAATCAGTTCCACGTAGTTCGGCAGTTGTTCCTACACAATAAACTTCTACGTGTGGAGACCCAGCAACCCTCCAACGACAGTGATGACTACTTCATGGCTCTGCTGCTCGATGGGAAGTAGTTATTCCCTTGCAGAAGTGAGTTGCGCGAAACTACGGCACAAGGGTCCTTAACAGGGGAAAAAAAGTGTCCCTAAAACGGCACTTTTGCAAAAAGACCGCGTGTAGCTCATATGTTGAACCATGGTTGGTGGCAATTGACGGTTGGTGGTGGTTGGCAGCGGTTGGCGGCGGTTGGTGGTTGGTGGCCGTTGGCAGCGGTTGGTGATTGGCGGTTGGTGGCGGTTAGTGGTTGGTGGTTGGTGGTCCCTCGGGGTGGTCCTTAAGGGCGGTCCTTAACAAAAAAAAATCTAGTTCCTGAAAGAACCCCCTGAAGTACGGGCCTCGTGGATGTGCAGTTGGCCTACTTGGGCCCTCTGGGAGAACTTCAAGCAAGGGGACATACAATGCAACGTATTACGCTTGACTCGCATGTACACCGATGTGGGAAAGCCGCATACAAGCAGTATGCACCCATTCCCCACATGGGCACTACTCTACATGCCTTGTCCATGGCAGTTTTTCTCACAAATGGGGCAATGCCCCTCCTCACTATGTTGGCAGGAGTTTTTCATTGTTGTGGGCATGCTGTTGTGCTTCCGCTGCAAGGGTGTGGGGGGGGGGTTCATAGGTTGACAGGTGTTGTTGACAGCTTTGCTTGCGGCACAGAGGGACGTCGGCAATCTCTGGGTCGTGGATGTTGCTGGCCAATAGGATCTGACAGTGGGGATGATGATGTGTTGCCTGAGGTCAAGGGAGCTTGGTTTTGGTGCTCCACAGGTTGCTCTGTGGTCTGGGGGCACCCTAGGTGGGTAGAGGGATGATTGGAGGCGGTTTAGGAGTCCGTGTTATTGATTGGGCTTCATGTCTGGTGGTGCTCTAGCGGTTGAGGAATAGATGGTATGGACTTGGAGGATGTGGCTTGTGGGGTAGGGTCCGACATCAATGTGGTCCCTGCGGCTTGCAAAGCTTCCCTTGTGGCCTGCTCCTTTGGTTGTTGGCCTAATGGTGGAACTGGCCAACGCAACCTAGCTACAATGCTCTCCTCCCCACGAAAGGGGTCAAAAGCACTTGCCTGTCTGGTTGTTGGTCTAGTCTCTGGTTTCTTCTCCTACCCAGACGGATGTACTGCTCTGAATAACTTCCAAGCGGGGACCCTGGGATTGCTGACTCCTACAGTACAATGGTGGGTGGGTGTAGCACCCACCTACTGGTGGTGGTGGGGGGGGGTCTTTTCCTTGCAAAATTTCTTCTAAAACGTGCCCAGGGAGGCGGTACGATGAGATAAAACTGCAGAACACACCACAGAACAAACAGCCATAGGGCACTCGAAGCACATTCAGGTGCTGCAACTGTGTAGGACAGAACCTCATGCACCACCCAAAGCTCTGCTGCCATAGATAGTATCCAAACAAAACTCACCTCTTCCCCCCATTCTGCTGCAGGAATGAAGGCCCTTTCGCTTTGGATGCAAATTAGCAGGCCATTTTATACAGGGATCAGCCCCATGGTGCCTGAGCGCGCACGCGCACCCACACGTAGAAACACACACAGAGGAACACGTGCGCGCACGATTGAGGCAAAGCACCGGAAACATACACAAATACAAAACATGCACACCAATGCGTGCGGGCACACAATTGTACACAGGCAGACACACAACACCTTTGCACACACGCACACATGCAGACCAGCACACCCCAAGATGTGTTCAACTGCCATTGCTCGTTGACAGCACAGGTACAGGATATACATAATTTTGCAAAGGCTCGGACTTTCCATCGGCTGTCAGAGATGCATTGACGCCCGGGAGCATCACTGGCCTGTGAAAACGACAAATGGACATCTGTGGTGAAATGAACTGCTAGAGCTCAATTGCCCCAGAGACTGACAGTGCATACTCATGGCAAAACAGCAAGAACGCACCAGCACCAGCAGCAGTAGCAGCTGCCAACATCCAAGCATAGAAATCCTGAACGCAAGCTGTCAATCATGATGAGTGCATTGTCTATCACGGGACACGAAAGGCTCATGAAACCACAACCAACTCCCCCAAGCCCAAGAAAACAGCCCCCAAGCCCAACAACACGGCCCCCAAGCCCAACAACACAGCCCCCAAGCCCAACAACACGGCCCCCAAGCCCAACAACACGGCCCCGAAGCCCAACAACACGGCCCCCAAGCCCAACGACACAGCCCCGAAGCCCAACAACACAGCCCCCAAGCCCAACAACACGGCCCTGAACTGCATCAATTTGCAGAGATTGATGCGAGGATGGGGGCCGTGTTGTTGGGCTTGGGGGCCGTGTTGTTGGGCTTGGGGGCCGTGTTGTTGCACTCGCTGACCCTGAGAGTCAACTTCCAGCTCAACTTCCCGCTGAAAAAAGAGGAAACAGGAAAACTGGGGGGAAATGGGGGCAAATGGGGAAAGGGGGAATTCGGGGGAAATGGGGGAAAATGGGGGAAACATGGAGGAAGGGGATGGAGAAAATATTTCATTGACCTAGAAGGTGGTCCAAACCTTGCACATTGAGGAAATTTTCAGAAAATATTGGAGTGTGATGATGTGGCACCGCAACCAACGGGACGCAACCCGGAGTGTACGCACTACGCGCACGTATGAGTGTGATCACAGTTGTTCACACCGTGAGCGGTAATGGTTGGGCTTGGGGGCTGTGTTGTTGGGCCTGGGGACTGGCATGTTGGGCATAGGGAGTGCGTCAAAAAAAATGATGGGAGAATGATAGCCCCACGAACAATACAGAGAGCGCAAAATGTTGAGAAAGCGTCGCCGGTGGTGCTGCACGGAGCACTGCCCCCGCAACTACTTACTGAAAGCTGTCTCAACCCCCGTGGCCCCTGAACCTGGGTTCGCAAACGGCATTGCTCTGTGACATGGAACTGCGGGGAAATGAATCTGCTGTCGCGGGAAAGGGAAACACACACCACTTTTTGTCGTTCCAGGACACATCTGAGTCCTCTGCGCCCGCGGCTGGGGACGCGTTCGCCGATGCCTTCTGCTGAAACATGCCATTGACAGCTTCCAGGTTACAATACATCAGCGGATTCGGTACATACACGCCGTTGTCCGCCTGCAGACACACAGGAAGCATTCCCTAATGATCCACCACATACTATGACGTTATTCATCTACATGAGATAATTCCAGCAGTGTGAAACAAATCTGAGCTTAGATGTTCATACTTTGAGGAATGAGGTGCGCATAGCGCACCACGGCGGTATGCATAACCCTCACGGCTGCGGCGTACCTTTCAACTGTTGCGGGCGCATGAGGACAGGACAAACAACACCAACAACATCCACACACACACCTCCACGGTGGAGTGTGGATGTGATGGAAAAAGCAGGCGGCGTCCATTGTGGCAGCATTCACAATACTTCATACGAAGACTTACAATCAGGAAATTCACAGCATCTCACAGCCTCCACAGTCCATCGGCCTGTGCTTGAAAAGGGAGGGGAGGGGGCTCTGGGAGCGATTGTCTATGCCGCTGCAACCGCTCCCAGGCGCCCTGAAGTGCCCTCCAGCCGTTTTGCAATCGCCAGCATTGGGCTCCCAACCGCTTTCCCAATGACCAGTAACCGCTTGGTAGCAGGCCCGATCCCACTTATTATACAACATTGATCCACGTGACCCTGAACAATCACTCGCAACCGCACGAGTCAAATCCACTACCGCACCGGCCTCATCAAACGACGGTGGCCGCTTGCCATGGCACCGGGGCAAACCTAGTGGGGCCCCATGAAACCGCATGGGCCCAAAACAAATCCATCAGGCCCCTGCGCAATCAAACTGGGCCAGTCAAAACGACCGAGGTCCACATTATTCTTTCGAGTTCTTCCAGTCAGCCATTGCCAATCCTCCTTCCCCCTACACACAATCGGCCGTGCTTCCATCCGGCACAACCCGGAGAAACCCACTTCCCCCTTCACAAACACGAACGGCAGAGGCCATGGCAAGCCCTGCGCGAACGCAGTGTCGCAGCATACCGACTTACTCGCCCCAGGGCTGGTGGTGGGTAATGGGACCGCAGAACTGCCCACAGCTGCGCTGCCAACCTTGGAAAGGGAGTTCTGCACCTGGGAAGACCGTCGGTGCTGTCGGGGTTGCGCTCCGGGCTGTCCAGCTTTCTGAGCCGCCGGTGACGCCGGCGGCTGCATTTTTCGCTCAACTGAATGTGCATCCATCTGCGGCTGCCCCTGTGACTCTGCAGGTACTTGCGGCCTTTGCTGCGAATAGTCATCGTATTGCTGGTCTTGGGGGATGGGCTGCACTTGTCCATCCGTCTTCGGGAGCGTTCGCAGGGCAGACTGCTGAAGGTGCCCCTCCATCATCGGTGGGGTTCGCAAGGCAGACTGCTGCAACTGCCCCTCCATCATCGGCGGGGTTCGCAGAGCTGGCTGTTGCAGTTGCCCTTCCACCATTGGAGGTGTTCGCAGCGCGGCCTGCGGCAATGACCCATCCAGGAAAGACGGCGTTCTCGGTGCCGGTGGCTGCAATTGGTCATCCATCACCGGGGCGGTCGGCCTTGCCGGTTGCTGGAGTGTCACATCCACGCCGGGCGGTGTCCGCACTGCCGGCACTTCCAATGGTGGAGCTGGGGGCGTGGGTGGAGGCGGTGGAGGGGGCGTCCGCTGCACCAACGGTGGCCCCGGTGGCGGGGGATTTCGCAGCTGATGTTCTTGGTCTTGGGGCAACTCCGGTAGTGTTACATGCGTTAATGTCGATTCTATCTGCCTGGTCACCTGTGCATGGTGTTGAGGCAGTAGTGTTAATTGAAGGTTGGAAAACGGGTGCGCTTGCTGACTGGGCTTTACTTGGGGCTGCTCTTGTACATCCCGGGGCTCTGATGGCATTCCCGTTTGTGTTTGTGGCTCTTGCGGCAACTGCGACTGCTGCTGCTGCTGCTGCGCCTGTGGTCGTGGGCGGCGCTGTTTTTGCTGGGGTACTTTCGCTTGCGATGTGTCTTGCTGCAACTGCTGTGGTTGAGGTTGCGCCTGCCCTTGCGGCGAAATTGGAAATACCTGCTGTTGCTGCTGTTGCTGCTGTTGCGGCGGCGGCGGTTGCTGCTGTTGCTGCGGCTGCTGCTGCTGCTGCGGTTGCTGCTGCTGCTGCTGCTGCGATTGCTGATGGTGCTGTTTAGAATGCTGCTGCCTCCCCTGTGCCGGCGATGAGGTGGCTAGGATCTCAGAACTGTGAGCTGGGCTGGAATTGGATGCATTCGCTGGCTGACTCTGCTGTTTCTGAGTCTGCTGTTTCTGCTTCTGCTGCTTCTGCTTTGGAGGTTGTTGCTGCCGGCCAGCCCCGGGCTGAGTGGTCTGGACACTCTGAACACCCTGCTGCTGCTTCTGAGAATTCGGTTGTTTCTGATTCAGCGGCTGTTGACTCTGTGGCTGCTGAGGCGCAGGTGGCGGCTGCTCTTGGCCTTGACTGATAGGTGGTTTGGTGCTATAGGGAAGATACTGTTGTTGGTAATTGTTGGTGCTGCCATGCTTGGAATGCTGCTGAGAGCTGGAGTTAGATGATTGATCTGCTGGGTTCGGCAACTGAAGCATATGTTCAGCCAGCACCTGCTGGTCGAGCAGCAACATTTGAAGCTGATGCGGCTGCAACAGCTGGAGTGGACTGAAAAGCTGTTGAGTTGCACTTGGAGCTGCTGCAGATGCGGGAGGCTGTGCGGATGCAGAAGGATATGCGCTCAAACTGGGTTGCTGGTACTGAATTTGCTGCGCTTTGTCCTGCTGCGGCTGGGTCTGGGCCTTTTCTTTCGCCTGCTTCTGCTTCTGTTGCTTGGCTTGCTTTGCCGTTGGCTTCTGCGGCACAGCGTCCCCGCTGCCAGCATCTTTGCCGACAGTGGGGCTGTGTTCCTTTGATTCCCCATTTGGAATTTTTGGGTAAATGGTTGGCTGTGCGTACGGCACATATTGGGGTGGAGCGGGCTTGAGGCTGGCCTCAAGCTCTGTTACTGACCACGCACTGGAAGGTGTTGCAGTTGTGTTGGTGGTCGCACTGGAAGCGACACTGGCAGTGGCAGCCTGCGTATACATGGGGTGCAGTGGCTGTCCTGGCCACAATGCTCCTGTGAAAAACATAGATAAATAAACGGGAGAGGATTCATTCATGCGAAAACCCGGGCCAGGCGGCAGGCTTGCGTCATGCCAGTGCCCGTTTCTGGGCCAGTGCTTGTGCCAGTGGTCGGTCCCGTGCTTGTGCTTGTGCCGATGCTTGTGCCAGTGCCTGTACCGCGTGTGAACGTGCGAGGCGCTGGTGCCTGTGCCTCTGTCTGCGCCGGTGTCCGGTTCAGTGTCGGTGCCTGAACCTGGAGCCCCTGTGCTCCTGTTCTTTTTGGGCCTCAATGTTCGCGATGCCCCACGCTGGAAAGGGAAGATGCATGGTGTGCTCCACAACCTCGAGTCTCAAACTGCACGTTTTGTGGGCGTGCAGAACCTTCTGAAGATAATGTGTACCCAGAGCCCAGAGACCAAAACGGAAATGCATAGGGGAGGGAGGGGGGGGGGGGGAGGGCACCGGTTAGAATTTTGATTTGGCTGCGTGCACACCCACCAAAACACACCCCAACATACCGAGTGAGAAATGCAATTGTTGTAGTTGCTGCTGCTGCTGCAGACTTTGCTGGTCAGCAGCCAGAGAGTGATATGCCTGCTGATACCCCGTTGTGGCATTGGGCAGAAAGAAATTGTGCGTGCCGTTGCCATGCTGGGAGCGCAATTGGTGCTGAAATTTCTGGTATTGTTGTTGATATTGTTGGTACTGCTGACGAAAATGATGTTGTTGCAAATGAACTTGCTGTGCCAAATGCTGCAATTGCTCCTCCGACATACTGTGAAAAGCTGTTGACGAGCCTGCAGAGCTCACTGCTTGCTGTTGGTTATGAAAAAATGCGTAATTGTCGAATTCTGCAGATTGGTGATGTTGTGGTCCTGATAGAGCTGTATAAACCCCAGCACCAGAGGATTGAGACTTTGCTACATGGACGGGCAAGATCTCTTCCGCTGTTGTTTTCAATTGATGAGAGGCCAGATCACGATCCATAGACTTCAGTTTGTCATCGTGTAAATGACCATTGAGCTGCAAATGGTGCCCAGCTTGCGCGAATTGAGGTGACGTGACCTGAGAATACGACGTGGAATCTAGTTCTGTGGGCGCAGCTGCTTGCAAAGCCAGTCAAATGCTGTAAGCTTCGGATCTGGCGCGACTGACAGGCTCCAGCCAGCGCAATAGAACCATAGATTCGCCTGAGGGAGTGACTGGACTGATTCTCCTGGCCATTACGCGGACAGAGTTGCCGTTGAGCACGCAGACCCATCCTTCCGTGCTTTCCTGACCACTCCAGCCGGCACTCAGGGAACCAAAAAACGACAGTCAACGCCAATCACCACACCTGTTGCTGCGGTTGAACCAATGGTCGATGAACCATCCCGTGGACTCTCTCGGTTGACATCAGCTGAACAGGTGGCTGCGAATATGCATATGGACTCCTCCTCTCATCGATACTTGCACTCTTCGAATCTCCAGCTCCTTGCAATGCAATATGAAAATGTGGACGCTCCTCAATATGCCCTTGTCAAGAACGTAATATTTCGGTTGTGCGTTACCACATTTGTTACACTGCTCAGTCACAGATCTTATTCTTGTCTACCCACCACTAAATATGTACACGTAGGCCTGCTTTGCACCTACTTTTTGGCGACTGTGACTTGTGTATTTGGCATTTGGGTGCGTCAGTGAAAGGGGATATCTTCACCTCCGATCCCCAATCAAAGTCGCGACAGGAAAACGAAGATAGTGGCAACCAACAGCAGCTTGAATTCCCTTCCATATCTCTCGGGGACGGTCATTGTGCGCGAACACGGAGCAAAATGTGGTTTTTTCGACCCGTTTGTAAATTTCCCTTAATGGTGTGGAAGTACGACCCCCCCCCCATTTCGAGGTTGGAGAAGTCAAAAAAACATGTTTTGGAAGGTATTTAGATGGGCAGGGGTGGGTTTGGGGGCTTAGTAAGGGTTTGGATTGGATTGGGTTTGGACATTGCTAAAAATGGTCAACATAGGGACAAAATGGTTGATAAGAGCCATTATTCGCCCCTACAAGTGACTGTGAATGATGAAAATGAGCAAAAGGAAGGGGTATGTTTCCAACTTCCATGGTATGGGGGGGCTAAAAGGTAGGGATGGGCTATTGTTAGGTGTACAATGGCTATTTTAGCACTCCGGGTAGGATCCTATCATCAATAATGTTGTACCCCATATTTTCATAACTTTGCCCTCGTACAGCCCTCCCACTGTCCCAACCTTCTCCCAAACATATTTTTTTGAACTCCCCAGCCCCAAAATGGGAGGGGGGCTCCCTCAACGCCCCCCCCCCCCCGCCCCCAAAGCGCACCCGGTAATGGGGGTGGGGAGTGGAGGACAGGAATGTCTGAAACCCGACCAGAACAGGCAAAACAACCCAAACTGCCAACGGTAATGGCCTATTTTCGAAAAAATACAGTTCCGAACCCCCCCCCCCCAACCCAAACATCTCCGAAAAGGCCCCTTCAAGGGCTTTCTGAACATACCCACATACCCCTACCTACGGGACACTCAGTGGGCACAAACGAGGCGACAATGCCAGCGACTCTGAAAACTGCTCTGTTGTCCCCGAGAGATATGCCTTCCTCTGTGGGCGTTGCTGTATTTGTCGCTGATCCAGGGGTTCGGTGTAGTTGGAATCTCTCTCTTTCTCCGACGCAGAACATCCGGCCGGCACTTGCACCTTGCCTGGCAAGCAGCAACCAGCATTTATCAGTCACCCATCAACTAATAAGCAGCAATTGATATCGTCACCCATCATCGATCAGAACTTAGCAACTTCAATTGGACATACTGCGGCAGGTCTGCTCTGACAGATGGTTTGGATACCTGGCCACAGTCACCAATGTTTGTACAATGACAGTTATGTCCTGTGGAAAAGCATCGCTTGGTCCGAATACCATATTTTTCACCTTGACTCTTAAACCCCCCCCCCCACTTATAACCCCCCCCCCCCCCACTTATACCCCCCCCCCCACTTATAACCCCCCCCCACTTATAACCCACCCCCGGGAGATCCGTGCCACCCAGGGACTTATAACCCCCCTTTTTCAGCACACAAAGCATAGAACAAGAAGTGCCAGCGGATGGATTGCTCACGTTGCAGTCGCGGCCGGAAAACTCGTTGCTTCTGCTCAGTTTTGGTCGAGGGCCACCACTTCAAAATCGACTCATGCAACGCATTATATTTTGCTTTGAACCCACATGACCCAAGGCGACAACGACCTTTGATCGTCCAAATCAATTTCCAGTACGAAAAGATGAATGACGTCTGAAGGTGCAAATGTGTCTGGATCCATGCCACCAAGGGACTTATAACCCCCCCCCCCACTTATAACCCACCCACCGGCACCCTCAACCAATCCGCAATGCTACTACCCCAGGGGGGGTTATAAGTGGGGGGTGGGGTTTAACACAGTGGCAAACCGAAGTATGTGAATGTGTCGTCGAAAGCTCCTGAATACCATCTTGCTCTCGCAGCGCAGCGGTGCAGCACCTGATGAGCTCATAAAACGTTGTTTCTGCTCAGCACAACGGATGGTCAGCCCCTCCTGCCCACCGCCCACCTTTTTCGAAAAGCGACCACAACGAAGGGCAGTACAGCCCCGCTATGTCGGTGGCCTGATACAACACTTGATGAAACGCATGGAACTGGTCACGTGTCCGCCCACAGGTCAAACACACACAAAAAAAACCAACGCAAACAAAAACACAAACAATATACACTGGTGGGACACAAGGACACACACGCACCCAAACACACGCACGCACGCACGCACGCACGCACGCACGCGCCCCCGCCCCCGCCCCCGCCCCCGCCCGCGCACGCGCACGCGCACGCGCACACGCACACGCACACGCACACGCACACGCACACACACACACACACACACACACACACACACACACACACACACACACACACACACACACACACACACACAGTGGTCGAACCGGCATCAGGATGAGCAGTGTGGGGACTCAGGTCTCTTTGAAGCACAGCGGCAGATGGCCCATTTGGCAGAGCAGTCCGTTGGTCGCCTCGTGAGCTAGACCGACGATCCGTGTTCATATACAACATGTCCAGCAACTTTCTGCGCTCCCATAATGTCTCGTCGGCAGAAACCACCACGTTCAGCTGGCTGCAGCGAGATTGTATCTTCTAGAGAAAGCAATGGAACACGGTGAGTGGATGGCAAACCACAATCTGTACGAGCACTGGGGCGCAACAATGTGAAGGTGGAATGATGCCATACGAAAACGAACTTGCGCACCTTTTTGTTGTTGACAAGCCCGACAAAGAGATCCCAGAAGAGCTGCAAGATCAGCCGAGATTCACGACACATGGCGGCCAAATTGTTCGTTTGCAATACAGGGTCTTGCACCACCAAAACACGCGTGAGACCGTAGTGATCAAACAACGCACCGCCATCCTGATAAATGAAGAGCAATCGGCGTTCAGATCAGTTTGCGGCAGCCTTTCTCACGACAAAAAGTCTATCCAAATGGCAAATGCGACATTCTTCAACTCTCAAAAAACGCAAGGAATGCAGTGATACTTTGCCGAACGAGACAAGTTGGTACACAAGCAAGCGTGCGAGTCCTCAAATGGTGCCAATCAAAGAAACACGTCAAGTGTCAAGCTTGATGGCAAGCATGCACACCTTTGGCACCACGATGCTAGGATCGTCAGATTTCAATGGTGGGAACAGCCCATAATTTGGCACTGGCTTCACTGTCACAAAGCACTCCATATATGGGAAATGTTTCCCATAAAATACGAAGAAATCCATCAACAGCTCGCCCAAATCGGAAGTGTCCCGGCAACAGCACTGGTTGTGCCACGCGGGTTTCAGTACAGGTTCCACCCCTTCTAGCTGAATGTGCACTTTCAAGAAAGCGATCACCAGCAACGTGACGGCAATTGAACTAATGAGACATGGCATGGAGAGAATCTCAAACTACACGAAGCGAAACAACTCTGAAATTCTTCCACCCAAATTACAATATGGAATACGCAACATTACAATATGGAATACGCAACATGCATTCTGCAACGGATAATGAGTATACCTCAATCCTCCCCATTCGCGTGTTTCGTGCAATGCATGCTGCTTCAACAACATTTTGATGACGAGAATCAAGTGTGTTGCAGCAGGATATTGCGATAGAAGCTCCGAGACTGTTTGGACACTAGCCGCTGCATCAATGCTGGAATCTGCACAACAACGACAGGGCCATTTCGACTTCAGGAAGAGCTGCGAGCGAACAACACAAAATGCACCACAAGGACAGCATGGCGTCCTCCTTGTGGGCGGGGGAGGGGGGATCCCTCACTCTCCGTTGCCAAAAAGCTGCATGAAAGTTAGAGATGAAATTGGCCTCATTGTCTTCCATCAGCAACGCTTGGAAGAACCTCAAGCGTGGCCGCTTGGGTGCACCGACCACATGCCTCCAGCTGCAGCCAATGCAGGTCAACTTGTGATCCCTGTACAGACTGATTGGCAGGCTGTGGGCACCCCAACTTGTGATCCCCGTGCAGAGTAACTGACAGGTTGGGAGCGGGTCAACTTTTGATCCGTGTGTGGGCGAAGTGACAGGCTATGGGCACATTGACTTGTGATCTTTGTGCAGACTGAGTGACAGGCTATAGGCGCGTCAACTTGATCCCTGTGCAGACTGGAGTACAGGGTGTGGGTGCATCAACGTGTGATTCCTGTGCAGGCTGATTGATGGGCTGTGGGAGTGTCAACTTGTGATCCCAATACAGACTGACTCACAGGCTGTGGGTGACAGGCTGTGGGCGGGTCAATTTGTGGTCCTTGTGCAGACTGACTGACAAGCTGTGGATAACTGGTGCTCCATGTGCAAATGGAGCAACGGGCTGCACGCGCAACTGAATGACAGACCGTAGGCACGTCAACTTGTGATCCCTGGGCAAACTCACTGATAAGCAGTGGGCGCATCAACTTGTGTCAGCTTGTGATCCTTGTGCAGGTGAAATGACAGGCTGTGGGCACATCAGCTTGTGATCCCTGTGCAGACTGGCTGACAGGCTGTGGGCGCTTGTGATCCCTGCGTAGATTGACTATACCCTGCTGTGGACACGTCAACTTGTGTCAACTTGTGATCCCTATGTAGACTGACTGACTGGTTCTGGGCACATCAACTTTTGATCCATGTGCAAAAGTTGCAGGCACATGTGATTCGGTTTGGGTCTATGTTGTTCTGCGGCTTCTGCGGGATAAAATGTTCCAACGGGTGCCAACAATCATCAGTTCATGGATAAACAATTTTGAGCTCCTCCGCTGCAACTCTTTTTGAGACGGGTGGCAGATTGCATGTGGGTGCAGGTGTGTGTGTGTGTGTGTGCGTGTGTGTGCGCGCGCGCGCCTCCCCGCCGCGTGTGCCTCATGCCTTGATTGTGGGCCCTTGTGACCTTTGGTGATACGCGGTGGTAGTGTGTAGGTATAAGCGCAACGCAACGGCACGAGTAGTATGTGTGTGAGCCTGCAGCCGGGATCCATATACACCAACGTGCCGGCCCTGTGCCGTCCCTTGCATGTTTGACAGCTCCTAAACTGGTAGGGCGTGTATGGCTTAGATGTGGGCTCGATGATGCCGTGTGCCGTATGGGCGATCACCGTGTCATTGCACTACATGCTACAACATGCACATCTCGCCTTGTTCATTTCGTGGCGCCATGGGACCGCTCTGGCGCCCGCCGTGTCGGTGCTATAAACAATGTTGATTCACACGAATTCACACGCATGAACTACACAATGTCTAATTCGACATCCTTGCGCAATGTGCGGTGCGACTTGCTTTGGCGCCGCTCAGTCCAAATTTTCGTGCTTTGCCCGCCTCCTGGTGGCCTTGCTCCCTCTTTGCGACCTTGCGCGTGCGGGTGTGTGTGCGCGGACAGTGTGTCCCACCACCCCACAACATTTCCTCCGAGTATCTTTCATTGCGTGGAAGTGCCAAATGTTGTTACATGCCGCTGTTGGTGAAGCGAAACGTGAGGTCATACAGTTCGCCAAAAAAACAACTTGTTGCCACTTTATTTTACCTGCGCATGTGAGATGAGCAATTTCATTCTTGCCCCCATTGACCCGTTTGATGAAAAAGGCTTGTTCTTTAGTTCCAACAAGCTAGGGTCCATACGGAGCAAAAGTTTCGCGTATGACGATTTTACAACAAATGACGCGAAGGGGGGGTTGGCAGTCGGTTGATTTGCAAGTATCAAAAGGCTTTCAATGCTGTATTACATAGACCCCCCCTTTTGAGGGCTTTGGATGGATTCATACAACAAGATCAGCAAACTTTCAAAAACGGCTAACACATAGAACCCAAAAACGAACGACCTCATGGCAACCTTCATCGCACACACCTGGACAACACCATGTCAAATCCCCCTCTATTCCAAGCATGCGGTCACGCAACTTAAGGACAGGAACGCGGGCGTGAATGAGACGACATGAAATTGCCCGTCTTGCCAATTGCTTGCCCGCCTCTTCGAGGCCAGCCTGCGCGTTCATTCGCACACCATGTACACTAAGGTCCACGTCTCCGTGCGGTAGGGACAAGCCATACGCGAAACTACCATAGTCTTTCACCTGATCAAAAACAAGCAATGCGACACCACTCGACGCGAGCGGCGAAGAGCACACCAACACCAAGCGACTCATACCTCCGCGCCTGGCCATTTGTTGGTAATCACGTGTTTAATCTTCTTGATCATTTTCCGCCGATGTGATTTTTCATGAATGGTTAGCTTCAACAACTCCGTGAACCAAATGATTTCTTCGTGCAGGGTGAAATTTTGACGGTGTTCGGGCACCCATGGTTGCGGGGGCCCACTTGGTTTTGCGTAGTACGACATCTAATGATGATATGGGAGAGCGATTAAAGGCGCGTTACACGATAGTAATCATCGATTGCTAATCTAGTCCTGAAACTATTGATGTCGCTCCCCCTTGTCGCTCACGTATGATCGACGGGCACAACCTCATGTGGCCAACATTCCTCGTCGGAATCCGAGCTACTCGAGAAAGACGACGAGGATGAAGTGGGCGATAGCGGAGGGTTCGTGCTGTACGAAGAAATGCAACGAAAAAGCTCGCAAGTTTCCAATTTTAGTAGACGGCGAAGAGCCAAGCGAAAAGTCCTTCACGGACCATTGGTGCTAGTCTCCGACGTTACGATTCTTTAGCAACCACTTTCGAGGAAACATACGGGACGTCCATGCAACCCTCTCCATCAAGTTGACTTGCATGGTTCTCACCCACACGCGTAGCCCCACCAAAACTTTTTGAGTAATCCACTTTGCCCTAGCACAAAAGGCAAGGGTGATAAAAAAGCACGAGCAAGCATAACCCCAGTTTGGGGGAGAATCATACTTGACGGCGCCTTGGGCTTTGTGTTTTGTTTGTCCGTGTCGGGGATGTGGATTCTCTTGGGCGGCCTCCCACGATTGGCTTTTCATTCGCCCCTACGACACAAGAAAGCACGGCATCACGGCATTGCCATGTCACTTTACATCAGCATGCCATACCTTACCAAAATGTTTGCTTTGCTATGACGTGACAAGGCCAACATTTGGCCCAACGCAACACAGCAACGAATGGCAAAGCGTGTGTACGCACATCTTCTAGGGACAAATAAAATATGTATGTATGGGATAAGCCGAAAAAGATGGTGCTGATGGGCGCTCCGTTACATGCGTTACGTGCGCAAACACCTGAAGTAATATCCGTCGGCGGGCACTTTCCTTCGTCCACTCCATCATTGGGGTCATTCGGGTTGTCCTCGACATCATCGATGCAATTCGGATGGCCATCGGTTTTCGTAGTTGAAACTGATGTGGTGCTAGAGGAATGGCTAGATAGATTTTTCGCACAACTGCTGCCATTACTCACGGGTTCGCTCCGGGGTGTTGAAACGATAGAGGCGGAGGAACCGTTGTCGTTGGCGGCGCAACTTGATGAATGTTGGTTATCGACATAGTCCGAGGAAGGTTGCGTTCCGGTTTGGTCTGCCGCTTGGAGTTGCAAGGAAGCTGAGGCTTGGTCAATGGTCGGCCCAAGATCAAGTCTCGTTTTTTGTCGGGGCGCTCCGGCGGCACGAGGCGATGTATCCTCTTCTGTTGACGAGGAAAAAATGTAAGACATTCACAACATGCAAAGCACATGCGCCATTTCGAGTCGGAAACGTCATAGGGAAGGCATACTAGGATGGTTGGTTTCCTTCGAAGATAACTTGTCTTTGTTGCGTGCCTTTGCCTTCCTCATATGATCATGAACCCTGAAAGTGTGGTCAATTTGTTCATTCACCAGCCTCTCCGTGTCATCAAGAGGACTCCATTACCCAATGGCTATAGCCTTTCCACTCGAAGGAAAGGGCCCGCGACTTTATGCACGGCCCACTTTTAGTTGTTTGAGGCTATGCAAATTGACAAACTCAAGAGACCAAGAAAATCCTTGAACTTTTGATCACACATGCACAAATGGATTTGGCGGCAAAGTTGGAACAATGTTCTTGTTTTTCGATGTCCTTCCCGAATCCAATACACTTGATGCACATACTCGCTAATTGTCATTTGCAATAGGTAGAAAAATTTCCAAACGTGCCAAAGTTGCCCCCACCACTTCCTTGCTTCCGAAACATCGTCCCGCCTTTCATGTTATGGGAATAGGACTGAATGTGCTCCCTCCGTCTACAGAATCACCATGAGCCCGAGAAGGAGGGCACGGGAAGGCAACAAGACATGGGTGAGGGGGCAGGATATGGCTAAGCAGATACGGGCCCGCAGGCAGATACTGTGGATACGAGCACGCGCGGCAGAACTTTCCCTTTACCGGTTTTACCATCTGTGATCAAATTTCCATTACATGATACATGATACTGACGTACGACGTCCCTTTGCAAAAAATCTCAATCAACCAGTGCATTCGATGGTTTACAGCTCACTTTGTTTCGTCAACCTGTTAATGTGCATACCATGGAACTTCAGCCCCTCTAGTCGTCACTGACGGCACCTTTCGAAGGTCGGTGCTCTTCTTTCTGCAGTGACGTAAATGGTTTTTTTATGAGTGGTTAGTTTCTCCACAACACACAAAGCGACAAAAGAGGAAAGTAAAATAAAAGTCTACTGGGTGCAACACATTTCTTCTAATAATAGATTGGCCGAACAACTATGTCGATACCTTTGCGGGAGTGCATGTATGCACATGCACGAGGTATAAAAACACGGAGTGAAAGCATTTGTGATCACCCTTGCACTTCAGTTCGGTTCATGTCACTTTGATAAGCGTTGTGTCTGCCTCGCCTTTACCACGCAATCCATGGGGGTGCCCACCGCCTGCGACCGCCTGCGACCGCCTGCGACTGCCTGCGACCGCTTAAGAAAATTTTCGTACACGTCTACAAATGGCATAACCCATACACTCACTCCCCCAATCCCTACAACCCGCTCGGCCTCCCTCCCTCCGTCCCTCCAAGTGTGCCATGCATTAACCCATTGAAGGAAAGACATATCACAATTGTCTCTTGCACTAAATAGTAGCATTGCCAATGGCTTGTGGCCTGCCTCATTGTCAACTCAAGTGGCTGGATGCAGGGAGCCTTGGCCTTTTGCCACTTGGCACGATGAACACGCACCTTGTTAGCTTCCATTGGATCTGTCGCTTGCCCCTTTTGTTTGGCCGCCTTTTGTAGGGCATTGCGCGTGCGCCCATTCCTATCTTTTCAAACATTCAAGATGCCTTGCAATGCCGGCGACCTTGAGACGGCCTATTGGTCATTGTATCCCTCTTCCTCGGGTGCTAGACGATGGCTATCAAAAGAACGCAACAAGCAACCACCGGTGGCACATCAAATTGTGAAGCCAATGGAGGATACCCAGTTTTGCGCCAAGCTTTTGCATGAAGGTCACAAAATACTTTTTGGGCCTCACGTGCACGAGAACGGACATCAATAATGAGAATAGGAACCGATTTGCCACGGCAGCAAAATTTGGTCCTTTAGACCCCATCGTCACTTTTTTTCACAGTCATGACGTCATCTAACTATGCCATTGTTACTTTCGGGTACAAAACCGTTTTTTCGGTGAAAATAAAAATGTGGTGAAAACTACGTTCATGGCAAAGAGCACGAGAAAATATGTGTGTAGACGGGTCACAAGCCGTAGTACAACTGCGTGGAGCCCTTAAAAGGGGGCCAAAAAAGGGCATCTCAAGCGCTTGCGACCGCCTGCGACCGCTTGCGACCGTGGGCACCCCCCATACTAGGGAGTCAATTCTTCGTCGCTCAATGCCATGAATGGCCAGTGCTTTCCTCAAGAGGATAAAGATTCGGTCATTGAAGGCGTGCGATTTTTCGCAAATCGGGCTCATCAGTTTGTTGAAAGAGTTTTAAAGGGGCCACAAAGATTCCTTGGTTGTGTATCTGCGTTTCTTCTATTATTGCTAACGTTGTTAGTTTCTTCATGCGTCGTATTGTTTTCGGAGGATTCGACAGATCGCATTGATGACCCTTCTTCTTTGTTCAACGTATGGTCGATGCGCGGTTGTAGGGGTGTAAATGGGCGTTTGTGGGGATCTCATACACGCTTGAATCGTAGCCACTTACACCACGTACTTCAAGGTGCACCCCGTGCAAGGAGCTCAAGTGGAAACTGGTCGATAGAGCGTAGAAGATGAATTACTACGTCGCATTGGTGTTTAGTACGCTTGTTTTGGGAATAGCGCTTGCACTCGCTATTGGACACCTCATTCGGGATTGGATTCCGTCACCGAGCAACCCGAAGGTAATGACTCCACCACTGTTTCCGTTGCATGGTTGTTGTGCGTGTGAGTGTCATGTGAATACTAGCATGTAGGATACCGTTGTCCTTCGTTTAAGTGTCAACGTGCAATACATCTCATGTCAAAGCCACGTACGTAATGTATGGTTTCCAAAACCACCATTTTGATGTGTTGTTGCACGTTAACTCATTGTCAATCTTGTTTGCCCTTGCATATCGCATATGACGCCGACAACTTCCACCGAGGTGACTTAAAATACCCAAAATGGGAAGTGGTTGACTACCGCGTGTGTGGGTCAATGCTGACGTGAAGCCTACAAGCTTGAAGCACCCATTGGTTTTTGAGGGGGGGGCTTTGATGTTGCCCGATGCAATATCACTTGCGGTTTTCTCCAAAACGCTCCATATGTTGCCCTTTCAAGAGGGGAGGGGGGGTCATGGCCGATTTCACGTCCCTATGTCACTCCACTTCGCTCACTTTGCTCACTTTAAACAACACCCAAACATATGACCGCGCATCATTTTGCGGGTCAATTTTTTTTCCTAGAGATTTTGCTCCTTTGCTCATTCGCGCATTTTAGATCATTTTCAATATGGCCAAATCTGGTAAAGTGAGCCAACATGAAGGAAGTGAGCAAAGCGCATAAAATGGTGCAAGCAGAGAACTAAAGTGGTTTTCCTTGAATTCTTCACTCCTTGCCCCCAACCTTCACACTTTCACCAATAAACCTATGCCTCATGGACAATATTCATGCAAGGTTGGCTAGCTTTTTCCTGGGCATTTGATATTCCTTGGGACGGTTGTCCATCAAAGATTTATGTTTTCTCCAACTTTTTTTAGCTCTCACGTCGACGGGTGCACGGTCACTAATTCAAGCACGGCGGTTCATTCGGTGGCAAAACAAAAGGCGACACGAGGAAACCTTCTTCCGAGCATACATAACAATGTTGGGGCATATGGTGCCGCGCATTAATGCACCAACAGCAGTTCGAAAACCGTGCTCCCTACTTTGTGGCTAACGGACTCCGCGCGTGTGTGTACATGACTCCAACATGCATGCGTCGGTTGTAGTGAATGCTAATTCGGTCCCCGATGAGGGTCAAAAGTGCCACGGTACAGCGTGTGCCGAGAATAGAATAGCTTCAGGGTGCAATTCAATGGATTTCCCTTTAGCTTCAAGACGGGACAGCACCATCCAACCGGGTATTTCTTCACCAGAGGTGTAGCATGTAGCACCCGGCGTAGACAGTGTGCCTCAGGCAGAAGGGGGGGGGTTATGGGGTACGTGATCCGGATCATTTTTGATCCAAACACTAGGCAGTGGAGGGGGGGGGGTTTATGGGATAGGTGATCCGTGGATCACTTTTGGATCATTCTTGCACCATTTTTGACCATTTTGCTCACTGTACTTTCAACTCTGTGCCAATGGTCTTGTGGACTTGTGCATCATTTTTTGCAAGCCAAATTGTTGGAAACAAGTGAATTTACATTTTTGGATCATTTACAACACACATTGTTGGTTCAATATGTTGCTTTGTACTTGCACTATGTCACACTTATGTTTGGAAGTTATGTTTTTGGATCATTTTTGTGAACATGAATCGGTGGATCATTTCTTTTTCTAAACTTACATTTTTGGATCACAGTTTTTCCACACAAATTGGTGGATCGTTTCTTTTTTGGAACTTAGCGAAACAAAAATGATCCAAAAATGTAAGTTCCAAAAAAGAAACGATCCACCAATTTGTGTGGAAAAACTGTGATCCAAAAATGTAAGTTCCAAAAAAGAAATGACCCACCAATTTGTGTGGAAAAAATATGATCCAAAAATGCAAGTTCCAAAAAAGAAATGATCCACCAATTTGTGTCATTTCTTTTTTGGAGCTTACATTTTTGGATCATTTTTTTGCACAAATTGGTGGATCAATATGGTGCTTTGTACTTGCACTATGTGTCACTGTTACTACCCGTTGGATCATCACTTGTCCGCATGGATGGTCCGGCAAATCGTGGATCATTTTGCTAGGAAGGGGGGGGGGGGGGATTTATGGGGTGGGTGATCCGTGATCTGCGGATCATTTTGGGGGGGGGGAGGGGGGGGTTTTTGGACCCCCGCGGATCAGTGATCCGTGGACTACGGACTGCACAATGTGCGCATACGTTTCACTCACTTTGGAACTTGGCATGCAGAAGGCAATGCAACCGAATGATGGAATCTTGGTCAAAACCATGACCAATGCATGTCTTAGCATGCATATTGGTAGGTTATTTGATGTGACCAACACATCCACCATGCCGAGATGCCATGAGTTGGCCAATTAGGTTCTCTCAATTTTTTCTTCCATGGAGAATCCCACCCAAATTGTGTTCTTGCAAGCGGCTAACAAGCAAACACTCTTGAGGGAAGACCCACGAAGTGTATGTTATTATACATTTTGTTTCTCGCCGTCACAGCTCATATGCATATGTGATCAGCTTGCTCTTTGCTTTGTGCCATCCAACTCCCTTGACAACATAACACACACAACAGCTGTGTGATGGGCACATACATTATTGGTCATTTGGAGGTGCAACTTGTGCAGCCCCTTTTTTTCCAATGGAAATCTTCGAGGTGATTTGTGATTGGTTGACAATGACCAATTTCTGCTTCAAACTGTCCGGGGGGGGGGGGGGGTCCTGCAAAGGCAGCATGGGGGGTTGTGCAACAGCAAAAAGTAAGGTTCAACACAAATTTTCATACGAACATAGGGGTTGACACAAGTTGAACCTTTCGAACGTGTTTTCCTCCAATTGTAGTGCGGCAAAGTCTTCGTTGCACTGCTCCAAAGCGTTGTGTCAATGGTACCTCAGTTGTGACCTAGCTGTCCTCAACTTCACCATCCTCCACCCCAACATCGCAATCTTGGCTGTCACTACCACTGTCTGACATGTTGACATCTGGTGGAAGCTCAAATTCTGACTGTGCAGTATTGATTGACCACCCGTCGTCATCCATGCTGTGCACAAAAGCTAAATGCATGACGATACCGTGTGAATATTAAACCAACCCCCATTTAATATTCATGCCCCCGTTAATATTCACGGCAGTTTAACATTCACATGTGATATTATTTTTGGGGGGCGTTAGGTTCACAGAATACACCCATGCAATTGAGTGTTCACCAAATTTTGAAGATGCCCAGTGGTTCTTGCGCATTACCCTTGATCCCTTGTGGGGATCAATGGTCATTGAGCCCTGCAAGGGGGAACCTGGCATTGTGCAAGGTGGTGTGGGCTGTAGATAAGAGAGTTGCAGTATGGGCTGTCGATGAGAGGGCTGCACTGTGCCATGTTGGGCAGCCGTTTTGTTGCATCACATTTCAACACAGGGGTGTCGGGGTGAATGAAGGTTCAATCCCAAGTTGATCTGGGAGACATTTTCCAAGAGCCCCACCAATTACCGTGAAATTTCACCTCACGGCCTTGCTATTACATCTTGACAGCCGTGCGGCCGTTGTAGCCATGGCCAGCTACCACTGACAGCATTTGCCATCCCCCCAACAGCTAGTTGGCCTTGGCTAGGCTCACCGCTCTAGAGCCCCCCCCTTTTGTGTGGAGGGGTCGTTTCTTTTGCTCTATGTTTTTGGATCAGGCTCATGCTCTGGACTTGCTTTTCCCTGGAGTCGTTCCCATTTCAGCGGGATTTCCTGAGGTGTGTACAGTCGCTTCTGCAATGTGCATTTGCATCCGCCCAGATCTTTCGCTTTCTGTGCCCTCTTGACTGCTTCTTGGGCTTCCCACAGTTGACTGTTAACATCACATTGGCAGTCAGGGCTACAGACTCGACTTGAGGGCATATTGCGTCTCCTACATTTTCGTTGGTGGTGTCTTCCATCGTTTGTGGGAAGAATTTTTCTCATGACTCCTGAATTTCATGTCTTCGCTCTACAAAGAGTGTCTAGCATGCTCGTCGTAGCGGAATCGCTGCTCAGCAACGATGACGCAGCTGCGCAGAGATGAGTTATGTCTGAGTGATGTGACAAAAAGTGGGCAGGGCAATACCACCGGGGGAAAATTTTAGAAAGGGACAAATTTGATGTGGACAAATTTGGAAGCCCTACCTCGTTACAAATATTTCCTTCAATTTTAAGGATGCGATGTGTCAAAGGACAGCAACCATCCAGAGGCCACCAGGAAATAACAGCAGCCATCCACTATGAAGCAACAGCAAGGGACCTTATACCAAATTTTTCCTTCATTTCTAAGGACCAGTTCCAAATATTTCCCCCCCTAATTTTAGCCCTCCCAAAAAAAAACCCTCAAATTATTCCCCCGGTTGTATCTTCAAGGAGACCCAGGCTGGGGGAGGGTCAATGGAGGGGGGGGGGGTTATGGAGCCGAGGGCAGGGTCTCCTGCCAGTCCACCGGGACATTGCTTGGTTGCCCATCCCGAATGAAAGTCGAAGTCACCACCTAAAAGCCAAGCGAACGCACCCCACCTCCAAGTAGCCCCGACCCTGCCATGCCGACCGCTGCCGGTTGCAATGGAACATTCAACCCAGTGCAAAAGCCAGGGCGGCCCTTCAAAGAATGGCTGCTTCACACGCTACGATGGCAGCCGTGCCAGCCCACTCACTCCGCCCTACAACACGCTTCATGCTCCTTTGCTGTCACACCTGCAATGGGTACTGCACAAAACCCCTGGGATGATAGGCCCACGCTGGGCCTCGAGAGGAGAATGTCCCCTTGTGACACACCAGATACACGTATCCTCTTCCTTCGGTTTCGTTGCCCATGATCCCCCCCAGGGCTCCTTTTAACAACTCAGGCCCCCCCCCCCGGACCCCCCAAACCCCCCCCCCCCCTTTAAAAGATTGGGCCAAATTTTCTTCCGGGCCTTTGGCCGATCCAAATTTTTCTCTGGTGCGTTTGGTACCAATCAGTTTGGACCAAAACTCAGCACCACTGGTGGTGGGGGGGGGTGTGGACCCACCCACCCACCCACCCTCCCTGGACCCATCCACCCACTCCCCACCCCATTAAAAGGAGCCCTCCCCCCCCCCCCGAGGTCTCTAGCCCTTCCCTTCGGTGGGCTGCTCTCGTCCTGGGCCCTGGGGCGGTGTGTATGGCACGGGCCGCGTCCCAAGGGAGTGCGGCATCCAAAGTGCATCCCTCGTTGACGTAGGAAGGACCATTTCCTGCGGAAGACCGTGCGAGTGTTCAGGAGCCCACAGCATCCCCCGTGGGCAGTGCAAAGCCCGCACCCTTGACACCAGCCGCAGGTACTGTTGTGTCGCGCACCGTCAGCGCATCACCGCAGGGGGTGGGTGCTGCGCACTCATCCACACGATTGCACTGTGCAGGCCGTCGATGCACCGGGTCCACCGCCGAGCTGCTGCCCGTGAACTTCACGTCCACTAAGTTGCAGTTTTCCCATTCCTTTGCCCAGTGCTCAGCCAACGCCGCGTTGCAGTTCGATCCGTCTGCGCTGGCGCTGCTGGTTCTCGACGTCGGGCTCAGCAGCAGTCTCATTGCCTCCATCCAGACCTGGCAGAGGTGCCTTCCACGCCTTCCCTGGGCCTGTTCTTGGTGCCCCACCCACTCGCTTCTGGGGTGTGCTAATCCTACGGCCCCTGCGGCGCGCAATTTGGGTATTTATCGTGGAACATGGGAAATTGTTCCCTTTGTGACCTTTACTCTTGAATGGGCAGTGGTTATCGCCACATTTTTGTTTTGTTGTTTTGAGTATTGTGCCTCGCCATTTGCTCAAAATTGAGGAAAATGAAAGCGGTGCTAACCCCCCACTGCTAAGTACCGTTCCCCTGCGGCGCAGTAAACGCTCCCTCTGCCGTGTGCCACATCGGTGGTGCGCTGCACAGCAGACCAGGTCCTACGACCCGACGATGCTCTCCCCTTTGTGGCCCCCTTTGTGTCCTGGTCTCTCCGTCTACAGGTCAGTCGACATGCTGCCTCTCGTGCCGGAAAGCGTGCGCTTGCTGTTCAGGGGGGGTTCGCCAATGGCTGGGGCTCTGCACTTGGTGCGCGGACTGGTCCGACCACCTGCCGTTCACATCCGATCGAAGCCACAGCTGACAACTCAGTAGGCTAGCTGCCCGGGGGCGGGGGATCCAACGGCGGAGAGAAGAAGAGATTTCACGAGGATGTGTGCAAGATCCGCCCACACCAGCTCCCCCTAATGCCCTTTTGGGTTGCGCCCCCCCCTCCCACCCCCTCTCTCCATATCTGCACCAGCTCCCCCTCATGCAACTCATGGGCCTTCCAAGGGGCTGCTCCTCTGCTGCAAAAGTCTCCCCTGATTGCGCATCGCTTATGTGTCACAGGCATGGCCTGCTGAAGTACGTGCGGTCTTTGAATTTGTTCGTGAACCGGATGATGCCCGGTTTGTATCCCTACCCCGTCGTCTCCTGTTCACCCACGTCTGCACGATGCTTGGAGATTTTTACATTTGTGGCGATTGGTTGGCCAACTGTTTAGGGGCACCAGGTTCCCTGAACACCTCTTCTAATCATCTTGATCGTGTCTAGTTTGCCTTTTACCTCCAGGGGCCATGGATTGGCACGAGGTAGGTCCACTAGAGCACATGTGTATCATTCCATCGCAAGGCGCAGGAGGGAGTACTATACGCCGTGCGCGCACGGTGCACACGCGCTGCGCGCGCGGTGCGTGCACTGGGGTGATTTTGTCGACCTACCCACGTATTCGACAGTGAAGCGAATGTGTTTCCAAGCTGTAAAAGGTATTACCATTGCACATGCTGCATGCTGCATTTCCCCCCCTTACAGTTTCGCCCATGTCTCTTTCATGGCTTGGTGCTGACATCACTGTCACCTACATCCGATCAAATGATGATGGGGTTCCTGCCACCGTCATCTCCGCCTCCGAGTGCGGGCAGTACGTGAGCATCGAGTAACCAAGGAACCAAGGAATGCCCTCTTCCCCACAGTGTGTTCCACCACGTTGCGCAGTGCGCGCACGGGGCAAGTAATCCCTCGAGATCCGCCCCGTAGACCATGCCCCTGGCACTGCCCCTTCCCCTTCTTTGTCGGGCATGGGGTTTCCCGCCCAGTGCCCATGACATGTCCGCACGGGTACTCTGCACCTTCTGCATTTTGCCTTTCTTCGCCTGCCATTCGGGCGTTGTGTTGCCTCCTGCGCGGTCGTGGAGCGATTTTCTGATGGCGGCATCAGTGTTTGGGTTTATGCCGCCATCCGTCTTCTCAGTTCTACACCGCCTCTGCCACCTCCAATGCGCAGGGGATTGTCAACTGGTCTGCCGCAGTGGTATCCGTCTTTTCGGGAGTCCGAACAACATCGGCCTAGGCATGTCTTGTCGCCCGCGCTGCACTCATTTGCTGGCGTTTGTGCCCCCTTGTGCCATGCGTTGTAGGCAGAAGAAGAAGGCAGGCAATGGGCGTCAATGTGTGGGGGCCTGCCAAGTTAGGCGACACAACAGAACGCGAGGCCTCGAAGTTGTGTGACTGGCGAGTGCAGCGGCAATAAACGGCGTTTAATCTGGACAAGGAAGTTTCGGCCTCCAGAGTGGGTTGAGAATGCCAGTGTAGGCAGATGCAGGTGAATAACCCCCCCCCCCCCCACACACATTGCATTTATGCCTGACTGTGGAGTGCATTACCTCTGGTTTGCATTTGTCTGCTTTTTAATTGGGTCACACCCCCCCACACACATTGTTCTCCCCTCCTTCAGCTTTCAAGGCGTAGCCCCCCCCCCCCCCCAACATTCATTCACCCACAAAACTGCACCTGAGCCCCCCCCATCCCCACACACACGCACGGGGAGCATCGGAAACTCTGCACTGCCAAGCACCGACAGTCTACAGTCAATAGGCACGCCTTCACAAAGCACAACCAAGTGCTTTAACCCAGAAGTGCCAGCTGGCACACCTAATTCCCCTTCACGATTCATTCCCCTTCATGGGCACCGACGACCTTCTGCCGCCCAAGTGCAGTGGCCTGACGTTCGCATCGCTCCAACCCCAACAAGGTGGCCGCGGTTGCCATTCAAGGGAAAGGGGAAAAGGCAACTGTGGCATTTGTCCACCATTGTGACAGCCATCGCAACCATTTGGGCACCCTGTCCTGCAGCCACGGCAGCAGATGGGTCCAAAACCGGTGAGGGGCACAAAACGAAAACAGAAAATAGCAAGGGCAAAAGACAGACGGCCTTCAATGTGCCGGAGGGATCCAACTCTCTGTTGGGTGCTGCCAGATGCAACCCCAGCCCCCCCTGCCGGACCGTAGCATCAACTCTGGTAGGGAAAAAGTGGGGCTGACTCCATTATTCCAATGGAATCCGACGCTTATTAATAAGCGCCCGGTCGCTGTAGCTCGGCAGCATCGGTGGGCACATGCCGCTTACAGTCCGCATCATGGACAATGCCAGAGGGTCAGGATCAGGCGATGAGGTCCAAGCACAAAGCCAATCTCTGGGATTGGCCCTCCTCCTTGGAACCAGGCTTCTTGCATGGCGGGTATTCCAGGGGCAAAGGCTGTGGATTCCGGGAAACCACAGAAGAGGCATGCTGAATTTCACATCACTTACAGGGGAGGCTGGGGGGGCAGCAGTGCACCACATGTTGCTGGGGATCATTTGGCAAAAGCCCCCCAAAACGTCACACCTGGGCCCTGGTGGTGCCGCCCATTACTTGGCGGGTGCCAAACACCACATCAGTGCCCCAGCAGGGGACCCGATGTTGTTAGCAATTGGCACTGTACCATCTGCCGCTCTGTAATACCTCCTCCCGTCACGCCCAGAACTCGGTACAAACCAGCTGCATTCAGTACGTGACTCCCTATCCCCAACCTCATCTGGTCATTTATGATGTGGCGCTCGTGGCAAATCCGACAAACCAATAGCGCAGCTACCCAGCGCTGGTGCCCCGCCGAATATCCGTCTGCTCGAGGGGCATGGCGCGTGTGTTGGGGGGAGGGGGGTCGGCCAAACCCGCAACACACGCAAATCCGACCGTCACAACCCTCGGCGCAAAGCATCTTCTTGTATGCCCGGACAATACACATGACTGAGGGACATACGACCGGTGTGGACGGAGACTCGGAAGGCTGACCTCTGTTTGACAGAGCCGTGCGGCAGGGGCTGCTGGGACTGGCTCACTTGGAGGCACAGAACTGACATCACTTGGGGGGAGGGGGTCATCAGTTGTCCTTTCAGGAGGTGGGCCGTTGCGGTTGGGGCAGGTGTGCGATTGGCCCTTGACCGAGTCATTCTCCCATCGGGCGCCCTCAGAGGAATGGGACACCCACGCAAATGGGCCCCGTTGGCAGAGTGCCATTTCAGTGGCGGTTTGAATGCCGTCCGCTGGGGGGCATGTGGGGCTGCACGCCAGAAAGACGGAGGGCGTCGTGGGTTCCGGAGTGTCGTTCTGGTGGGCCGGGCAACTGTCCCGAGATGCCCGACATTTACAAATTCGATGCATCTCCTGATGAATGGCTCATCTGGTGGGCACACGGTTTCACACCCGGCGGCATCCGGCAGGGAGGTGGCCTCATGTCCAGTGACTTCCGGTTTGCCAGACGCTATCATCACTTCTGCCCCGAAACCCCCAAGCCACACCCTCCTCCCTCCCTTTTTTTTGTTTTTTGCAATCATACTTGCCATGGGTCTGGGGTCTACAGCCAAACGATCTTGGGCAACAACACCCAGAGTTCGATTCCAAACAGAGCCGGCTTTGATTTTTGGTGATTTCGCAGTGGCTTTTGGCAGTGAACAACGGGTCCCTCAGCGGGCTGAGGGTTGTTGTCCACGCTTTGGTGGGATTTGCCTTTGCACCCCGCAGGGGCAGCGCTGGATTTTCTCATCCAGCAGGCGGAGTCAGAATATGTGTTGTTTCTGGAGAAGGATTGGCAGATGGATGCACGCCTTGCGACTGTACGGAATGCCCATTTGCTCTTGCAGACAAATGCAAGCACAGGTCTTCTTTGTGGGTTTGAGGTTTGTGCGGACAAACATTGGTGGTCTGTTTCACGGGTGAACTAGTCACGGCCAACGTCGCAGGATCGAACCTTAGACTGCTCAACCGGCGTCAGGAGTCGATCCTAAGGTCCCGACCACCGCGCATAAGCCTGCCCAGAGGCCGTGAGTCCGAACCCCATATTTGACACCGATGGTCGGTGGGTTGGTGTATCGGTGAGCGATCCTTAGGGGCCCCTTAGACATGGGACTCATGCCCTGCAGTACACAAGCGCATCCCTGCACTGTGCATGTGCTGTGCAGGTTTTAGTGTTGCGAGTGGGTTTCAGAATGCCACAGGCGCAAAAGTGGTCACGAATGTTGCCCGATATTGAAAATGTCATACGGGACAAGCTGAATTCGGGTTTTGATGTGGCATTTGTCGATGGGCCCAAAGAGGAAACAGGGGGGCCGAATCATGTAGAATCTGGAGTGTGGTTAGGACTAGAGGACCCCCGGGGAGTGGCAGAGCCGGTCCCCATAGATGGAGAACAAATGCTTACTAGGGCGAAGTTGAGGGGGGCGCTAGTTGCGTTGGACAACAAAAGGCTGGGTGTGTGAGTGCACCTTGTAGCTAATTCCGAATTGGTTGATGTGAGGCTCTGCGGTAAGTGTGCAGAGCGGCAACGACCGTCAGTGGGGTCCACGGGACCATTGACGTGGACCTGCTATTTTTGGAACCCACTTGCCCCATTCCAACCCCCCACCCCCCACACCAGCCTCTCCACAGCCCAGGCAACGGTCGTGCACGGGGTTGAGGAGTGCGGGCACGGCAGAAGGAAGCAGAAAACCCAACAGAGAACCGAAGAGGAGGCAGAAGTGAATGAGGGAAACGAGGGAGGACGGGCGGCAGTGGAAAATGGTGGGGCACCGACCGGTGGTCCATCAGGATGTCTTCGGACTCGGTTGTCTGCAACGTACATCCAGCCTTTGACGGTAGAGTGCGGCGGGAGGGTGTGCCGGCGTCTGGCGGGGGGGCTGGCCTGCGTGTGCCGATGTCTGGCGGATGTGAAGTGCAATTTTTTTTTCGCTCTTGTGTTTTCTATTTGTGCACCCCACGGGCATTGAACCCCCGCGGAGAGCCCGTCTGCTGCCGTGGCTGGGGGATGGGGCACCCCGCCGCAGGGTGCGCCGTCGGGCATGGGGGTGGTGCTGCATGTGCCGACGTCTGGCGGGCACATGCCCCGGCCATTACTGTACACTGTGATGAGCGGTTTGTGTGGCTGGCGCACAAAGGAAACTTGGGGGTCAACCCCAGAGGTGCCTGTTGGTGGACACGCCCTCCTGGTGTGCTTTGCAGGGTATGTGTTGCTCTCCAACACCAGTGCCAAGTTCAACGATGTGTGGTGTGACAATGCCACTGCCCTATCGGACGCAGGTAATGGAATCCCTGCCTCGTGCCTTGTCAAGGCCGTGTGTGTCACAGTTCAATGAAGCGCACCTGTCAGTCCTCAGTCACGTCCTCCTTGGTTTTGCCCCAACGGCGGCTGCCCCCCCCCCCCCCCTCATTCAGTCACTCCTTTGGCACTAAGGACCACCGACAGCAGCTCACCAACAGCTACAGTTTCCCAAAACCAGGTCATTGCTTCACCACTGGTGCTTGGAGGTGGCGGTGTTTCTGTCGGTGGGCATAAATAACGAACGGTTGTTGTTTGAAGTTAATTTCTCTCCGAATCTTCAATTCCTCTTCATCATCTTCTTCATTTCTTCACCCAAGGGCTCGAAGTGCAGTGGCCTTTGAGACCCCTTACCCTGCTGCGGTGAACCTCCATGAACCACCGTAAGGGCTGCACGCTCCGAGCCCTCACTCAGACCCGGCTCCCGGCATCAGACCAGATCCTACCCAGTCCTGTTCCTCAAACATCTCTCGGGAGAGGGAGTGCCCATAAGACCCGGAAGAGCCGTTCCCCCGGTGGACGGGGCCACATCACCTGCAGCAGGCCGGAAGAGCCCACCTGGAACGCAAAGACGTCTCGTGTCAAGGCCAAGCTCGTCCCGCACCGTCGGCAAGTCGGACACGCAGGGAATGGTTGGAGACACACGCAACCTGCACATCTTGTTTCCAAGTAGCATGCCATGCAACGTGATTGCACCTGCGAATGTTGACACTCAACGGGGCTTGGGTCTCAGCACAGCAACATTCGCCCATCACGACGAGCAACAACGTCTGCGCTCTCAACCAGAACGTTGTTATGCGCAAGGCCTCACTGGCACTGTGCCTGGGAACACTTTGCCCCTCCATCGCTGCATGGGCGTACAGCACAGGGTCACGAGGGCAGCCGGGGAGGGCTCTGTCTGGGCACGGCAGCCCCTTCTGACTGGCGTTTTCCCTGCCTTGGGCCGTGCTTGCGCAAGCCGGAGGGCGGGTGCATGGGACCGTCCCAGGGATGAGTTGCATGCGAACCTGGAAATAGGATCTCTTTTGTGCACTGTGCAGTGTTTGGGTGTTGTTGGTTCTTTTGATGAAGGTGCGGGGTTCTGACAATCCGCGAGGGCGAGCAACCAGGGATGGATACAAGAGGGTGGGGTTGGGGTGGGGTGGGGGGGGCTCTGAGGGGCCAGAGATGACGAAATGACGCTGACGAAACTCCGTTGTCCCTCTTATGGCAAAGGGTAAATTTTGGCGCCGGAGCCGCCGACTTTTTTTTGGATGGGTCAAAAGTGGTCCCACATCTCGATAAAAATTCTCAAAAAAGTCATGAGGCCCATCGAATTGATCAGTGGAATGTGCTGAACGCGAAGGTGTATGAAGGGGGGGGGGGATCACTTTTTTTGTTCAAGGGTCAAAGGTGGTGAAACTCGGCCAAAATTGGGCGGCCGAGTTTTGTAATCGTCATTTCGTCTTCCGGGGGGGGCGGGGGGCACTATCTCCATCCCTGCAAGCGACTGAAGGCTGAACCTGCAACCGCCAAGGCAGCTGTACAGCGTCGCAGATCACCTATTGTGCAGTGCTGGCCCTTATTGGTCTGCAACCGCACTGTATGCCCGGCTGCCTTGCCTAAGTCACGGCCCGAGCCCAGAAATTGATGGAGACAACCGACGCATCGTTTGGACTGGGGTGTTGTCTGCGCTGCGCGCCACAGTCGTAGTACAACGACCCGCCAGCCCTGACCAAGACGCTGTGCATTGCTGTGCATTGCACGCCGGCACGCCCCAATCACCTTCCCCCGACACACGGTTTGGCCCGTGCCCCCTTTTCTGTGGTGTCAGTCAACTCCATGGCTCCGTTTCGACGTCAGAAGGCAAAAGCATTCGGTGCTTGTACCAGGTCTGCGTCCTGCAGTTGTCTTGAATTCGTGTGCTTATGTCTCGTGACGGACTGGGAGATGGGTTTGTGATGGATTGTTGGTTATGAACGTGTGATGCTGCTTGTCTGGATGGTATTGTTTGTGTCGGCTTCTTTGATTGCTCTGCCTGAATGTGAGATGTATTGTGTTTTTGTGCCGATTGCTCAATTGGTCGATTGGAGTGCGTCCACACGGGACTTCCGTGAATGGCAACTTTTGTTTCGTCGGGTGAAGTGGCGGCAAAAGGAGCACAATGGACGCCCCAAAGGCGGGAATGAAACCTTGCGCTGAATCCAACGGGGGGGGGGGGGGGTGCCATGGAGGAATTCTGCGATCCGGAATCGCACGGATGCACCAAAAAAAGGAATTTGGAAAAATTGGAATTTGCAAAAAAGATCCAACCAAAAGTGCATTTACAAACGGCTGAAAATCTCTTTTGATTTTTTCAAAATCAGACGAGACGTACAGTGAAATTACGCGCGATACAACTTTGTGCACCCAACGCACGATTTCCGCTCAGTTGAGGGGTATCTGCTGCACGAAAAGAATTCCTGTCTGCACCGGGTAGTGCCCCTCCGCCCCGCTGCCCCCCTTTCAGCCCCCCAGCCTCTCATTGGCCATTCAGCTCAGCCCTGATCCCGGGGCCCATATGCCGGCCATCCCTTGTGCAGACATCCGGGTCAGCCCGCATGCTCCTTCTGCAGGTTTTACGCAAAGCAGCTTTTCCGCCCGCAGTTCCTGAACGCCAGGAACGCCGCATTCCAGTGCCCGGTGGACGTGGTGGCGGGGGTGTTGGAGCCCTGCCTCCGCCATGAGCATCGCAGGTACACTGGTTGGGCTGTGGCCTTGGGACGTCCGGGCGGGAGGCACTGCACCAGCGCTCTCCGGCACGGGGCCGGCATGTGCCTGCTCCGGGTATCTGCCCCACGGATGTATTAGACCGGCGGCGGACGAAGGGGGGGGGGTAAACCCCAATTGGGGTTCAAGGGGTTGTGCGGCAGGGGAACGGAAATGGCGGTGACGGCATGGCATTGGACAAACCGCCCTCACGAGCAGGCCAACGGATGGGGATGGATACGCCTTCAATAGTGGCGCAAGATGTAGCTCCCAACAGCAATGGAGCCTATTGACACTACCGCCAACACCACAGGGATGGATGGAATGGCCTCCAACAACACATCTCCGGCCGGTTTTCTAACCCTCTTTCATGGCAGACACACTCCCGTTCCCAAAGGTTTGCAGTTTTCTTTTGCTGGTGCGGTTTTCCAAGTACGCCCCAAGACCTGGTATTGCACGGTGCGAAGGGGCTATATGTGTACACTCGATGGATACTTGGTGGAACTTCGGTCACGAGTTCAAAAAAAAAATGAGAAGGGGCTATGTGACCGTGGTGTTCTCTATCTGGCCGGGGGCATGCCACCAGTTCATCCGAGAACAGCAATGACTGGGACAGCCCCATTCCCCTCCAAGAGGGTGGGGGAGTGGGGGATTCTTGAGTCAGCCTCCCGCCTTCTTGGGGGTCTGGGACCCAAAAGTTTGTGTACCAAAAATGGCCCGACCAGATCGTTTTTCCCACGATGGTCCCTTTGGTCGGGGGGGGGGGGGGGTGCTCTGCTGCTGCTTTGTGACGATTGCGATGTTACCAGGTGCCAGGTGGCACCATCTGCTACCTTTTGCCAGCCAGAACATAGTTCATAGGACCGTAGGTGTAGTGGACAAGCAACACTCCGCCGCTGTCTTGTTCGCTACAGTGAAAGGCGCCTATGACATGTGACTGAAGATCTCTTCTTTCTTTGCATATGTCGTGTAACCACTCTCTTTGCCAGCCTGTGCAGAGTCGTGGTCACACATCTGTTTCCCATAGCGGGGACGCCGCTGCCGTTGGATATTGGTTGCAATTGCCGTTCGGCGCGTACTGGTTCCATGGATAACATCTCGTCCGTCACCTCCGTATTAGCAGAACCTTTCTTCCGACCTCCCCTCCTTTGCCGTTCCTTGTATATCTCTCTCTGATGTCCGACATACCTACTATCCGTGGAATCCGCCACAAGGCAGGCCATCGTGCATTTTCCATCCCTGACCGCAGTGACGCAGGTTCCTCCGCAGCCTCTTCTGTTGGGCCCGTTACACGTGAACTTGACCCGTGCTGGTTCTGCGGCGAACGCCACTGTGCTAACACTTGTCCCGTCCGTCTGGATCGAGTGAAACAAGGAGTATGCATTCTCTGCGGATGAGAAGAGCATTGGTGTCGCCAATGCCCACACTATGAATCTACCATGGGTGCAGCACCCCGTCCACCCTCAAATGGCTCTCCTACGACCATCCTATGGTGCATGCGATGCGGGGTGAAGGACCATTGCACTGCAAAATGCGACCAGTCCGGAGCACCTGTCTATCTACCACCTAAAGGCCAGGATGGCTTTCCAGTATGCTTGTGGTGTGGTATTCGAGGCCACCGCTACATTGAATGCCTACGGAGAGTACCAACTGAAGCGAAGGAGCTTTCCTCCGAGCAATCCAAGACCTCCGCACAGGCGACCACTAACCAGAAGGGCATCTAGGAGTTACGTATGGAGCTGACATCTGTGAGAAAGGGCCTCGATGAAGTAACTTCCCTGAAAACGCAAATGCAACTCCTGGAGACTAAAGTCAATGGTCTAGCAGCTTGGAAGCACGTCCATGTTGCTGAGCACGCCAACCTGAAATTATCTTTTGAGCAGCACGTTGCGTGCTATGACTGCCACGTTGAGGATACGACCAGAGAAGCCAGCTCAATCAGCCAGAAATAAGTCCTTTCAGGAGATCCTGGACGAAACGTGGCCTGCACACCAGACACGGTTCGAAGAATTGCTTTCCCGTCTACCATCCGCCACGCTAGGTCGCTCAGACAAAGCCCAGTCCCCAACCGGATATAGCAAGACCCTCTTGATATTCCTAGCCAGGATGACGTTCCCATGCCAAGTGCACCCCTTACTGGCAAGCGCCGCGCCACTGATGCCGAACCACCGACGACACCATCCCGTAGTAAGCGCAGCACTTCTGCATCGGATAAATGGTGGCTAAAAATCTCCCCACTGCAACCTCACGACGATATATTGGAAGCCGTTATTGCTGAGTGGGACAACATGAAATGGGACCGCCTGTCAGCATGGGTTGGAGAGTGGTGTCAGCATGGGTTGGAGAGTGGTGCGGTTCCGAGATGAATGATACTGTTCGCGGTCTTCGATCTTCTGCAACAACACCTCGTACCATGAAATCCGGCTTGACCAGTGTCCTGCGCGGTGCTGCCATGCCACCTACAGTGCTCGGGGCCCGCCGGATTTAACCGTACCTGGGTTCGGCGTACCTATCGGCTCGGCGTACTTATCGGCTCGGCGTACTTTCGGCCGGCCGATCGGCCGGCCGAAAGTCCGGCCGTACCTTCGGCCCGCCGACTCGGCCGGCCGAAGGTACGGTTTAATCCGTCACCCCCCCTTGTACTACTACCCCCAAATACTAACACCCCCCCCCTATTATTACTAACAAGACTCCGTCCCCCCCCCCCCTTTTGGCATACTACAAATTTTAGTGAATTTTATGAACCCCCCCCCCCCTCACTAGCCAAGTCGCATAAGTCACATGCCGCTTTTAACCTAGACATAATTCCGTGTTCGAGTGCAATGTTCGTCCCTAGCTACTTCCTGTAAACGTCCTGCATTACGCTTTACGCTAAAACCGCCGCTCCGTTGCCATGGTCATCCTGTACAGTTCCTCCACATTGAAACCCACCCTTCCCTCCCTCCATTGTCCCATAGCTTCTCCCCATTGTCATGGCCCAACATGCTGTCGTGGTCCCCCCAAGCGCCGAGACTTCCGGCGATGTGCAAGGGTACGCTTGTCATTGCACCCTTGTCCCCGGGAAGCACTACGTTTGTGGGATCCCTGGGTGCTTTGCTGGCGGCAAGGTCTGCAAGAAGCCGGATCATATGGTGTCCCACCTGGTGACTTGCAAGAGGGAGCTGGAAAAGCCAAAGGCAAGGCGGTACACACAGAAGGCGGTGCACACACAAGGCGGAACACACAAAAGGCGGTCTGTGGCCACCGCAGGAGTCATGTTATTAAAGGGGCCACAGGCAAGGCGGTACACACAGAAGGCGGTGCACACAAAAGGCGGACTGTGGCCACTGCAGGCGTCCTGTTATTAATATATAGGGGGGGGGGGGTTGTTAGTATATGGGGGTATTACTACAAGGGGGGGTGACGGATTAAACCGTACCTTCGGCCGGCCGACTCGGCCGGCCGGAGGTACGGCCGTACTTTCGGCCGGCCGAGCCGGCCGGCCGAAGGTACGGCCGTACCTTCGGCCGGCCGATCGGCCGGCCGAAAGTACGGCCGTACCTCCGGCCGTTTTTTCGGCCAAAACAAGGGGGGGGTGACGGATTAAACCGTACTTTCGGCCGGCCGATCGGCCGGCCGAAAGTACGCCGAGCCGACAGGTACGCCGAGCCGACAGGTACGCCGAACCCCAGGTACGGTTTAATCCGGTGAGCTAGAGAGCTCGGCTCCAATGCCCCAAAGTAAATACGCCAGCATCACACATTGGCCCGACTCCACGTCTCAATGATATGGCTCCAGCAGTCGCTTCCCATTCTCCCGTTTCGGAACCATTATCTAACGAGTCCGAGTTACCGTGTGCTGATGAATGTGATGCAGACGAATTGCTTTAATACGATACGGATGAAGATGCCCTGCTGGCCACCCAGAGTGTACTGACTATACTGCGAAAGAAACTGGCATTCGCTACTCACATCTTAGAAGCCGCGTCCCTCGCCCCGCGGTTCGGTGATTACGAATACCAACCCCTCTCCCTGCCACACTGTCTCCCTGCCGTCATGCATTCCCAATTTGGCCTCACGTCAGCCCACCTGCGATTGCTTCTTTTTTCCGGAGGAACTACGCGGCAACCCAATCCTACGTGATGTTTCAACTGCTACTGAGTTTGCTAAACAGTCCAAAGCACAACACGCCCCCCGGTGGCTTTTGGCTGCTTCAAAACCCCCACCGCCCACTACCATTTACCCTCCCACGTTCTTAGTATGCTTTGTCTTATGTGTTCTGGACGCCGTCAATGTTTGGACACATGCCCCAGCGCTCTGTAGTACAGTCAACCTACCTTTGCAACCCACATGGGATGATATGCGCCAAATACCTCCAGACACTATGCACTATCTGGTGGTGCTGCTTCCTGATCCCCCCACTTTTGTGGCACCAGCCCCGCTCCATACATGGTTCTTGCACTCTCCGTCACATGAATCCTATTTAGTACCACAGATGACACGGTTTGCATCCGCAAATTTACAAGGTCACAAATGGGAACTGTGTGGTACCACTACTGACACACAACGCCTACGTTTACATTGTTTCTTTAAGTCACACCGCTTAGGACATTTAGTCCTTTGGCAACCACAACCACAGTCTGCACAGCTGCTTCGCTTGCACACACAGGGTATCCGTGCAGCATTATAGGCTACTAACTTAGGGGCCCGGGCAGAGTTTGTGCAAGCTCGAGTCCTGCACCTGCGCTATAACTCACACCCCGTTCTACAACTCTTGCGCGGCGCCTCACACCACCATGAGTGGTGCATGTCCACCCCTCCCCCGGGAACGATGATTTACGCAATGATCCACGTGTATATGCTGTGCATTTACGTCGGAAAAACAACCCTGCCCTTGTTACAACGTCGATGCAAACACAGCAGCACTGCCACTGCATGTGCCGAAGATTCTGCTTTTCATGATCTATTGCGCCTCACCGACCTCCATGAATGGACCCCCGTCCCACTACAACTAACGGCCGACACTACGGTCGCCTGTTTTCTTGAACGTGACTAGTGGTTTTGACTGAAACGATGGGCCGTCAATGACTGTGCAGCTGCTGTACCCAGTGATGCAAACCCCTCCGTACCCACCCCCTAGCACAACAAGCGTATACACACCCTCACCAGGCAGTTACAAATTGCCTTACCCCTCCTGTACCCTTGCCTATGCCCACCCTAATGCATTGGACGCTGTATGGCAGCTGAAATTTGGAGCGCCTCTGCAGAGTTTCTGGGCCACCACAGCACGGCGTACAACCAATGTGTTCTTGTCTGCCCTTTCAAACACCCTACCGTTTGTCCATTCTTGGGGCTCCTTCCTCTTGGGTTACCCACCCCTCGCTGTGCGCGCTTCAGCTGTCGCGGCTGTGCACCGGGTGCTCGCCAAAACACCATGGGATGTGCTCTTATCCGTACGCTAGGTCGCGTATATATCATCCCGCCTGCCGCAGTCCATCCACGACACCATTTCTGACCTCCTGATTTGGCTCAGTAGAAACGCTGCTTGGTGGGGCCCTCTACAGGCCTCTTGGCACATCACACGCATGGGCTCCTGTACAGATTTTTGTGCTGATTGGTCATACGACCTACAGGCCCTCCAAGGTCTGATGTTCATTTTTTCTTCTCATCCACGGGTGGACTGGGGAGTCCACTGGGGGCGGGGGGACTCTGCTGCTACTGTGTGACGATTGCGATGTTACCAGGTGCCAGGTGGCACCATCTGCTACCTTGTGCCAGCCAGAACATAGTTCATAGGACCGTAGGTGTAGTGGACAAGCAACACTCTGCTGCTGTCTTGTTCGCTACAGTGAAAGGCGCCTATGACATGTGACTGAAGATCTCTTCTTTCTTTGCATATGTCGTGTAACCACTCTCTTTGCCAGCCTGTGCAGAGTCGTGGTCACGCATCTGTTTCCCATAGCAGGGGTTCCTGGGGGGGGGGGGAGGCCCCCTCCTCTTGCGGTTGTCGGCCGTTCTAATGTTGGCCTGGCAAGGGACGTGGGCTCTTCTAATGTTAGCCTGTCCCTTGCCTCACCACCCCACATTGCGCTGCCCGCTGTCTCAGGAATGCTTCTTTGTGGTGCTCCCCGGCCCATCTATTTCCCTGGACCAACAACCCTTTCATGGCCTCCCGCACATGGCTGCAACATCACCTCCTTCCCTTCATCAAGCGGTGCAACAAGGGCGTCCCTCGCTGTCTGTACATGGGGGTGGAGAGCAGGTGTGGTGCCGCCCACCCTGCCTCAGGCCCATTGTTCAGGGTCCATGCCAACGGGAGAGCGTCCGCGCAGCGCGCGCCCGGAGCACGCGACCGCCCGAGAAATGAGTGGTCCGCTGCAAGGCTGGCATTTGTCGGAATATGCAGCTTTTGCGGCTCAGATTCACGACGCGGAGGCGGGAATTTGCGTCTCGGCGTCAACGCGCCGTTGCCGTCGCGACTTTTTTTTTTGTTAGGGACAGCCCTGGAGGACCGCCCTCAGTGTAAGTGGTGAGGGTGACCTCTTCCGGATGATGACGGATCTCAGTTGTGGCGATTCAGGTCCCTTCCGGCCCATCATCAGGGTCCGGGAAAAGCTCCAGAAGCAAGACGCAGATGTTCTGGTCTTGGGGTGGACCCGTTTCCGTCGCGGAATACATCGCAAGAATGCATCGAAGAATGAGCCATATTTGGGGCTGGGGGTTGGGGCGGACGAGTACCCCCTCGAGGCGCTGATTCCAAAAATCCCATTTTCCTTTTTTTTTTTGCCGGATTTTGGGTCCAGCCCCATCCGGGGCCCCGGGGTCAGTCTCGGTAGGATTTTGGTTGGGGGGTGTACATTGAGCCCCTTTCTTGGTTCGGGGGGGGGGGGGGGGGTGGCTACAACTGCCACCACCGCACAACCGCACAACCAGCACAACCAGCAGGACACGCAGCAACTCAGGACCCACCCCCAGCTACAACTGCAACCACGGCACCATGTGCTTCGGCAGCCATGGTAGCATCACCTTATGGGTGGGGCTGGGGTACAACCCCGGGAGAGCGCCTCAAACCCCTAAAATGTTGTAACGGGGGGAGGGTCCGGGTGGGTGCCTTAATCTCGGGTGGGTGGGTGCCTCAAAACCCCTCTCAGCCGCCCCCCCCCCCTCTTATAAACGAAGTCTGGTGGTCACCGTCCCGTATCCGTGGTACACGTGCTACACATTGGTGGCTACGCCGTCGTTGCCATACCGTGGGCGGGACAGCCGGAGGAAAGGGAAAGGTATGGGCTCGGGCTTGGGACACCAATCCCCCAATAGTATTGGCCTCCTTGATGCTTCACTGTTGTTGTCAGCGCGTTGTTCAAGGCGCGGCCTAGTTTAGTTCTCCCGCGGGCTTATTCATTTCAAGGCAGAGCACAGTGTACAGTGTAGGAGGTTGGTGCGGGTCGCGCTGTCGTTCATATTTTGCGGGGTGTTTTGTGGTCAAATGGGTTGTAGCCGGGAAGTTTGGGGCTCCATTTCAGGGGCATAGTTGGTGTCGGTGCTCCACGTGCTCCAGCGCCGACTCGGGAGGGGGGGGGCTTGACAATGGGAAAGCACCCGCAACACAGGCACCCTCACACCGCGCCCCGCACATCTCCGGCGAGCCTGTCTCATTGTGTGCAGTGTTGGTTTGCAGTGCCATGTGCGCACCTGCGGCGGCTCCCGCGCTGTGGCCCGGCCCAGTGTGTTCTTCCACGTGGATTTGGACGCGGACACTCGCGACCGCGGTGTGCCTGTGCTCGCAATCCGCGTCGGTCGCATGCAGACCTGGGCTGAACCAAGTGAATGTTTTCAAATGTGTGCGCTGTGTGTGTATTGGGACCTGGGTCCTGAAGAATGTTTTTCTTGTATATGGACCCCCTAACCCATGGCGGGAGTCCCAGGTCCCAAGGTACCTCCAGTCGCCCCCCACCCCCCCCATATGGCCCCTTGCCAATGAGGACTTGGCCATTTTCACACTGGTTAGGCTGTTGAGTGACACCTGAAAATTTCTCAAAATTCGACTTTTTGTGAAACCCTTCCGTTGCCCCTAGGATGGGTTTGGGTGATCTTTTGGTGACAATACGGGTACTTGAGCACCCATGGGAACCAACGTAGTGGCCGCTAGGCCTATGTAGCCCTTGCCATGGGCCCCCCAAAAGCCTGAAATTGCTGTTGCGTAGGCAGTAGTGACACTTGAATTTTTTTTCAAATTTCGAAGTTTTATAATATATATAACTTTTTGTCGCCTCTGGAATGGGTTTGGGTGATCATTTGGTGACCATACGGGTACTTGAGCACCCACGTAATGGCCACTGGGCCCATCTAGCCCGAGCCATTGGCCCAAAAGCTTCAAAATTGCTATTTGTAGGTGGTTCAGTGGCATTTGGTGTGCACACAAACTGCTTGAGCAGTTTTCTACCATCTACAGGTCAGAAATGGAAAATTTTCAGTTATTTTTTTTGATATTCTGACCATTCACAATGATGAAATATCCTATTTAAAGCATGTTTTAGGCCCTCTTTGTGGGGTTTTCACGCTATTTGGGTGTTTTGGTGGGGAGGGGCACCCTAGGGGGCTGGGGGACAACCTGCTCATGCAGTTTTCCACCCTCAGCAGCTCAAAAATGGAAATTTCTGAAACTGATTTTTTTTTGATATTTTGACTGTTCAAAATGATCAAATATCCTATGTAAAGCATGTTTTAGACCCTTTTTATGTGTTTTTCACCCTATTGGGTGTTAGAGGGGGGATTGGGGGCTTCTGAATGTTTTCGTGACGACCTCACTGACTGACTGACTGTGCTCCATCCCTCTCAGGGTGTTTTGCCGATAGGCAATATAATTCCGCTTTTTTCCTGAGGATGAATGTTCTGATGTGGGTGGGTGGAGGGGTGCAGGTGGAGGAGCCCAGGCTGCCATCCCCCCCCCCTCCGGTAATGGTAAGCCGTGGCCTGACCGGGTGGCAGTTGCCGCATGCTGAATCGCCACAACCGTGAGCTGGATGTGTATCATGTTGCTACAGGCCACCGAGGGACTGTCACGTCGCTGGACGCGCTCGGAGATGCAGTGGCTGCAGATCTGATTGGGGGATCGCTGCGCGGGATTGGCTAAGGGCCGCCAGCGGCGCGGATGCAGATGCGATTCTGCCCTGAAGGGAGGCAGCAAGTGCCTGTTCTCTCGCAATACCACATCTGTTGCACCCGCGATGCCTGCAGGCGGTCCTGCGGCATGAGCACTGAAGCGAGGGGAATTGCGCTGTTACGAGAGGTCACAAAACCCAGCAGATTCTTTGGGGCTCAGCCCTCGAGAGGTGCCTGTGCATAAGGTTGTCACATGCAAACCCCCCCCCCCCTATCTCCAACCAATGCGTTTGAGGGCTTCATTGTTCGCTGGACACGGGGAGGGGGCCCTTCCGCTTTCATGGGCTGCTGGACAACGGAACTCTGCGACGGTGTTGTGGCAATGGGTGGCCATTTGGAGTCTCTTCCTTCTGCACGTTCTTTTCTGTTTCATTGCCGGCATTCGGGCGTGTGGCGCTTTGAGCCTCAGGGGCTCCAAGGGGTTTCCCCCTTTGGCGAAAATTGTCCCCGGACACCCAATACCCCCCCGGGCTCGTTATTCTGTGGTGCGGGGTTCGGTGTCGACAGGGTGGGCCATGGGGTCTGGAACATGCCCACACCCTGACCGGCCCATCGCCACTAACCGGGGCAACACGTCTTCGTTCCTCTCGGGTCGACAGGATCATGGGGTGTGCACATGTCTGATCCCATGCCCAGGGCGGAAGCAGGATTGGGTGCCGCAGCAGTGGCGGCTGGCACAGCTGCAGGCGGATCAGCCCAGGGAAACGAACCAGATGGTAGACACAGGGGCGCTGTAGGCCCAGTCACAACAGCACCATTCACAACTCCCGAAACATTTACTCTGCGGCCTCTCCGGATGGAAAACCAGACAAACATGGACTCCCCAGACACCCCCCCAAACCCCGGAGGCCTCGGATGGTTTCCCCCTTCGCGACCCCAAGTCACGTCTGTGTCTACATATCGGTCTTGTTGCAATGCCCAATACCCCGAAACGTGCCGTGCAGAGGCGCAGTGTGGTGCCACCGGGAGGAGTATGGGAGGGAGGTGGAGGAGGGCGAGAGGGCGGGAGGGAAGGGACCGGGGCGGGTCCCATGTCCATCTAGTTCACCGGTCCCAAGACCTGGGTCCGCAGGGTCAGGGCCTTCCACACAAGGGCCCAGGTGGCCCTGCCCCTGGACGCCCGTGCCATGCCTGGCAATGCTGTGCACCACGGATGTGTAGACCGAGGGATCTGGACCCGCCAGGGGGAGAGAGTCCCCCAAGTCTGCACGGGCACTGAATGACGGAATGCGAAGGCTGCCGGCGCCGTAGGTGGGGGAAACCCCAGAAGACGCCCCAGAGCAGAGAGGCAACGGGCGCACTCTCATGCACCAAAATACTTTTCCCCACCGTCTGTGGACAAGCAATGCGGACAGTTTCCTCCCAAAACCCTGAACACCTGGAAGTACGAACCGCGCTTTTATTGGGCCTCTCTGGCACCCCTCCCCACCTGCCCAAGTTTAGGGTTCCCAAGGGACTCTGTTCGCGTTTGTGCCATGGTTTGCGAGGCCGTTGCTGATGTTGGTTCCCTTCGATGTTTTGCCCCACGTCTGTGCCCCTCCCGGTGCAGCCAGACTGCCTCATGCATCCGCACCAGATCTCCAGGACCCAGGCCCCGCATCTGCAATGGATTTGGGGATGGCCCAATGGGACTCCTGTGTGCTGCCTCATGTGGTGCTCGCGCCTTTCAATAGCAGTGCAATCCCTTCATCATTTTCCCCTGCTGCTGGCCCAGGAGGGGGGGGGGTTCTCACGGACCCACCCATCCACTCAACCCCCCCTTTGGGTATCCGCAGCACTAAGAAACGGCTTGATGGCGCCCATGACTGTCAAATGCCCAGTCTGCGCACGGCACGTACGCAACACCCCTAATAATGATGTCACCACGCAGAAGTTGTGGTTTCAGGGGTGCTAATTTGCAACTTTTGAGTTGCAAATGTGTCCCCTGTTGGTCGGCCATGAGTTGGCAGCTGTGAGGTCAGCACAGCAATTACCCTGTGCGCGTTGCTTTGTGTCCTGTTGCTTCTTTTGTTGTGTATTGCCTCTGTCTCAGGCCAGTTTTGGAAATGAATGGTCTGATGACAAGTAACCCACCACCCATACGCCTACCCCCATGAGGGTGGTGGTGGTCAGCCAGGACATCCCCCCTCCCTATCACTAATGTTACTGACATGCCGGCTGCTGCTGTGTTGTTGTTGTTGCTGCTGCTGCTGCTGCTGCTGCCGCTGCTTTTGTTGTTGTTGTTGTTGTGGCAGCAGTTCTGCAGCTCTCGTCCAGACTGGGACCCAAAGGTTTGTGGACAAAAGATGGCCCAGAATTTTTTTCTTTTTGCAATTTGGGGTTTACCCTGAGGAACGTTTGTCAGACCTGGGGGGACAGGGTGAAAGGGAGGCAGGAAAGGGGGTGACCTTCCTATTTCCAATTTTGGCATTCAACCACAGGCCCGCTTACAGGGCAGGCATTGGGGCACACATTGCAGGACCCTGAACCCATCAATTTGCAGTCAGGACCTGCAGGGGTGGCTCCATTGCAGAGGCCAGGATTGTTGCAGTGCGGTGCCCGCCCCCCGAGTTGCGGGCGTACCTACCCGGCTTCCCTTCCTGTAGGAGACCTGTCCTTAGACTTAGGGCTCCGTAGGAGACCTGTCCTTAGACTTAGGGCTCCTAGTCTCCTTGTCTGAGGGTTCCACTTAACAACAAAGGTTGCTCCTGCCATGTGGGTTGTGTCTAGTGGTGAATTTTCAGCTCCGCCCCCACTTGTGTTCACTCCAGCTGCTCAGGGTCTATTGTAGCATGTAGATGTTATAGAACGGCATGCCTCAACAACATGTCAGATTTCAAGGTGCATCTTCCAGGTTCAGGGTAGTGAGTTGGTTGTCTGTGGGTCTGGGATGGCAAATCCTGCTGTGTGTGTCATTTTGCATGGCAGGACGCTTTCTCTGTGCTTCGCTTTGCTTCCTCCAGAAACCTGCCACTGACCTCTAGTCCCAGGGTTGGTGTTCTAGGAGTAGGGTGAGGGCTTGGGGTTTTAGGGCCCTTGGCCTAACCTGCACCTGACCGTGACCCCTAACCATAACCCACCATTATTGCAGGAATTTTGTAGTGTGGAGTCTGAGGTGCTTTCCCCAGCCAGTTACCTTCCTCCCTCCTCCAAAATGGCCCCACCCACCCAACCCCTTCCATCTCCAACTTCCTAATCCCCCCACTTTTCCCACATGTGAGCCCCCGAGACGGTAGGGGTAGGTAGCCACTTCCCCCACATGTGGGCCCCCGAGATGGCAGGGGTTAGCTAGCCACTTTTGAGTTTCTCCCACACTTGGCGTTGGGGACCCCCAAAACGGCCAGCGCTATGTAGCCAGTTTGCCCACAAGGCGGCAGGTGTAATTCAGCCACTTTGCCCACATCTGGCCCTGAGATGGCAGGGTTAGGTAGCCAGTTTGCCCACATGTGGCCCCCCGAGACGTCAAGGGTTAGGTAGACATTTCTGTTCTGGTTTACTCCCCGCGCTTGGTATTGGGGCTCCCCAAGACGGCGTGGGGTTCGGTAGCTACTTTGCCCACATGTGGGCAGTCATTTCATATTTTCTCCCCGCGCTTGGTGTTGGGGACCCCCTGAGACGTCAAGGGATATGTAGCCATTTTGCCCACATGTGGGCCCCCGAGACGGCAAGGGTTAGGGAGACATTTCTGATTTTCTCCCCGCACTTGGCGTTGGGGACCCCCCAAAACGGCCGGCGCTAGGTAGCCACTTTGGCCACATGTGGGCCCCCGAGACAACAGGGGTTAGGTAGCCATTTTGCCCACATGTGGGCCTTTGAGATGGCATTTCTGATTTTCTCCCCGCGCTTGGCGTTGGGGCTCCCTGAGATGGCAAGGGTTAGGGGGCCATTTCTGATTTTCTCCCCGCACTTGGCGTTGGGGACCCCAGAGACGGTAGGGGTAATGGAGCTACTTTGCCCACATGTGGGCAACGGTAGGGGTTAGGTAGCCATTTCTGATTTTCTCTACGCACTTGGACCCTCGAGACGGCAGGGGATATGTAGCCACTTTGCCCACATGATTGGTCCGGGGGGGGGGGGGGGGGCACCCCTCCTCCTACGGTGTACGGCCATTTTAACATTTCCCTATGGGATTGGTGACACCCATGTACCCGCGCCGTCTTGGGGGCACCGGTCAATCCTTTTTCGGCTCCATCCCACACACTTCTCATTGGCCCACGACGCACTCGTTGGCCTTCTCAAAGACGACTACCGGATACTGCTTTGTTGCTCCTGGACGCTGAGCTGCGGACTGGCCAGGCCTGAATTGGAGTGTTGGTTTGTGGCAGGTAGCCACTTTGCCCCCATGTGGGCCCCCAAGACGGTAGGGGTTAGGTAGCCATTTCTGATTTTCTCTACGCACTTGGACCCTCGAGACGGCAGGGGATATGTAGCCACTTTGCCCACATGATTGGTCCGGGGGGGGGGGGGGGACCCCTCCTCCTACGGTGTACGGCCATTTTAACATTTCCCTATGGGATTGGTGACACCCATGTACCCGCGCCGTCTTGGGGGCACCGGTCAATCCTTTTTCGGCTCCATCCCACACACTTCTCATTGGCCCACGACGCACTCGTTGGCCTTCTCAAAGACGACTACCGGATACTGCTTTGTTGCTCCTGGACGCTGAGCTGCGGACTGGCCAGGCCTGAATTGGAGTGTTGGTTTGTGGCAGGTAGCCACTTTGCCCCCATGTGGGCCCCCAAGACGGTAGGGGTTAGGTAGCCATTTCTGATTTTCTCTACGCACTTGGACCCTCGAGACGGCAGGGGATATGTAGCCACTTTGCCCACATGATTGGTCCGGGGGGGGGGGGGGGGACCCCTCCTCCTACGGTGTACGGCCATTTTAACATTTCCCTATGGGATTGGTGACACCCATGTACCCGCGCCGTCTTGGGGGCACCGGTCAATCCTTTTTCGGCTCCATCCCACACACTTCTCATTGGCCCACGACGCACTCGTTGGCCTTCTCAAAGACGACTACCGGATACTGCTTTGTTGCTCCTGGACGCTGAGCTGCGGACTGGCCAGGCCTGAATTGGAGTGTTGGTTTGTGGCAGGTAGCCACTTTGCCCCCATGTGGGCCCCCAAGACGGTAGGGGTTAGGTAGCCATTTCTGATTTTCTCTACGCACTTGGACCCTCGAGACGGCAGGGGATATGTAGCCACTTTGCCCACATGATTGGTCCGGGGGGGGGGGGGGCACCCCTCCTCCTACGGTGTACGGCCATTTTAACATTTCCTTATGGGATTGGTGACACCCATGTACCCGCGCCGTCTTGGGGGCACCGGTCAATCCTTTTTCGGCTCCATCCCACACACTTCTCATTGGCCCACGACGCACTCGTTGGCCTTCTCAAAGACGACTACCGGATACTGCTTTGTTGCTCCTGGACGCTGAGCTGCGGACTGGCCAGGCCTGAATTGGAGTGTTGGTTTATGGCAGGTAGCCACTTTGCCCCCATGTGGGCCCCCAAGACGGTAGGGGTTAGGTAGCCATTTCTGATTTTATCCCCGCGCTTGGCGTTGCCCCCCCCCCCCCCCCCGGCCCCGGATGCTAGGGGATATGTTGCCACTTTGCCCACATTTGTGCCCCTGGGATGGCAGATGTTATGTAGACATTTTTTTCTGCCCTCACTTGGAGTTGGGGACCCCCGAGACGGTAGGGGTTATGCCGCCACTTCCCCCAAATGTGGGCCCCCAAGACGGCAAGGGTTAGGGATACATTTCTGATTTTCTCCCCTCGCTTGGCATTGGGGACCCTGGAGACGGCAGGGGTAATGCAGCCACTTTGCCCACATCTGAGTCCTTGAGGCCGTAGGTGTTAGGTAGCCACTTCCGATTTTCTCCCCGCGCTTGGCGCTGGGGACCTCCAAAACAGCTGGGGCTATCTAGCCAATTTGCCCACATGTGGCCCGCCGAGACAACAAGGGTTGGGTAGCCACTTTGCCCACATGTGGGCCCCCGATACCTCAGCAGTAATGTCGCCATTTTGCCCACATGTGGGGTGCCTGGATGGCAAGGGTTAGGGAGACATTTCTGATTTTCTCCCCACACTTGGCGTTGGGGATCCCGGTGACCCTTTGTAGCCCACCCTTTGCTTCAAATCCACTTCTCATCAGCTGAAGGTGTGCTCAGGCATTTGAATGGATGGCCTTCTTCATCATCTTGTTCGTCAACAATGTGCCTCCATAGTTCACAGGCAAACACTGGCAATGGCAATGAAAAGTGTTGCAAAACAGAAGCCAACTCCGAGCCCACATGCAGTTGAATACTGGATGCATAAGCACTGGCCCTTTCTCTAGGACTTCCGCATGTTGGACATGGCCCCTGGGTGATAACTTGGTGTCTCCAGACAGTCCTGTGATTATAACAGTGTCCAACTGTGCAGGGTAATGGGCAAGCACAAAGAACACCACATTCTGTCAGCTACTGAGGCCACTGCTTTTGCAGCCCAGTATTGGGAAGGCAGGGAGGTTGCAGGACTGAGAAAAATTGAAGAAATATGTCCCAGTCCACAAACAAGGGGACGTCTGCCCCAATGGGGTCCCAGCCCTGCCTGAAAAAGGCAATGCAGATGATGATGATGATTCAGAATAAACATGATTCACCGCTGCAGTGCCATGTTTGTGTGCACTGTCCAATGTGTTGCGCTGTGCTGAAAAATGTGACCCCCCTGCCCCAACCCATACATTTCTGAAATGGCCTTTTCTCACAGATTTAAAAAAAATGCACATCCCCCCCATGTGATGACATGTTTGCACATCAAAGCAAAATTTATTAAAGAAATCCCAAAAAGTGCCAAAACGCTCAAACGCTCAAAGGCAGCTTCTGAATGTCCCCGAGAGATATGTAGGATGTCTAGAATTGTGATTGTTGAACATGAACTTTGTAAATTCTTCCTTGATGTGTAAAGTGCAAAACGAATTGGGGAACTCTTGTTTGTAACCGGTGTTTGTATCCTCTCACCCCCCCCACACACTACAAACTAACAACATACAACGAAACTAACGTACGTGCCCTACCCCAGCCGCAATGACCCCCTTTCCCGGCCCACAATACACCAATTTTTTTGTAGTTTGTTTCTCAGCTTCTCAGCTTCTTTCTGCCCTTGCGGCAATACAAACTTTGGTCCATGGCCTGGGTCCATGGTGCATTCCCCATGCCCTATGACCCCCTCCACCCCCCGGCAGTACTTGGGCAAACCCACCGAAAACAAACGCTGCCTACTGGTATATATAACTATGCACACACACATTTTCTAATCCAAATACCAAATCAACCATGCAAACGGTGGGAAATGCCATTTGGGGACACAAGGCCCAAGCAACCAATCATCAAAACTCCACATAATTGTTTCATGGGTTTTCCTAATTGGTTGAGTTGTTGAGTGACATTGTCTTTTTCTTAAATTTACACTTTTTGAAGGAAATTTACGCCATTTTTGGGAAAAGTAACACCAATTTACACAATTTGGGGCCCGGGGACCAAAAGCATTGTAAACCCCTGTGAATCCCTAGCTTGGTAATGGGTTATAAGCATGTGCAACCGTGCAGCCTCCATTTGTCCAACCATGCGCAATGGTGCACAGTTTTTTTTTGCCAGGAAATCGCTTGAGGTGCTGGCCACGCCTAATGATGGAAGAGTGACACTATCACTATGTGGAGCAGCTTGCAACATTTCATGTCGAAATCCACTCCATGGGAATGTTGTGCACGCAGTGCGAAGTTTTGGATGTTGGCGAATACTCAGACCCGACTTTTGGCCCCTTTTGACAAGTTTTTGGTTCCATACTTGGGTTTTTTTTTATCTTTCTATGCATTTGGGATGTGGCACATTTGAATTGTCACCCATTTTGGCCGATTTTCAACCATTTTTACCCATTTTCCATCCCCCATATTGAACTCTCCCCACCATGGGGACCCCGAGAAGGCAGGGGTGATTTTGCCATATTGCCACTGCTGTCCCTTATAGTGGTCGGAAAACCTTGAGTGAAGACCAACAAGAGTATAACGGTGTCCATGGCTTCTATCGCGCAAAGCTGCCGCACCTCTGTTCACGGTTGTGGCAACGCAAGATTGTCCGCAATGTCTGGACACGCTCTTCAACGGAGCTGCATGGCCATGTGTGTATTTTGCTCCACCTTACTTGCTATATTCGCAGGCAGACTTGGTATCAACCCAATGGACCTTGGCCTCATGTGCCTGAGTTTGTGTGGGCAGAGAAGGAGGCTACAATTGAGGAGGAGGAAAATGATTATGGTGTTGTTGCCAATTGTGTGGCCACCGTCCTGGTGATATATCCGAGTGTGACACTTGCCACTTGAACATGTGTGCATCTTGCATGCCCTTGCATAGTTGTACCTTACAAGGCTGAGTGGTTTGTTCATAGGGACATTGAGCACCAATTTGAAGGCAGTTTCGTTGTTATCGTGTGGGTATCACACATGTGACAGGTAATCTTGGGTGAGTGCGTGCGCAGTATGCACGCAGTGCGCACACAGTACAACAACTTGGCCCATATTTTGAGAAATGGTGTCTTCTTCTGTTGTCAGAAACCAACATAGATGCATAGAAGCCGTGCCCTGTCTGAGCAAGGGTAGCGAGTCTCACACAATTCATCATTTCTGAAAATGCCTAGGTTAACAACATGTGGAATTCCTAGAAGAGTGACGGTATCACTAAGTGGGGCACCATGCGAAATTTCATGTCAAACTCCAATCCATATTTTGAGAAATGGTGTTTTCTTCCATTGGTAGAAACCAACACAATTGCATAGAAGCCATACCTCGGCTCAGAAAGGGCAGCGAGTCTCACACAATTCATCATTTATAGAGACGCTTAGGTTAAAAACAGAAGAGTGACAGCATCACTAAGTGGGGCACCACGCGAAATTTCATGTCAAACTCCAGTCCATATTTTGAGAAATGGTGTCGTCGTCCATTGGTAGAAACGACGCAGATGCATAGAAGCCATGCCTCGGCTCAGCAAAGGTAGTGAGTGTCACATTTTATCATTTCTGAAAAGTCAGAGGTTAACAACATGTGGGGACTGTAGCCCAGATTTTCCATCATACCCCCTCTCAAGTGCTTAGCGGCCTCCCGCAGGGTGGCCACTGAACTAGTCTGCTTCCGTCATAAGTGTTGCGTACCTGGAAATCACTGGAAATCACCTGGAAGAGAGGTGGTTAGATCAAGCGCAGGCACGTGCATCGTATACCCCCCCCCTTTTGGGGGGTCGTTCGCGTAGCACACCCCAAGGCATGATATTGGATGTCCAACCCCTTATAAAATCATTATTTTGCCCAATAAAACGATCCTCCAATGGATTTTTTGATTTTGAGGCCTCTATCCCCCGTAACTGGAAATCACTTTTGGGGGGGGGTGCGGGGGCGGGGGGGGGTCAAAAGTTTGTGCTCAGAAGAGTTTGGAACGAGGGTCAGGTCAGGTAGAAGAATCTGACAGGCCGATCGGCGCGACTGACTAACTGCTTGCCTGACTGATTGACTGATTGGCTGACTGTCAGCCTCTCTTCGAGGTGCACTGCCGAAGGCAATAGAATTCTCTTTTCTGTGCAGCATTTTGTTGTGCAGTGGTGTACGGAGAGGTGCCCAATGCCTGCCCCTTCGTATTCCACCATGAATGATGCCACTGAGCAGCCTCAACCGTCTGCTGGAAAGTGGCGTGCACTTGGCATAGGTGTGCTTGGGCAAGGGACGCAGACAGTGTTGTGTATAGGTAGACCAGATTTGAATGCCACGCGTGCACGTAATTCTATGTTTGCTGACAGTCAGATGGACAGTCAGATGGTGGTTGACTCTTTCGTCAAGTTTTTGCACGATGGATTTTGGCGGTGCATTTTGCTTGGCACGGAGACATCGCTTCTTGGAACTGAGTTGCAAGAGCCGACGAATTGTGTAAGGGAAGGCGACTGGGGCCTGATGGCATTTGTGGCATGCTTTGCCCCCTCGGCTTCAGAGTAGTGCACCATGTCTGTATGTGGACCGTGCGCATGGTAGCGTGCAGACAGCGTTCTTATCCAAGCAACACCGGGCGTTGTTGACGTCGCACTAGTCCCAGCGCAGCGAGTCCTCAAATTTTTTTGGCAGTCCCAGCGAGATACAAACTGCAAACTCACAACGAGAAACAATCAAACAATGAAGCCTCCTGTGGCCCTCCGCGCATCTCGTCGCACGCTCTCAAAAAGCGCGTTGACACATCGTCGGCCACGGGCGTCCACTTCTTTGTCGCTCAGTTGCTTCCGGATATCCCCGCTCACAGCGCGTGTGAATTGTCCGACGAAATCTCTGTACCCTGAGTTGAGCGTGTGGAGAAATATTACCGCCCGAGCACACGGCATTCCCACACTGCGGACCCCAGGACTCCGCAACATTTGTAACCCAACAAGTAGCCGGGTGCGTTGCAAGACAAAGAAAACAATTGCTGCACAGGAACATGCACGTGCACGTACTTCTTCTTTACGAAATACACAAACCCACGTGGGCGCAGAAGGACATTACTCTGTGTCTGCCACTTGGCAATTCGATGTGTGTCCAATGCGTGTTCTGTTTTGGTTTTCTGGTTGCCCTCGTTTACTGCAGTTTCTGCTTTGGAAGCCTCCTCCCCCTATGCGATGGGGCTCGGTGGTCATGTTTCTTGCACAATCCGCAGGCCACAGTCCTCACAAGTCTCTCCCCTGGCATAGTTGTTGTTGGTGGTGGTGGTGGTGATATTGTTATTGGTGTAGGTGTTGGTGTTGTTGGTTGTCGGTGGTGGTGGTGGTGGTAGTGGTGGTAGTGGTGGTGGTATTGTTGTTGTTGGGATTGGTGTTGTTGGTTGTTGTTGGTGGTGGTGTTGGTGGTGCTGGTGTTGTTGGTGGTGGTGTTGGTGTTGTTGTCGTTGTTGATCACACACTCCGCAAGATGTGCCCACCCTCCCACCCCCACCCCCATCCCCACCCCCACCCACCCCCACTCCCCCCGTGCACGGCGCCGTGCACGATGAGGGCGGTTAGTGGTGCATTGACGGCGGTTGGCTGTTGACCGACAGCAGTTGGGACGGTTGCTGATCGACCGGCGTTTTCTTGGCGTGACGCCGTCTCCGAGTTTGTCGGCTTTCATTTGGCTTCCAAATCGAATACCTTCCGGTCGACTTGCGGTGCCTACCGATTCCCGCGCCGCGTCCGCACAGCCGTCACTGCACGGGAGAACCCACACCGTTTTTGGCGGATGTCGGCAAAAGAGTCCAGGTTTGCCATTTGATGCCCTGAATTTTGCGGCATCTTGTCCGGAGCGCGCGCCTCTCGCCTGGGCACCCCAGCGCGGCCACACCCCCCGCCCCCCTCCCAGCACCCGCGCGCACCGTGCTGCCGCTGCCGTTTGGGGGCAGCGACCCTCGGCTGGCGAGCCAGAGGGCCAGGGGGGGGGGCAGGGGGGGAGGTACCCCCCCTCCCTCCAGGGCGCTGCACCTACGCCCAGCCACTGTCTTCCTGACGCGAAGTGCCAAGCTCAATGGCATTTGTAACCGCCAGTAACCGCCCCAACCGCTTTGGTAACCTCCTCCAACCGCCTGCCTAACCGCTTCTGTGGCGGCCTCTTTCCTTTCTAATGCATCCCTGCGCTCCCCTTTCCAGCCTCAGGACTGCTCGGCCTCGTTGTTGGGTTGGGGGCCTGGGCCCACAGCGGTCCTGGCAGCGCCACGTTCCACCACCTGCCACACGTGCTGTCCTCCACGCGGGTCTCCCCCCTGGGCCACCCCGTGACGGGCCATCCCCGGCCGCCCCGGTACAGCCACGTCCTGCGGCGCGCCAAGGCCTCGGCCAACATGCGGGACCTCGGCAAGGGCGACACCGACGACCTCCTCCAGGCTTTCCAGCAGCAGCTCGGCGACCCTAAGCCCCCGGCGGCCGAGGCCGCACCGGCGCCGGAGGCCGAGGCCCCGGCGCTGCTGCAGCGCCCGGCCCGGCCCGGGGCCCCACCGCCCTCCGCACTGGAGGCCGAGCGGCCCGCCGCGCTCGCCGCGCAGGCGGCCGCCCCGGCGCTGCAGCGGCCCCAGCGGCCCAAGGGCTCCAAGCCCCCGGCGGCAGAGAAGCCCCCGCCGGCGCCCGCGGCCCCGGCGGAGGAGGCCCCTGCGCCGTTGCCCGAACTGAAGCGCCCCACCCTCTTGAATCCCCCTCCTGCGCCCGAGCCCAAGCCGGTGGCCCCCCCGCCCCCTCCGCCCAAGCCGCAGGTGCTGAAGTCCAAGCCCAACCGCCCCTCACCACCGCCTGAGCCCAAGCCTCAGCCTGCGGTGCAGCCCAAGCCAGCGCCCGCAGCGCAGGCCCCAGCGGAGGCCCCGGTCCTGAAGCCTACGCCGAAGGCACCCCAAGTCAAGGAGGCAAGCGATGCCCAGCCGGAGCCTGAGGCCCCCCCGGCAATGCTGGCGAAGCCGACGCGGCCCACCCCCCCGGAGAAGGCGCCGGAGGTGAAGGAGGTTTGCCCCCGCCCCCCCAATGCCCCTGGGAAAGTCAGGGGTGGCTCTCTGGGCGCCGTCGGACGAGGGACTATCTGGGGGCAATAAGACGGGGGACTGGGGGCAGAAAGAAGGGGCACCCTCTGATTGCGATAAGACGAGGCATTGCCAGAAAGACAGTGTTTCACTCACCCCCGGCCGCAGGAGCAGGCACCCCCATTCGGGAGTCCCTCCCTCCCCCTGTTCCACCCTCCCTCGCCCAGTACTCCCCCCCTCCACCGTCCTCCTCAACCCCCCCTCCCCCCCAACTCCGAGGGACTGTCTGGGTCGAGGCGGCAGGCGGAGGGAATGTGGTGCATGTTGTTTGCCATTGCTGGGCACTGTCCTTTCTGGGCCGCTTCTATGACACACAGGTGGAGGCGGAGGAGCCAGCAAAGCCGGTGTTGCTCAAGAAGCCCGCAGGCCCGGGGCAGCAGAAGCCTGAGGCAGAATCCGTGGTCGCTCAGGAAGAACCAGCCCCGGCCCCTGCAGAGCCTGCCCCACAACTGATGGCCCGTCCAGCGATGAAAGCCCCTGAGCCCGAGCCCGAGCCTGAGGAGGCAACGCTTCCCACGGTTGAGAGCACCGTGACAAAGTCCAGGGACAACATGTACAGTGGCACGCAAGTCACGTTTTGCATTGGGAATGAGGCATGCTGCCCACAGCTCTATCACTGCTCCCTTTGTGGCCGTAACAACCTTCAACCCTGCCCCCCCCCACCCATGGGGGGCGCCCAGCTGTGGTCCCATACACTGCCCCCCCCCCCCCCATGCGCCCTGCCCAGAGAAGCAGAATGTTGAGGAGGTCGGAACCTCACTCAGCGCCACAGGCACCGCAAGCCATTGTTGCCCATGTGTAAAATGTGAATTTTTGTTTTGCAAAGACACAACGTCACAAAACCCAACATGTTCGAAATGGCACTCAGATTGTGATGTCAGATGTAGCCATATTCTTTCCTTCTCAATTTGGGGACCATACCCCCCCCCCCCCAAATTTAGTACCCTCGGGTACTAATTTTGGCAGAATGGCCATGGGGTATTAATTTTTTGGGGGTACTAATTTTGGGCTGGTGTGTGCCACATGTGATTGTCACATATGCAGACAGGGGCTAATGCAGCATCTGCCGCACTTCTACAGCTGTGGTCCATGCCTGTACTGGTGTTTCCAATGCAAAGAAGCAGATGAAACTGACTTCATTCTTCAAGTGATGATTGTAGTTCTGCTAAAAACGTACCCTTGGTTTGTTAATGTTCCGTTTGCTTGGGAGGCTCAAGGGGGTACCAATTTTGGCAGACTGCTTAATAGGGCAAGGGGGGTACTAAATTTTGGGGGTACTGATTTTTTTGGGGAACTAAATTTTTTTGGCGGACATCGGGGACTCCAATGCAGAGAGCCTTCAAAGCAGCTCTGCCACTCCTGCCAGATCAGGGACTCCAAAGCGGAGAGGAATAAAGTGGCTACATCACCCCTGCCTGATTGGGGTCTCCAAAGCAGAGAGTGTTCAAAGTGGCCACATCACCCCTACTGACTTAAGTGAGAAAGGTACTCACTTCCGGCGCCTACAGTGCCTGTGGCGTGCCCTGTGGCAATCGCACTCCACCCCTCTACACAGGGAATGTGTTTCTTTTAGAGAGAGTGGCTGCGGGGTAGTTCCCTTGCATTGAAAATGAGCTGATATATGTTGTGGTTTGCCGAACCTGGCTCCAGCCCCTCTGGACCCCTACCTCCCGCCGCTAGGGCAGTGTGTGTGCGCGGTGGGTGGTGTCCCTCAATCCCCCGCACTTGTTAGCCGACCCCATGTATCCAGCTGATTACCCATCCCCCCGTCCGCTTGTCCGTGGTATTCATACCCACAGGCTGGGGACCTGGATTCCATTGTCTCTGCCCTTGGGATGGCATACTGGTCTGCAAGGAAGAACAAGGATGCCATTGTCGTGCCCATCGCCCAGTTCTCACGGGCTGAGTTCCAACTGCGGAAGGACGCAGTGCTGGCGTTTCAGGAGGCAGGGTTCGAGATGGACGACCAAGACGCCCCCAAGTGCCTCACCTTCTGGGATGAAGTTGAGTGGGATAAGGTCGCTGACTCCAAAGTGATCCTGGTGGACCACAACAAAATGTCCCCAGAAGTGGAGGTACATGCTCATGAAGCTCCCCTTTTTGTGTATCACGCCCCCCCCCCCCCCAAGTCCTCCCCGCATCCTCCCCAGTTCTCACCGCACCGTGGCTCCAATTCTGAACTTGGGTAGGGTCATAGGTCACCCCCACAGTAGTGCCACTTCTGACATTTGATGGTGCAGGGGCCCACATGGTCTGAAACTGTTTTTTTGAAAGAACAACGGATTTCGTTGGGTTTGCAAGGAGGCAACCCCCCCCCCCCCCCTTCCCTCGAAACCCCCCCCCCTTTCGTCACCGCCTCCTCCCCCAGTCCTCACCGCATCCTGCGCGGTCATCACTGCCTCCTCTCCGGTCCTCCCTGCATCCCCTGCAGCCACCACCCTACTCCAGGTAAGGGTTAGGGTTAGGCCACACACACTCCGCAGTCTCTGAGGTTCCCCAAGCCCATCTCCAGCCCCCACCATCCACATGCTCTCCAGTGTCCTCTGATCCTGAGTCTGTGCTGGACACCAATTTGCATCTGTACTTGTCTGATGTGTCGAAAGCCTTGTAGTGTTTCATCCTCCTCACCCAATACCTCAAGCTCCACATCCAGCTCTGAGGAGGGTAATGACTGTGAGTCTACCTCAGGTGAGTCCAATTCTGAAATTGTAAACTAGATCAAGAACATCACTGCCACAAGAGTAATATGCAGATTTGTTCTGCAGATGTTTTGTGCCTTTTGCGTTGGCTGAGTGAGGGGACCTTGAAGTGTCCCAACATGATAATTGGGAGTTCATTCTGTCTGACCACGTGATACTTCCGTGTGCTGATTTGGTCATCTTCCACCAATTTTGCTCTTTTGCACACCTTAAATACATTCTGGCAAAGCGGGGGGTTCCCCCCTAAGACCCTCTTCCTCCCTCCCTCAGACCCCCCCCGCCCTGTGTGCACGGCTCCCTGCGGCTGCGTGCGCGCCGTGTGCAGCTTCCAGCTGGGGCTGTGTGCCGTGCGCGGCCCCCTGCTGCCTGCCTGCACAGCGCAGCAAGACCAAGGCGCTGGCGGGTCCACAGAAGGGCCCGCAGGGCTACACAAGGTGCAGGGTCCCCCTGCCACCTGGGGGCTAGGACAGGCCCAGATTACGATTGTAATTTTCGTAATGTTCATAGTTTTTGTGATTCCTCATAATTTTCACCGGTTTTTTTGCCATTTTTGGCATTGAGTACAAAAAGTACTTTTACTTTTAGGTTGCTTCTGTGCTGTTTTGGGGGCTAGCTCTGCCACAACGTTTGGGTTTACCAGTGCAAGTTACAAAACTGCTCTTTTGTGGCCTGTGCATGTGTCCTCCTGATGTTTATGTGGCAGGCCTTTTTTTTTTTTGTCTTTTCACTCTTCATCTCCATGGGGAAAAAGAAGGCACCCGCATCCTCTCCAAACAAAAGGACCCAAGTGCAAAGAAGGCAAGGGCTTCATCGAGTCATTATTGTGCGATGGACCGATAGTGGCCGTGTCAGGTCCACTATCGGAATTGGTGGTGGCATTGCTTGGGATGCCGGTAACCAGCACGGACGTGGAGCGCTCTTTCAGCCTTGCTGGTTTGCTGGATGACCTGAATTGAGGCAACACACGCCCTGATTTGCGTCGCGTTGCGGTGGCACTCTTTGTCAATGGTGGTGTTGAAGGTCGTTTCTAGTGCCTCGACTTCTACCTCATTCCTCGTTTTCCACCTCTTCCCTCGTTTTCCACCTCCTCTGGCGTCCTCCACCTCTTCCCCCTTCTTCCCCTTTCTCCCACGTCCTCTACCTCTTCACTCGTCTTCCCAAACCCTTGAGTGCCGGGGTCCCTCTTCTTCCTCTACAAGGCCTCCCCTACACGCAGAAATCCTCTTCCCCGGATCGCGTTCTTGGATCTAAACCATGCATAGGGGGGTAAGCGGTTGTGGGCAACCATTTTTCGATGCCGTGGACCAGGAGTTGAGGGTCCCCCCCCCCCTTTTTTAGACCAAATGCTCACTTCCCTAAGCCACCGCGTCCCTACATGCACAACAATCAATGATATATCCACATCCCCTGCCCCCATTGCCAATTTTTAGGCTTGAAAACAAGTGAAAACACGCAACGGTAGGCTAGTGAATGCCAGTGAAGGATTGTAAAAAAAACCCTGCCGTAAAATCGTAAAAAAATTGCCGTAAAATCGTAATGAAAAAAGTCGTAATCTGGGCCTGTCTTAGCTGGGGGTCATGGAGGGCCCTGGGAGGGCGGCGGGGGGTTCAGGGGTTGGAGCGAGATCTGGCGAGGGTCCTGGAAGTGCATCTCATATGGCATGGCCAGTTGTTGTCGGGGAAGCCGTTGTGCACCCCCCAAACGGCCGGTGAGCCTGAAGGTTGGCCTCTCAATCCCATCCCCCCCTCCCCCCGGCTCCAGCAAGTCCCTGCCCTCCCCCCCTGAGTGTGTGGGTGCTGGTTGATCTCCAGTGTCTTCTGTTCTGTGCAGCAACGGTTCGCCGGTCGTGTATCTCTAATTGTGGACCATCACATCAACGAGGGGGCACACTCGGAGGCCAAACGGCTGATTGAAGAGGTATTGCGTGTGGTGCTCCTTTCAAACTGACAGGGCAGAGAATTGCACGCTGCAGTGCTGCAGCGGGGGCTCGGTAAAGGTAATGTAGTGCTCACCATCAAGTGCAGATGGTGAATGATGTATACACGAGCACACATATGCGGATGCCACGTGAACAGGTTCCCCAAATATTGTCTGGGCATGTGCACCCTGGCAGAGATCTCCCCTCAGCAACCTCCTGCATGGAGAAATGTTCTGGCATCATTGGACAAGTGCTGGCAGAGGCCTCCTAAAGAACGACAACAGCGCGATCCGCCTACGTCGACGACAAATCTAATTGTTCATCTGAACGTTGTGGATTCCCAGAGAGCCAGGTCAGTGGCAGTCTGAACACACGCCACAAAATAGTGGTGAAATGCGCATCCGTGTAGCGCCTCAAGGCTTCTCCCAAGAGGAGTGAGAACAACTGGCATTAAGGGAAGCCCCAGAGCAGTGCAATGTTCAAGGCTGGTGGAATGAACCACTTTTTGTGAATACCCCAATGGCAGGGGTCCCGCCTATAATACCCTTGTGGGGTCTTGCGTAGTAGTGTCACTACCACGGCATGCTGGTCGGTTTGACGGGGGGTGCCACTGGACCGAGTCACTGTCCAGCCTGCAGAGGTTCCAGGCAGGACCGTCCAGGGGCCAGCTCGGCGAGTGCAGGCCAACCGACAGCGTGTGGACCACCGGACGGCAATCGCAGGCTGGTACACTCACCCGTACCCTCATGTGTGACGTAGGCATAGCATCAGTTGTACCCGAAATAAAGGCTAAGAAATGAGGATGCCCAACAATGCACCGTTGGAATTGGCTCCCAGCAGGATGGGCAGCCGGCTTGGCAGCGTGTTCGGCAAGAGGCTCGGCACAAGGTTGGTTGAAGGCCTGGCTGCACGTTTGGCAGCACGCTTGGGGGGTTACAACTCGCATACGGTCCTGTGGACATCCTCATGTGTCATTGAAGCACATGGCCTGACCAGATTTGAGAACTCAGCTTTCATAAAGGCCTGTTTGTCACGGACAACCTGTGTGTGTGTGTGTGTGTGTGTGTGTATGTGTATGTGTATGTGTGTGTGTGTGTATGTGTGTGTGTGTGTGTATGTGTGTGTGTGTGTGTGTGTGTGTGTGTGTGTGTGTGTGTGTGTGTGTGTGTATGTGTGTGTGTGTGTGTGTGTGTGTGTGTGTGTGTGTATGTGTGTGTATGTGTGTGTGTGTGTGATGTGTCTGATGAGCTGTTATTGACCAGTGCACGTCTGCCATCTTCAGTGGTTGTGCTTTTGGTCTCATTCACGTAGTGTGTGTGTGTGTGTGTGTGTGTGTGTGTGTGTGTGTGTGTGTGTATGTGTGTGTGTGTGTGTGTGTGTGTGTGTGTGTGTATGTGTGTGTGTGTGTGATGTGATGTGTGATGTGTCTGATGAGCTGTTATTGACCAGTGCACGTCTGCCATCTTCAGTGGTTGTGCTTTTGGTCTCATTCACGTAGTGTGTGTGTGTGTGTGTGTGTGTGTGTGTGTGTGTGTGTGTGTGTGTGTGTGTGTGTGTGTGTGTGTGTGTGTGTGACCCCCACTGCTGCCCAGGGGCGCGTGACCTCACCGTGGTGTGGGGGTGAAACCGGGGGGGGTCCCCCCCGGGCTAACACGCAATCTGGGGGGTGCCCTGGTCCAGCCGCGGCGGCCAGGGCACGGGATCGCGCGCCCCACCCCTCGCCGGCCACCGTGGGAAAGCCACGATGGCACAGGGCGGGCTCCACCGGGGGGTGGCGGTATGCGGGAGTAACCCGGGTCCCCCTGTGACCCAGCCCCTCCAGGGCTCGTGTGCGCTCCCCTACCCCAACCCACTGCACCTTGTGTTCTGCACAGGTACATCATGGGGTGGGGATATCGTCCTATCCGACGCCCGTCCGGGCCAGGGGCACAACCACTATGGCCTTCGGCCGGGGGCCTGATGTCACGGGGGGCTACCGGTCCTGCCCTGCGATGCAATGCGGGGCAACCGTGACATCAGGCCTCACAGCCACGCGCCCTGCTGCACCTGGCGGGATGCCTGGACCGGAGCTGGGAGGTGGTGGAATAAAGGGGAGACAGCATCGTGGCGGAGGTAAGGGCCAGCGCCTGCCGCTACGGTGCTCACTGCGCCGGGGTAATGGCACCTGCTTGCAGCCTCGACGTCTGGCTCCCCAGGAATTGCTGTGAAACAAGGGGAGGCCCCCCGTTACTGTTCCTGTGCCCGTGATAACGCGGAGGGGCGCCATCCCCTACCAGCGGCGTACACTAACCTGAAAGAAGGGGAGGCCCCCCAGGTCGCGGGACTTGTGTGACGTGTGAACTTGGGAATAAAAACGAAAAGTTTCTGAAGTAAGGGGAGGCCCCCCCGTGCCCCCCATGCCGGGAATCCCACGTGGGGCGGCCGGTCGGAATACGATGGATGAAATTGAAATAAGGGGAGGCGCCCCGGGTTCCTACCACCGGTGACGCCAACAATGGCGCTGACAATTTGAAGGATATATGAACCAAGGGGAGGCCCCCCGGTTGTTGTGCCGTGGAGGGGCGCCATCCCCTCCCGGCGAGAAGAGGTGACTATTATGAAACCGAGGGGGTCCGTCTGAGGGATTTTTTTTTTCCTTCCCCCACACAGCGGCGGTTACACCCGAGTCCCTCCGGTCCAGCCTGGGCCGGGGGGGGATAGGGACGCCCCGTGGGTTCGTCAGGTATTTTTCCTTCCCCCACACAACGGCGGTTACACCCGAGTCCCTCCGGTCCAGCCTGGGCCGCGGGGGGATAGGGACGGCCCGTGGGTTCGTCAGGTATTTTTCCTTCCCCCACACAGCGGCGGTTACACCCGAGTCCCTCCGGTCCAGCCTGGGCCGCGGGGGGATAGGGACGCCCCATGGGTTCGTCAGGTATTTTTCCTTCCCCCACACAGCGGCGGTTACACCCGAGTCCCTCCGGTCCAGCCTGGGCCGCGGGGGGATAGGGACGCCCCGTGGGTTCGTCAGGTATTTTTCCTTCCCCCACACAGCGGCGGTTACACCCGAGCCCCTCCGGTCCAGCCTGGGCCGCGGAGGGATAGGGACGGCCCGTGGGTTCGTCAGGTATTCTTCCTTCCCCCACACAGCGGCGGTTACACCCGAGTCCCTCCGGTCCAGCCTGGGCCGCGGGGGGATAGGGACGCCCCGTGGGTTCGTCAGGTATTTTGCCTTTCCCCACACAGCGGCGGTTACACCCGAGTCCCTCCGGTCCAGCCTGGGCCGCGGGGGGATAGGGACGCCCCGTGGGTTCGTCAGGTATTTTTCCTTCCCCCACACAGCGGCGGTCACACCCGAGTCCCTCCGGTCCAGCCTGGGCCGCGGAGGGATAGGGACGCCCCGTGGGTTCGTCAGGTAATTTCCCCTCCCCCACACAGCGGCGGTTACACCCGAGTCCCTCCGGTCCAGCCTGGGCCGCGGGGGGATAGGGACGCCCCGTGGTTTCGTCAGGTATTTTTCCTTCCCCCACACAGCGGCGGTTACACCCGAGTCCCTCCGGTCCAGCCTGGGCCGCGGAGGGATAGGGACGGCCCGTGGGTTCGTCAGGTATTTTTCCTTCCCCCACACAGCGGCGGTTACACCCGAGTCCCTCCGGTCCAGCCTGGGCCGCGGGGGGATAGGGACGCCCCGTGGGTTCGTCAGGTATTTTTCCTTCCCCCACACAGCGGCGGTTACACCCGAGTCCCTCCGGTCCAGCCTGGGCCGCGGGGGGATAGGGACGGCCCGTGGGTTCGTCAGGTATTTTTCCTTCCCCCACACTTGGCTTTCGGACCATCGAGGCCCCCGCCGCTGAGGCGAGGGGGCCTCCTTCGCTTTGGGACCACCGAGGCCCCCGCCGCTGAGGCGAGGGGGCCTCCTTGGCTTTGGGACCACCGAGGCCCCCTCCGCTGAGGCGAGGGGGCCTCTTTCGCTTTGGGATCATCGAGGCCCCCTCCGCTGAGGCGAGGGGGCCTCTTTGGCTTTCGGATCATCGAGGCCCCCGCCGCTGAGGCGAGGGGGCCTCCTTCGCTTTGGGACCACCGAGGCCCCCTCCGCTGAGGCGAGGGGGCCTCCTTCGCTTTGGGACCACCGAGGCCCCCTCCGCTGAGGCGAGGGGTCCTCCTTGGCTTTCGGATCATCGAGGCCCCCGCCGCTGAGGCGAGGGGGCCTCTTTGGCTTTGGGACCACCGAGGCCCCCTCCGCTGAGGCGAGGGGGCCTCCTTCGCTTTGGGATCATCGAGGCCCCCGCCGCTGAGGCGAGGGGGCCTCCTTGGCTTTCGGATCATCGAGGCCCCCGCCGCTGCGGCGAGGGGGCCTCTTTGGCTTTGGGTTCACCGAGGCCCCCTCCGCTGAGGCGAGGGGGCCTTCTTCGCTTTGGGACCATCGAGGCCCCCGCCGCTGAGGCGAGGGGGCCTCCTTCGCTTTGGGACCACCGAGGCCCCCTCCGCTGAGGCGAGGGGGCCTCTTTCGCTTTCGGACACCGAGGCCCCCGCCGCTGAGGCGAGGGGGCCTCCTTCGCTTTGGGACCACGGAGGCCCCCTCCGCTGAGGCGAGGGGGCCTCCTTCGCTTTGGGACCACCGGGCCCCCGCCGCTGAGGCGAGGGGGCCTCTTTCGCTTTGGGACCACCGAGGCCCCCGCCGCTGAGGCGAGGGGGCCTCCTTCGCTTTGGATTCACCGAGGCGGGGGTTTGCGTGTCCCCTCCGCAGACGTGCGGCACTGCGGATTGGGGGGACACGACCGGAGGGTTCGAGGATGGCCCCGCGCACGGGCACCTTCGGCAGAAGTGCCGCGCGTTGGGGGAGGGGGGGGACCAGGCCGCGGACCAAGCCCCCGAGACCCACCGGCCAAACGCCGCCCAGTCGGTAGTACCTGGTGGGCTAAGGGCCCACACCCGTGAGACTGTGTCCCCCTTCCCTTGGGGGGGTGGTGGACCGTGCCGGAAGTGGAGCCGGCGCTCCGCCTCGCCCCCCATTCCGTGCCCCTGGGAGGGGATCCGGCTACGTGTAGGGCGGGTGCATGCACGTAGCGCGGGCCAGGGGACAAGGGGAGGAGACGAAGAGGAGAGCCGCCGCCATGATGCTTAGCCGGACGGGTTGGGGTGAAACCCCCCTCCCGGTCGCTTTCCAGACCGTGGAGGGCCGGCGGGCACCATGGGGATGTGCCGCGGGGGCGCCCTACCGGGGGACCGCATCTCCTCCTCCTCCTGTGTGTGTGTGTGTGTATGTGTATGTGTATGTGTGTGTGTGTATGTGTGTGTGTGTGTGTGTGTGTGTGTGCGTGCGTGCGTGCGTGCGTGCGTGCGTGGTGTGTGTGTGTGTGTGTGTGTGTGCACGCGGGGGGGGGGTGATTGTGTGCAAAGATTGATGACCACAAAACACATTTTCTCCCGTGCATCCACATATTCGCTTAAGTTCTTTGGCACTTGTCGCTTGTATGCTTTCATTTCAAGTGGCTTGGCTCTGTGCCCAACTACTGATTTTATATTTTCTTGTGCATGTTCATGAGTCGCTTTTTGTCCTTACTGCATTTCTCAACCTCAACATTTGATCTGGTTGTTGCGTACCATGTGGCCTTGTGCTGTGGATGTCGTTCTGTGTGCTGCACGCTGTTCATTTCAGGGCATCGGGTCAACCTGCACGCTGGTGTCTGAGATCCTTGGAAATGATATCCCCCAAGACCTCGGCGTTTTGCTGATGAGCACTGTCCTTCTGGACACCCGCTACTTTGACACTGACAAGCGCTTCAAGGAAACCGACCAAAGGGATTTCATGGCGGTAGAGAAGCTGCAGGCACTCAGGTGTGTCCCAGGGCAGGAGCTGTGGTGGTGCAGAACAGTGGGGCGCCACTCACCAGGCACCAGTGCAGGTTGCAGCAACGGTGCAGGTAGGGCTAGGAAGCAGGATCGGTGCGGCTTGCACCTACCACCCCCTTCGTACCCTGCCTTGTTCTGGTGGCGGTAAAGTAGTAAAGGCGGGGACTGGGGTGGAGAGCAAGCTGAGTAAGCTGAGCAAGCACTGATTGGGGATGATGGTGGTGGAGATTCTGAAATCAGGAAGGTGAAGCATTGGCTGCTGATGACCTCAGCCTGGCAAAGCCACATTGGCTTCCCCAATCTCGAGGCAAAGGGGGGTGGGTTTATGATGTGGAATTTCTGGTGCCCTGGAGGTGGCGGGGGGATTAGGAGGGGTTACCCTGGTTGAGAGGGAGACATGTGGTGGGGCCAGGGAGCGGACTCTGCCAGCTCTTTGAAGTGCGGGCACATTTTCGTTTGGTATATGTCCATCTGCCAGATGCACCAAGAGACACCTGAGGACATTGCACCTGGCCACCAGTTCCCTTGGGTACAATTCTCGAGGCTGCCATTGAGAAACTGCATCCAAAACCTGTGCATCAGCATGACAAGGCACACGGTGCCCCACACCTCTTATTCCTACAGATTCACCCCCGCTGCGGCCATGACACGCAAGAACCCGCAACGGGCATGGTATGGGAGGCTAATGAAGGCACGGGCAACCAAAGAATCCCTGAGCCCTGAAGCTGCATTGCGCGTGGACTTCAAGGGCATTTCTGTGCAATTCCATGGACGCACAAAGCAGGTGTGTACACAGTGTACGGGGGCAGGAGTGGTCATCTGGAGTCCTGGAATGGTCTGAGTGCTCGTCCCTATGGGACCAGGCATGGGCTAATTGCCTGTCCAGTCAACCCGTCAAATGAAAAAGAAATGCTTAGTTTTTTTTTGTTTTTTGTCCGTTCCTGCCTCTCTTTCGGTGTCTATCGGTGTTTTTCGGTGTTTTTTCTTTGTGTGTTTTCCATGTCATTGCAGCCCATATGCATTGTTGTCACTCACCACATGTGGCATTTCCCCCCATATTTGGCAAGTTCATTGCATGTTTGTTTAGTAGACATCAGCAATCTGGACAAGTTCATCAGGTCACTCCCTAGGGGGGAACACCTGACCACGGGGGGGCGGCCGGGCCCGGTCCTTGTATGCGACCCCCCCCAGCCCCCCCCCCCCGGGTTTTGAAAGATAGTGGTGCCGGGTCGGCCACCAACAAGTGTCTCTAGAGAAAACTGTCTGGCGCCGAAGGCGCCAATTTTTTTCTTCATACTATGTGTTTATACTCAAAATACTCAAAATTTTGTAGAGAAATCATATTTGTGTTAAAACAATAAGGAAGGAGGGCTACAGGAGGGCTGCAGGCCCTAACAGCAACCACAACCCTAGCCCTAACCCTAACCCTAACCCTAACCCTAGGGCTAACCCTAATCAAGACTGAATATTGGGACCGAGCTGGTGGGGGAGGGAACATTAGATATGAATGGTGAGGGACATCAAGAATGATTCACACATTGATGGCTCTTGACAAAATGAAATGCACCTGAACCCCATCACCACGAGGCCCACTTTCAAGGCTTTTTGGACTTCTCAGGGGCGAAAATGCCCCAAAATGGGCTCAAAATGGGCTCATTTCACCCGTTTGTGCACCCCAAATGGTCTAGGATGAGGTTTGGAAAAATGTGTTTTTGACCCATTTTTGACCCATTTTTGGTCCCAAAACAGCCCATTTTCAAGGCATTTTGGGATTTTTGGAGGACCCAGATGGGCCACCACAAGCTCAAAACGGTCCAAAAACACTTGTTTTAGCGTCGCACATGGTCTAGGATCATTGTTGCGGAAAGTCATATTTTTACCCCTTTCGGACCCTGTTGACCCATTTGGGTACCCACCTGTTTGGGCTTGAGCTTGCAGCTTGCCACAGCCTAGTGGGCCTAGTTATTGGGGTCTAGGCGTCCGTTTGGGCAATTCTGAGGGGTGGAAACCACAAAACGTGGGGGGTTGCGGGTGGAGTAGGTGCCCTCGGAATCGCATTTTGAGCCATGTAGCCAAAGATATGGCCTATTCTTGGTTTGTGGCCCTCGGCATTTGGAGCTTCTGGGGGCCTTTTTGGGCCGCTTCCGCGGCATATCATGGAGTTAGAGGACCGCAAAGAGCTCGTTGACACGGGGAAGTCAAGCGGCACGTGGAGTGTACCCACCGTTTCCCTTCGTTTGGCCGTTTTGAATGTGTTCCAGGGCATTTTTGGCCCAAAAATGGCTGTTTTTGGCCCTAAACCGCAGTTTCTGAAACTGAGGTCCGCCACTTGCGAATCCCGTTCCCGGCCGCCACCGTTGAGTTTCTTGCTCAAACTTTGTGTGATTGTACTTCACACCCATAGGTATCATCCACCAAAATTTCAACCAAATCCAAAGCACCACGACGGAGTTCTGATTTTTACCCATTTCGCGCGTGCTGCTTGCTTGCTTGCTTGCTGCTGCTGCTTGCTTGCTGCTGCTGCTGCTGCTGCTAAACCTGGTAGGTCCACCCTAGACACTAAAAAGGGTTATAAAACCAAGACTGGTTCCACCAGCTCGGTGACCCTAATCAAGACTGAATATTGGGACCGAGCTGGTGGGGGGGAGGGAACATCAGCTATGACTGGTGAGGGACATCAAGAATGATTCACACATTGATGGCTCTTGACAAAGTAAAATCAGCTTGCAAGTGAACCCCATCACCACGAGGCCCACTTCAAGGCTTTTTGGACTTCTGAGGGGCGAAAATGCCCCAAAATGGGCTCAAAATGGGCTCATTTCACCCGTTTGTGCACCCCAAATGGTCTAGGTCTAGGATGATTTTTGGAAGAATGCATTTTTGACCCATTTTGGACCCATTTTCGGTCCCAAAACAGCCCATTTTCAAGGCATTTTCTGATTTTCGGAGGACCAAATTGGGCCACCACAAGCTCGAAACAGTCCAAAAACACTTGTTTTAGCGTCGCACATGGTCTAGGATCATTTTTGAAAAAAGCCATCTTTTTGCCCCTACTGGACCCCGTTGACCCATTTGGGCACCCACCTGTTTGGGCTTGAGCTTGCAGCTTGCTGCAGCCTAGTGGGCCTAGGTGTTGGGGTCTAGGCGTCCGTTTAGGCAATTCTGAGGGGTGGAAACCACAAAAAGTGGGGGGTTGCGGGTGGAGTAGGTGCCCTCGGAATCGCATTTTGAGCCATGTAGCCAAAGATATGGCCTATTCTTGGTTTGTGGCCCTCGGCATTTGGAGCTTCTGGGGGCCATTTTGGGCCATTTCCGGGACATATTATGGAGTCAGAGGGCCACAAAGAGCTCGTTGACACGGGGAAGTCAAGCCGCACGTGGAGTGCACCCACCGTTTCCCTTGGTTTGGCCGTTTTGAATGTGTTCCAGGGCTTTTTTGGCCCAAAAATGGCTGTTTTCGGCCCTAAACTGCAGTTTTTTGACACTGAGGTCCGCCACTTGCGACACCCGTTCCCGGCCGCCACCGTTGAGTTTCTTGCTCAAACTTTGTGTGATTGTACTTCACACCCATAGGTATCATCCACCAAAATTTCATTCAAATCTGAAGCACCACGACGGAGTTCTGATTTTCCCCCATTTCGCGCGTGCTGCTGCTTGCTTGCTGCTGCTTGCTGCTGCTTGCTGCTGCTGCTGCTAAACCTGGTAGGTCCATCCTAGACACTAAAAAGGGTTATAAAACCAAGACTGGTTCCACCAGCTCGGTGACCTTAACCCTAACCCTAACCACCCCCCCCCCCCCCCCTCACCCCTGGCTGGACACCCCCATGACCCCCGGCCAGACCCCCCCCCGACCCCCGGCAGGAACACCCCCCTCCCGACCCCCGGCAGGAACAGCCCCCCCCCCCCGACCCCCGGGAGGAACCCCCCCCCGACCCCCGGCTGGACCCCCCAAGCTGCGCCCCCCCCCCCCCCCCCCCCCCCCCCCCCCCGAGAGTTTTGAAAGATAGTTGGGGGGTGGGTCGCATCAAGACCGGTTGTAGTCGCCCCCCCGTGCACCTGACGCGGTTCGCGAGCGGTGCAGAGATTTGGCCACATATTCCGGCTAAGCAACCGTGGGTACTACCAAGGGATTTTCTCTCCGTAGGGGTACTTTAGGAGGGCGGAAAGCCTAGGGCAGTCCGGGCCCGGGAAAACAGGCCGTAAAGGTAGGGCGCGGTGCACGCGCGGCACAAATGCTCCCCCTAGCTGTGGTGCCGCAATTGTGCAAGTTCGCCAGGTGTTGGTTTTGGGAAGGGGTTGGCAACGGTTGTATGGGGTTGGCAAGAGTTACAATGGCGGCAGTAGAGGGTATCAACGGGTTGGTTTGGTGCAACAGGGTTTTGGGAGGGACGGGGCTTTGGGAGGAACGGGGAACCATTTCATCAGGTGTTGGTTTTGGGACGGGGTTGGCAACGGTTGTTGATTGGTTGGGTTTGGGTTACAGGATGTTGTGGGTGCTCCATCAATGGGAAGGGTTATATGCGGTTGGCAAGAGTGAGAATGGTGGTAGTAGAGGGTATCAACGGGCTACTTTGGTTCAACAGGGCTTTGGGAGGGATAGGGAACCATTTCCTTTTCTTTGCTCTTCTGTTCACCCTTTTAGTTTTTCCGCCATGCCAAGGGCAGAAATTGGATCGTTACGATGTATGACAAGCATCAACTTGGGGTGCACTGTGCGCACGCGTAACGCCGTAAACGTGGGGCGCGCAGGTGCGAAAAGTGCTGTAAACACCACGGAGGTTTCCATTAAGTGTAGGGATTGCCAAAGGGGGGATAGTAGGCAGTTTGGCACATTTCTAACATAAGCGTTTACGGCGCCAGCGCCGTAAACGAGCCATGCATGGCGGTGACGGAGGCAAACTATCCAAATGTATTTGGGTTGACATGCATGTCATATGCGCAATTCCTGTGTAGACACGGTATACCGGAATTCTACATCCCAGCACAACACAACACCAAGAGCAACACCCGAGTGGCGTTGTGGCAGAAGGAAAGCGATGACACAGCGAAGCCAGCCCTTCAACACGCAGCGAAGGGACAAATACCCATGCCAGAAGCCCTCGATGACACAATGCTATGCCTCCACAACGGAATACTGGTCGCTGACATCGTACGTGCATTGGATGCACAGTGCAATAGCACATTGGCGGCCAGAAGCTACCCCGGTGACACCAAATGCAACGTTGTCTGGCGTAGAGGAATAACCGAAGGCAAGTACACCAATGCCGGCCTCACGGCAGCATACTGGATCCGTACAATCCCTCACTGCCACGAAGGAAGCAAAGACAAATTCTCATGCCCCTTCTGCCGCACCATGGTCACCGGCTGGGGTGTTCACATGCAATATGCCTGCATCATGCTCCCGCTCCTATGCTTGTGGTCGTTCACCAACGTAGCCAATCGTCTAGCCAATCAAGGATACTCGATCGAATGGCAATCTCCGGCCGCATTCTCCACCACCAAGGAAGACAAAAGCATGCAGGGGGACTGATCCCGGACTTCCTGATCGAATCCCACAACCAATGGTCCCCTCTCAGCGTATGCATCACCTGCTCCTTCGCTCCAAAGGAAGCCCACTCACCACGGATGACGCCATGGCCATCTCCTCAGAGCACCTGAACTGCCTAGGCACCATGAGAACATGGCCACCTGCTGTACGCACAGAGCACCTGATCGCCGAACCAAACCCGCAAGGATGGCCCATGCTCAAGACAGAATGGAAGTATTGTGCAATCACTGCGGCGTTCAACTTCGTTGGGCGTCTGTACAGCTCATTGATGGGCGACACCAGCCCGGTCCCCCTGAACCTCCTTCCCTTGGCCGTCTCCCCTCTCTGGTTTCACGCCAAAGCAGAAAGTCTCACCTCTAACCCCGAACCAGGCACGGTATACGTATCACTAGTATCATTTGCTGTTATCCTCGCTCAGTCACAGAGTGTGGCGTTCAGAGTATCTAAAGAACTACACATCTGCTTCGACAAAGAATTGACACTCACTGCTGTCTGCAAGCTTGCACAAGGTCTGTTGTAGGACGAGTGGCCAAGCGCTCCACGGGATCAGGCTCATGGTCCTGACCTCCATCTCATGACTGGGACCGTATCTCCTCATCTGCAAGTGAATCCTCTCTTGATCCAGCTCACAATTCCGAGAATGACACTGACTTTTGGGACTTAGACTGAATGCTCGAATGAATGCCGAATGCTTTCGTGCTGCCCTTCGCCCTTATGTCCCCTAAGCATACCCAACATCCCTGTGTACCAGAACCAAGTATGGCAGACACTCAAAAGAATAGAAAATGAAAGTTCGAGAAGGAGAGAGAGAGAGACAGAGAGAGAGAGAGAGAGAGAGAGAGAGAGAGAGAGAGAGAGAGAGAGAGAGAGAGAGAGAGGGAGGGAGAATGAGAGGCCGCATTGCACTGCACAGCACAAGCACAACACAGCACCGCACCACAACAGGTCACACGGTATAGCACCAGGTAGCACTTCATCTCACCGCACCACACTAATCAACACAACACAGCACCGCACAAATCCAATATAGAAATAAGCCCATGCAAAACACGCAAGAAGACCGAAGACAGGGAAACCCAAAGCAAAGCTCATGGAAGAAAATTCAAGTCCCTTCGCCCTCCTGCCTCCTGATCAATCCCTATCAACCAAACCCTATCCCTATCCTATCAATCCCTACCCTAATCAATCCCTATCAACCAAAGCCAAGACCCAAGTCGTGGATGAGACAAAGCCAAAACGAATTCTAAAGCGAATCCACACCTCGAGCCACCTCCCGCAGTCTCCACACCTTCCCAAAAAAAAAAAGAGAGAAAGAAAGTGATAGAAAAGAAGAGTCCTAAAGAAAATGAAGAGTCCAGCAAAACTTAAAGTATCTGAGTGGGCAAGCCACCCCGCGGCTACCAAAAGGAGCCATGCTAAGGTATGGGGACCGGTGGTGGGTATGCGTAGTCCTCATGAGGGCATGACATACACATAGTCATGTCGCCACACATGAGGTGACTGCTATACTCCTAGGGAAACACCCCCCCCGAATATACAATACCAATACCAACACACACACACACGCACACACACACACACACACGCACACCCGCGCGCGCATGCGCGCCCCCACCCCCCCACCCCCACACGCCCACACGCCCACACACACACACACACACACGCCCACACACACGCCCACACACACACACACACACACACACACACACGCGCGCGCGCGCACGCACGCACGCACGCACGCACACACACACACACACACACACACACACACACAATGAAGATTGCTACAGGCAATGCTGCACAGGCAAGGCACAGACTGCTCCGTCAGGATTTCATGAGATTGATCTCACAATGCTGACACACACGCACACATGCGTACACGTGACGCCTGTGAAATATCCCCAAAATAGAGATTGCCATATGGAAATGGATTTTCGTCAAAATGGTGTATCAAGTGTTTCCCTTGGACCCCTTCCTCCATGCTTCCAGTCTTCCAGTCCTATATGGGCCCGTCCCTTGACACAATGAAGTCCTTCTTATCACCGCATCTCGGTGCCTCAGCACTGTCAGCATAGGATGCAGATTATAAGAGATGGCCAAGATGTCATTGCTCTGTGCATGTACTTTTTGTGTCTGAAAGCGGATATCCGATATTGAGTGTGTTTCGTCTGAGTCTGTGTTGTGTGTCGTGTCTGTGTCTTGTAAGCGTTGCTCCGCACTGTTCGCAGTCTGCATGTTTGTGCTGTTGGGGCAGATTGGGTTCAGTTCGCTGTCTATCGACCTCGCAAAGCTGCTGGAGAATGAGCAGGAGTTTGCTTCCTTCCGAGCTGCAGTGTACAAAGTTGTGGAGGCTAAGTCCCTCGACTTGCTGATTGGTATGGGCGTGGTGTGGCCATTGGGGTGGGTGGTCGGGCTGTGGGGTTGGGGAGTCACTCGTCAACCATGCAGTGGGCTTCGAAGAAGTCATGGCCCTGGGTGATGCAGCGACGGGCAGTTTGGGATACTGGGGGGCGAATCTGGAGGGACTTCTGGCAGGTGGCGAGCAGGTGCCACCGAAGGGCTCGAGGAGTGTCGGGAGGGGCGGGCGGGAGGGATGAGAGAGGGCAGTAGGGAGGGGCCCTGGAATTTATGGCCCTTCGACACGGGGCCAGCGTGTGCCCTTGCCTCTCTGCCCCCCTGGCCACATCAACAGGGAGCTTTCAGTTTGAGGGTGTGGGATGGTCGAAAAATTCTTGTGCGAGGAGGGATATTCTTGCGTAAAGGCTGGCTACATCCCGCGGAGGACAAATGGTGTCCAGTGCAGTATACTTTTTGTGAGCTTATTGATTGAGGTCACGTTTTAGTGGGGGGGAACGGGGGACGAAATGGGGAGGGGAGGGCAGTTTTATGGGTGAAAGTGGAAAGTCTTTGTCCCACTGCTCACCATTGCAGCATGTTCCTGTGGCATCCACACGCCCGCCAGTGCTGGCAGGCTTTGCATGCATTCCTTCTCACACTTGGAAGTTTTCACAGTGACGATTACACCTGCCTTGGAATGCAGTGCCGTGTGTGCATTTGCGAGAATGTCCTCGGCAGTGAACCTCTTCTCAACCGGACCCCGCTTCTTGCAGGCGTGTTGTGGACGGACAGTCGGGACATGGACAAGGGCCTCATCATGGGCAGCAATCAAGTGGAAGGAGATGAGATGGTATGCTTCATCTTGACCGACCCATGGCCCGCCTCTTCCCAGCCCCTCAGCTCAGCTCCATGGGCACACGCAGGGCAGTCCTTAAGCAGCCCAATTTTTTTTTTGCTCAGGACCGCCCTTCACGACCACCCCCAGGGAGCACCAATCACCAACCACCAACCACCGCCACCCACCACCAACTGCCAACCACCAACTGCCAATCGCCACCAACTGCCAACTGCCAATCGCCACCAACCATGGTTGAACATATGAGCTACACGCAGTCTTTTTGGAACACTTTATTTTCCTCTTAAGGACCGCCCTGTTCCCGTGTGCTTGTCCTGTATATTGGGCACACGTGCTTGCCCCAGCAGTGGAACTGCTCGGGATGGCCCTTCCGGGCTACGTATGCCCTGACCGTGCTTCTCCAACCAGTCCGTGAAATGTGATTCTGCGCGGACGGAATCCTGAAGCAAGTCTCAGGATCCAGGGATGCACCGGGGCTGTTCCGAGGGTCGGAATGGCTGGTGGCTGCAACAACAGAAGCGTTTTCTTCTTTTTTTTTTTACCAAGGAGACAGATATGACCAAAGAATCAAACAATTGGAGCTTGAAGCTTGATGATAATGATGGAGGATCCCCGAATTGGGAACACTGGATCTGAAGCAATTCCAAAAACCGCTCATACCAAGATGTCTGCAACAGTCTAGAATGGACCTAATCTGACGTTGTTCTGGTAAAAAAGGAAGTTTTGCATCGAGAATTTACGATCCTGGAAGAGAGGAAGTGAAGAGGAACGAAGGATGACAACAGAATCAAGCAGACCAAGTGTGGCACACACAGTGTAATGGGGGCAGCTTCTCAGGGAATGCCGTCCACGCAGTGGGTGCATGTGTGCACACGTGCATGCGTAATTGCACACCCGGGGGCACGCATTCCTACCCCATACCTGTATGCCCACACTCACCTGTGCTTCCTCAGGTCGAGCACATCGAGGACTGTCTGCAGAAGTACACAGAGACCCTCTCAAGCTCGTTGATGCAGACCACCATGTTCCAAGATCAACGCATTGCTGAGGAGGGCTTTGGGCTCAAGCCTCTAGCAGCACCCTTCAACAAGATGCCTCTGTTTCATGGATGGTACATGCGGGGGCTTGTGACCCGCAAGACCCTCCTTCCCGCTATTGCGGAATGCTTCGAGAAAGCCCCTTGAGCTCCGTTCCTGACCCAGCACCACAGCCTCTGACCATTGGAGAGGGATACTTCGAAGGGAAGGTGAAAGCAGTGCCCTTTGTGTTGTGGTGCTGTGCAGTGCAGTGCAGTGAGACCTCGCGTGTGCCACCCCCGTGCAGCCGTAGTCCGGTGGTCCACGCATTGTTCCGCAACCCCCTTTCCTAAGTCTCGCCCCGTCCTGTGTGCCCATGGGAGATGCGGTATAAGACTTGCTTAAGAGCTCTCTGTCTGGGGCCTCTCTTTCAAAGGCCATTGGCGGGAGCTTTTGTTTTTGTGGTATTAGCAGACTGGTCTGCATTTGATTTGACCCATCACTGATTTGATGGCAGCCCTTTGGAATTCACGGCGGTCCCTGAGTCGCTCTCCCATAAACATGCCGACTCTTTTGCCACTGGTGCCACTGTGCCATGGGGAGGGTCCATTGCCAAGATGCACCCTCCCATCCACGCACCTCCTCCCCCTTGTAGGGTTCAGGCCACGGGGCGCCCGTCCCGGAGGTGCTCTCAAAAATGATGCGGGTTTAGCCGCATGTTGCTGCATGTTGCTGCATGCATAGGTGCAGGTTGATACTTGGTGGGTAGGGGGGGGCGAAGGGGGGGGGGGGGGGCAAAAAACAGGGTTTGCAGGGCGATCCACCCCCACCCAATTGCTGCGTAGCTGCGTAATGTGCGGTTGTCAGAGTCCCTTGCTTTGGACTTGCACTGGTCCAATTCTGTGTCTTAGTGCCCACTTGCCCTGCTTTTGAAGGCTTGGTCTTTGTTTTCACAGCAGTGACTATGAATGGGCGTCCCTCTGTGCCGTGTGCGCACAGAGCCCTCTGAATCACCGCTTTTCAGTCAGATGCCCCCCTTCCCCCCCCCCATTCCCAGAGCAGCGGGAAAGCACAAAGCCTCTGTTGATAGTGGGAGTGGCACAGAGGGGGGCTGCACTGTACATTGCCATGGGCCTGGCCGTGCATTCCATCTCCGCTTGGAATGCCCCAGCAGGCGTTTGTAAAACGAAAAAAGTGTCATCAATCTCGACTGAGAGGATGGTGTTTTGAGATTATATATGTCTTTGGGGAGTGTGACGGTGGACCACCATGTCATTGAGTCTCAGCCTCAGCCGCTGGTGTTTGCTGTTTGACTGGTGCTTCATGGGCTGGTCATGCCCCGTTCCGAAGCGGAATTCCAACTAGGGATTGCAGATGGGCAGAACTTGGAGTATCCTTCATGAATGCTGTGGCCTTTGCGTGTCATGCGCGGTGAAGGGGCTGGGAAAGGGCTCAGCTTGATGGGAAGGGAGGCTGAAGGGAGGTTTGAAGAGCAGCTGGAAGAACGGTTACTAGCGGCTGGAAAGCAGTCTCAGTGGCCATGCTGGTGGTAGCAAAATGGAGGGCGATGGGGGATGAGCAGAAGGGGTTGGGGTGGAAGTAACAGTCATCCCCGACATCGTTTATGAGAATTAAGTTGCAAAAGGGGTTGGGGTCCGGTTGGATGGGTCTTCAACCAGATCTAAGGCTCTCCCCCCCCCCCCCCCCGCCCCACCAACCCATAATTCCGAGGTTGGTTCCCTGCCACACCTTCTTCCCTTGGTTAAAGAAGCCTTGTCAAGTTGTTTGTGGTTGCTTCTTTTCTCTTTGTAGTCATGCAGGCACCATGCAGGAATATCTTGTGGTTGTAGGGCATTTGTTGGTTCTTCCGATGAGGCACCTGACGGGTGACAAACATGAGAAGTGGTCTTCTGGTGTATTTTTTTTTAGTTTTATTGTATGTCTGTATTATTTTGTTGGGCGTATCACCAACAATCCAACACCCCCTAAAAACCCGTGGCCACACTGGAAAGAAGTGGAAGGGGAAGAAGAAGCAGAGCATCACAGCCTCCAAAGACAGTGCAGCAACAATAGTGACAGAGATGCAGCAATAGCAACAATAGCAGCAAGACCAGCAATATCAAGGGCACACAAAACAACAAGGAAGGAGTCAGCATAGCACAGAAATACCAAAAAGAATCAAAGCAAAAAACTGCCAAAAGAAAACATGGCAGAAAACCATAAAAATCCAAAAGCAAGACAAGCAGCAGCAAAGCCAAGCAAGGGCGAACCCAGGGTCTACAATTGGGGGCCCACATGCTTTTTAATGTGGTGGTGTGCCTCGGCAAAAAACCTTGCCCAAAGGAGTTGTCATTCCGGAGGAAACTTGGTGGCATTTTTCAAGTTATGTTTGGTGGACCGCTTCTTAGGTCTCATTTTCACACCAAATGATCCACCAACCAGTGGCTCCGTCTCAAGCTTTTATGAAATTTCCCCAGGGCAGGCTGGAGAACCATCGGTACTCATGAGCAATCAGTGGCAAAACACTAGAAGCACGCGTTACTTTTTTTGTGGTATGTATGACAACCTCAATGCGTGGTGTGCATGTCAACTTTGAGGTTGGGATGCCTTAGCGAGGAGTGCGCCTTGGGCTCAATTTTGCTTATCAAAAATGTGCCCCAGAGAATTATAAGAGGGAGGTGGATCCAGCGGGGTCGCTTGCTTCGTTTGTAAATCGATCGCCCTTTGCCCTGCTGCCGTTCAATCCGTGATTTCGGTGATTGGTTGTGGATGAGGTGGCCATGATTTGAACCTTACCCGGACCCTCGCCAACCCTGAAATGTGTTTCGACTTCAACCCTCTGCACGTGGCCAGGGTACAGGGTGCACACTATTAAACAAACCACACCCTTGGCCAAATATTGGGAAGTCAATTTTGCAGGGCAATAGGCGGTCGAACCTGAAGGAACGAATGAGCATGACGGAAGGAAGGATGGAATGTTGAACGCCATCGTGGGGCCACCACAGGGGGAGCCTTAAGCGCAGTGGGTGTGCAGTGCGCACGCAGTGCAACTATTTGGGCGTCTAGTCGTACTAGAGACCCATACTTTGAGATACTAGGGGCCCCTAGGGGCATCATGGTGACCCCTAGGGGCATCATGGTGACCCCTAGCGGAGGTTTTGACTTCTGATTTTGTCCCCCTTTGTTTGGGGATCCCCGACAATGCAGGGGTGACGTAGCATTTCCCCCCTCTTTTGGGCCCCAACCTTCCTTGATCTTCGGCAATCTCGCATCGAGCACGCGCGAGTCTACAGATGTTAATATGAAACATCGTCATGTGAAGGAACTGTTCAATCGAGTTATGTAAGATACTTCGATGTCTTTTGAACAGGGTTTATCTTTGGATCGTGGAATTGGTTACGAATTGGTGCCCCGCCTAAAGATCCTGCGAGAGCTTGTTGAGTTTTGGGAAAACGAGAGAGAAACAACAATGGAACGGAAAGACAGTTGTGTGTTGTTGAGGGTGGCAACCAATGCGCTGTTCATGGCTTTTCCAGTTGTGCATGATGTGTGTTATGTGAAGGGAAGGTAGTTTCTAACTTTCTTGAGCTGGGGCAGTTTGGGTCACCTAATTCTACGGGCGTTTCCAAGGGGTGTGCTTGGGGGCTCTTCGGGGGGAACATAGTCTAAAAGTAGCGCGCAGTGCAAAGATTCCCCCACAGTCTCCATCAATCTGAGCAAAATGGGGGCAATTGTGCTTCCATTCAATATGTTTTTGTGGCACAGTTGTGTGACATGACAGTGCTAAGCTAGAATCGCCGTGCTTGGTGATCTGTTCTCAAGCTCCTTTTGGGTTATGACATGACCAGTGGTAGTTTTGATTTTACCCTTTTGGTTTTTTGTTTTGATTTAACAAATGTTTTGCCTTTGGGGGTGCTTATCCTGCGGCGCGCAATTTGGGTAATTATCTTGGAAACAGAGGCAATATAGTGGAACATGAACACATGCATCTTTTATGTATCATGTACCCTATACCCCCCCCCCCTCCATTTTGGTTACTATTTTTACTTTTTGTGCCCCCCCCCCCCCACATTATTGCCTGTCCCCAATATGGAATTGGCTGTGTACGACTTTTGAGTCGTCCCCGCTTTAGGCACTCCTGAAACGGCAAGGGTTAGGTAGCATGGGGGTGGTTGCCAGCCAGGACCCAACCCTAAGGGGTGGTGCGGTGGGGTGGGGGCTCTACGGACCCCAAAATGGTTCTATGGAACAATGGGTTTTGTCGGCTTCGGAGGTAATCTGCTGAACTCAACCAAACGAAACCTATGGCGGCGTGTAAGAGTGCTTTGAGCGCCAGATGGGCAAGACGAGGCGTCATATAAATGCCGTTTATTGCTCATTGAAGATCCCGGCCCCGAGCTGAGCCCCGGCTCGATGTGGCGGTGCGCTGTAGTCTCTCCTCTGCAGAGAGTGATGGTGTCAACAGATCTTTTTGTTCTAGTGCATATTTCCTTGCCAGTGTACACTAGAGCTAATTACCCGTGGCATGCAGTAAGTGCTCCCTTCGAGTGGGAAATAGTTCACGAGTTTGGGAGAAAGGTGTGAGATTAGAGTTCACAAAACATGTCAGTAAATATTTGCTTTTCGGGATAATTGATTGGGACTGAAGTGTGTAGCTTAGTAGTGAGCCCGGCGTTGGGTAGGATTGGAATCTATACCTCCCTTGGCCAAAATTCTACAATAGGATACCTCTGCCCCTTTTAGGGACGAGCCTATTACATGGCACCAGTTTATGTGGGTCTTGCATTTTATCCAATTCTTTGGTAGCATGCTAGTGGGAATTGCGGTGTTTCAAATTTGTCCATCTGGTGTTTCATTGGATTCCAAGTTGCATAATTCGATTGTTCTCATTTTTGTCACTCTTGCTAGAGCCTTGGTACAGTGTGGTAAATCACCTCGAAGAGAGGTTGTTAGATCAAATGTAGGCGCGGACGCCATACACCCCCTTTTCCGGGGATGTTTGCGTAGCATACCCCAAGGCATGATATTGGATGTCCAACCCCCCTTGTAAAATCATTATTTTGCCCGACAAAACAATCCCCCAATGTATTTTTTGCTTTGGAGGCCTCTATCCCTCTGAAACTGGATACCACATTAAAAGGGGGTGGGTGGGTGTGGGGTCAAAAGTTTGTGCTTAGAAGGATTTAAATGGGTCGGGTAAAAACAGCTCACGAGCGGATCGGCTCTTGCCGGCGCTCGCCGGCCGGAATTCGAACCGTCACAAGGCTGGTTGTTCGGTGAGTGTTCTACCACTTGACCACCGATTGGTCCTTTAGACTAAGGGTTGTCCCTTGTTTATAGCTGTAGTTTGCCATTGAAGAAAGCCAAACTGTGCGTTGTTGTCTGCCCGCCTGCCTACTTGCCCGACTGAACGAATGACTACCTCTTGACTAACTGCTTGACCGACTGACTGAATAACGGATTGGTTGATTGTCAGCCTCTCTTTGAGGTGCCTCGGCGAAGGGAATAGAATTTAGGTGTGGTATGGTATGGTATGCTAAGGTAAGGTGGAGGATTAGTGTGCATAGCTAGTTAGCTAGTTCACTCACTTTGTCGTTGAATTCAATCCCCTACACAGAAACCCACTCAAGTGCAAATGTAAAGCAAAACCGGAGATGGGTGAAGTCCATGTCCATGTCAATGTCCATGCTCGGGTTGACATGCTTGCCTCCATCCATTGGCACCTAGTAGGCTGAGCGTTTCCTTGGCACCATGGCAGCTCTCCCACCATGTCTAAGGACAATAGCATGAAGGCAATGCATTGCACAAGGAACGAGACATAGATCCATGTGTAACGCAGCGGCTGGTCTTGTGTCCTTGATAGCACCCTGAGGTAACAATTTTTTCTGCACAATCGATGCTGTAGCGGTATCGAATACCCCAACGTGGTGTACCCCATCAATGTGAATGTTGACCCACAGCCTCCCCCAGGTGAAGAACCTAGCCTCTCTTTTGATTTTGTCCTCCTTTCGGGCGACCGCTGTCATTTTCTATGGTTTTCTTTCCCCCACCCCCTTTTTTTCTAGGTAAGCGACCCCCCCCCCCAAAAAAAAGTGAAGCAATGCACAGCATCAATGCAGATCGCTCTGTCCGACTCCCAGGCACCATCCCGGAAAATAGATGCTGGGAGGACTTGACTTGCTGGAAACTTGGAGAATCTCCTCCTCCAACTCCAAATGCGTGGCCCCATCTATGCCCCTTCATTTTGAAGAAGAGGACCCTCTTTCACAGCTGAAGGACAATATTGCTGCCACCCCCTCCTTGGAGCCGAAAGCCGGAGAAGCTGCTGTATCGCCTACCTCCAACTCTCAAGACTTGCCCCCAGATGGGCGGTCAGTGAAGGGCAATGTTGACGCTCCCCTACCAACCTTATTTAGTTCATCATAGTTGAACATGCAAGGTTGTTAAACAAATGGCCTTGGCTCCACACGTGCGCACATCCATACATTTTGCACAACAATGCAAATTACATTCGCCGCAAAGGGTAGTAGTGTGCTTTGGACAGCACAATGCACCTACATCCACCACCTCCCCAACATGATCTTTTTTTTTGGAAGTGATCAGGTAGTGTCCAATCAGGAGAAGTTATGGCCATTATACATTGGTGACCCGTGTCCCATGCAGTTGAGGTACCAGAGGCTCCGTTGCAGCCGACATTTGCATGTATGCATGTCAATTACAAGGGCGCTAGTGTGTGCATGGTCGCCACCTGTCCGGGCCCCGGGGGGACCGGAGTCGTCCGTGGGTATGGGCGCACTGCTGACGGGAGTGCAGAAGGCAGCCATAGATGGGTATAGCAGTGTGTGGGACAATATCCGGATCCCGGCCGAGTGGGTTGGCGCGGCAGAGGATGGGCCGACCCGGCGGTGGTGAGTTTAAAAATAGAAAGAGCTTGAGGGGGAGAGGTCATACCGATGAGGGGTGGTACTCGCATGGGGGCGGTGCCCAATGCTAGAGGTGGTCAGTGCACCATGACGTGCAATTCAAGGCAGGGCATAGACAGAAATGGAGCTATCACGTGGTGAGAGCAAAAGGTATGGAGTCCTGTGTATGGACAGGGCTCTGCTGGCCGGCATCCACTTAGATTGCAAAAACTGCTCATGCCCTCTGGTTTGAGGGCCGGTGTTCCGTTTTTTTTTTTGAAACACAAGCCGATTTGTCCGAAGATCTGTGCGCTCCAAGCGGGCCAGCCCATCATACAATGATCACCCACATCCCCGGAGAGGTGGGTCAGGGCTACTTAGGATCACCAGATCCGGTCAGCTGTAGAAAAGTGTATTGTATTGGACCGAGGGGCTTCACACCGGCAGTCGCCCCAACTCTAGGCCTCGGGGGCCAAGCAGTCTACGGGGGTACCTTGTGTGTGGGCAGCAGCCTGCAACTGAACGTCCCATTTCATAAAAGCACAGTTACACAACATGTTTGGGTCGGGAAGCTGGAGGACATGTAGCATAGGCAGGCCTGGGAGGGGCCCTGCGGCCGTGTGGAGGAGCAGGTTATAGGGAAGCAGAATCTGTGCGGGCCCAGGAGGGTACGTATTACTCGCCGCCCTGCTCTCGTCTAGAGAACAGCGGCACAGAAAACAACGGCACAGAAGTGACCAGCACGCGACATACGCAATGCCATGGAAATGTGGTGGGGTCAGAGTGTGCGGCCTACAAATGTGTAAACACTGCCCTGGTGGCAAGAGCCATGTTAGTTTCAGTAGGGAGCGTCAAGGCAATCGTGGCGGTGCTCTCATGCAGATCGTTGCAGGCCTGCATAGGGTAGGCGCAGTGGGGGGAAGGGGGCATGGCTGGTAGTCCGTATAGAGATGAGGGGCGTCGCAGGACGGATACCCGGGTACGTGGCAGGCGGGTGTTTAGTGAACAGGAGGCGAGGGCGGGCAGGGGGCCACCACTGAGCAGGCTGTTCTAGTGCCAGTCCGTCGCGAAGAAGGGGTTGGGGCGTTTGGGACGTGGTGGTGGGGTAGCTGCGCTGAGCGCATCAGTGACACGGTCAACTACCTTCCGGATCACATTTCCGGCTGCTGTAGACCCCCCGTGGTGGCATACAAGAAGCCGATATAGGGAGAGGGGGATGGCCAAGCGCGAGAGGATTCGCAGGTCTGAGCGGACCGCTGTGGCCCTCCAGCACGCCAAAACATTTGGGGCGGGCCAGGCTGTTAGCCAAGCCTACACCAATGGGTGGGAGACCAGGCACTCGGCCAGGAAGCCGTGGATAGACTGATTGTGGCGGGACCCGCAGTGGGCATACGGTGTTGTTGGGACCTCGTTCTTCAAGAATGTTGTGTAGTGGCTGAAGCCAACTCGAGATCGGAGACCAAACAGCCACTTGTGCCATGACAGTCGCCGGTTACGCAGGGGCCGCCGGGAGATGGGGTGGAAGCCATCGTGGGCGTGCGTGGGGATGCGTTCGTGGGTCCACACCTTGTGTGGCGGGGCCATGAGCTCACCCTGGCGCACAATGTCCCACGGGGTGGATGGTTTGGCTGCAGCGGGGGGAGGGGGTAGTGTGGTGCCTAGCTTTGCATAGCCATCCGAGGCCTCATTATAGACATGCCCCATGTGTCCTGCCACCCAGTCCAGTTCCTGGCGTTTGGAGGTAAGGGAAGCGCGTACTGTGCCAACCCAATGACTCTGACGCACTGGCCATTTCGTTCATGTGGAGGAGGCTACTGCCCCTTGGCAATTGAGACGCAGGCGTTCTCCCACATCCGAAAAGTTGGATCCTAACAACACACCCACCAGCTCCGCTTTATAAGACTTAGGGACCCCGGGGACATGGCAGACAGCAATGGTGCCATCTCTCAGCACTGCGGCAGCCCCTGCTGCCGGCAGGTCGCCAACTTTGCAGCCGTCCGTGTACACAACGTCGGGGCACAGGTCAGAAGACAACAAGTACACTGTGAGTCCAGCCACGGAGACAACTGAGATGGCATTTTTCATGGCCTTTTTGGCGTCCCATGTCAGATTTATGGGCGGGAGGACGGAGCGGGCAGGGTCGCCCAAGCAGGGCACAACATTTATAAAGAGCCCATAGGGGGAGAGGGGACCGGACGTGGTGGTGTTGAAACTCGGTAGTCCTGAGTTCCGGTGGAGGGAGTCGAGCACACGTGTAGGATGTAGCACGGGTAGGTACGCCAGGCCCAGGCTGTGGCGTCGATGCGTGAAGAGGGTTTTCTTTGCTACGAGGGGGGAGCCCAGTAACCGCTAAGACGAAGCGTTGCAGTAGGTCACCGAGCTCACGCAGCTGGTCGCTAGACAGGGGCAAACACTCTGTTCTATAAAGAACGCTAGGGGCAACTAGGGTATTCACTAAGAGGGCTCGGTCGAGCGTCTGTATGGGGTGCTTGTGGAGTTCATCTAGCTGGATCTGCAGTTCTTTCTTGACGAGGTCGAAGGCTACAGAGATCCGGAAACAGGCTGGCAAGGGGTGTCCAAGATGCATCAGGCACCGCACGCGTGTGAATGTACATTGGTCCGACGCCCAGTCAGGGCGGTCGATTCTCGGCTGGGAGACCCATGGCGACATGGTGGAGGCCTGAACGGCACAGGGTGGGGGGGGGGGGCAAATTTAGGCAGGGCGGGCAGGGGGGGCGGGGGTGGGGGGCGACGAGGGGGAGGGATTCGCCCTTTACGACATTCAACTGACATCCTATTGGGGATAGGGCGGATTGCACTTTGGAGGCGAGGGCTTGGCTGCATCCATGGGGTGCGCGGGCACTGATGTCGTCAACAAAACAGACAGGACAATCCCTTGGGAGGAGAGGCATCTGAGGGGGATCTCGAAGACCACCGCGAAGAGAAAACAAGACATGGGGCATCCTTGCTTAACGCCGTGGGTTGTCTGAAAAATCGTTTCCTTGGTGCCACGCAAGAAGGTTGCACCAAACTCCAGCACCAGAGAAATTAAGCGCAGCAGCTGGGTCAGTGTTCTCAATTTGCAGCACCGCTAAGATCAGGGTTAGGGGGGGGGGGGCGTCGAAGGCATGATAGATACCAAAGGCCAGGAGGGCCTCGGTGTCATCTAGGCCGTCCAGATCTTGGAGGAGGATCGGGGTGGCGGCAAGGCGGTACACACAACGCGCGGTGCCTACACAAGGCGGTGCACACAAAAGGCGGCCTGTGGCCGCAGGAGTCATGTTATTTAAGGGGCCACAGGCAAGGCGGTACACACAACACGCGGTGCCTACACAAGGCGGTGTACACAAAAGGCGCCAAACTGGCGGGAGTGTAGGTGGGGGGAGAGCAGGGGGTAGAGTGTGCGGTATACCCAGCGCATGAGTAGCCCATAGATGGAGTTGCTCATGGCAATGGGTCTCCACCTATCGGGGTCTTGCCAAGCTCCTTTCCCCTTGAAAATGCAAAAAGTTTCTGAAACGAGTCAGGGGTGGGGGATATTGCCCTCGGTGTAACAGATGGAGATGTATGCATGTACGAGGGAGAAGGGTGCGTCGAGGAGGATGTACAGCAGGTATGGGGGCACCCTATTGGGTCCTGGCGACTTCTTTCGGGCTGCCTTGGCCAGGGTCTGCAGTTGCCGTACCGTTGGGGGGGGGGGTTCTCAATCAGGGGCGCTTGCTGGACGTGGTCGGCGGCCCCAGGGGACCATGGATTGTTTCGCTGTAGGATTCTCTGGATCTTTCTGGATGGGATGGGGAGTGTGGACGGTGTAGGGGGGGTAAGTAGTGTATGCTTCACTCGACGGTAGAAAGTTTTAGACCGCCGTTTTGCCTGCTTCGCCAACTGGCGTACCAGGGAGCCCTAGTCGGTGGCGCTGGGTTTCTCCTCGGCGTCATTCTGCGGGGTATCGTTCACCCTCTGCATGGCGGTCAGCATTTGGGCCTGCAATTTGCTGTATGTGGCCTCTACATCGCTAAAGGTGTAGGGCACCATTAAGCAAGTCGTCAGGTCATTCATGGTTCTTTTGTAGAGCTGGACGTCTCGGCGGTTCCACAAGGCGCAGCGCGGGGGGCGGGGGGGGGGGCAACGGGGGGTGGTCCAAGGTGATGTATGTATTACTATGGGGTTGTGGTGCTGGATACCGTGGACATTCACAAAATCAATAACACAGGCGGCGGTGGTATGAAAAGCGGCGCAAAAAAGGCAAGAGCCATAGGCCCGGTCAATGTAACTTTTGGTGCCCCCATAGCGCCGCACCCTCGTGAAGGGTATGGTATCACAGTGGGGCCAAAGTAGGTCGAACAACGCGGCCGATCTTTCTTTTGCCATGAGCCAGGGTCACAGATTGGGGCGGAATGTCGTGGTGTGAGTGGGTGCGGCAATGCCGTTAAGGTCACCAAGGAGTATACAGTTGTCATGCAGTAAGAGGTCCAGGTACAGTCCACAGGCATTTTTTCGCGCAGAACATGTGGCCCGTAAAAGGATGCGACGCGCACTGGTGCTTTGGATGGTGGGTCCTGGTGTAATGAGAGTTGTGCGGAGATTATTCTACCGGATATGTGGCACGAGAGTGTTGGACAGGTGGGGGCAACTGAGGTATGTATGAGTAGGGCGACTCCATCTTTGCTGGAGGGGGGTTGTGGAGGAGGTGGTAGCCCTAGAGCATCGCAACCCTTTTATGGTCGGTGATATGCGAGGATGAGCTGGGCCTGAACTCTTGTAGTGACAGCGTGTGGGGCAACAAGCGAAAGCCATGTAGTTCGACTCCTCCTACATTTAGCGACGCAAAGGTTAGCGTGTCGTACATCGCACTTCGCCTCGCATGGGTAGGTGTGGGAGCGTCATTCGGGGGCGTGGGGTGTGTGGGTGGCAGCATACCATGAGATGGAGTATGATCACGCATCGATGGCGGGGCGTTCTTTGGTGGTAGTGGGCCAGTAGACGGCGACATGCCCTCATTGTGTTTGGTAGCAGGATTATTCTGAGAGCAACGTCGGAGGTTCGAACCCTCCTGTCGTATGCACGTCCAGGGACCCCCGTCGGCAACGTCCCCACCACCGCCCCCTACAGTAGCTCGCTCCCCCACCGGTACTGCCGGCTTGCGGTAGGTGTGTCTCGTCATCTTTTTGATCCTTACAGGCTTGCGCCTCCCCCCATCCCTACCCCTGTGTGTCTGGCAAAAAATTCTGCACCACCGCCCCCTGCAGCAGTGCGCTCCGCGACCTGCTCCGTCAGCCGCTCGCAGCAGCTGTGTCTCCTACCCTTCGCTTCGGCGGGGTTGCCATGTAGGCAGCAGCAATCAAACCGACGCCGTCATGGCTCAAGGCCGACGGTTCTTCCACTAACACAGCACTCACCAAGAGACAACACACACGCACACAGAGTTACATAGTCCACCACGGTCACCACATTGCGACCACAACCCAACTACAGGTGTACTGTACATGTGCAACCATCGACCGACCCTGACTGACACCCAACCGAACCATGTGAATGTATCCATACATGATTTGTTTGTACTGCATGTGAGTGGCGCCACCGGTCAGCCCCAATTACCGGATGAGCTTCACACTGGGACTCAGGGCTGAAAGTGCCTATGGCAGGGGCATTCGGTCAATCGGATACCAACCATCAACCCCCCTGCTGGAGGTACCCAAAACGTCCGTGGGGGCTATATGCTTCACTCCAGTAGCAATGGCAGTTGTTGGGTGGTCCTTGTGGTTTTTCTTGTTGTTCTCTTTTTTTCTGAGAAACCTAGGTTTCCCAGAAAAACCAGTTTGGCTCCACTGCCCCTCTTCGCTACAATATGCAGCTCCCGCCTGTCATATGGTTGTTCGCATTGTACAATGCCTATATGAGGAGGAAAGCAGGATCAAAAAGGAACCAGCCAAACAACCTTTTTCCACAAACGACCTCCCCCCCCGAAAAGAAGTGCACACGAATTATGCCTGGATGATCTCCAGTAGTTCCCGTTTGGGTACTGGTGAGGGGGTTGGCCATAGCCCCCAGCTGCCTGCTAAAAAGGCAGCTTGACCTAATTTGGACAATCGAATATAAGCAGCCCCCAATTTGACCCACCCAAATTCTCCGCTCCCCCCCAAAAGAGAAGTGTGGTTTCGCGAATAGTTCTGGGGATTCTGGGGAAGCTGAAATCGAAAGGGTTCAAATGATCAGAGATTTGCGTGATTGGATTTGGTGATAGGAGACACCATGTTGTTGTGCCCTATGCCGAGGCTCTCATGGGATTTAGGGAGTATTAGGGAGTTTGTGGGGAGGGCCAATGGTGTCATGGATACCAAAGGGTAGTTCTCCGTGGTTGGGCAGGAACCAGTGCAATTCGCGGCGGCATGGGCGGCCAAACGGAGGCACTAGCTCCCTCTGGGAATGGTACACTGGATGTGCATAATCCCATATTGTTCTTGTGCAATAAATTGAACGGTAGCAGGCCTGCCATTTCAGCGCATGGGCGACAACCACTACATCAAGGGCATAGATACCCTGGGCCAATGGCATCCCCCCTGTTGCACGAAGTAATGGCCGAAAGTGTCTATAGCGGGGACATGTAGTCGATCGATACCAACCATTGATCCCCCCATGGGAGTTGAGTTTCTGGATTGTGACCTGCGGACATCTACTTTTGGTGTTTGTTTGTAGGCTGCTGTTCTAGTATTCACCAGCATGCCGATGATACCCACGACTTCGGACCCTTTGACGATGCTCGTCCTGTTTGCCCTGAAGGCAGCAGCTGTGGGTGGTGTGGGAGCTGGTTCCCTCCACCTGATCTACCGCCAGCACAAGCGTCAACAGAAATTTCCCAAGCTTCACAAGACCCCGGACGCTGCCTTGAAGGCTGAGTACGAGCAAGCTTTGGCCGCCGACCGGGAGACCTCCGTTGCAGCCTTCGCGCTGGGCTCCGCCTTTGGAACTATGGGGGCCATCCCCATGTTGGCCCACTTTGGAGGCGCGCCTTTCCTGCAAGCCCTGCAAGCAGCAGCACTGGCAAGTGCAACGATGAGCCCTCTGTATGGGCTGGTGGCCACCGGGAACTCGAAGCTTGTGGCAAAGAACCCGGTCCGGTCTGCTCTGGCTGCCACAGCGCTGGCCGGCGGTGCAGTGGTGGGCACGCAAGTGCTGGCACACACGGCCCCAGAGGCGGCAGCTGTGCTCCTGCGTGAAGCGGGCATGACGGCGCTCGTGGGCGGCATGGCCTTTGATACGTACGCGCTGATGGTTCACGCATCCAATCCTGTGATTAACCCTAAGGTCTCCTGTGCCCGCAAGGGCCATTGTCATTGCAGAGTGTGGGATACAAGGGAGCCCCAAATCCATCCTGAAAACCCCACCCCTGTGCTCAACCGTCCTCGCCAACCCGTGTCCATTGGACTTCCCGTACCTTTTCTCACCTGCGGGGCCCGAATAGGGACAAACTTAGGTGGGCGGTTGAGGAAGTCTCTGGTCTCTGGTCACGGACGAAGAGAGAACCAGTGAAGCCCTGGACGGGATTTGAATGGCAACATCGGGCGGTCCGTCTCTATGCGCTTGATTGCCACCATCCCGTCAATAACCATCTACCTCTCAACCTGACAGCTTCTGGGTGTGGATGTGCGTGGGGGTTCCACAGTCGTAGCTTGCTGTTGAGCTTTGCCCTCCTCATTCATTTTAGGTCATGCTTGCTGAGTTCATTGGGACGGGCGCCCTCATCTTCATTGGTGCAGGGACCGGCGCACTCGGTAAGGCAGGGCTGGTGGGGGTTGCATTCGCCCATGGGCTAGTGCTCAGCTGCTTTGCCTATGCCTACGGCCATCTGAGCGGTGTACACATCAATCCAGCTGTGACTGCGGGCTTCTTGTTGGCGGGACGATACGATGCATTGCAACTTACAGATGATGATGCCAACTTTGCAAAGGGAGCCATTTCCGGTGTTGTGAATTATTGGATTCCTCAGTGCCTTGGAAGTATTGCAGCAGCCGGAGGTAAGTCTGCATCTGAGGGAGGAGTGGCAGGAAGGAGGGAGGGTGTGCGTTTTACAGCCCTGCATTTGTCCGGCGGGTGTGGGCATCTTGAGGGAATTGGTCGATTTTACCAGGAATATCATCACCATTCACAGCCCCACACCTCAGACTTTCCACCTGCATCCGGCAAAATTTTTCTTTGCATCCAGCGGCATCTGGCAGAGGGGAGGGCTCACATCCGGCAGCATTTGGCAAAAGTGGATACCTGCCTCCGGCAGCATCCGGCAAACGAAATGTGCATTATTACTGACCTGTGCGAATAACATCTTTTTTACCCTTGTGCTCTTTCTCTCACCTAAACACGCTGCCTACTCGGCGCAGAAGGACATCAATGGACACAAGGGCATTTGCGGACAGGCCCTTGCCCCCAGGACCCTCTACTCGTCACCTCACTCTTTTCCGTGATGCAGCCATACACCCAGATAGGGAGAGGTATGTTGTGGGAGTGTATCTGCCCCGGGGGGGGATTAGGTCCAGGGTGTGCCCACGTTGGGTCCATACCCTCCAATGCGCTGAGCTTTACACGGTCTTGGACACTTTTCAGTTGGCTGCCTATATGGGCTGGAACAGGGCGGTCTCGGAATCTGAAAGCTGGGTTAGCAGGGCACAGGCGTGCGTCCAGCGGCCTGCCCGCCCAACAAAGGGTCTTGCGCCATTTTTTTTGGTTCCGTGCCTGGACATCCCTGTCCATGATATTTTCTGGGTACCCACCAGATTGAACCCAGTTGACCCGCCCAGCCGCCTGTCAACTTTTGTTTCCAGGAAAGAGGCCCTCCATGCTGCCCATGCGCGGTATGCAGCTTGGAGGGAACTGGGATTCTGCTATCCCAATCTGCAGAACGTTCCCCGGTTCCCATGGGGTTCCTGACCTTCCAATTTTGTCGATTTCGGTTTTCTTTTTTGGCAGGCTTTTTGGACAGTTTTTCCGGACTCCTGGAGTGTATCTTGAGGGCCAGCACGACTCGTTTGCAGGCAGTTTTTTGCCTTAGTAGCTACCGGGGTCGGTTGACATACACTCACCAGATAAAGGGCCGATGGTGAGAGTGGCAACACCCTGGGTTGTGCTTCGCTGTGCTACTGTCGCCTGTTTTCTTGTCGGTGAAAAAGGAGCTATATAGGAATGACAGAACTCGGGTTCTTGCATAGTGAAATATAGTTCTGTTCTTGCCTATATGACGACTACCTGCACACAAGTGCCCTGTTTTTTTACATTTCTTGTCCTTCTTGTCCTTCATATAGTCTGTTGACATTTTCATAAACTGGCAATGGAAGGTGCCCACCCTGCAGTGTGCAGGAAGGGAGGAGCAGACTCTGCCTAACATGCGTTCAGGGGACACTCACATGCCTCTTCAAGTGTCACACTGAACTAGGGCCGATGGTGAGAGTGGTTTTTAGCCATTGTCAGCTAATTTTCACCCATTTCCCCCCCTTGTTGGGTCCATTTTGCTAGTACACCTCATGTTCCCTCCCTAGCCCGGTTCCAATGTTGTCTTGACGAGTGTTTGGGGCGAGAAACAACATTTTGAAGATCTAGTACAGCCTAAGCTGGCATGGCCGAACCATCTCGCTGCAAAGGGTAGGGTTAGGCTTAGGGTGATGGTATGGTTAGAGGGAGGGCAAGGGGAGGTAAAGGGAGCTAGTGATTTACCAATGCTTGGCCTTGGGGGCATTCCCCCCCCCCCCCCAAAATACCCCTCTTGGACCCCCCCCCTGATTCCTTCCAACCCGCCCCCCCCCAGCAGCTAGTGGGGGGGTAGTCTGCATCCAAATCCGAGGGGTGCCTCCCCGGTGGTGGATACAGATTAGGATGTCCATATGCAGGTCGTGTTCAGGAATCTGGGTTTGGATTGTGCTCTGCAGCTGCGGCTCAACACAAAACTGTGCACAACAAAACCCCTCCTGGAGTCACCCAGCCCATAGTTCAATCTAGCAACAAGGCTTTGACGGATTTGGCCAAGTTCTGTTGGAGTTGAATGCTGCATCTGGATCTCGACACAATTAGACAAACAAAGCCAGTCAAACAAAAATGAGATTAGTCTGCAATACAACTCCCTGTGGTTGAGATGTGGGTCTGTGCAAACGCCAACAATAGCACATATGCAGTTTGGTTTCAATTGCTTGCAAGCAGAAAAATGCATACAAATGAACCGCGTGTCCATTCAGCCGTACGTGTGCCCTTAGACGGGAAGAGGGAAGGGTAGTGCATAAAGTGCAGTGGAGTGTAGTGCAGGACAGCTTTCATAGGATCCATGTGCAGATTATGACCACCGTGATTCTCCTTCTCATTGATGAAATATGCATGCACAGGACAATCTACATTATCAGATTGTTGAATCTTGGGATCCTTTCCCTTTCACATGTTCTCAAAAGCATGACAGATGACTCATTTGGCCAGCATTTCTAATGATGTCCCCCCCCCTCCCCCGTGTCTAGGAACCGCCTTGCGCAAGAACCGCCCCCTGGTTCCGCGGTCGACTTGTCACGCTACTTTTTTTACCGCAGAATTGGGTTTTTCATGGTTGTGGTGGATGCAGGACAGGTATTCAGGTGTGCAGGACAACATTCATGTATGTTGCATGCCAATAAATGCATTTGGAATGCAAATTGAGGCACTTCGGACCAAATTTGAGGTATTTGCAAGGGGCAGCACAGACAGGAATTCAGGATGGTGTATCACAGGAAGAAGGGTTTCACGTCAGAGCCAGTTGAACATTAGATCATTCCATGCTCATTGGAAGGCACACTGCAGCCCAGTCAGCTGAGACTCAGTCCTTCGGTGTTCATTTGTCGATGTGTTTAACTGTGGGAAAGGAGAGAGTGCACGTCCCCTGGCGCAACGCGCCGGAAATTTTTTTTTCCGCGGTACGGGGCTGCTCACGGTCGTGCGCAAGAACCAACCCCTGGTTCCGTGGTCGAATTTTGGGGGGAAAGTGTGCGCAAGAACCAACCCCTGGTTCTGCGGTCAAACATTGCCGGTTCCTAGACACGGGGGGGGGGGGGGGTACTACTCTAGGAAATTTTTAACAACAAACACTCGGGTCGTACCACTTTGACCATTTCTTCCACAACAACCTGGTATGAGGTACAACATGATTGGGTCGAGCCTGAGTACTTGTGCCCCAAGATCCTGCTGTCAGTCTCCGGGAAAAAAGGAAGGAAGTAGAATTCTCCGCATACTTCATCGAGCCGCGGTGATGCATTGTGTTGCGAGTGCCTGATAGGGGCTTTCCATTGAGCCGTTGAGCCATTCATTGCTGGTCTCGTGATCTGCAGGTCTCGCACTGTGCTTGAGTGGTCAGCACACAGGCCTGGGGGCCACTTTGCTGGGAGCTGATGTCTCGTGGTTGCAAGGCTTTACCCTTGAGACCACCATGACCTTCCTGCTCATGAACACCATCCTTCACACGACAGACCAATATGGGTCCGCTGGTGGTATGGCTCCTTGGGCCATTGGATCAACGCTCACCTTCTGCATCCTCATGGACGGACCTCTGACTGGTGCTTCCCTGAATCCAGCCCGTACCCTGGGTCCCAATCTGTTTGCCAACGTGTTTTGGAGCACTCCCAATACCATCATCTATTTTACTGCCCCATTCCTGGGTGCCGCAATTGCATCGATGGTGTGGGGTGGGATGGCCGCGCTCCAGGCTCCGACCAAAGAGGAGTAGGAGTAGTGCAGGTGTGAAGATGGAGGACCCGGCATGACCACCAGGTCAGGTATCGTCATGCCAGACAAAGTTATATGTTTTGCTGGCCCATGGGGGTATTAGTTTCATTGCCATTATTATTTCGCGCTAGGATGTCCGCGCTGTAACAGAGAAGCCCCAGGTTTTTGCCCAGCAACTAAGTTTTTCTCCACTGCCCGGTAGTGATTTCGCATCATTGTGATTTTGGATCCAGCAGGAATTACATCAGCCACTCTCAGGTCTCCAACCACAGAGAATAGGAAGTTGTGAAATTGGAGGAATGCGGTATGACCCCTCGGCCAGGTATTGCAAAGTTATATGTTTTGATGGCGCTTGTTTTATTGGCATCGATCATCATATGCACTACGAGGTGGTTGCACGCTGTCATTCCGTTGAATCTGTTTTTTGTGGTCATTCATCTGAGACAGCCAAGGAGATGTAATTTCAATGCCAAACCTCATCAATGTGTTGTAGCACATTGGTATTATATATTGTTTCACTGCACCTGACCCAAGGATGGGGCATTGGCACGAGTGCGAAAGCCCATGTATGCCCACTGTGACCAATGATGTGGATCAGAAGGAAGGATCTTGAATTTCTTGATTTTTTGAAATGTTGCACGTTTGTGCAGTTTCCACAGCCTTTGGAAGCTGAGTTGTGTATCCGCTGTGTGGTCACCGTGGGGGCAGGCTTTGTTGGGATGCCCCGTCCATGCCCAGCCCATGCCCCTACCCTGCCGGACCCTCTTTCTCCATCCACAGACATGTAGCAAACAGCGACAATGATCCACTGACTGTCTCCCTTTTGCCTAGCCCTGTGCTGGCACGATGTGGCCCTACGGCTGCGCACCTAACACCAATACGGCAAGTGCTAGTGGTCAGGCAACCGCCTTCTCAGAAAAGCATCCACTGAATCATGAACGTGTACACACATGCACCTTTCAAAAGCCGAGGGGGGAGGGCTTGCAGCTTCAGACTCAGTCACTCACTAGGCCACCCCTCCCACAAACGGTCAGTTTCTATAAACATCGGTTTGGTGGCTCGCATGGGGCCATGGAGACACGAGGCTTATTTTGGAGTGGTGGGTATTGGCGGCAGTGTAGTGCTGGATTAAGGTTGGTTTTATTTCATATCTGCTCAACTGATGTTATTGTGGGACCACCACCGTCTCCATCAATCTGAGCAAAGTGGGGGCAATTATGCTTCTATTTATTATGTTTTTGTAGCATAGTTGTGTGACATGACACTGGTCAGCTAGAATAGCCATACATGGTCATCTGTTCTTTTTCAAGCACCCTTTGGGTTATGACATGACCAATGATAGTTTTGATTTTAGGTTTTGGTTTTTATTTGGATTCAACAAACATTTTGACAAATGTTTTGCCTTAGAGTAGGAAATAGGTGAGGAGTTTGGGAGAAACCTGTAAGATTAGAGTTAGCAAATAGTGTCATTGAATATTTTGCTTCTTGGCATAATTGATTAGGACTGAAGTGTGCCGCTTAGTCATGAGCCTGAGGCTACACCCCCAATTGGGCAGGACTGGCAGAAACTCTACAATAGGATACCTCTGCCCCTTTTAGGGACTATCCTTTTGGCAGCAATTTAGATAGAGGGTGCCTCGTGCGCTGTGGGTGCGCGGTGCGGTTGAGGCCCAGTTGGCGTAGAACAGCAGTAGCATGGAAGGTTGCCCAAAAGCAGTCACAGAGGCCGTAGCATCACAAATTGGTGGCCAATTCTTGTGTTTGGCTGGAATTAACAATGTTGGGGTCAAAGAGCATGCAGCAGACCTTGTGGGTTGGGAAATATTGGTGTGACAATGTTTTACCTCTTTTGCATTCCACAATACACATGGCAACGAATGCCAATCTTTTGGTGCCAGGAAGTAATGTCTTTACCGGAGAGGCACCAATGTCTTTTACCTGAGAGGCACCACAAGGGAGTGTGTGCTTGCCACTGTTGTGGGCCTCTCATCCTCCCCGGAGTGTGTTGCCATTAGCTATGAGCGCTCAAACCATACACAGCTTTACCGTGGAGCATCTCACCCCATTGTCCATGCAGAGTTTTCCGCTTCCAAACGCTGTGCGTCCCCACCGCCTTCCGCCCCCGCTGGGTGTGGAGCAGTCGCAGCCCACGTTCAAGAGTGCCCCTAGAGCCTCACCGTTGTGCCGGAGGATGACAACAATGATGTGCCGGGTTTGCAGCATGCGAACCCATTAGGCCACCGCGTCCCTGCCTAAAAAGGCCGTGTAGCACACGGGTAAGTTTCAAGCTCGTACCATGGTGTGGCACGCTGTGCGGCTGAGGCACCATTGTGTCCGTAATTTGCCGGAGGACACTGCTGTCCCATCAAATCTGTCTGTCTCGAAGGTGCCTGAGCTAGATCGCAATGCCATTAGCCCGGGGAGAATGTTTAGCTTTTCCGCATGAAGCGGGATTGCAACAAGACCTTTTTCTGCTAAAAAGTGCTAATTGGAGGCCTCCGGCGCATTGTGCTTTGAATGCGCTACGGGGGCGTTACTACATAGCGCGCGCACAGGGACTGGCCCTGCCAGAGCCGGAATTGTTCCCGATGCACCAGGCAGCAGCTCCATTTGTCAGCCTCCTGAGAGAACCCCACAAGTATCCGAGCAATTCAGTGGAGACTTTTTATGCATGGGCAACATCAATTGGGTTTACACCGTCCAAAGACAACCTTCCACACATCCAGCTGGGCATGGTTCGAACGGCGGGACTGACGTTCCCGGGATGCTCTGCGAAGGCACATTCATATATTCAACGCGTGGCCCCACAAGTGGCCCCCCAAAGGACCGGGACGGGCTACCGCTATGGCACTCAGTCTATTTCTCCAATGAGTACAAGTGCTCGTACTACGACATGAAGATGATTCGAAGGGGTGTACTGACGTGGGGTCATTTCTAGTCCCTTGACGATGCAAGGCTAATGAATGCACTGCCTCGAACTTGGAAGCAGGTATACAACCATGGTGGACGGCTCCTGAACAAAGTTCCATCGAGAGAGGGGTTTGGTACCCCCACAGTGCATGTTCAAAACTTGACCAGAGCATGGTTGCTACAATTCTACACGTCTCAACCTTGGGTACGCGATCCACAGACTCTTGAGGTGTGGGAACAATGGGCAAATGCGCAACTACCACCAAGGGTGAAAGACTTCGCGCAAAGAGTATTGTGGCACAAGCTTACGGTACATGAAAGGGTCAACAAGAGGTCGGGCACGGACAAGTGCCCGATATGTGCAGAAGGAATGAATTAAGCACGCCATGGTGGAATGCCTCATGTTTGAAGTGGCGGCGGTGGTCATACAACACTACTTTGGCCCGGTGGCGACCGGGGACGGAGAACACTCAGTCCGGGATATGATGGAGTCCGACAATTAGGAATGGTTGCTAAGTATGAATCAACGCCGGGCAATGTGGTCGGCAAGAAGTGCCCACTGGCGATACAGATGTGAAGTCAAGGTAGGTGCAGACCCATCATTTAGCAGCATGCTTTTTCAGCCAACTAGGGAATAAAAATTGTTGGATGCCGGGGCTAACAGCAGAGGCATATTCTGGCTCTTATTTCTATTGCACTTTTCTTCATAAATGCAAGAGGTGCTCTCGGCAGCCCCCCTGAGTGCGCTGACACCTCAATGGATCGGTGTTTTACAATGCATGCGATCACACTGACCAAGCTGCATGACCAGTAGTGGTCACCAACAAGGAGGGTGCAGCAAGGGAAGCTGCCCCATATGTCACACCCTGGGTCTACTGGAGAAATCCATTCTGTTGTACATTTATGAAAAACAGAATCCAAAATAATTTCCCAGTGCCAACCTGTGCACCACAGACTTCTACCTGGCCCTGTTCTCCCTGAAACCTGAAATGAATATGTACTTCCCAAGCCAGTGGAAAAAGCAGAAGTGTTCACATCATATCTGACGACGTGGCTCCGCGAGCTGTGTGGATGGATTGAATACCACTCAGCAAGACGAAAGGACCAGTGGAGAGGTTTCAACCAACTGCTAGAGCAACTGCGAGACACAGGGGTACAGCCACGACAAGGGGAAGTACGCACAACTACGGGATTAAGTGTGTGGTGGCAAACACATACGGAATGTTTCACACAACATCGGAGCACCAACACGCGCAATTGGCAAGGGGAAGCAGAACCACACCCGAAGCGCCTGAGGCAGGCAGGCCCGGGAGTGCTGCAGGGTCTGCAGGATCTGATTGCAGAATTCGTGGCGAAAGGATACAGAATTGTATACACAGACGGGTCTTCAAAACGATTGAGCCACAAAGACATGCGCAACGCGGCCGGCTTCGGTGTATTCGCGCCAGAAGATGAGCAAGGACCAGAAATGCGTTTATGCGGCTACGTCCCGGCGCATCACAGGCAAACAAATAATGGTGCAGAGCTTTGGGCAGCACTTGAAGCGCTACAGGGGTTCTGGGTACCAAAGCTGGCAATCCTCACGGACTCCCAGTACGTGCAATTAGGAGCAACCGGCAGAGCACAACACTGGAAGTCAAAAGGGTGGTCGACAACAACCGGCAAGCTGCAAGTTCATGTGCCTGCTTGGGAAATGTTGCTCCATGAAATGGAAAAGCCAGGCAGAGACCTCAGGTGGGAACACGTCCCAGCACATGTTAATGTGCAGGGGAATGAGGTGGCGAATGGACTGGCGATGGAAGGCATGTCTTCAAGCCCACTGTGGTGCAAACAAGTCCAACAGGACTCGTCTGATTCGGAATCCACAGTGGGGTTAAGAGGATGGTCTCGATCAGAATCAGAGGACACCAAAGCGCTGTGGGCGTCCCTGGGTATGGTACCCATGGACAGCGATGAAATGACAGGAGAAGCTTCCGGGGAACCAGCACCACACGGAACAGAGTAATGCAGATCTTGCAGTTCGGGTAGTGAAGAATCAGGGGCAGGGTACATGCAAATGGGATGGCGGGGGGAGGAGATGTCATAGCAGACAGAGTAAGAATCCCAATCCTTCAGCACGGATGTGAGTGATACAAGGCGATAGCACAAGAGGCGAAAGTTTGGGAAAAGCGAAAATTCAGGACAAGGTCGCTAACCACTGTGAAGGGCACAGGGAGGCGAACTAGGCTGAGAATTAGAGCTAGAGTCAGAGCAACCTTGAAGCACAAGAGATCCCCGCATCTTGACTGCGGTATCTCTACAGCTTTTCATACCTGCAAATGCCTGCCGTGGACGTGATCCCCGCGTTCTGCCGCGAAGCACGGCAACAACACAAGCCAAGCAGCAGCTGTGTACAGCCACAAACTCCGCATCTTGTTGCGAAGGAGCTCTCTGGCGTGATGCCGCCACGAAAGCCATGGGAGACACGGGGGAGGTGGTGGAAGCCGCGGTACCGACACGGCCCATACACACAAGTCAACCCGGCTCCCAAGAAAATCAAGCCCCAGCAAGCACATCAGCGTCTTAAAGTACAAGCAGCGAACTAGCTGAACGCCATAGCGGAGGAAGGGTGGAGGATTATCAACTCGGAGTTGGACAATATGGCCTGGGCACGGAATCAGCAAATCTGGCTTCGACCGGACCAACCACACAGTACAAGGATGCACTGTGAAATCGTGGACAATCACGGGGAACCATTGCTGATGAACAAAGAGGAACTCTAGTCGTCGATGGTCCAAATCAACAGGACCCTGAAGACTTGGGCCCTAACAAATATGCAGATTGAGTGGCGGCCCAAGAGTGCTGGCAAGTGGCACCCGTTCCAATGGGAGGCGATCCTTCACTGCCCAACGGCACAGGGCCACAGGGCGGTGCCATCCTCAGTGAGTAGGAATGGAGACTGCCTGCACGTGTGGTTGACGGGCCGAGCTGATCTGAGAAGGCTGTTTCAAAAAACACTCTTCAGGGAGGCAAACCCGGTCATAGGGGACACTGTACACGTTGCTGAGCACACCGGCATGCGCACGGCGATATGCCTGAGTGGAGCCGGCAAGCAAAGGGGGGGGGGGTAAGACGAGGTAGAGACACAGGGAAGAGAGGGACAGAGAGAAACGGGTGGGCAGGGGGAGAAGGAAGTGAAACCCCCTTGGAAGGGTGAGGCGAAGGACAAACCCTCTTGGAAGGGTGCAGAGGGCGAGAAACAGAGAGAGAGAGAGAGAGAGAGAGAGAGAGAGAGAGAGAGAGAGAGAGATAGAGAGAGAGAGGCCCGCATAGCAAAAGGTCAGAAAGACGGAGAGACCCGCAGAGCGAGAGTCAGAGACCAACCGGCGCTGTGGGAGCGTGGTGGGTGCGAGCTGACCTAGGTGTCCAGACAGCCAAAGCACATTGAACTGGTTTGCGCTGCAGTGCACCAAGGCAAAACATTGAACTGAGTGGTGATGACCATGCGCCTGTGACACGGGGGTGTATGCGAGCCCAATGTCAGTTGCCTCATGGCCCACCACCCAAGGCCGGCTGAAAGACGCTCCCAAGGTTCCGCCCCCGACACCTGCACACCAACCCCCCCCCCCCCTTCTTGAACACGCCATCGCGAATGAAGGACTGAGGGCAGTCGAAGCAGAGCTGACCACAATGGCCTGGGCCCGCAATCAGCAGATCTTGCTCCAACTAGACCAACCACACAGCACCGGGATGCACTGTGAGATTGTGGACAATCATGGGGAACCATTGCTGATGAGCAATCAGGAGCTCTCCTCGGTGATGGTCCAGATCAACTGGACCCTGAAGACTCAGGCTCTGTCGAACATGCAGGTCCAGTGGCGACCCAAAAGTGCAGGCAAGTGGCATCCGTTCTAGTGGGAGGCGATCCTCCACTGTCCGATGGCAGAGGGAAACAGAGCGGTGTCCTCCTCCTGTGAGCAGAACTGGAGACTGCATGCATGTGTCTTAGGCGTCACAAGTTGCCCACCCTCTAGGACCCCGTATACGCGCGATTTGACAATATTCTACATTTCTACTTTGAGTATGTTATTTGACGTATGTGACCAAAGTTGTTGGCAGAGCTGTGTGACACCCGTTGAAATACGTGTTGATGTGTTAGCCTTGTGTATCCCCGTCTTCTAGTGTGTTGTATTTGACGTTTTTCTGAAGCTGGCCGAAATTTCGGCCAGGTTTTGGGTAACATTGCAAACAACTATGTGTATATGCAGTTTTTGACCCTTCTGGCCGAAATTTCGGCCAGCTTTTTGGTTTCCTGGTTAATAGGCACAATTATTTTCATTTTTCTTAGGGCTGGCCGAAATTTCGGCCAGCTTTTTGGTCTGTTCACTATTCAAGCACTTATATTCTGGTTTTTGGGCGGGCTGGCCGAAATTTCGGCCCGCATTTCCTATTTTTGAACATGTAAGCAATTATTTCCCCTTTGAACACACCTGGCCGAAATTTCGGCCAGCTTGCAATTGTTGTTGTTCATGAGTATTACACCATACACTCCTACATAACTGTTTTCTTGTCTCAGCATCAATGTCTTCTGCTATTACTGTCAATGTTGTACATGCTGCAGTTACTGGTGCTTTTGCTACTACAGCCAAAGGGCTGTTGCGAAATGCATTACGTGGTGGGACTCTGCAAAAGCTTTTGCAATTCTGCCTCTTGTTGCGGAAGAATTGCAGGAGCCGGCACTCCCTGACACAGTTGACGGCCGCCGCCACTGAGAAGAAGCCCCCACGATGGTACATGACATTTTTGTCACCGTTCCATGCCCTATACTGCCTGCTGCGCCGTATGGCCCTCCCATTATTTTATGACTGAGCCTGGAGGGGTATCGCAGGACATGGCTGTTGCGCCAGATGGTGAGCCTGCAGCAGACAATGGGCAATCTCAAGTGCAATCCCAGTCTCAAGAGGACCAGGCGAGCACAGAGGGACTTCAAAAGAAGCCTAAGGCCGCACCGAAGAAAAATTCATCATCCTCCATCAAGTTATCCGACTGGGTTACGTCAACGACGAAAATAAAGGTTCGGTGGGATCAGATTATTATCGACCACGACCGAAAATTTGGGCAGGTCGGTAGGATTTCGGATGATCGCGTGCAACGCCGCTACGACGATCTGAAGGCAGCCCCGCCTGTGGATTACATCCAGGATCTTCTTTTTTATAAAGTCACTCGTATGTGTGTTGTGGTATACTTCTCGATAGTACCGTTTTCGCGTCTGAATTTTCGACCCTGCTGTTACGAATATTCCTGTTGCACAGCCACTCGCTGGGTTGTGTTGGGGGGTCAGCATGTTTACACTGCTGCCCAAAAACACAAGACCGAATTTGAGATGAAAAATGTGGAGACTCCGGATTGGACCCTGGTATTTGGTGGTTATGAAGTCAAACAGGACTGCCCCCTGCGGACTAGGCGCCGGCTTGCAGGCTTACATCAAATCCAGACCACTGCTGGCTCAGCATCCACCACATCGGAGCGAATGTCTCTACTCCTGGATAGGCTTGAGGATGAGGATGCCAATGAGTACACCCTGTACCATCACATTACTGTTATGCTTGAAGAGTGTGGTGTTACTGCCAAGGAAGGCACTGTGGTGTGTTTCATTTATTAATTCGGTTTTGTCGATCGACCTGGCCGAAATTTCGGCCAGCTTTTGTGTTCCACATGTTCTCCTGTGCAGAGTGCTGTTGCCAAACGGTGGGGTGGCGTTGGGCGTTTGGTGAAATTTGTGGGTCTTCCTTCAGTAGACGCCATGGCAGCCATGGAAAAGCGTGGACTACATCCCGCACTGGGTACGTTCAAGGAAGTGGAAGGCATCACGCCTGACCGACTTCGCGAGATCGTAGGTTACATGGATGGGACAAAAAGTACCCTACCTGGTCTCAAAAAAATTATAAAAGATGTTAAAAAGGCCCAGATGTGGTCCTGGCACATTCTTCATCCCGAGGCGGCTACCAATGGGCTTGTGAACAACAGCAGAGGTATGTTTTGGTCAAACAGGGGTTTGTATTCGAATAAATCGACCGACCTGGCCGAAATTTCGGCCAGCTTGTGTGTCGTTCAATTAATGCACAATAGGAGCCCACCCTGTGCTACCACCTGTCTGCAGCTACACTTGGTACTATCGAGATGGCCAAAAGGCAGTGCGCTATTGCATCACACCTGAAGGTAGCCTATGGCAGTTGGACCTGGACTGAAGAAAACCCCTGGCCTACGTGGTCAGCAGTAATTAAGGCCCCTCTTTGGAAGGAACCCAAATATGAGGGGTTGCGGGGATTGTTGCAGAAGCCTGTTGCTAAGCCTGTTTGTGAAAAATCTGATACTGGTCTGGTCAGTATCCAGTGTGCTAGGGAGTCCCTCGTTGAGTCAAGCACAGGCAAACTCATTGCAGAGGCAGGCCGTGTGGAACTGATGGCAACGCGTTGTGGAGTCCCTGTTCCCAGTATCATTAGTTCACTGCCCTTTGCTGCTTGTGTCATTGAGGTGCCCCGCCTCTATACAGCTGGTTTGCATAACCTGGTTGCGCAGCTGCTTTTGTCCGGTGTGCCTGTGTTCATTGCGGGTGAGTCTGCTGATGTGAAAGCCACTGTTGCTGCTTTGAAGGCCACTGTGGCTGAGGATATGTATCAGTGTGATGTTGCACTTTACAATTTGTCAAGCAAGACCCCGCTGTACACTTCTACGTCCCATCTGGTTTCCATTTGTTCTGCCACTGCCTTTGATAACAGGCTTCCCCGTTACGTGGCTTTTACTGAAGGACCCATGTCGTCTGTGATGCCTGTTGAAATAAATATTCTCATTTCTTTTGAGCCTGGTTCCGGTCCCAGAACGGGCAGGCAACTGGTTTTTGCTGGGGACTCTGTCTGTGTATTTTGCAAGCATGATGTCTACCAGGTTTTCCAAGGACTGTAATGTTGTGTGTGCCCTTTTGGGTGACGAGACTGTTGTGCCCGATGACTTTGTTCAGCTCATCAGAGCAGGTATCACCAACGCCGACACGTGCCCCCCCAAGTCATGGGAGGATGTGTACCACGACTTGGGGGCAGGTTTTCCTGTGGATTGTTCTGGGGTTAGGTATGTAGATGAGGATCCTGAGGATCAAGATGGGGAGGCAGAGTCGCAACCAGAGACACAGACTCCAAAGAAGAAACCCAAAACTGCCCCTGCCCCCTCACCCAGTGGCACGCAGTGCGCTCAGGCCACCCCAGCTTCCTCCTCAGGCACTGTTGCCCCTACTGGCAAAGGTATGAATACTTTTGTGAATCATTTTTCACCATCCCAGGGTGGAAACACACAGTCACAGAACTCTGCCACTGCCAAGTCTGGTGCTGCAGCCCCTGCCAAGAAGCCTGCTAACACAGGTGCTAAGAAGCCCCGTGCATCTGGTCTGCGCAAGCGCTAATGCCAGTCCTGCTGCTTATATTGCCTGTCGGCATGAAGTCTGGCCGAAATTTCGGCCAGCATGCAGTCCTCAGCCTCTTCAGCCTTTTATTATTGTGTTTCCCCATAGGTACTGCAAAAGTCTGCTTTGATTCGTCAGGTGGCAAGTAGTTGCTTGTAATTGAGTATATTATGTTGCACACCCTGTTCAAATGTCACTGCTCCTGTGTTCCTTGCTCATGTCTACTGTCTTAGGTACCCATTTCAGTGATCATATTCGGAGTTTCGATGGACCTGGCCGAAATTTCGGCCAGCTTAGGCCTGTCTGTCAAATAGGACCATGTGTTTGGACATTTTTCGAAGAGCTGGCCGAAATTTCGGCCAGGTTGGTTAAAATAGGAAATACAAGTACATGCTTTGGGATAGTTTTTTTTGTGCTTCAATGAAAGGTATGTTTGGGGTTCCCTCATCTGTGGTGTATAGGGGGGTTCTGTGATCAACCTCGAACAAAGGGGAGAGAAAAATAGGCAGCCCCCCCCCCCCCCACACACTGGAATGCAGTGGTCTAAATGTAAAACAACACTATATTTTGGTGATTGAATGTCTTTATTTTGAAAATCTGTGTGTTTCCAGAAATGCAAATAATGGCATATATTTGAAATACACACCTTGTTTTTGCATGTTGCCACCAGGGGGGTTTGGGTACCCAAAAAATAACACCCCTTTTCACATACTTTCCCCCTCATTACAACATGGACTTCCGTGGGCCATAGCGCCAGGTGGGGGGTGGGCAACTTGTGACGCCTAAGTGTGTGGCTGGCGGGCCGAGCGGACCTCTTGAGGCTGTTCCAGAGAACGCTCTTCAGGCAAGCGGACCCGGTACCCGGGGACGGTGTGCGGTTCCTCTACACGCTGCTGAGGACACCCCCATGCGAAAGGAGATATGCATGACAGGGGATGACACGCAGGGGGAGGTAGGACGGAATGGAGCAAGTGATGCGGATAACAACTTGTCGTAGCTCAGTGGATAAACCGCACCTCTTCTGTCCTGTAGAGGAGGGTTCGAACCCCGGGGGGGATAGAGATCCACCGAACGTCCCGAATACCCCTTTTATACGAGAGAGAGAGAGAAAGAGAGAGAGAGAGAGAGAGAGAGAGAGAGAGAGAGTGTGTGTGTGGGACGCAGTGGGAGAGGAACGGAGAGGAGAGAGAGAGAGAGTGGGGCGCAATGGAAAAGGAACGGAGAGAAGGAGAGCGAAAGAGAGGTCAGGAGAGAGGGCAGGAGAGGCAGGAGAGAGAGAGAGAGGGAGAGAGTGGGAGAGAGACCCACAGAGCAAGAGTCGGGGGCTAACCGGCGCAAAGGGAGGGTGGTGGGTTCGAGCTGACCAGGGTGTATGGGACGCCATGGCAGCACGGAGCAGTTTAATGGTGAAACAACGGGACGCCATTGCGCCCCTGGAGCACAGGCGCGACACGTCGTTACGTGTTGAAAAGCCGAAGCAGGACACGGGCTGAGAGAATGCGGCCCATGTGAGGGTATTGGAAGCGAGTAGACATGCAAATGTGGGCGGCGTGTGCACGCATGGTGTGGTGCTGAAAAGGTATGCACCACACACAGTACAACAATGACCTGTTGAAGTGTCCGGCAGCCAGAACTTTTGTTGAAATGTTGAGACGCCTTTGCGCCACCATAGGCGCCTTTGCGCCCCCGAAGTTCGGATACGACACGTCCTCACGTGCCAGAGGGCAAGTGCATGACAGGGGCACGACCTGCAGGGCAAGGGTTAGAGACTAACCGGCACTGTGGGAGGGTGGTGGGTGCAAGCTGACCTCAGTGTCTAGAGGACCAAAGGCAAAGCATAGTCAGCAACCACATGGTGTGGTACAGAACTGGTCTGCGCTGCACTGCAGCGAGAAAAACACTGAACAATGTGGTTATGACCATGCGCCTGTGACACGGGGGTGTATGCGAGCCCAGTTTCCGTTGCCTCATGGCCCTTCTTGAAATCCCCCCCTCCAAGGGAGGAACCGTCAGCTTGGCCCAGAAAGCATAGGAAATACGAGGCGCCAAAGAAAATGTTTACAAGGCGCCAAAGGCGCCGAAGCTGATTTACACTGTAATACCATTTGATAGATTTGTGGTGCCCCCCCCCCCCCCAAGGGGGAGAACTGGCCTTACAAAAGGGGGGAGAATTCAAGCGGGGGTACAATATACAAAACGCCCGTTATGCAGTAAGATACATGGCCACTCCAACGGACAGCAACATAGAGGACTCACATCGTCACATCCGGGGTGCGAATCCTCGTCCCGTCCAGGGGCCCATTGGAGGGGCCTCCACCACCGCCCCTTCGGTTGTGGGCCAGCTGAAGAGGAGATGTGCCTCCCCGCCGCCGATGCACACCGGTGAGGGGGCGCACAGCTGCAGGCGGCGGTGAGCTCGGACTGTCTATAGTTCCGCAGGAACGGAAGTTCTGCGCATAGGGAGTGTGTGCGCGCGAGAGGGACTCCACTCTGAGCTGAATCTACCCCTGTTAGCTAAAATTCGTTTGTGCTTTTGCTCCCCTACTGCGCCATGTCTGCCTTGCAAATTGTGAAGTTGGCGACACTGGCGACGTTCACTACGGGTTCAGAGCCGCGGGCGGCGCTCCCTTGGCCCCAGGAGGCCTGCACCGGGCTGTGAATGGGAGTGGGAAAAGCTGGTGGCCGAGGACGGCGCCGTGCTAGACAAGGCGTGGTGCACGGTGCTCGACACGCCTGGGTTGGCGGAGGATGTTCCAGTGGAGAGCCGGAACGTCGTCCTGGATTGTGGGTTCACGTCCTCGAACGTGTTCTCCACGCGCAACACCACGCGGTGCGCCGTCCTCTTTAGGCGGGTACTGGGGGTCTCAATGGTCAGCTCTTCCTTCGTTACGTGCAGAGATGCTTTCCTGTTCGCCCTGTTTGTGCACTGGGACGTAGACATGGCCACATATGACCTGTCCCTAGAGCAGTCATAGGCAGCGTTCGCGCTAGTGGACCTCCTGGCCCGAGACCACACGGGAGGCGGTGGGGCGCACGGGGCAGGAGAGCCCTACCATCATGACGGACACGGTGACCGCGATGGGGCCGGGCGTACGGGCGCTGCCGCGGAGGGCTTGGGGGCCATGGTGGGGGCTGCTGCGGATTGCGAGGCCCCTGACAAGTAGGCCATGACCAAGAGCAGCATCCGGGCCGTTCCAAAGCAGGCGGGGGCCTCGAGATGGGTCACACGGCTGGGACGATTCCTCGAAGGGGTACTCGGCGATGTGGAGGCCCCTGACATCATGCAGGAGGCCATGCATCTGGACCCAAAGCACAGGTAGTGTGCCACGGAGCCGGTACACACTGGAATTCGAATTCAGCTAGCACTCGAGGTATGGTCTATCCCGCTTCGCACGGAAGAAGGGTCCATGGCCCTCCTTAAGGACCGGCACCGTGAGGCCAAGGCGAAGCGGAAGCGACGCAAAAAGGGGGCCCTGAAAAGGGAGAAAAAGAGCAAGGAGCGTGACCACCCCAAGGGCAAGAGTCGCAGGTCCTCGGCGTCCTCCGGGTCTTTGGACAGCTCCTCGGAAGGGGGCCCTCGGGCTACCCAATCCTCGTTCAGCGTGCCGAGTGGGCCGAACTATCAGAGGGTGTTCGAAACCACGCAACACGCGCCCGGGGCGCCGGCCTTCGTGTGGAAGAAGGGCGAGCCCCACTTCAGGAGTCGAAACTCAGGCGATTTGGTGAACTGTGCGAAGCAGCCTAAAACCCCATGCCGCGTCTGTGGCCACTGCCAGTGGCACTGGCACGAGGGGGCAATACAACTGTCGAGGGCAGTTCGCAAAGCGGCAATGAACAAGGGAAGGGTGTGGGGAACCAGAGCCCCCCCCCCCCCCATTGGCCGAAATTAAACCCAATATAGTTAATGTCTGGCCAAAAATTAACAAGTTAGTCTCAAGTTTCAATTTTTTTTAAAGGGGGTTAGGGAGTTTGCCGTGAAAATTATGACCCCCAATGGGTTGCCTTACGGGCTTGGGTGTCATTTTCCCCCAAGGGTTGGTGGGGGGGTCCTACCCATTGTACCTGCGGCTCACTTGGAAATGTGAAGTTGGGGCTGATTTGGGGCTAAAACGGCTCATTTGGGGCTAACTGGTGTCTTTCAAGGGGTTTAATGTGAAAACTTGTGGCTTTCGGGGGTGGGTTGGGGTTTTGGAATGTCCCCAAAGGGATACCAATCCCTAGGCCAAGAGGATTTCACCGGGGTGGTTTCTTTCTTTCGACGGCTCAGTTGACTGAGCACCCCGACTGAGCCGTCACTGAGCCGTCACTGAGCCGGCTCACTGAGCGCTCACTGAGGGCTCACTGAGCGCTCAGTGAGCGCGCCAAATGGCTCATTGAGCGCTCAGTGAGCGCTCAGTGAGAGCTAATTGGGGGCTCACTCAGGGCTCACTTAACATGCACGGGCACAAATCATCCATCATAAGCACTTACTTGGTCCTTTGTCGCAATGCACGTTCCACAATCCTCCTCACCATGTTCTCTCTCCCCTTCCTATCCCGCCGGGCACGTGACCAAGTCATGCACCGTTGCTGGAGCCCCCTTTGCTTGGTCACAGCCCTACTCTCCACCTCCCAACCTTCCTTGCGGAGGTTATCATCTAGTGTGTGGTTATCCACCACACACTGCAAGCCGGACCTATCGTTCAGCAAGCTGACCCCCCCACTATTCCCAAGCAACCGTTTCAGTCGCATATGGCTGCCCTCCAATGCAAAGCAACTAAACCTTGCAATGGTCCCCCACCGTGCCACATACGCATACATGTGGTCAACCCACATGTGCGTCCACAAGGTCTTCCCCCATCCCAGGTCAAGGTGCCTTGCCCCCATGGTCCGTTGGCGTTGCAGCAAGGCACGTTGCTCTGCACCACTCAGACAGTCGTCCTTCCAGGCCACCTCGGCCATGGCCGCATACGCCTCCCACCGCTCCGTGCACACATCAACCCATGGCCTGCCCCCCACTTGATGGTTCCCAATCACCGGTGCAACCAGCCGCAACAGTGGGCCCCACAGCCGGGCCTTGACAAAGTGCGCAGCAGCCCCCAGATCCATGCGCACTTGTCCTTTGGCATTTGCCTTGTCCGCCCCCCACTTTCCAGGCCGCACCGTGCGGGCCACTTTCCGTGCCCCGTTTACAACCCCCTGCACCATGGTGGCCGCACTCTTCCTCGATACCCCTCCATGGGTCACCAGCCCCCGCACAATTCCATTGACCCCCGCAGCGGCAACACGCATGACTCCATGCGCACCGAAGTCAGGAATGCGGCGGTCCGCCGGGATGTCACGAAACACCCCGGTCAGCCGTACATGTCCCTTGATTCCTTCCAGGGCAACCTCTTGTCCCCCGAACTTACGCAAAACCGTTTCACGGTTTGCCCCGCAGCAGTGGCACACCATGGCCCCGGGGCACTTCTTGGTGAAGCCGTCCCCGCCGGCCAGCATGATGTGGGCCTTGCCATCGGCCCGGACGAAGAATGTACGGGGCTGCGCGCCACCCCATCCGCATGCGGCAGTTGCAGGGCCGTAGCAGCGCGGAGCTGCGTATCGAAGTCACACTCTGATTGCATGTTGTACACCGTGGCCCACATCTCGCTACCCTCGAACAGCCACCAGCTAGCAAGCTGTGTGGGCCCACAACCCGGTGCAGCCACTGCACAGTGGACGTAGGCCCGATTCCACCGGTTGGTGCCGTCAACGCCGATGGTCACCCAGGTGTTGCGCTGCGCGCCCGGTTGCAAGGCTTCCGGTGTGCGTACGGCACGCGCTTCATAGAGCAGGGCTAGCCGCTCAGCAATATTGCAGTACGCCCATTGCATCTCATACTCCCCCTCAAGGATACAAACCCGCCGGCTAGCAGGTTGGCTGAGGTGCTTCAGCCACGGGGCCACGTCGGCCCAGCTAACGGTGCTGTCCAGGTCGGGCAGCAGGTAGGCCATGTCGCGGCGCGACATCTGTGAACTACGCATCCGCCACAGCACGCGCAAGGCCTCCGACTTGATGTCGGGATTGGTGTACGTGGGCCGGCTATAGTCCTCAGGGACTAGCAGTATGCCACCATCGGGTTGCAGCTCGGCCCGATATTCCTCACATAGGGAGGCCGCCACCGCGGCCTCCAGATGCTCAATCCGGGTTGCGCGCTGGCGTTGTGTTCCCAACAAGGAAAAGGGACGCTTAGGTGGCATTTTGTGTAGAACCTGTGGTAGAGGTGTATTGCCACATGCAGTCCCCGTGCTTGCGGCACACTTACCTCTTTTCACACCTCTTTGCTATCCCCCCCACCTGTTTCCCCTTGATTGTTGTCCCTAGCCTTCCCCCCCCTTGCCCCTGCAGGATTCACACTCTTCGTCGTGTTGGGGTAGTGGGGTTGCACCAAGGTGTTTGTCCCATCCCCCCCCCCCCGGGGGGATGCCGCTAGGGTGTTTGCCCCCCCCCCCCCGGGGGATGCCGCCAGCGTGTTTGTCCCGTCATACCCCCCCCCGAGGATGCCGCCAGGGTGTTTGTCCCATCGTCCCCCGCCCCCCCCCCCCCGCAGCGTCTCCCATTGCCCCCTTTGATGCCCCCCTCCGCCCGGTTGACGCCGTAATATGCGTTGCAGCCCCCCCCCCCCCCCCACAGCCCTGGCACACACCTGTTCTCAGTCCCTGGTGGTATGTGGCACATCCCCCTTGCACCCCCTGCCCACAACCACCTGCTTGTGGCGGCCAACAATTCCATCCACCCGACTGAGAGCCCACTGAGCCGTCTGGCGCGCTCACTGAGCGCTCAGTGAGCGCTCAGTGAGCTCAGTGAGCGCTCAGTGAGCTCTCACTGAGCTCTCAGTCACCTCTCAGTCACTGCACACCAAAAGACAGGCAGTAAAGAGGCACCACACAAGAGGCCAATACTTTTTTGAAAGGGACTGTTTGCGGTCTGAACATACCGCAGGGGCCAGACGGGACTGCCCTGCTCTTGTACGTGCCCATAACAGGGCTAAAAGAGGTGGCGTCTGGCCTGCTTGAAAAAATGATAGAAAAAAAAAAGGGCGCAACATACCACAGGGGCTAGAGTCGGCCCGGGTCTTGAACACACGCCCACAACAGGGCTGAAAGTTGTGGCCACTGGCCTGTGTGAAAAAAAGCCGCACATCAGAGCTGAAAGTGGTGGCCCCTGGCCGCCTTGAAAACTTTTCAGCTCCGTCGATATTTTGAAAGTAACATACAACTGCAATTGGTACACGGCCACAATCACGGCACGTTTACCTGTGAAACAGACGCACACAGCAGGGCAGAAAGTGGTGCAGGAAGTGCACAGCACGCTGCAATCTGTGGCCCCAGCCCCCCCAGAAAAAATTTCAGCACCATGAAGTGCTCAACAACAATATATAGCATACATATATACGAACCACGTAGTGGGGGTGCAGCGGCTACCACAGAGCCGCAGTTCCAGGGAGAGAACCCGGACTGCCAACCACGGGGTTTGGCTCCCAGCCAGGCTGCTGAGCAGCCGCCACCACATCCGACCGGTACCGGCGGTCGGCGTTCTGCAGGTGGGTTGACACTTCCGCCTCAACCTTCGGTAGGCTGTCCACGCTCAGGTCCGGCATCGTGGTTGTTCGAGCAAGCCCCGCAATGGTCTGCAGCTGCTGGCACGACGACTTGGCGTCGGCCATCAGCCGCGTGGCCAAGTGGGCATACTCCAACAGTCCCGATGCCAGGAATTTCATGGACTGCGCGTTGTAGGTGGCGGGGGGTGCAACCGGAACCCCTGACTGGGAGGGGGATGCAGCCCCCGGCCCAGATCCAATGTGCTTCAAGCCCTTGGACCGCTGCAGCACCTCCAGGCGTGCCTCAGTGGCAACCCCTTGGCGCTCAGCGTCCACGAGCTTGGCCTGCAGGTAGTCCCGCTGCCGCTTGACCGTGTCCAGCTCTTCCTTGAGACGGGTGGCTGCTTCCGCTGCCAGACGGGCAGCATCCCCCTCCTGGCGGAACTGGTCACGGTCACGGCATGCCTCCCGGTACACGATCATGGGCACAGTGCCCGGTGAACCAGGCTCACGAAGGGGGCTCCCCAGAGCCGCCTTCTGTGGTGCGGCTGCATTCCCCTTGCCCGCCAGCTTTTTGGGGGGGGTTGCTGTCCTTGGCTGCCCGTTTTTTTCCTTTTGCGGTCCCACTGCGGGCACTCCGATCGCTGCGGGCGCCATCACTCTTCCCCCCATCCGTCACCTCCCCATCACTGACCACCTCTTGGTCGATGACGTCCTCCCCCAGAGCGCTGGCACGGAAGGTGGAGACGTGGCCACGCATGGCGTGCCAAGCCTCCGAGAAAAACCCCTCCCCCTGCACGTCCCATGACAGCACCTGCTTAAAAGCAACCGAGCCAGCGCGGGCCAGCAACCCCCCCTCCTCCGACCCCACGGCTAGGTCCAAGCACCAGTGTTTGGACCCCAGCCGGTAGGCAAAGCGGGCTACAAAAATCCCCCCTCCCCTGCCACAGGCCCACAATCCTTGGAGACGGTCACCCTGCACGGCAGGTGCATGTGGGTGGGCGTCGTTTGCTGCGCGGCGGTGACCGCGTTGAGGGTGACGCTCCAATACCACCTCTCGGTGGAGTGCCGCGGTACCCCCTTCACGTTCACCGTCCTGTTGAGGAGGTACGCCGGTGCGGGCTGCTTGTTGACCGGGGCAATGTACAGCCCCAAGTAGCCCGCGCGTACATCACTGGCCCGGGGTGGCTGCACCGGGGGAAAAGGGACCGGGGACCCGATGGCCAGGTCGGCGAGTGATGGGCCCACCGGCCCCCGAGCCTTGTCAACCGCCGCTGCCCTCTCGCCCGCGGCTGTCACCATCGCGGGCTCCGCTCCCGATGCCCCTGGCACCGGCTCCTTCGTCGCTGACACCAGTTGCAGTTGCCGTCGCGTTGCCAGTAGCGGTGGTCGTGAGGAGCTGCTGGCACCTTCGGTGGGCGGCGCGAACGTCACCGGGCGCGAACGTTGACTCTGTGTTTTGCTGCCGTTTGCATCAACCAAAGGCTCGTGCAGGGGGAATTGAGCCTGCAAATGTAGGGGGGGGGGGGGGGGGGGCTCCAAAAAGGAAAATGCAAACCGCAGCAAAGCACAGAGTCAACGTTCGCGCCCGGTAACGTTCGCGCTCCCCCCACTGAGAGCTCACTGAGCCGTCAGTGAGAGCTAACTGGGCTCACTGAGCGCACACTGAGCCATTTGGCGCGCTCAGTGAGCGCTCACTGAGCGCTCATTGAGCGCGCCAAATGGCGCAGCGAGCGCTCAGTGAGCGCGCCAAATGGCTTAGTGAGCGCTCACTGAAGGCACCAGACGGCTCAGTCAGGTCTCAGTTGCACCTCTAGACTGGCAACTGCAACTGGCGGCAGGATGCTTGAGCCGCCTGAGCACAGCCCCATGCAGGCCACACACAGGGCCTGTACAGGCCCCCATACAGGCCCCGTAAAGGCCAGCAGCAGACTGGCACGGCCTGTGCAAGAGGCCCACGCGCTAGCCAGCCTCTGCACATGTTAAGCCCACTCGTGGGGCACCCTGTGCACATGTTAAGCCCGCTCGTGGGGCACACAGAGAACCCCCTGCCAGCCCACAGCCCCAGAGGCCCACAGCCCCAGACCCACCTTTCCAAACACCCTGGTGCACCCCACCACCACCCTGTCGCGCCCCCTACCAATATTCCCCCCTAACACCCCGGTGTGAATCCTGCAGGGCAGGGGGAGAAGGGAGTAACACCTTGCCGCTGCAGATGCGGCGCATCAAAAGCGGGACCTCGGCGCCCGCATTGCTCCTTGTACACCGCTTCTCAGGCCCGCGATGCCACGAGAAGCCGAGCAGCAAAGCCTGCTGTGTGGAGATGGTGCGGGAGCAGGGGGCACAATACTGCTGCAGCATGGCGGCCTCCCCGGGTCCACTGTTACCCAGGTCGAGCCATGATGGCGCGCTTGTCCACAGGACGTCGCCTTCCTCCACGTACACGTGGCACATGGGGTCGGCGGCGTCCAGGGCAGGCCTGGCCAGCAGCAGCGGGTGGTATGGGCAGCCGGGGCCTGACGGGCCCACGGGGGCCAGCCAGTCGTCCAGCTGCTCAAACGGCGGCAGACCGACCGCGCCCTGCAGTCCCTCGCCGAAGGCGAAGTACTGCCCCCAGTGGTTGATAGCCCTGGGGTTGGGCAGCGGCCCGTCTCCCCGTGGCCGTGAAGCCAGCTCATCCTTGGCCCCTGGCAGAGGGTCAAGGATGAACCGCTCCACGTCCACCCACTTGTGACGCTCGTCGGGGGTGAGGAAGCGGAAGAGAACGACCTGCTTCCCCAGCCCCGGCAGCGCGGCGAGACCCCGATGTCTGAGCGTGGAGGCAAAGAGAACCATGTCCCCACGCTGAAACTCGAAGGTCTCGACCCGCAGAGCGTCATGGTCACCCAGGTGGCTGCCCAAGTGCACCTCTAAATGATACTTGTCCGAGAGGACAAGCATCATTGAGAGATGCTCGGGCGGCTCACCCATGCTAGGGAGCGTACCTGGCAACTTATCAACGTCAGTATGCCAGGTCTGCTCCCTAGCATCTTCCCTGGCGGCAATTGCCGACCACTGTGTTGGGAAGAGACCCCTCATCTTGGGCCAGCGAGCATTGCGCTGCTGACTAGCCCGTTGCAAGGGGTCCCTTCCCAACACAGAGATAAGCTTGCCGGGCCGAGTGCCCCAGCGCCGTGGTAGTTTGGGATCAGCCAAGCACTCCTCGCGAGAGTGTGCATTGGACAGCAGATCCCAAATTGCATCTGGCTGGGTGCCGCAGGAGTCGACGAGAATGCGGTATGAGTTCTCGCACTCCTTGGCCTCTACCGCCCCCCTAACCACCCGGAGCCCCAAGTCGCACAAGGACTCATCCGACTCAAGGTCATGAGCCGGGAGTTCATGTGAGAACACCGGGGCAGCCAGGGAGATGTAGGGGGGAGGGGAGGCGGCACCGCGGAGGAACACGGGCTCCTTGGTCCTGTACAGGGCTGGGGTGGTGTAGTCGGGCACCACATGGCACCACTCAGGAATGATGGGACAAGCCGAAAGGCTTTCCCACCATTCCCCTGACACCACCCCGACCCCGAAAGGCAGGGGCTCAAGGAGTCCCTTCTTGGGTGCCACGTGGCTGACACCAAGATTTGAAGTCCAACCGTGTTGGGGATCTTTGGTGTCATGAACCCGTGTCCCGAACTCGTGGGGGGTACCGATCAGCTTTCCTGAGGACTGCTGCACCAAATCTTGGACAGCAGCCACAGGAAAGCGGAAGCGTACGGCACGAAGAGCTGGATGCACGTGGCGCAACATTTGGTTGCACCGGTGCATCCAGCTTTTTCCAAAAAGGGTCACATCGGACACGTTGATGTGGACCCCTTCTGGGGAAGGGGCAGGGAGCTGCTGGGCCCACAGCTTCAAGGGCTCTAGGTCCGTCGAAGGCACCCCCGGGTACGCTGCCTCTGTGAAAGCGGTAGGTACCCGGGGGCGACTAAGGAAAGACGCGAGAGCCTTTGAAGCTCCCGGTTCCAGGCCTGGGACGACATTAGACATGGTGTGAAAGAGAGGACCTATGGGAGCGAGAAGGAATGGATGGGTAGGCGGATAGGGGGGCGGAGGAGAGGCGGAAAGGGGGGGGAAACCCTCCGAGTGAGCCCCCAATTAGCTCTCACTGAGCGCTCACTGAGCGCTCACTGAGCCATTTGGCGCGCTCAGTGAGCGCTCAGTGAGCCGGCTCAGTGACGGCTCAGTGACGGCTGAGTCGGGCGCTCAGTCAGCTGAGCCGTCACCAAAAAAAGTACCCCACCCCTTGAACCTTGACCAAGTGAGTATCTAAAACTTCTAAAAACATTAAATGCACATTACCTAGCATGCAAAACGCACAACAAACAAGCACAAAGACATCACAATGCACAACTGAGCCCCAAATGAGCCCCAACTTCACATTTCCACTTAGCCACCAGTGGGCCGCAGGTACAATGTGGTTGTTTCAAAGTGTTAAAATGGCTCTTGGCTTTAATTTTTGTTTTTAAACTTTGCATTAATATTTGAAAAGTTAAAATTTAACGAGTCGCCAGCATTAATATTAATCTCACGAATATTAACTCCATTCCCCAAATATTAACCCTCCTAACAATGGCACAACACAACATGTAATGCATCATGTGTGTGTTCACGCATGTTGTGCATGGCCATTGTGGCCCATTGGGCCCCTATGTGAGCCCTCACACCTCATTGGACCCCGTATTGGGGTCCCACGTCTTCGTGGGTCCGGATGGGGGGTTAGCGGGGTTAGTGGGTTCGGTGGTAGGGTTCGGGTTCGGGGGTTTAGTCTCTTTGTTTGTGGGGGCGGGGGTTTGGGCTTTTTCTTGCCCGACTGAGCCTCTTCCCGGTACCGCTCGGCCACCTCGGGGGTGGGGAAGAGGAGGTGCCGAGGCACCTCGTAGAGGGTGGTGCCGCCCAGGTATTTCACCCAAACGGCACCATACTGCCTCCCGTGGATACCATGGACGGTGCCCTTCTCTACCCCGGTGGGGTAGGGGACGTGGGCGACCGTCCCGACGATCGGATCGCCGGGACGGTCGTCCTTCTTCTCGGCCGTTGCACCTTTGGGAGTCGGTCTTGGTCTGAGGGGGGGGGGGGGGGGCGGTGGCGGCTGGTGGGAGGGGGTTGGTGGGTTTGGAGGCGGCGACGGCCTTCGTAGGCCGTGCGGGCGGGGGGGGGGGGGGGTTGGGCTTTTTGCCACGGGAGATCGCCGCGTCGTCGCTCTCCGAGCCGGACTTGAAGGCCAACCGCTCCAAACTTTTTTTGAGGGGGTTGGGGGGGTTGGGTTGCGGCTTGGCTGGAGGGGGGTAGGCGCGGTGGTGGCGGACGCCCCCCCCCCCCCCCCTTCCCCCCCTCCTCCTCATCGCTCAACCCACCCGCTCCCATGCTCCCCCACAACCCCTCATCCGCCCCCCCCTCGCATACCCCACCTCCTGCATCCGAGCCCAAACGCCGCTCACCACACGCGAGGTCTCCCAATCATGGAGACCGCGCAAGAGAGCAATGCCCAAGGGTGGGTCTCGGGCCACGATGCGGTGGAGGGACCCTAGGGGTACTTCTTGGGATCCCTGAGCGTCTCGCCAGGCCACCTGGATGGGCCTGGCATGCGTCGCGTTGACCACGACGTCTATTACCTACAAACGTAAAAAAAAAACAGAAGTGTGAATTAATTTTTCTAGCGACTTTTTTTTTTTCGACTGCAATATTAACCCTCAACTTTTAATATTTCGAGCGGCAGTTCAAAAATTAAATATTGATCTCGAGAATTTAATGCCGGCGACCTACAAATTAAGCGAAACAAACAAGCGCCATACCTCAAACTTAGCATTGGTGCTTGCTGCCTGTATTGCCCCCATGGCATCTCGGAAGTGAGACGCTGCGGTAGGGGCCTCAATGGGGGCTCCCACACCGGCTGTTGGGGCCGATTGGGCCGCCGGCTTTGCCACGTTCGCGGGCACCGAGGCCGCCTTCGCCGTGCGGGAGTTGGGGATGAGGCCCTCGTACGAGGGCTGACACCCCGGATCATAAATGAGTTGGGGCAGGGCCAGGACAGTGCCCGAGTCGACCCCGAACACGACGGCCTTGCCTTGCCGCCACTGCTTGCCCCAGCCCAGCTGGGTCCAGTGCTGTAGCAGCAACTGGTAGTGCGCTGTCCCGAAACGGGCAGCGCAGGGGTCAAACAACAAATTCAGTGCGGGCAAACTGCCCGCACTCGTGGCCTCGGGCATGGGGGCGAGGGGGGCACGAGGGAGGGGTTTCCAGACCCCCCCCCCCCTGGAGTCATCGTTACCCCAGGTGCCTCTATGTTCCCCCTCCTTCCGGCGAATCAAACATCGGATTAACCTCCGGAAAATCCACATGACTGTCATGTGGCTATGCGCGGGGGAGGAAAAAACAGGCTGATTCCCCGCATATCCTGGCTCGAGCACCTGGGCTGACCAGCCGATCGCCCCCGCCTTCCGGACTGGAGGCCCAGGGCTTTGAGGAGCAGGGGGGGGGGGGCATGGGGGGGGTCAACAACCTCAACTCCCTCCCCCTCCTCCCCGTCCCCGTTCCCCTCGTCCACCACCACTTCCCCCTCCCCCTCGTCCTTCACCCCCCCCCCCGGCTGGCCTGTACCCCCCCCCCCCAAGCCCCTAGCTCCCCTCCCTTTCTCTCCTCTCCCTCTTCTCCCTCTTCTTTGTCTTCTTCTCCTTCTTCTCTTTTTTTCGCCTATCCGAGGAGTCGTCGCTTGACTCCTCGGATGGGCGCGCGGGCCGCGGGCGACTGTCCACGGGTGGAGGCAGGGTTAGCGGAGCTGCTGGAGCTGCTGCTACCAGTCGTTCCTCCACTTGGGCCATCTGTGGAGAGACGCACGCCAAAAAACATTTTTTTTGATTTTTAATCCCCCGAGTTAATTTCTTGAACTTAATATTCTCGACCGAAAAATTACTTACGATATTAAACATTACTGGACGCGACTATTGCCCTTGGTACGCGTTTGAAGCCCAATGTTGTTCCCGACTGGAATATTCCCAATGGGAACAATTCCCGCCGGAACAATCTCGTTGGGAACACCACCGGAACAAGTGTCGCAGGCCAGATAACCAGATCCATCACCATGAGTTTCCAAGTTCGTAAATGATGTTTTTTGTCTCTTTCTTGCATGTATAACGCGTCCAAGGCTTGTCTTTCCCATCGGGGCCATGTTGACATCTTGTGAGCCGTTGGTGCCACCTTCCACTAGGTGTACACATTTCGAACTTTTCGTATCCATTTGCAAGCCTGCTGTTTCTTGTAGTTCAGACGCAGCGTTGTATGACTTTTCAACGTTGGCGTCCCCATTCTCCCGTTTGATTTGTGCATTGTGGCCATGCCTAGGGTCCCATTTTGGTATTTGTTCCTTGCCTGAATGCTCGGTGGGTCTACGGGCATCTTCCCCTAGAGGTATGCATTGCCAAATTTCGCTTCGTAGTTCATTGTTGTAGCTTCATCATGCCTAGATCGCAAACCCGCGTTGCGCAACTAACCACCCACCTCGTCCATTTGGCTAGTGCTGTTAGCCTCCGGGACGGGGATCTTGTTGGGGAGCTCATAGCGGAATGGGCCATCTCCTCTTCACACGCCCGCCGCCAATTTGCGGTGGCCGTGCGCTTGGCGCAACCAAGCTGTGTACGCGAGATACAGCAGGGGGCAATCGCCAAGTACGCCTCCGAGGTGCTCCCCCCCGATGAGCGTTGCGAGCTCATCCTCAACCTGCGTGCGCCCAAATCCGCTTGGCGCACCCTCTCGGAAGTGTACACCCTCCGGGGGCTGAAGTACACCGCGACCACGGGCCTTCCATTCGCCCGTCCGATTTGCCCTGAGAGGGCTTTCTAGCAGCGCTGGCAAGATCTACTGGCCCCCTTGGAGCTGGCCCCCGCGGTGAGCACTTCGGATTCCCAAGGCCACGGGCATCAGTTGGCCGTGGGCATCATGGCTGCACCACGTTGCTAGCCAACCCCCGTTGTGCCGCATGATCGATTGGTCGTTCCCCCTGACTTTCATTGTCAGGGGGGATGGCTACCCCTGCGCAGGCGGGGAGTGGTCCCAATTGTCTGTGTCCATCGCCAACATGGGCCTTTGGGGACGAATTCCCGCCTGCGTGTGGGTCATCGGCCTCGCAATCTGCGGGGACAAAGCGATGGCGACCCTAGCAACCCTTTGGGAAGACAATATTAAGGTGTGCCGCGCACACACCGTGTTGTTCCGGCGACGTTCCGATAACTTGTTCCGGCGACGTTCCGGCGACGTTCAAGTGTTTCGTTGGAACCGCCACCGGAACAATCTGGTTCCAACAAAATTGATGTTTTTTTCTTAGGCCATCCAGGAGGTCGTGGACACCCACCGGGTGGTCTTCAATTCCCATGAGGAAGCGGCCGATGCCTGGCTCGGTGGTGATTCCCCCTGGGTGCGCCGCATTATCGGGATCACACCGGCCCCACAAGTGGGGTCACTATACAACGTGGGGATTTGGGACTCCGACGCCGCTGTGTGGCGGGGCAAAGACGTGGTCCGGACCACCGAGTCGGACCACGCACAGCGGACGTCCTTCTTGTTGGGAACACCATCGCTGAAGGCCGCAGGTTGTTCCGTGGAACCAGTGGTGGTCATTGCCCGGTGCCGCGTTGTCATCTGCATTCTGCACTGTTGCATGGCGATGGGCCGGTTGCAAATGACCAACATTGAGCGGTTGGCGGCAGAGCGGCTAGCCGGGGGCGATGAGGTGTCCCGTGCGGCGATTCAGGCGGTATTGCATGAGCATCGCACTGGGTGCCGCCTAGGCAAGGATTGTTCCCCGGATGGTGAGGAGACGTCGCGCCTGTTTGCGGCTTGGCCCGATGTTGCATTGTTGCTGTCGGTTGGGCCGGAGGAGCCCCTCTATAGGGCTGTGATGGGGATGGCGAAGCTTTTGAAGGACCTGTACCACACCTATCAGGTGGGTACGCGTCCCCAATGCCGGGCAGCGGCAGCTGCCTTCCGGGAGCATTGTGCTCCTAGGTCCGCATCCCATTACCTCCTGTTCCTGGAGGAGGATGCGGATCGCGTATTGGACAACATTTGGCCGTTCGGATTGGCAATGTTCTCCAATGACATTGTCGAAAGCCTTAACCGCTTCCTGAAGCAGGCTTTCAACGAACACAGTGCCCGGGGCGGTGGCCGGCAAACGGCTACTGGGACCGCCAGCTGCGGTCGCTCGCAGGCATCCATTGATTCGGACGCCGACGCCCTGCGGCAAGTGTTGCAATGGGTTTTCTTGTACTTTCACATTCATCTCCACCAACATGATGCTGTTCGACATGTGCCTTGTGTTCCCAGGGCTGCACTAGAGACCACCCCCTCTGCACCACCCCCGTTCCTCAGCTCTCTTCTTTCTTCTGCTTCTATCCATGGCCGCGCCCGTCAGCGCAGATATGATGCAAATGATGTTGGCGCTTCTGAAGGCCACCAAGAATATGCAGGTTTGCGGGTTTGGGCTTGGGTGGGGGTTTGGGCTTGGGTTTGGGCTTGGGGCTGGGTGTGGGTTTGGGCTTGGGCCTGGGTGTGGGTTTGGGCTTGGGTGTGGGTTTGGGCTTGGGTTTGGGCTAGGGGTTGGGTTTGGGTTTTGGTTTGGGCCTAGGTTTGGGTTTGGGTTTGGGTGTATGCTTTGGCGCGCTTTGCGCGGAGTGGAAATCAGTGCGTTGGGTTTGTGTGTCCCTGCCTGCCCTGCTCCCCCCGCTCCCCCCTGTGTCCCTTTTGCTCTTTGCTCTTTAGGAATTTGATGATTTGTTGTTGAGGGGAAGGGGAAAACCCAAGAACCCCCAGTGATTATTCGTGCCCCATGCCCATAAAGGGGCTAGGAATCTTTGTTGTCCAGGGAAAGGGGAAAACCCAAGAAGCCCCAGTGATTATTTGTGCCCCATGCCCATAAAGGGGCTAGGAATCTTTGTTGTCCAGGGGAAGGGGAAAACCCAAGAACCCCCAGTGATTGTTCGTGCCCCATGCCCATAAAGGGGCTAGGACTCTTTGTTGTTTAGGGGAAGGGGAAAACCCAAGAACCCCCAGTGATTGTTCGTGCCCCATGCCCATAAAGGGGCTAGGATTCTTTGTAGTGGATGCCCCCCCCCCCACGGGGCTGTAGTGCACACAGTGCGCCCTGTGCGCGCGCGGAACTGTGCCTATTTTCCACTGTTCCGGCGACGTTCCAACAACCTGTTCCGGCGACGTTCTGGCGACGTTCCAGCGGCCACTGGAACGTCGCCAGAACGTCGCCGGAACAGGTTGTTGGAACGTCGCCGGAACAAGGTGTCTGGGTAGGATTGGCCTCTCTCCGGCATCCTTGTCTGCAGGACGGGATGACCGAGACCGAGGCCCTGGGGGCAGCACTGGCTGCACCACCCCCGCCAGCCCCGCCGGGGGCACAGGGGGCCACGCGCTCCGAGCCACGCAGCAGCTCTGCGCTGGCTTCGCCAGCCCCTCCCTCACCTCAGGGCGCTCCCAAACATCCTCCGTGGGCAACCCCCGCTCACCGGCCATCGGAGGCGCCACGGCCTGCCCCACAAGGGGCCGCGCCAGTCGCGCCTCTCCAAGCGCATCGCCCCCAGTTGCCCGAGCCCTCGACTGGGAGCTCAATGAGTAACGGGGGGGGGGGGTTTGGGAGCACGCCGTGGTTCTGGGGGAGCTACAAGAGGCGAGTGGCAATGTTGAAAGCCTCCGCCGCTGGGTGAAAAAATGGTGTGCGAAATTGGCGGAGTGCCGGCGGCGTGAGGACATCACCGGGGGGGGGGGGGGCACGCGGGCGAGAGGGTTCTGGAGGGGAACCGGCGGGTAAGGGAGGCGCAGAAGGCGGTGGAGGTGCTTGAAAGGGAGTTGCAGGGCATGGGTGGGGAGGCGCAGGTGAAACAGGAAGGGGGTGTCAACGACGATGACATTGTGGAGCTGGGTGAGGTGGTGGTGGATGAGAAGGATGAAGAGCGGAGGGCTAACCCGGGGGTTAAGAGAGGAAGAAGAGGGGGGGGGGAGGGGGATGGGGATGGGGAGGGGGATGGGGATGGGGAGGGGGAGGGGGATGACGCCGGCGGCGTCTTGCGCATTACGGATTGGATGCGCAACCGACTTGGCTCATCCCTGGCAGCAAAAGCTGCCAATTTTCCCTAGACAAGGGAGATGGTAGCCCCCCCCCCCCCCTAGACGCGTGTGTCCTACGAGCCCCCCACCCCACCATTTACACGCTCCGTTGGCTGCTGCAGCGCTTCCTGCACAAGCAACTGCACTGCAAGGAGCAGCGTGACTGCCGCTGGCGCCGGGAGGAGGGGTCCGCGCCAGGGGGGGTCCCGGTGTCCTGGGTGACCGGGCCGGGGACAGGGCGCACGGCACCCCTCCCCAACGACTGGCTCCCTAGCAAGGCGCAGGGGGGCAAATTTCTAACCGCGGGCTCTGTCAGTGCGGGGATTTGCCATTGGCACCTCATTTTTGAGCGTTGGGCCGACCACGGCCTTGGCGAGGTGAGGGCGACTCCCCGCAAGGACACCGTCCTCTTTCGGGCCAATTGGACCCGAATCCTCCGCGACGGCATCTATGTGGTCGAGGGCGAAGGCAAATACCATGGCTTCGTCGTTGGCCAAACGCTGTCGCGGCCTGGCGCCCTACGCGTCAAGTGCGAGGACGACGCGCAGCGGCACCAACAATCTGCCGTTCGGGCAGTGCTAGCAGAACGTGAGCGCACGCCGACCTCGCAATTGCGGCAAGCGTTGGCGGCGATCAAGGAGAACGTGGACACGCGCGTGCGGGTATGCCCCCCCGCAAGCATGTCCACATGGCCAATAGGGCCCAAAAATGCACATGGTTGGCGTGCCGGTGCATTGTTCCGGCGACGTTCCAAACAGTTTGTTCTGGCGACGTTCCAATCCGTCACCAAAAAACGTTTGAAAAGTCTTTTGAACGTCGCCGGAATCGCTTATTGGAACGTCGCTGGAACACTCATCCTGGCTATCCTCCGTGTAGGTGGAGGACATCCAGGTCAACCCTTCGGACCCGCGCGCCGTTCGGGTGATCCTTCGTTGGCCAGGAAGCGATCCCCGGCCCATCTATTTGGGTACGTTTCTTCGGCAGTTGCACTTGCAGCCCGTCGCCGTGCTCGAGTTCCTCACGGCCATGATGGACTACGTGGCAGCCCGCGGCAGCGTTCTCGCGACGCGCATCGAGGGGTGGGGCAGCATTGGCGACATGTCCCCAGCGCCGCCGCACTGCCAACAAGTGGCCGCAGAGGCCCCCGCCCCGCCAGCGTGTGCACCGCCCGTGCAACCCCAACCCCCGATCCCCCACCCAGCCCCCCAAACAGCACCCAAACCCAAACCCAAACCCCAACGCCCCCCCAAGCGGGAACCCAAGAGCGCCCCCAAACCAGCCCCCCAAAAAAGGAAGAGGCTCCCGGGGGAGTCCTCCAGCGAGGAGTCGTCCAGCGACTCCTCAACGGACTCCTCCTCGGGGTCCACCACCGACTCCTCGGCGTTCGAGGAGCCCCAGCCCCGCCCCCCGGCCAAGGAGCCCACGAAACCCCCTCGCAAGGCTCCCAAGAGAGCCGCGCCCCCCCAACCCAAGGCCCAGCCCCCCCAACCCCAACCCAAGGCCAAGCCAAAGGCAAGAGGGGGGGGGGTGCAAATACAAAGCGGGGGAGCAAGTGTATGTAGTTTTTCGGGACAATGGGCAGTGGGGGATCGAGCAGGGCAAAGAGGCCCTTGCCGCGGGTGGCCCCCCCGGGGTTGGGGAGACGTGGATCGCCTTCCCCAAAGACCCCGAACTCTTCGCCATCCCAAGAGCGTCGGTTTGGAAAACCAAGACGCAGGCGAAGAAGTTCCTCGCCAAGATGATGGCGGCCGAGGAGGAGGACAAGGAGGACGACGCGGACGCGGACGAGGAGGGGGACGACAGCAACGACGGGGACGGGGACGGGGGAGACGAAGGGGATGGACCGGGGGCAGGTTTGGGTGCTACCGGGGCTAACCGGGATGGGGGCGTCAGGGAAGAGGTCGAAGGGGTGGAGGGGGAAAGGATGGAGGTCGAAGGGGTGGAGGGTGAAGGGGTGGTGGGAGAAGGGGTGGAGGGTGAAGGGGTGGAGGGTGAAGGGGTGGTGGGTGATTGGGTGGAGGGTGAAGGGGTGGTGGGTGAAGGGGTGGTGGTCGGTGAGGGGGATGGGGGGGATAGTGGGGCGGGTGACAAGAGTTCGGGGGCGCCCGCCGGGCCCCCGACCACGCAGGACTTTTAGGTGACAACAAGAGACTAACCCGATGGGCCCCCGGGGGCACTCTACACAACAATGTATGTCACCATTTTACCCTTCCTTGTGCTTTGCTCTTGTTGTAGAGTGCTTGTTCCGGCGACGTTCCAATAACTTGTTCTAGCGGTGTTCCAATGGTGTTCTAACAAAAACTTTTTTTGAAAACAAGTTTTTTTCACGTGGCAACGCGCCGGGCAACAAATATGAGCATACCAGCGGGGACTCCCAAGGCTAGCAAACAACATTTTTTGCCACCATGTACGGGTAGGCTTGGTCGGGGGGTAAATAAATTTTGAACTTTTTTTGTTCCGGCCAGATAGCCTAGAAGATTGGAACGATTGGGCCGGAACAACATTGGGTTTCAAACGCGCACCAAGGGTGATATTAATCTCGAAATATTAACCAACTCGCCGCAAATATTAACCGGAACACACAAGCAAGCGTGCACAAGCAAAACACCCCAGGGCCCGATTGTTGGCTGCGAACATGTCGGACAACATCTTTTGCATTGCCGACGCGTCCATGGCAAGGCGAAAACAAAGCTGGCGGAGGGGAAGCAAGGGTGGAGGGCGGGGGGCTATGGGTGGCCATGAGTTTGCCCATGGTGCATGGGGCGGTATGGGGGGTCCCGTAGTTGCGCCACGGGAGGTCAAAATTTAAAAACCAACACTCCCACACTTGCAAAACTACCTCCCCCTCCCGTTCTAGTTGGGTTGCCCCCGGCACCCCCCCCCCCCGGCCCGGGTGGTCATTGTATGCACGCTTAAGGATGGTGTTGAGGCTCTCAACAACATCCGTGCACACGGCACCCAACCCAACCCCCAAGCGGCGTGCGTTCGCCACGGCCTCGGTGACTTCCTCCTCCAAATAGAGGAGGTAGTTTGATTGGCACGCCTCCTTGCAACCATGTGCACGGTAGCCGCGCGCCACCTCGGCCGCACGTAGGTCCCCGCGGGGCGGCTTGTCCGTGTACAACTCCCGGAGGAGGTCACGCATGGCCACGACGGCTTGCCATTCACCATCCTCCGGGATGTAGTCCAAAAACGGACCAAGTTCTTCCCATGCGAGGAACAACGCACGGGCCTCCTCCCCGTCGGGTGCCGCCGACGCACCCAACTTCACACCCGTGCGGGCCTGGTAGAGGACCCGTTGCACGGCGTTGACGTTCTCCTTGGGGAGGTCCACGAGGCGTGTCTCGATGAACGCCACTTGGAGCCGGCCTATGGCCATGCAACAATGGAGGATGCATAGGAAAACCACGCACCGGTCAACCACAATGTGTGGATCCCCTATGCATCCCCCATTCTCCAAGCTACGGCCGGTCTCTTTGTAGCGGAGGCGGGCCGCCTCCTCACGGTCCAATGTGCGCCGGGTCGCCACGTTGACCCATGCCGCCGCAACCTTGTCCCACATCCCCATATTGTAAATTGAGCCCACCAAGGGCGAGGTGGACACACCGATGAGGCGCCGCACGAAGGATTGGTCTCCCCCGATGACCAACGCGCTTGGCACCCAGCGCGACACCCAATAGAACTTCTTGCAGTCTTGTATGGACTGCAATACCTACAAAAAGGACATGGATTAATATTTGCATTAATTTCTCGAGATTAATATTAAGCTTCTTTTTCAGTCGGCGTTATAATTAACTGAAATCTAGATATTAATCTCGAGAAATTAACGCAAAAATTAACAAACAACGAATGGGCCACAAACCTTCAAGTTGTCGGCCTATATGGTTGCTAGTGCCGCCATGTCTCCGTCCCTGCACACGGCCATCCCTATCACCCACAAGTACGCGGGTGTGCGGCCCCGTGCGCCGTGGTTGAGGAGCCCAATGGAGAGTTGGGTCCAACCACCACCGGCGCACGGGTACGCATCCCCACGCACTATGAAGGTGAGGGGCCTTGTCCAATCGATGGTGTCCACTAGCGATGGACGTGATTGGACGTATCGGGCCCATGAGGGTAGCGGCCAAGAGCACCCAATCGCCGGGGGATCGGGGATGGACACGGGCGGCCGTAGGTCAAGGGGGGTGACCAACTCTTTCCACGCGTCCGTGAACACAACCTCCGTGGCCTCGGACCATCGGGCCCGGGCCAAGGGAGATGAAGCCACCCACTCACCAAGGAGTTGGGAGACCAAAGTGTCCTGCAAACTCTTGGCCCCGCTCAAACGCACGAGCGTCATGTTAAGCTCGGTAAGGGTGTCCCGAGAGAAAGGCATAACAAGAGCTATACAAGGGAACATGGTGGTGTGGAGTGGGGGGAATGCGGGCAACCGGAGGGGGGGGGGTGTCCAAGACACCCACCAACACAACATTGGAACATCTCTACTATACCGTTGTGCAACAATATACCACGTAACACCCCTTATGGGTCATCATATGGGCATGGAAAAGTGAGTACAAATGACCCAATCAAAAAAATTGAACGTTAACCTCTTAATATTTGCGAGATTAATATTTTCACCGGTTCATCTATTAATAATTAAAATTAACCATATTGAATTAACTTCGGCCACTAGGGCCCATGCCCCCGCCCCCGCGCCCACACCCCCATCATGGGTCTGCCGCCGAAGCTCCGGCCAACTGCCCAGTTTTGTCCCACAGGTGCAGGGATGGCCGATCTCCCAGCATGGGCGCTCAAGAACCCGCAAAACAGCCGGAGCATCAGCGGTGTGCCGACGCCGTCTAGGTCTCAGAGGCCATCGCCCGGTTCCCGGAGGCTGCAGCATCCGACTTCGCCGTCACATACGATAGTTCAGCAGTCCACGGCTACGCGAAGGACACACGGGACAGGTACTCCGCGGCGCTGTGCCGTCTCGCCATCACGCGCCCGGGAGTGCCTCCAAGACCACCTGCTCGGCATCATACGCACCACGGAGTCCGACAGCGGAGTCAAGCGGGTACTATCGGCAATGCGGGTTGTGGAAAAGTTCCGGTGGATTGCCCCCGTTGTCATGGCCTTGAAGTTGGTCGAAGCCGTGGCCGCCTACCACGACAAGAGGCGCGGGGGCTCGCACTTGTTTTGGGCCTCCATGTAGGAATTCCGCAGCCCGTGTGGGCTCCTCTCCGGCCCGGCAAACTGGGAGCTCGCAGCCTTGGCGGCGCTCAATGTGGCGTTTGGGCTGTGCGCAAAGGAGGCGGTCACGGTATCCTACGACGGGTCCCAGGTGCGATGGGTCGGGGCAAAAGGGCGCAGCGGACCCCGAGAAGAAATCCCTGGGCCATGGGCGAAGTGCTGGGCGTGGCTACTGTGGGAGGTGCGCGCACGCCATGGACACCACCTCGAACGCCCAGCATGGCACGCCTCCCGGCAAGCTCTTCACACGGCGCTGCAAAACCTCGTCGGGCGCCTTCGCTCTAGCTGCGCACTGCTGCACTGGCAAGCGTGGAGATAGTTCGGGGCGGCGCAGCTGCGCTGCCTGGGCGCCACGACGAGCACCAAACTCCTCTGGGCCGGGTGGGCGACGCCAGGTATGCTCACGCTCTACGCACTCGCGACTCACTCGTGGGACTTTGTCCGCGGAGGGCCTCTGGTCGTGCTGGTCATCGCTGATGGGTCAGTATCGTGGGTGGATGAGGCGGGCACCACATTCCAGATCCCGGCACCGTGGGTGCGCGCCAACCTCTCGAGATCCTGTCGTGCCCACCAGCGGCGAGGAGCAGGTCTGCTGAGCGATGTGACGGGGCGGCCGAGGAACCACGGCCGCTTCGGCAAAAGCGGACCCTACGGGATCCGCAAAGGGAGCGCCAGCATGCTCGTACGCGAGGGCACGTTGAGGTGCTAGCGGATCGCATCTCGAAGCTGGAGGGGATCCGATGGGGCCGGCACGGCATGGTAGCGGAGGCCATCCTGGGTCTATACGAGCTTATTCCACGCGCTGCTGGACATGGTGGGCGGGGCTGCGATGGCAGGGCTGTTCAGGGATGTGGTGGAGGGGGTCGCGGACGCAGGAATCCACAGTGAAGACGATGCCCTCTGCGACGATAGCACGCCGAGGCCCCCAGAAGCCAAGTCAAACGCGGTCCCGGAGGAGGTGGCCGTGAGAGGCCTGGGGCCCGCAGGGCGCGTCAACCTGGCCGACAGCCTGTGGCACAAGTTCGTACCGTCCGGGCTGCGCGCTGTGTACAAGCGGCATGCCCGCGCATCCCGGGAAGAGCATCCGCAGCGCCGCGGGCCGCGCGAGGCTGCGGTGTGCCGCATGTTTGAATCGTTGCATAAGGTCACGAAAGGGGTAAAGCCTACAGCCGGGCGGGTGTCCGCTACTGCCTTCCTTAGGCCCAAGTCAGCTGAGCGCCGCCTTGTCCGGATTGCCACTTCCATTATCGTGTGTGACGACTGCCCCCCCCTCCCCCCTTACCCCCCCTCCCCCCTGCCCCCCTTTCTGAGTGTCTATTTTTTTTCGGTGTCTTTTTGTCCATGCTTGCCCGGGCCGCTGGGCCTTGACAAACTGTCGCCGACGCCACCTCCTTGTCCCCTGACCGCATGAGTGTCCGGGACACCCAGGCCCGTCTGGCCACGCCAGGCGACGAGGTCATCGTTCCTGTTGACGCCGGTCAATTGGCGTGTTTGGCAGCCATCGATGACGCCGACTATATCATTCAAGACGAAGTGGTACTGAAGAGTGGAGTTCCAGAGGCTGCCTCCCTGTCGTACGACCTCTTCAAGGACTGCGACTCGTCTGAAAAACTTGCTGCCGTCCTTTACGGCAGTCGCCCCAATGTTTTGCTCGTTGGGGAAATGACTGAATATGACAAGGTCCAACATGCAATTAAAAGACTACTTGCTGATTTGCCCATGCTGGGCCGTTTTGTTGCAATCCTGCTTCAACCTGTCAGCGATGATGATGGCAGGTCTTCATTCCTCAATCGGGCACTTGCCCTCAACTCGAACTTGCCTTTCGGCTGCGAGAAGCTGCAAATGGCGGACAGGTCCCTCATGCACATGCGCACACATGATCGGTTTGATGTCTGGATTGCAAGCAGCACAAGAGATTCCAGAAGCCTATCTCCGCCCCCAACGTATAAGCTGCTGCGGCTTATGACGCCTGGGGCAGAAGTTGACAAGGTGGTGTTCCACGAGGCAGACGTGCGGGATAACCAATACGCTGTGCAGGTTCACAATGACCTCATCAACGGGCTGTTGGGGTCTATTGGCCTGAACTCTGATGAAGTCCATCTCCTCCCAGGGACAGACCCACGGAACTCAAAGCTGTTCTTCACGGAGTTGAATGAGGAACAGGTGAATACTGTGGTATCACAGTTCGGATCTCACTTTCTGAGTGTCTATTTTTTTTCGTGTCTATTTTTTTCCGTGTCTATTTTTTTTCGTGTCTATTTTTTTTGCGATCTCTTGTGCCTCTGCCGCTCCCCGGGGACCATGCCCCGTCGACCTGATGTATCACAACGGCCTGAGACCGTGAACGACAAGCTCGCCGCCCAGAAATACAACAACTATGCCTTCCACGAGCCCGAGGCCGTCATCATGCCGGAGGTAAAGGAGAGCAGGGACGCCCACTTGGCGGCGACCTCCATGCTGGACACCTACGACCAGGCATTGGCCACCAGCGAGGGTCCCAGCACCGCCTCTGATCGTGGGGCTGACGAGTTGGCTGACAACTTCGACCCTCTCGGACTCTCTGACGACCCTAAGACCGTTGCCCGCTCGGCTATGACCTCTTTGTTGGACTACTACGAGCAGGCCGTGGTCACCAGGGGGACCCCAAGCGCCTCTGACCATGTGGCAGTCCAGGAGGCTGACCAGTTGGATGTCTTGCTGCCCGAGGCCACGTATCACTGGTTGGGATACAACAGGCTGCCTGAGGATGCGCGTGAACCGCTGCAAGCCAAGAGCAACGAGGCCGAAAAGACTGCCCCAACCCTCGCAAACGACCCCGAGGTTGCTGAGATCTCCGAGATCAACACCGTGGAGAACGCGGACGACAACAACGGCCCTGCGATCAACACCTTGGACGACAGCGCTGGCGAGGTCTCTGAGATCAAAACCCAGGAGAACACTGATGACCACAACGTGCAGACCATGGAGGTCCTCCCAGATAACTGTGGCCGGACGAGTACCAGCGCTGTGGAATTCCCTGCAGATGATCAGATCTCAGGACGAGTACCAGCGAACGTGTGGAATTCCCGGGCCAACCACTGCGGCTATGACGGGACGTGTACCTACGCTCCTGACAACCAATTCTCTGCGACAACACCGCCGCGAGCCAGGTATGCCTCCCACCCAAACATCCAACCGGCGGTGCGGAGCTCAGCTCCCCGCCCAAACACCGACAACCAACCGCCGGACACAACCGAGAGGACGGAGAACAACACAACGGCGGTGCGGAGCCTCGCTCCCCGCCCTTGGCATGCCATCGTTCGACTCAACAAAACGACCTCATGGAGGCCACGACCGCTGTGCTACATAGGATTGATGACACACATCATCCTGCTCCTGCTACACAACGGGGACGGCGGAGTGGAGCCCTGCTCCCCGCCAGCCAACAACACCAACCAGACAACGTACCAAAACATCACGACACACTACGGAATGGCCAACGGCGGAGCGGAGTGACGCTCCCCGCCAACAATGCCAACCATGACGACGGTGCGGAGCCCCGCTCCCCGTCCGTGTCACTACCCAAACCACACCGTAACCGCTGCGCCGTTTTCTGTGCAGGAACTGCACCGACGACCGGACATACACCCTGTGTTGCATGTGACGCCGTTGCCATCGCATACACCGCACTGCTCGCGAACTAGGAATTGCCGCAACACGGCGTTCTCACAACGATCCACCCCCCCCTCCCAACCCCACCTTGCGTGGCGCTGTAGGTCGGTGATCGTGAGCGGCGCCGGACCCCCGGTTTGCCTTGCGGCAACCGTGTCAGTCAAGGGCATCAAACATGCCCTCCATCACCTCACGCCACACCTACCCCCACCGCAACACCAGCGGCTGTTCTACCAAGGACAGCTGCTCGGAGACCACGACCCGACCCCGACCACGACCACAACCGGACCCATCCACCTGACGTTGCGACTGGTGGGTCTGAAGGGAGGAGGCAGACGGTCACGGAGAGACACAGACGGTGACAGCACCAGCGACAGCGACAGTGACAGCCACAGCCGACGGAAAAAGTCCTGGAAGCCCAGCTCCAAGGGCGAACTCACCCAGGCCCTGCGGGCCATGACGTCCCTTGCGGACTCTGTAGCAGGAATCTGCCGGTCGATCCAACCACAGCAAACCGTGACGCCTGAGGCCCCAGCGCCACAGCGCAGCACTGACAGACACAGTGACCACGCCCGCACCCAGGCAGAACCGTCACAAGACGAGGCGGCACCACAGGCACGACGACGCTACTGCGTGAGCATCGACACGCGCCAAGGGGAACGACAAGTCTCCCTGCAAGAACCCGGACAGCAGCCTCAACACTCACCCCTCTACCCCCCAACTCCTGTGGCTGAACCGCTGCGTTTCTACCGCAATCCTCACAGCCCGGATGTGCCATGTGCGGTCCCTGCCCTCCAACACGGACACGGGGACGTAAACCGACAGCCCCTCCCACAGCAGGCGGCCACACGCATGGAACACACGGCGGCGCAGCCGGTGTACCACAGTGAACCACTGCGTGTACCACAGACACAGCACGAACCTCAGGCGCAATACCGGGCAGCCACACACATGGAACACACGGTGGCGCAGCCGGTGTACCACAGTGAACCACTGTATGTACCACAGACACAGCACGAACCACAGGTGCAGTATCGGGCAGTCGTCGACCGCCATGGACAGCACATACTGCTAGAGGACACTTCAGGAACCTGGGCCAGGTTTAGCGAGCAGAATGCAGCTGCGCTCGAGATCCTGCGAACCGGGCCACCGATGCAGCGACGCACAGATGCCGAACCGGCGACGGGATATCTGGACATGTGGCTCTCAAGGGATCGCACACGACCACTGGCGGACCCGCATGCCCCCCGACGACAACCAACGGACAGTGTTGTCTATCCGATTCCCGAGCCGGCGCCGGTAGCGGGGCACTCACAACAGCACCAGCAAGTGTACTACACACCGGACGCACCAGACGAGCACCCCGTGCACCAGCCTGGACCCCCTCGGATCCACGGGGAAAGGGCACCGTGGCACGATGCACACGCAGAGCAGGCACCAGATCAGGGACCGGAACCATCCGGCTGGGGACAGGCTGGGGTTTCCCCCTTCACTGGAGGCTGGGAGGTGGTGGCCGCACAGCAAGAACAGCAGGCACCCCCCCGTCAGCCGCGAGGAAGGAGGCGCCGACCCAGGACCCACAAGGGGGAACTGGGGACGGTCATCCCCAACATCCCCACCATTCCACCCCCTGATCAACGAGATACCGCGTCACCTGATGTGCTGGTATGTGCATACATATGCATGAGGGGAACAGCGGGAGACTGTGGCTACCTTCCCAACACCTGCCTTGCGCCATTCTCCACAGTGAACAGCGGGAACGGACAACCTGGAACGGACCGCGTCGACCGTACGGTGACCGCACGTTGGCAAGTCGGCCGTAAGGATTTTGCACCTCAGGCATGCACGCTAATGACTGGTGCCGCTGGCACTCACTGCTGGGACCTTGGCCACTGCCTACCAGGCCGCAGCTTATTTATCCGGGTACACCGGCGTGGGCGCTTTCTTTGCCACCGGTGATGCCCGGCATGCTGACCAGCAACGGACAGCACAGGACAGACAGACAGGAATGTCATATATGGCCCCAACCCGGCCATCAACAGTTGGGGGCCAGACAGACAGGCAACGGGCTGCGAAGGCGACGGGCCGTGTGAACGTGCCCGCCTGCCGACCATGCGTGGGGATGGCAGGCGCTACTGGCACCTACCCGGCTGGGCCCTTGGCCACCGACTACTCTCCCGCTCTACACACCGGTGTGGGCGCGCTCGACGCCCCCGGTGACGCCCAGTCTGCTGACCAGCGACAGGCAGTACACGATAACCAGACAAGAATGTCATATATGGCCCCAAACCGGCCATCAGTACGCGGGGGCGCCGCGCAGGCCCCGACCGACGGGCATCGGACTTGACAGGCACCTGCGACTATGACCAGAATACACGCATTTCCTGGATCAGATCCCTTCGTGCTGTTGCCCCAGTATCGTGAGGAACCCCCCTACCCCTCGGGGCACCCCCCCCCCCTCATGGGAGAGGAACTGCCTCGCGACCCACCATCTAGGCAGGCACCCCCCAACAATCGACGACACCCCCCCGCCCTCGTTGGGTTGTTGCGGGACCGCACGGTCGATGGTGATATCGAAAAGAACCCAGGCCTGAAGATGCGCAGACCACAGATACGACACCCCCCCCCAGCACAGAGAGATGGTCACCCGGCTAGCCAGCGAGATCGAAACGGCCTCCAACCCCCACTACCCCGCTAAACTATACAAATACGCGACACAGGCACTCACGGAGGCACTGCAAAAAAAGCGGCGCGCATCCACCCCTCCCTTAGGACACAACACACACGCTTCATGTGCAGAATCGTCTACCACACATGGCACACTGGAGGTGCCATCACCAGAGGCACCCCTGGTGAAAGAGGTACATGGCCTAGGCACACCACGACCCGCCCCCTTGGAAACTACCGATGTGACTGTAAAAACACAAAAACACCACTCACCGGTAGGATTAAACATGACCACAGCCATCGATGTAGTTTGCCCCCGATGCAACATGGCCGACTTTGTGTACTTCCGCTGCACCACATGCAAGTATTTTGCCATACACCAACGGGATACCCCAGACTTGGTACCACGGCGACTCTACAACGTGATGTCCCCAGACCCCTTATACCCACGATAGGAATCCTGGCAAGAGGCCATACCGGCCACCACCTCGCAAACCTACCACACGCCAGTACCACACGAGACGGGCCCCCGACCGACCGTGGAGGACACCCCGGACGGATGGTTACGCGACGTCACAAGCGACGGGGATGTCGAACCTAACCCCGGCCCCAGCCCATCAACACCCTCAGCGAAGCGCACGCGATACAACCAAGACACACCACATATGTACCAAACACCTAGGATGCTACGCAAACGCACCGCGGACAACACCTCCCCCGGACAAAAACGGAGGCGCGCAGACCACGTACCCATGGCGAACCAGGAGCAACAATCGTCAACACTGGTATATAACCACCACAAACGAAAGGCGGACGGGGAACCTACCCACCAACCACTACCCAAAAGGCACCAGAGCACGACCCACTGGGACAAGCAACACCCCCTCGGGAACCAAGGAAACCTACGCATGAAACGGCCATATGAAGACACCACTGACCAGGTCATGGGTGACTCACCCCGCAGGAAGATCCGCCGAACACAACGCCTACGCAATCGCCCCCACCCGAGACCAACGAGCTGGGTCCACGACCCGACTCAAGACGGAGACACAGAGCCCAACCCCGGACCAACCACACCCGCAGTGGAACGCACAGCCCAGGCCACACCGCCGGGGGAAATGGGGACTGAGGTGCACAACGCTCTGCCACCGCTCTTGCTGGCGGCACCACCACCCCGCCAGTCCAACGACGACATGCACAAACACTCGTGGAACACGGATGACGGTGGACGGGCCCTGGAGGACTGCCCCTTATGCTTGGACAGCCCCGCGGATACACACCTGAGCTGCGACCCCAGGCACAGGCTGTGCCAGGACTGCGCCAACGACCCACGACTGCTAAGATGCCCACTGTGCCGCGGCACCCTGCAACCAAAGGTACCCCCCCCACCCCCGGATGACCCAACATACGCGTATTTCCGCATACAAATCTACAACAACAGACTCCTCACATACACGGATCACTGCGCAACTCCCAACCCGCCAGTGCACGTGGCATACAACGCGTGGAGGAGGCTACCTAGCACGACAGGCCAACTGTGGGAGGTACACCTCAGGGCTGACCTCCCATACTACCACATCGCAAGACACAGACTGCATGTCCTCACGGGCACGAGGGAGGGCTTCCACATGGCCTTATCCATCCGATACTGGCTCTTTCTGTTCCAACCCTTGCGACACGACCTGCCCCTGGAGCACGACACCACCGGCTGGGTGCCACCCGACCACCCATCGGATGTGCGCCATGACGGGATCACACCCATTACCCCAGACGTGGTCTACCCACAACACACCCAATGGGTGCCGGATGCCACGCAGGATGGTGATGTGGAACCCAACCCAGGCCCGGATAGCAACGCCCCGCCCCATGGCCTGGTGCGCACCCTGACAGAAAACTACGAAAGGCACACGTCCGGACTGCACACTGGTGTGCAAGACCAGGGGGACGAAAAGGAAAACCCGGACATCCTGGAGTCAAACTCAAACCCCCCACCAGAGGACACCACTGAGCGGGAACCCCCCCAGAATGGGGAACCTAGCACACCACGTGACCAACACACCGAAGGGCTAAGTTACGTCCCCCCTCCATCCCAAGAGGATACACAGGCATACACATTCCACGAAGACGGCAACAACCCACTGGACAAACTACCCATACACACACCTACGGAATACCAGCTCATAGAGGAACTCGTAAAGCTCAACACGGGCGCGTCACAACAACCAATGACTACAGCAGAGCAAGACACATTGAAAGCATCAGTTGTGTACGACGCACACCTCTGTTTGCGCAACACAAACTGCGCGACGTCATGACGGTGAGGCATGAGGCAGACTCTGACGGTATACACACGGTATCCGAGATGGCTGAAGCACACCAATACACAGTACACACGGAAGCCGACCATCAAGGGAACCCAGACATCCGGAACAAGACATACTTACTACTGCCACAGGCAACCGGGACCCGCCGCAACCATGAACGACGCATGCAGCGCGCCGCCATACAAACGGAATGGGGCGGAAGTGAGGACGAACGGGTTGACCAAGTCCTACGGGCACTCGGCGACCCGGGGGCCAAGGAACTGATCCTGGCTTACGAGGCGGACCGCCAAGACATTACAGCACTACAAACCTACCGCATGGACTGCCTCCACCGCGCCCCCCTGCGCAAACTGGCCCGCTATGTAAGGGGCGTATACCAATTCGACAAATTCCCCGTGCGCAAGTGGTCCCCGGAACACGAAACTATGGTCGACCACCTACAACCCAAACCCATCATGGCCCTCCACCTGGACAACACCATAAAGATGGGACACGAGCCCACGCACAAAACATACGCACTCACGAAGGGCACACCCATACAAGTGGGACTGGAAGACCGCACAGACACACTACAACCAGAACCGGCAAAGACTACAATCGTAGTGGAGTGCCCACCAGAAACGGGCATTAGGACGCGAGACGCATTTATGAAACGGATCAATGGCCACCAGTCTGACGTCGCATCCACCATAGCAAGCAAAGACCCCCACAACACTTTTCGGTGGAAGTGCGCATCCGAACACACCGCAGGGCAAAGTGGGTCGCACGCCTGGAGACTACACCTGCCCATGCAATTGCTGCCTCGCTTGACACAAGCACTGCAGACCATAAAACAAGAGGAGGAAAACGCCGGCAACCCTGGACCGTACTGGCTCACCGAAACGGACTATGAGAGCCTGTATATACTGAGACAACAATACACGGAACACAAAGAAGACAGAATAACGTCCGTACATGAGATACTGGATGACCTCGACAGGGAACATCTCGAGCTAGGAAGGAGCATTGCATCCTTCCTCAAGGGGTTCCGACCAGTGGACTCATACCGTCTACTGGTACAATTCCAGCCAGATGCAGACCGACGCTTGATTGCCCAACTACTAAAGGGCATGAAAAGCTACGAGTTGGTCCACGTGATGACCAACGTCATCCTCAACCGCAACAACTGGACACAGTCCACGAGCCGCTCTAGGGACATCAAGCGGCCGCCAAAACCGACTAGGCACGACACCACGACGGTGTTCGTAGGGTGGACACAGGGCGCAGGAGACGACACGGCGAAAGTCGTGGCATCATTCTTTGGATGCTGGACCAGCTGGAAGCCGGAACCCAACATGTGGAGCGACGCGGGCTGCACCTACGCCTCCCTCCAATACCAGCACGCCACGGCAGTGGCCCTCAGTGCCGGACAATACATCGGAGTGGCACCCGGTGAATACGTCCACATCACGCTGGGAGATGACAACACGGACACACAGGCGGCAGAGCGCATCGACCTGATGCTCGCGCACAAAATGCCGCAGGAAACGGGCGACGACGCGGCCTTCAGGAGACGAATGAAGGCAGGGAAGCAACTGGGCTCAGACATGATGACTGAACGCGTCATCAAGGAAATCAACAGGGAAAAGCAGCTGTTCGCAGAACCGGAACCCATCAACGTGGCTGACTGGGACGAGGCCATCCTGAACGAACTCGGCCATGCCACCAACGACGACACCCCATCAGACACCCACCCACATATGGCCACCATGGACACGGATGAAACCCCCGCCCAGCAACCAGACAACCCGGCAAAATTAACCACACCACACGCACGGCAGCCACACCCAGCACAGAAAACCAAGGCCCACAACAAGACACCACAGAAAACGCCCACAAAAACAACGCCACCACCAAAAAAGAAGAAGGCAGCACGTGCATCGCCGCAATCCACACAACAGGCAGACAGTACGGCTGCCTTCACTGTGGACAACAGACACAAGGGGAAAGGAAAGGGGCCGCCAAAAAACCCGCAGGGCAAAGGGAAAAAGTGAGGTGCCTGTTCCTCATGCCCTGCATCGCCATTATGGCCCTCCTCCTACTCCTGGCCCCCACACATACTGAGGGGCCGTTATATCTGCTCCCCGTGAACCGGAGAGTCCGCAGACGTTATACTCCGCCGTTACGGCACCGGCACGGTTACGCACGGGGCCCCAACCCCCATAGTTACCGTATATGGCAGCCAGGCCTACTCCTCCTCTATATCGTCTGTTTCTTCCACACCCCGACCGCCCCAATCACGGCAGCGCCATGCCGCTACCATGCACCTGTCACGATCACCACGGTAACCAGCCCATATAACACGCGGTATAACACCAACTGGGTCCTCCAATGCGGAGACGTGCACCCCAACCCCGGGCACCGTAGGATATATCAGCTCCGGCGGGGATGCCGGGATGTGCGGGGACCCCCCATACCGTTGCTGGACATTGAGGAGTATGCACAACACCTGGTGGTCAACACCAATCGAGAGTATGACAGTCTAGACGACGCAACCACCGCGAAGGACCACGACATGAAATTGGCCTCCTGGAACATACAAGGAGCACAGGGATCCGTCAGCCTACAACGGTGGGCCAACGCCCTCCACCTAATCAGCCAGTGCCGTATCGACCTATGCGGCATCCAGGAGTATCACCCAGGTTTCCCTAAACCAGAGGCGGCCACAACAGCACTCAACAACGACTACAAGTGCTACGCTGCGCCTGGGAACGAACCGCGGATAGCTTTCATTGTCCGCAACGCTGTGGTCCCTCACATACTCGAAACGTTATACTCACCCAACGGATTGGCAGGGGCCATCAGGATACAGCTCCCAAACAGCCCCCGCCGCACCATTGCGTGTGTGTACTCCAAATTCAACCAACAGGACAAACAAGAGGTAGACCTATTTCTGCAGTCCCTGAGACCATACGACATCATTATGGGGGACTACAACGATGACATTTGGTCACCCAACCCGACACGCCCGTGGCAGGAAGACCTGGCTAGCGGAGTGATCCTGGACCCCTTGCACGCTAGCAGCCAACCCCCGGACCCCCAGCAATACTATACCCGCATCCCTAGGCATGGACGCCCACGTCGCCTAGACGTCATCTTGATTAGGCAACAAATACCGAACATACCCTGGACCTACTATGACACCATACAAATGCCCATATCGGATCATGCTATGGTCCTGCTTGGGGTCCGATGGAGGATAGGGGTCCCCGACCCACCACACAGAAAACCACACCCCACAGTCGCGAGGTGGTATACAAAACAATTTCAACGGTTTACTAACACCATATCCACACTACCCATAACAAGCAACGACCCACCACTACACACGGCACGACGGATACTGTCTGCTATAGCGCACGCGGCGCGACCACGACGACCCACGCGCGCAAAGACAACGACCACCGCAAGCTGGTCGGAAACCACGGACCCCAAAACACGGTTACGGGAGTACGGGGAAATACAAGAGCAACACATACGGAGACAAATCGGCAAACTTCGCCGGGCGGCCGTGCACAAATCGGGCTATTTTTATAAAATGGTCAAGAGATGGCGCACTGGACTCATAGCCCAGGACACACCGCAGCCCCCAATAGGAGGAACACAGTACGTACTCAACCACTTTGCGGGCGACCCAACATACGACGAAGACGCGTGCCGGCAACTCATACGGAAACATGTACGGCGCCGCACGTGGAACACAACGACCCCCACATACGAGGAGTACTTGCAGTGCCTACGGGCACCAAAGAACAAATCTGCCGGACCTGACGGTGTCCCCCCACACCTGCTCCGGCACCTACCGGACCACGTGCAGCGGCAACTATACCAGGCAATCGTTGCAGTCTGGAACGGACAGCACATCCCAGTGGCTTGGCTGCGGTCCAGGGTAGTGCTCATCTATAAAAAGAAGGATCCCCAGGACCCACGAAACTACCGGCCAATCTACGTATCCACGGCCATATATAGTATACTCACACGCCTCCTCCTGACGCGTATATCCGGAGCCATGACCCCGGGACTATTGGACATACAACACGGCGCCACACAGGGCCGAAACACCACAACGTTGGCCACAAAACTATTAAACGACCTGCACGTTGAGGACGGGTACGTGGCCCTACTTGATGTGGCCAAAGCTTTTCCATCAGTCCCCCGACCCATGCTGACTGGGATCGTCAAGGAGGCAGGGGCACCAGAGAACATCATACGGATGTTGGGGGAAATATACCAGCATACACCAGCCGTGCTAACCCTACACGGAAAAGACCTACCCATACGGCCCACCAGGGGTATGAAGGAGGGGTGCCCCCTCTCCCCAACGCTATTTCTCCTATACTACGACATACTATTACGTGAAACCATGGAACGATGCCCGGGAGCCCGACTGTACGTGTTCGTTGACGACATAGCTGTGCGTGCGCCCACGAAGGAAGCATTGCTGCACACCCTGGATACCCTCCACGACGTGTCCCACACAATGGGATTACGCTTCAACAAGGACAAAACTGAAGTGTGCCACTGGGCCAAGGACTACGACCTAACGCCCATCACGTGGCGGCATCAGCTCATCCCCGTGCGGCCACCTATCATGACATACCTGGGGCATGTGCTAGCCCACCCCACACAAGAAGACACAGCATGGGACATGGTCACAACACAGCTACACCACGACGTAGCGGCATACAGAACCCTGCCGCTCAACGCCTACGAAAAGGTGGCCATCATCAACGCCGTCCTTATCCCCCGATGGACGTACAGGGGACTGTTCCTCGGAAATAGGACACGAATGGCGTACTGGGACGACATACTGCTGCAGTTCATCAGGGATACACCCGGGGTAGAACAACAAATGAACAAACACCGGCTGACTACCAACCTCAGTCACGGGGGACTTGGCCTACGCCAGCTGTGGTGGTCCTACATCACCCGGTGGGTCACAATTGGCCAACAAGAACTGCAGCGCACCGGCCCTACACAACAACTCACCGCAACCCAATATAAATACATAGACGCCATTCGAGCCCTAGGGGGCACGGTGGGACAGCGTATATCCCAACCCCGACAACACCGACCCTTGTCCGCGGGACTCTACGACTCGGAGAGCTCAGAAGAGGACCAGGAGACGCATGCAGGGCAGACACGGCCAGCTACCAACCGCATAGACTACAGCTGGATGAACCCTCCAGAGGAGCCAACCCCTGAGGAAACCCATGAGGTTTGTCAGGCACTCCCCCACCAGCAAAAACTACACGGAATCACCATACACTACACAAGAGAACCCACCACCACCCGGTGGTACACAGACGGGTCAAAACGACACGGACGAGCGGGAGGGGGCATCTACAACGGAACATACCGTGCGGCCTTCCGGGTGCACGGGCCACAACAGGTTTATCGGGCCGAAACGATCGCTTGCGCCTTAGCCTCAGAGCTGGCCAAGCCAGGAGACGACATTATACTAGACAACCAGAGTGTGGTGAAGGCCACACCTATAAAACGCAAAGGAGTGGTCAAGGACCAGGACTACCGCGACATAGGGTACCTCAACTCCACCACGAAACGACTGACGATCCGATGGACACCAGGGCACCGCAAACTAGAACAAGCCACCACGTATAAAGACTACCAGGACATACAGGGGAACAACCACTCTGACGTCCTCGCCAATATGGGCGACAACCTGCCCATGGATTCCCAACAACCACAACCCCATGATATTGTCATCACAGGACAGATCATGCCCACGCCTGCCAAGGCATGGATCATGCAAGTGCGTAGACAAAAACAAACACCAGACGTACACTGGGTGAGCTGGCTCCCCATGAAGCATTACAGACGAAACGCGTGGACACCCTGGCTGTGGGGGCAAGTGCGATGGTGGGGAATGGGCGCCCCCTGGGAACGGACACCCCGCCTCTGCTCCCAATGTGGCCACCAACACGGTGCATCGGTACAGTCAAAACTGGCTTACTGTCCTGCCTGGAGCGACTTCTGGGACCTGTGGCGCAAGAGCTGGACTGATTGGACCCCATACACGCACCAATGGCTGCTAGCGGCCGACAACCAAGAACTGTGGCTATGTGTCAGGCTGCTCATACCACTATCCCTCGTCGACGCCATACCCACTGCGGAACGACACAAACTGCGAACGGAGGTGGGCCTGTTCCAGTTTCGCATGATACAGTCCGTCCAAACACTAAGACGAAAGTACGCCGACCCAACACCACAACAACCACCGTCGCCCCTGTGGCTCACCAAATACATGGCACAGGCACTTCCGCCGCGAGAAACGCCCCAAAACCTACGGAACCAAGTCGGGGCGCCCACGTGGTGCGGCGCGAAACGCAAACGTAAGGCCGAGGTCGCAACGGCTGACCCAATCGACCCCGGCCAATGGTTACAAGATGCACGCAACGCGGGCGATAGTGAAGCAGTGGCATGGTTCGTCGCGCGAGCCACTAACACAGGGGCAGACGACCACATAAAGAAACGTCAGCGCCTCAACGTTGACACACAGCGGTGGGAACAATACAAGACAACCACAGACAGGCTGGCAAACGAACACGCACAGCAAGCACGGGACATATACCACAAAGCACACATGGTGGCGATGGCACGACAACACCTGCACACCCTACAAATGGGCTACACCAACGCACTGACGGCAAAAACAGACTACCACAGGCTTGTTGTAAAACTAGTCGACCAATAGACACAAACACAACGACTGCAGGACACACATGCACACCTGTACCAAATACGTAGGCAATGGTACGAGCAAGCGAAGGAAGACACAAGGTTGCGGTACACTGACGCAAAACTGCTACTGATGGGCAATGACCGATACTGGAGGCTGAGTGCAGGCACTGCCAAGCTACTTGACGTGCACCATCAACAAGCGACCTACATGTGGCAGCAGCAGACACACCTGACTGCCATGGCACAGTACTACCAAGACGCCTGCAAACACAAGACATCACAATACTGGCAAACAACCCGACCAGCCCGACAGACGATATACCTGATACGGAAGCGGCCGCGGGAGCACTGGGACCCCACCTTGTGGGAAGTCCCGTTACAACCGCTACCGAAACGCCACAAAACGCACTGGGACCCAAATGAGTGGGAAGTACCACTGACATGACTACACCAACCTCAATGGGAAACCATGGGGGCACAGTCACGAGCTGCAGCCCGTATGCATACCCTGGCTTCGCCGAAATCTGTATCTTACTTCGAACTTGGTCCACTGTGGCCCCTGGCACTTATGAACTGGCCTTTTTGATAAAAAAAAAAAGGTATCACAGTTCGGATCCAAGCCAAGGTTCCAGATCCAGCCAGTGGAATGGTACCGTGGTGCCAACCTGACCAACATGGCTGCCGTCTATGAGGTGTGGATCAAGAAGACGCACAAGGAAACATGGTCTCCGATGCTGTATGCCTCAGTTCTCGCGATGTTTTGGACGATCCCGGGTGTTCTGCAGGCACAATCGCCGGTGAAAATCCACGTACTGGGGCCTAGCAAACTACTGCTGGGTCTCACGGAAACTCGACACACACTGTTGAAAACGAGGTATCGTGAACTGGTGGCTGCCATAGGGGCCGTCTTCAAGGACTTGAGGACAGGACAGTTCCTCGATAGGGATATCATCTCTAAGCCCACAGTCCCCTCGACATGGAAAAAGGACCTTGTGGGCACAGTGTACATTCTGGATGTGGCACCGTGGTGGTACCTTTCAGACTTGACCGAAGCCCTTGCTCCCTCAGTGCACTGCCGGTACATCGCAGACCGCGTCAGATGGAGTGTTGGGGAGATGCGCACGGCTACATGGCGATTGACCGGGGAAAGTGTGACACAGCTGATTGGAAAGGTCTACCTGTCAGATTCCGGGATGCCTCCGATGTTTGTGATCTCCGAAGCGGATTACGAGGCGCGGAAAAGGCGAATCACAGATCGGCCCAGAAACACAGACGACTCGAAGACACGCAGGCAAGGCCTAATCACGGCCGGAGAAAGGGCCAAGGCCATGGAGTTGGATGACCAAGTCGACAAGGTCATCAGCTCCCTCAAACGCAAGCGGGACTTGAAGGAAGATGAGGCCTCGTCATCTAATGGAGCAACACGATGACGTCGGCATCAAGCATCTCTCTGAGTAGCACGCTCAGAGTATTGTCCCAAAATATCAATGGGTTTCAAACAAAAGTAACCATGAGAAAGCGCAAGCAAAAGCGCATAGTGGCCCTAGGGTCACTGCTGCGGTCCCTGGAGGTGGACTTCTTCGCCATCCAAGAACCCCACTTCGTCACGGTGGAGGATCGCCAAGCGGGCATGCAGTGCTTGTCAAAGTACGGGTATGGCCTGGACGGACCCCTTCATGAAGAAGGAAGGGGAGGAGTGGCACTGGCGTGGAAAACATCCAAGTGGACACTACAATGCATGAAGTTCTTGTCTCCCAGGGCGCTGAAAGCCTCGCTGTCGAGTGGTCCGTTGGAGATCACCATAGTTGTGGTCCACTTCCACCACAAGCACACGCGTCGACAGTCGCAATGGAAAGACATCGCAACGGAGTTTCAGGGACCAAACCTGATTTTATGTGCTGATCACAATAGTTTAGTTGTAAAACACAGGGACGCCTTCCCGCCCCCAGAGTTTGAGCATGACACGTCTTTACGTGCCAAAGACCAGGAGGTGGCGACCTTGGCGAAAGCGGGTCTGCAGGATGTCTGGGTGGATATTCACTGTCCGACTCTGACGGACATCAAGGACAAGGAAGCATCGTGTCCGACGGGCTTCACATACGGCTACCCTCGGGAGGGAGAGCGACTCGACCCGCAGAGGCTACGCCGTATTGACCGCATCCACACAACATCCGAATTGCTGAGCCTGGCGACCAGCGTGTACCCCATGTCTGCTGCCAACTCAGACCACAAGGCGATCCTGGCTGAATTCACACCCCCGTCTTTCCACACAGAGGACACGGTCCCCAGATTCTACTGCCCAGAGACCATCCTTCACGACCCGGAGGCGATAGAAGATCTGGAGACCACTCTCAAGTCTATCAAGTCAACAGGGGATCAATGGTGGGAAGAGGCGCTGAGCTGCATCCAAAAGAAGGCGATCAATCATCAAAGGGAGCACAACAACATAAAGCAGTCGGTAGAGCTACAAGCCCTGAGGTTCCTGCGTGGCTCCACGAGAGACTCAGTCGCTCCAGCGGTCTACCAATTTTTATCATCACTGGGGATTGCAGCAACAGATGCAGCAACAGCCTACACCCTCCTGGTGGGGGTGTATGAAAAGGCTCAGCGTGACAGAACGGGCATGGAAACACTGTCCAAGCTCAAGGGGGTGATCTCGACCGGGGAAACCTCAGGAGATCCGAGAATGCAAAGGAACGAATTGTATCGGTTAATGCGGGAGCTGCAGGAGCGAAAGAAACTTCAACAACTGGTATCCAGAACAGGCTCGGCGATACGGGGGGCAAAGGCGGTGGCAAAAGAACTGGTGGACCATTGGGACAAAGTGTCCACCCCAACGGGATCCACTGAAGAAGATTGTGTGGCCTATCTGAAGTCGTTAGGAGTGGAACAGCGGCTGCGCAAGGCAGGTCGACTTCTTTTCAAGCAACTATCCCTGGACATAGTTCATGAAGGCCTTAAGAGGCTGAACAGCAACAGTTCTCCTGGATTGGATGGTTTCTCGGCAAAATTCTTCAAAAGGTTCTCGGGCATCTTCGAACCGCAAATGTATGACTCAATGAAGCGCTTCCTTGAAGTGGGCAAAATGCCAGAAACATGGACCTCGGGAGTGGTGACAATGATCCCCAAGACAAAGGCGATGCAGACACCAGACTCACTCCGACCGATCGCACTGCAAACAACAAGGAAGAAGTGGCTCACCAACATCCTCCTGATCCAGTTGGAGGATGTACTCCTCCACTGTATCCCGTCACAGCAAACAGGCTTTCTTCGACACAGAAGCATACTCCAGCATGTCTATGGGTCACGGGCACTCTGGGATGGCTTAAGTGAAGGAGCGGCGTTATCAGTGGACTTCAGAAATGCTTTCCCCACGATGTCTCACGAGATGGTGTCGGCAGCTCTGGGTCTGATGTGCATACCATTCTTGTATATCCGTCTGATTCTACACCTCTTGCGTGCACCGTATCTATACTCCGTTGGAAAAGGATACGTCCCAGGTGTTTACCATTATCCGAGGGCAGGCACACGCCAGGGGGATCCACTCTCCCCGGCGCTGTTCTCCCTGGTGGCATCCTTCGTGATTTTCCCACTACAAGACCTGGGTCCAGCACTGACTGTCATGATGTATGCAGATGACCTCATCATTTTCTTTGATGGAAGAGCCAACCCACAGCTGTTGAAAAGGGTATGGGAAGTGGTTTCACGTTTTGGACAATTTTCGGGGTTGAAGATCAACCTGAACAAAACGGCAGCGATAGTTCGCAACTGTGGGGGAATGGAGTGGGCGAGATGCTTTCGGGACATTGGAGTGGACGTCAAAAACTTCGTCAAGTATCTGGGTGTGCGCTTGGGGAATATTCGGCACCAACAAGACGACCAAGGATGGGGGCTGACGATAGAGCAGGCCTTCGCACCAGCACTGCAAGAGGCCTTTCGTCGCGCTAGGGTGGTATCCGCGCTGCAACTGTACATGAACGAACGTGCATTCATGCTGACATCATGGATTCTACCGGTCGTGGCATGGGTATCCAAGGCATATTACGCCCCAGTCTCGGTGATCAGACAACTGAAGTTGGTGTATCACGTGTCTATGGGTACCAACAGCTGGGGAATCACTCTACCAATCCTATCAAGACCAAGAACGCAAGGGGGACTGGCACTACCAGAACCAGAACTGCTTCTTATGCACCAGGCAGCGGCTCCGTTCGTCAGCCTGTTGGGAGAGCCTCACAAATTCCCTGACAAGGCAGTGGAGACCTTCTATGCATGGGCAACAGCCATAGGGTTCACACCATCCAAGGACAACCTTCCATATATTCAACTGGGCATGGTCCGAACGGCAGATCTCACATTTTTGGGATGGTCGGCGAAGGCACACTCCAACATTCAGCGAGTGGCCCCGCAGGTGGCCCCCCCGACAAACCGGGACCGCCTGCCGTTGTGGCACTCGGTGTATTTCCGAAATGAGTTCCGCTGCTCCTACTACAACACGAAATTGATCCGGCAGGGGGTGCTGACGTGGGGTCAATTCCAAGCATTGGAGGACGCAAGACTGTTCAATGCACTGCCTCGGACATGGAAAGGGGTCTACAATCATGGCGGACGACTCCTCAACAAAGTCCCGTCAAAAGGGGGGTATGATACCCCTGCAGTCCACACCCAAAACTGGACCAGGGCATGGCTGCTCCAGTTTTACGCCTCTCAGCCAGGGTCCGCGACCCGCAAACGCCGGAGGTATGGGAACAGTTTGCACAGGCACAGCTACCGCCGAGGGCTCAAGACTTTGCGCGCAAGGCATTGTGGCACAAACTGACCGTACATGCAAGAGTCTACAAGAGGTCAGGCACCGACAAGTGCCCGTTGTGCTCACAAAAGGAGACGGTTAAACATGCGATGGTCGAATGCCCCATGTTCAAAGCGGCAGCGGCGGTGATACAGCATTACTATGGCCAGGTGACAACTGAAAACGGGACATCCACAGTTCGAGATATGATGGAGTCCGACGACCAAGAATGGTTGCTGAAGACGAACCAAGGCTGGGCGATGTGGTCAGCAAGAAGTGCCCATTGGCGATATCGATGCGAAGTCAAGGCAGGAGCGTCGCCAGTGTTCACGTCATACCTTACAACATGGCTCAGGGAGCTATGTGAGTGGGTGGGATTCTACACAGGGGAGCGCAGGGAACAATGGAAAGGTTTTCAAAAGTCACTGGAGCAACTTCGAGACACCGGGGTGCAGCCGCGACAAGGGGAAGTGCAAGTACATGGGGGACTGCATGCGTGGTGGCAAACACACACGGAGTGCTTCACCCAAGAAAAATCAGCCGACAACCATAGTTGGCAAAGGACAACAGAACCACGTCCGAAGCGCCCGAGGCAGGCAGGCCCGGGAGTGCTACAAGGAGTGCAAGATCTGATTGCAGAATTGGTGGAGAAGGGCTACAGGATAGTGTACACTGATGGGTCGTCGAAGAGACGGAGCCACAAGGACATGCGCAGGGCTGGGGGATTTGGCGTGTTCGCGGCGGAAGACGACCAAGGACCAGAGGTACGCTTCTGTGGCTACGTACCAACACATCACAGGCAAACAAACAACGGGGCAGAGCTTTGGGCAGCCGTGGAAGCCTTACAGGGATTCTGGGTGCCAAAACTGGCAATTCTCACCGACTCGCAGTACCTGCAGTTGGGAGCGACTGGCAGGGCCCAACACTGGAAGTCAAAGGGATGGACAACCTCATCTGGAAAACTGCAAGTCCACGTCCCAGTCTGGGAAATCCTGCTCCGGGAACTGGCGACGCCGGGACGAGAAGTCAGGTGGGAACATGTCCCAGCACATGTCAATGTGCTGGGAAATGAAATGGCGAATGGATTGGCCATGGAGGGCATGTGTTCCAGCCCACTATGGTCACAGCATGCTGCACCAACATCATCATCGGGGTCAGACTCTACGGTAGGTTTGAGGGGAGGGTCGGGGTCAGAGTCAGAGGGCACAAGGGCACTCTGGTCTTCCTTGGGTATGGTACCCATGGACAGTGATGAACTGACAGGGGAAGCATCCGGGGAGCCAGCGCCACGTGAGATGGGACCGTACTCCTCAAGCAGTACAGAAAGTGAGGAAATGAGGACAGGGCACACAAACCAGGGAGTGCTGTCGAGTGCACTGTCAGCAGCAGACACACTGTCCTTCAGCACTGATGTGAGTGACACCAGGCGACAGCGCAAGAAGCGAAGGCTCAGGAAGTGCAGGAACTTAGGACAGGGTCGATAATGACGAAACCAGTAGCCCCTGCACAATGGTGCAGACACCACACACAGTCTGAAGCACCTGTGTTCTGACACAGAGTTTGCAACACATGAGCTGCGTCTTGTCGCAGTAGAGCCTGCAACACACGAGTCGTGTTCTGTTGCAGTGAGCAGCAACACGCACAAGAGAACACCAAGCAGCTGAACGCCGCGTCCTGTCGCGGACAGGCACCCAGGCGTCATGCCGTCTGGGAGGACGCAACAGGAGAAGGGAACTCACCAGCAGCGGTATGGCCCATACACACACATCCAGCCAACCCCAAAGAAGGTCAAGCCTCAGCAAGAACGCCAACGTTTCAAGGTGCAAGCACTGAATCAGCTGGACGCCATTGCGAACGAAGGACTGCAAGCAGTTGAAGCAGAACTGACCAAAATGGCCTGGGCCCGCAATCAGCAGATCTGGATCCGACTGGACCAACCACATGACACCAGGATGCGTTGTGAGATTGTGGACAACCATGGGGAACCACTGCAGATGAGCAATCAGGAGCTCTACTCGGTGATGGTCCAGATCAACTGGACCCTGAAGACCCAGGCTTTGGCGAACATGCAGGTCCAATGGCGACCCAAAAGTGCAGGCAAGTGGCACCCGTTCCAGTGGGAGGCGATCCTCCACTGTCCGACAGCAGAAGGGCATAGAGCGGTGCCCTCCTCGGTAAGCAGAACTGGCGATTGCATGCATGTGTGGCTGACAGGCCGAGCGGACCACTTGCGACTGTTCCAAAGAACGCTCTTCAGGCAGGCGGACCCGGTACCCGGGGACGCTGTGCGGTTCCTTTACACACTGCTGAACACACCCCCATGCGAAAGAAGATATGCATGACAGGGGGTGACAACAAGGAGAAGAAGATTGAAGCGCATGGTGCCATGGTGCCATGGTGCCATGGTGCAAATAACCCATCGTCGTGGCCCAGTGGATACACCGCACCTCTTCTGTCCCGTGGAGGATGGTTCGAACCCCGGGGGGGATAGAGATGCACCAAGCAACCCGAACCCCCTTTTTTTGGGCGCGGGAGAGAGGGAAAGAGACACAGAGTTAGAGAGAGAGAGGGTAGAGCACGGTGAGAAAGGAACAGAGAGGCGCAACAGTAGAGGATGGGCAGGGGAGAGCACGAGAGAATGGGAGGGAGAGAGTAGGAGAGAGACCCACAGAGCGAGAGACCGGGGCTAACCGGCGCAAAGGGAGGTGGTGGGTTCGAGCTGACCAGGGTTCGGGCTGAGCAGGGTGGGTTCGAGCAGAGCGAGGTGAAAGGGACGCCACGGAGACACGGAACAGTCAAGAAATGAAAAAGCAGGGCGCCGTAGCGCCCCTGAGCCACAGGCACAACATGTTTTCACGTGTTGCACAGCCAAAGCACGACTGGGGCGGCGAGAGTGCGGCCCATGTGAGGAAGACGAAAGCAAGTAGGCATGAATGTGTGGGCGGCATGCGCATGCAGCGTGGGGAGCAGACGTGGTATGCACCACACGCATAACAGCAATGATCTGTTGAGTTGCCGGACAGACGGAGCGCATGCTGAAATTCTGAGACGCCTTTGCGCCAACCAAGGCGCCATTGCGCCCCTAAGGATGGAGTATGACACGACCTCACGACCTGCAGGGCAAGGGTTAGAGACTAACCGGCACTGTGGGTGGGTGGTGGGTGCGAGCTGACCTCGATGTCCAGAGGAACAGTGCCAATGCACAGCCAGCAGCCACCTGGAGTGGTACAGAACTGGTCTACGCTGCAGTGCAGCAAGCAAAACACTGAACAATGTGGTTATGACCATGCGCCTGTGACACGGGGGCGTATGCGAGCCCAGTTTCCGTTGCCTCATGGCCCCTGCCCCCCGGGTGCGGCTCCCCGCCCTCTCTTCCATTTTCTCCCGTTTTCCCATGTGAAAAGCCGGGTGGATCATATATGTGTAAATTAGACCTCATTAATGCGTATTGGAGTAACAAGCTCCCCAAGCGGTGGCGGAGGATCTTCGCTATCAGCGTGGGTGGCACGCGTTGGCATTTCACCCGACTACCCTTCGGTTGAAAGTATTCGCCCGCCATCTGTCAACGCCTCGTGTCGGGCATAGTAGCTAGCGCCCTCCGTGATGCAGGTGTGGAGTGGGATGTCTATTTGGACGACATCCTAATCACGGCGCGGGATCCACACGCGGCGCGACAGAGGGCCCACATTGCAGCGCGAGCGCTTACACAAGCGGGGTTTTTTATCAGCCAAAAGTGACTTCACCCCTCCACCCGCATCATTTTTTCACGTAAACAGTTGGACTCTGTGGCCCGCTCTATCACCAACACGACGGAAATACTGCAGGCCACCATGCGCTTGTGGTTGAAAGAGGTGCCACACCGGGAAATGGCGCGCTTGCTGGGGCGACTGCACTGGGCTGCACGACCGCTTGGGGGGGGGCTCCCCTTTTCTTGCTGGGCTTGCGCCACGATGGCGGCGCGTTCTGCTGTTTTCAGTCGTGCTCTGGCGCGCGCCAAGGGCACAGTTCTCCTCCTCTCCTTCCCGCCACACAGTTTCCAGCAACGCACGCACGCGCTCATGCACACCGTATTCTCCGACGCGGCCCCTTGTGGGCACGGATTCAGGGTGGGGGTGGTCGGGGGTCCTACCTCTGCCCGCGGTGGGTCCGCAACATGCAGCAAACGGAGATGTTCGGTGTATATATGGCACACAAGTATGCAGTTGGGTGCCGCCTCCCCTCCGTAGCGATAGGCATCGATAAAGACGCGGTGCGCTTCCAAACCGCGCACCTCAAGGCCGGCACCTCTTGCTCTGCACAGCTTCGCCTGCTTCGTCGTATTTTCTGGTTGCGGGCATGTGCATGTGGCTGTCTTTCGGGTACCAGCCAGCGTTCCTGGGTAGGACGCTACTCCGGTACTGTCTGTGAGCTGCAGTGAAGAAAGATCAACGACTTGAGTGGATGCTGTCTCAGGGAGGGGGGATTGCCTGCATGTTTGTCCACATTGACGCACAGCGCTCACACAGGGACGGGAGAACCCATTTTTGTCTCATATTTGTGGCACAAGACATCACGTGCAAATGTAGGAAAAGGGACCAAATTGGAGACACACCACCCCTCCCCCAGCGCTATCGGTGGCTCTTCGTACTCCTCTCCTGCCTACCGGCAGGAGGAGTGCGGCCAGGAGGGCTCGAACTGGCGCCAGTTCCCTCTGGCGTCGGCCGCACAAGCGCTGTGCTAGCTGCCACATAGGGACACTATATGCAATCCTGGTCTTTCAGGTCTTTCAGTGTATCATGACACGTCTACACACACAGTATCACCCACTGCATGTTTTGTTGTCTTGTTTTTCCCCACCACCCTACGGGAGATGTGGGCTACAGTACAGTTAGGCCGAAGGAGTGCATCACGCTGTGCTTTACCACACTTACTCTCCCCCCTCACTGCTTCCGGGAGATGGCGGTGTGGCTGTTTCTTGCCTATCCGTCCCGCATCTGCGGTCAGGTATATATAAACTATATTGGTCTCAACAGGTCTTAATTTCCCGATGGTTATATACCGCGGCTGGCAGTACCCACTGTGATCCCGCCCGGTTTACCATATACCCCTGTACATATGGCTGTACATTCGACAGTCAAGCCACCGAACTAATGGCTGAAAGTGTCTATGGCGGGGACATTCAGTCGATCATTACCGACCATTGATCCCCCTTTTTTGATGTTATTGGTATTGTCACCATCCACTGGGGTTGGCATACACGTTGACATTTGGCAGGCTGCCTCCGCCAAGCCAACACGCCCACCGTAACTTCGGTTCATTCCTCTGAGCTCAAGTCCACAAATAAAGCAGCCATGCTGGTCCTCCATCATCAAGCAATCACAGCTGGTGGTCCGGAGGAACAGGAAAATGGGAGGCAAACAGGAGGAGAAATGGGGAAATGGGAGGGAAACAGAATACAATGGGGTGGGACATGGGGAGGGATTGGAGCAGTGTGTACCACACGCTCTTGCACGTAAAGCACGAGGAATTGAACCATCTCTTACCCCGAATCACTCACCTTCACAGGCCAGTGACATGCTTTTTGGGCAGCTGATATTTGGCCCGCCAGGGTCGGGCAAGACCACGTACTGCGACGGCATGTCCAATTTCCTCGAGCAGTTGAAGCGGCCTGTTGCTGTCGTGAATCTGGACCCCGCCAACGACAGCCTCCCTTACACTCCGGCCATAGACATCAGGAGCCTTGTGACTCTGGAACAGGTCTGAGTTGTGTGGTGATGTGCGCTTTGCCGTGCAGCTGCATCTGTATACAAGTGCCCACGACCTCCAGGACTCAGTTTGACCCCCATACAAGCCCCCTCTCCACCTCCTAAATTTCAGCTACGGGTGTTGTGTTGTGTACATCGCGACGGTGCAGCAAAAAAAGCGAACAAAAGCATACAGCACCCAGTGTTCCCAAGTGTACTCCCACCTCATTAATGTCTGGGCCTGACCAGGCTTGACTGCTGAAATCGGACGGGGTCAGGCGTATTCCTGGTAGTATGACCGTACGCATCAGCCACTGGCAGACGTTTGGTCCGCGGGCTGAGGGTTACCCCCCGCTCCCATAAAGTCCCCTGAAGATCACCCCCCCTTAGATTGACTCCCGTAACCCTTGACCCACCCTAATGGAATCCCCCCCAAAAGTGGACCTTCCCAGAAGTTGCCCCCACTTTAACCCTGGACCCCTTGAAGCCCCCCCCCCCCCCATACCTCCCCTCTCCCCCCCACTTTTAGGGGCCCATAGCCGGGGGGTTGGGGGACGTTAGAGGTCGTCAATTCCAGGCATGGTATTATGGCTGGGTACTTCATGGGCCAGCAAATGCCCCGAGTGTGCAGCAGGCACCATGTGTGCTCAGCATTGCACAATATGTGAGTAAAGTGTGAATGTCTGTGTGTTTGGGGGATGGGGGGGCATGGCAATTATTGCTGCATAGATGTTTTGTGCCTCCACCACATAGGTCTCCCACCATTTTGAGTCAGCCCCCACGCACGCCCGCACGCATTCGCGTTTGCTGTTGGTGCCATGTGTGCTGTGTGCCATTTGATGCCAGGTCATGAAGATGGAACATTTGGGGCCCAACGGTGGGTTCATCTACTGCATGGACTACCTGGAGGCCAATCTGGACTGGCTGGATGCCGCCATCTCTCAGCATGCGGATACGTATCTCCTGTTTGATTGCCCAGGGCAAGTGGAGCTGTACACCGTCCACGCTGCGTTCAAGCGCATCGTGGAGCACCTGCAGCAGAAGCTGGAGATCCAGCTGTGTGCCGTGAACCTTGTGGACTCGATCTACTGCTGCCACCCCCACAACTTCCTCAGTGCGCTCTTGGTCTCCTTGACTTCTATGCTGCAGCTGGAGCTCCCCCACATCAACGTCTTGTCCAAAATTGACCTGCTGCGGCTCTACCAACCGGCCATGGATTTCAACATTGACTTCTACACGGAGGTGCAGGATTTGAGCTACCTGGTGGTATGTGTCTTTGCTATAATCCTGAGATGCCTTGATCAGCTGGGGTTCAGACTTTCCCCGTTTTCATCCGCACGAAGTTTGGTGGTTGGTGGGCAGCCCTCAATGATCTGCCAACGGCGGTTGTTATGCGACTGCGGTTCGTGCCCAACCGACTCGGTGGTTGGTGTGGTTGACGGGGGTTGATGGGCAAACCATGTCCGGGCGGCTCGGTTGGCGGCTGTGTGCTGGCGTTTTTAGCGCAACGCAAGGGAATTGAACCCCTGCCGATACGGTTCCCACCTCCCCTTGTGCCGACGCTGGGAGAAGCACCACAAGTCACGGGAACACAGCCTAATGCTGATGGGACAAGGCCACAGGTTACGCCCGAGCCCGGGTGGTACCGGCACTTGAACTCGCAGCTGAAACCCCTCCATTCTTTGTCATTGTTTTTGGTTTTGAATTTTTCGAGCCGAAAATTGTTTTTCTGGCCCCGAAAGGTTTGGGCCCAAACGGCAGCACCGCCAACCGCTCGCTGGTCGCCAATGCGGGTGAGTCCTCATCGGTACAGAGTGAACGGTCACTTGAATGAATCGGTGAGTTTGTTGAAGGCAAACCGCTATCCGGGACTGCTGCAGCTGTTGGTGCTTGATCACATTGCTGACCCCAGGCCTTGTACAGTGCGTTTCCAGTGCGCTTTCCATTGAGCCCATGGAGTGCTGCTCCTGTTCACCGAACCCCAACCCCGTGGCCGCTCTGTCCCATAGAGCACCCTCAGGCACCGTCTGCAGAGCACTGGCGCCACTGCAAAGCAAACAACGGCTGACTGCCCTGGGGGTGCCGTCTCAACCTCTGCCCATGCATCATGTGCCTCCGCCTTCCCTCTTTGGTGCACAGGACCGGGTCAATGCGTCCACCGGCACACGGTACGCGGCGCTCAACAAATGCATTGCAGAGGTCGTGGAAGACTTCAGCCTCGTGTCATTCTTGACTTTAGGTGTGCTCCGTGTTGGCAGCCCAGGCCCTGAGGTGCTTGAAGGGGGAGTAAACCCCTCCAAGACTCCGTCTACCGCTCAACCCGACAGCTTCTGGGTGTGGATGTGCGCACGACTCACGAGTCGAGTGCAGATTCGAGCCCCGCAGAAAAGGTACGGGAAGTCCAATGGACACAGGTTGGCAAGGACGGTTGATCACAGGGGTGGGGGTTTCAGGATGGATTTGGGCCTGCCTCGTATCCCACACTCTGCAATCACAATGGCCCTTGCGGGCACAAGAGACCTTAGGGTTGATCACAGGATTGGACGCGTGACAGGGGCCATCGACTTTGGGGGTTTCCGGACACGCTGATGGTTTGGGCAAACCCCCCGGTTTTTTCCACGTCCCCAAAATTACTGAAAAATGACAGTACGCATATGAACCAACCGCCCCCTTTTTTCGCTAGGATTCAGGCGACACGCGGTCAAAGGGGTAAACCTTTGATGTTTGGTTGTGTTTGTACACTTGTTGTCTTTCTTTCCCTCTCATCCCATGTGCCATTTTGAACCTCATGAGCAGTTCTGTTTTGCTATTGATCTCCGTTCAATGAAGCGCAATGAATTGCACTCTGTTTCTTGTTGGAGAAATATGGGGTGGCCAATGCATGCGGTCTGTTTGGGGCTGTGGGCTGCATTGCTGATGCCTTGAATGAAACGGCCCCCCTCCTGGCAGGGGGTGTGGGCGGCTTTAGGCATGGGCCCTTTGGCTTGGGGAGGGTCTAGAGTGGAGGAGCTCGCTTCGTAAAGGCTTACCCGTTAGGCCACCGTGTCCTTGCCCAAGGTATCTTGCTATGAACACTGGGTGAAATTATTTGTTTCCAGAGTTTTTGGCGGAATTTGCCGCTCTACGTGCAATTTTTGGTACAATAGAGAACCCCCCCCCCTTTTTCCAAGGCCCAAAATTTAGGGGTCATTGTTTAAATCACCCCCCCCCTTTTTTTTTGACCCCCCAAAAGTAGACAGAGCATCAGTGCGTCCGAAATTACCGATATCGATGGCCCCTGACGCGTGAACCCTCAGCACGTACGTATTGAAGGCCATGCCACCCACGAGCGCTGTCATGCCCGCTTCACGCAGGAGCTGCGGCATTCCCATCCCCCAGCACCGGCGCCAACCGCATTTCCGACTGCCCCCCAACCGCGTTCACAGTCCCTTGTGACCGCTCTGCAGCTGTTGTGCCCCTTAAGCCCCCCCCCCCCCCCCCATCCCCTTCAAGCAAATAGTTGCCACGCCCTGGGGTTGGTCAGGGGTGGGTTGGTTGTGGCTCGGGGATGGGTCGGATCCTGTGAGGAAGCGCGGGATGCCGGTTTCAGAGCTGAGGCCCACTTCTGGGCTCTGGGTCTCAGCCCCATGCTGAGACCGCCAAAGGGTGTACCGAGTCGGCAGTAAAGCACCGGCCCCGGAGCAATTGCTGGAGGGCAATCCTCATGATCATCGGACACCACGAATGACATTGTCATCCGGTTGGACACGGCCAAGTGTGTTGGGGTTCCTGCATCGACCATAGGACCGAGCTGGGACCTGCCTCTGAGGCGCAGTGGCTAAGGGGTCAAGGACATGGGAGTGATGAATTCTGGGCGATGAGGGCGATGAGGCCACCAATACCTGCTGTGAGTTGGTGGTGCTCTTCAAGGGCAGTCTTTGCTTTCTTTTTTTTTTTTAGGTGGGGGGACTGCTCTGCTTCCTTCCTACAGGGGGGATACTTTCGGGTGGGGATAATTTCGTGTGAAAATAGAAAATTTCCCTAGTGAAATCTGGGGTCTGGTAGTGCAGTATGTGCGTAAGGCAGTGCAAGCTTTGGGATTCGCAAGGGTGGCGAAATCACCTCAAAGAAAGGTTGTTAGATCAAGCGCAGGTGCAGGCATCGTATCCCCCCCCCTTCGGGTTTTCACTCGCGCAGCATACCCCAAGTTGTGGCATCGATGTCCGACCCCTTGTAAAATCATCATTTCGGCACAAAAATGATCCCCCAATGAATTTTTTGATTTTGACACCCCCCCCCCTTCTGCCCGGGTATTTTGGGTGGTGGTGGTGGTGGGGGGGAGGAGCAAGAGTATCAGCGCGCAAGAGCCCAAGTATAGAAGCACGCCGGACGCGGTGCGGGTGCGCATAGAAGGAGGGTCGTGTGCATGATGAGTGGGCAAGCTGACAGCACAATATAAGCACCTCACTTGTCACATTGCATATGCCTAACCTGGCTCTGGGTCATTGCAAGTGTGTACAGCGGTCCCTATCCTCCGATCAAGAGAGGGGGCAACTGCGTGGACCATAGGGCGACACAGAGTGGTTTGCCACTACCCCAAGGAGACGGCACGGCGGAGGAGGGCGATGGTATTCCTGGATGGGGCGGGCAAAGACGGCTGGCCACCTAGGGCCAGTGCGGCGGGAATACAGCTACACCGAGTAAACAAGCACATGGCAGCGGTGAGGGCTTAGCCGTTTTCACCCGTTTCCGGCTACAGCCAATTTAGTGTCCAAAAATAGCCATTTTCGGCTAGTTTTCAAGAAAGGTTTAGGATGATCGCTGGTGCATCAAGTAGGCGTCTTACTTAGTTGTTCTTCTTCCATAGTGATTGGCCATCAAATGATTGCAAATGGGTGTTCAATTTGGCGTCCCCCACACCGTGGTGCCACGTGGTGGTCAATTTTGAGGTGAAAATGAGCCATTTTGGAAGTAGTTTCTTGGGACAATCGTCGTGAACGTGCACAACAATATCCAACACTGCACGTTCTTCATCCACGGCGATATGCTATGCATTGAGCAAGACTAGGTCCCAGCTCGGTCCTCGTCGCGAGTCTTGATTTCGACCCTCTTTGTGTGTTCTTCACCCTATTGGGTGTATGGATGTGGGTAGGGGGCTTTTGAATGATTTCATGATTAACTGACTGATGGACTGACTGTGCACCCTCCCTCTTCGAGGGGCCTTGCCGGTAGGCAATAGAATTTTCACCAGCGAAAATATCCCCCCACGAAATCCTAACCCCCCCTCCCCTGTACCCCCGTCGGTTCCCCTCATGAGCATGGCAGCTGTGTCGCCCCGGTCGCCCCGGTAGGCCAGCTGCTGCCATGCAAACAACGCTGGATGTCATGGGGGGAGCCTAGCGCGCGTTGCAATGCGCGGTGCGCTGTTTTTCGGGTGTTGCCTTTTTCTCTTGTTCGGGTAGCACTCGTATATCTACCCCTTGTGCTTTTTCTCAACACCTCACCGGCCATGAAACCCCCCCGGTGAGCCTGTCTGCCGTGGTTGCGGGAAAAGGCGCCAAGCCAGCTTGCGATGGCTGATGGGATGGTGGACAATAGCCATCGGTGCCTCAACCCCTCCCCTTTTGGAAAGCAGTAACCTACAATCAGAGGCACAAACATGTTCCACATATCCGTGCACATCATCATCCTATGCCCCCCCCCCCCCTGGCAGGGGGTGTGGGCGGCTACAACCACGATTGCATTGGTGAGGAGGTGGAGTGGAGGCCTCCATTGTTGTATGGCTACCCCTTAGGCCACTACGTCCTTGCCAGCTTGAAAATTCCTCAAAAATGTGACAAACAGCACAAGAAACATAGCACGCGGTGCGCACACGGTGCACAGGGTGCACTAGGCTCCCTCATATATATCTGCCGAGTTCATACCTCTGGAAATATGCACCCCCCTCGCATGACCAACCAATTGCAGCGTTTGGTTACGGGGGCAGTGCATCGTCTTCCCTTGCCCCTACCCCGCCCCTGAAAGCCCCTCCCAGACCCCCCCCCCCCCATCGCCCCTCCAGGAACCCCCCCTCCCAAACCCCCCCCCCCCCTCCCAGGGGGCCTCTGGCCAACGGTTAGTTGGGGGGGTAGTTGGCGTCCAAACCCGAGGAGTCGCCCCTCCCCGTGAGTGCCCCCCTTACCTCATCGGACGAATGCTTGCACTTTTGCTGACTGTACGTCTTCTGTGTGGTGGTTCTGCCGAGGTATGGTCTCCATCTGTCTTTGCCCTCATTGAGGTTCAATTGAGGTCCAGGTGTGATTTGGTGGATAAAGGTGCTGTCAATGCAGACTGTGGGGTGCATTGCCTCATTTCAGCTTGATTGGCTGTTGCATTCCCATTCGTCATGTCATTTCTCTCTTTCAATCTAAACAATTAGGTCTTACTGCTCGCACAGATTTCCCAAGCAAAGCCGGTTAACTCCCCAAACCAAAGTAGAGAATGCCACCTCGGCCCCTAGCTGTGCAGCGCAAAGCACCACAGGAGCCTCGGCAGTATGTGTTCATACAGGACCCACCCCTCTCCAACGTACACACTGTCCCACAACCACACGTACGCCTGAAGGCACCTCTACACAACACACCCACCACATGTGTCAGACCATAAGTACCACCTGGCAAACCTGCTCCACTTTTATGGTTCACCCCCTAACTGCCCCCCCCCCCCCCTTTGTACACCGTTGGGGAGGGGTCCCCCACTGCCGGTCTGGGGGTGTCCACTTGGACACCCTTGGCCAATGGCGAGGGCCGTTGCCCTCCTCCGTGTGGACCTGACGCGGGGCAGTGCGAGGGGGGCAGTCCAGGGGCTGCGTTGGCACAACCTCCCGAGGGAAAGGAAGGGGGTGTGAGGAGATGAGGATAGGCCAGGCAGAGGGAGAGGGAGGGCAGGAGGGGGTGAGAGGCCGATGGGTGCCGCCGCCTGCGGAGGGAGGGGGTTCAAGGGAAGGGCAGCAGTAATTGGCGAGAGGCAAATAGGTGCTGGCGGCTGTAGACAGCAACACAACCCGGTGTCATGCCAACCCCCCCTCCCCTTTGTACGCTTTGCTAGGATCCGCTTGATTGCTGCGTCTTTCCTTCAGACATTCAAGACAAGCACAGCATGGCAGTGGTGTTAAAGGCTGTAGACAGCAACACAACCCGGTGTCATGCCAACCCCCCCTCCCCTTTGTACGCTTTGCTAGGATCCGCTTGATTGCTGCGTCTTTCCTTCAGACATTCAAGACAAGCACAGCATGGCAGTGGTGTTAAAGGCTGTAGACAGCAACACAACCCGGTGTCATGCCAACCCCCCCTCCCCTTTGTACGCTTTGCTAGGATCCGCTTGATTGCTGCGTCTTTCCTTCAGACATTCAAGACAAGCACAGCATGGCAGTGGTGTTAAAGGCTGTAGACAGCAACACAACCCGGTGTCATGCCAACCCCCCCTCCCCTTTGTACGCTTTGCTAGGATCCGCTTGATTGCTGCGTCTTTCCTTCAGACATTCAAGACAAGCACAGCATGGCAGTGGTGTTAAAGGCTGTAGACAGCAACACAACCCGGTGTCATGCCAACCCCCCCTCCCCTTTGTACGCTTTGCTAGGATCCGCTTGATTGCTGCGTCTTTCCTTCAGACATTCAAGACAAGCACAGCATGGCAGTGGTGTTAAAGGCTGTAGACAGCAACACAACCCGGTGTCATGCCAACCCCCCCTCCCCTTTGTACGCTTTGCTAGGATCCGCTTGATTGCTGCGTCTTTCCTTCAGACATTCAAGACAAGCACAGCATGGCAGTGGTGTTAAAGGCTGTAGACAGCAACACAACCCGGTGTCATGCCAACCCCCCCTCCCCTTTGTACGCTTTGCTAGGATCCGCTTGATTGCTGCGTCTTTCCTTCAGACATTCAAGACAAGCACAGCATGGCGGTGGTGTTAAAGGCTGTAGACAGCAACAAAACCCGGTGTCATGCCAACCCCCCCTCCCCTTTGTACGCTTTGCTAGGATCCGCTTGATTGCTGCGTCTTTCCTTCAGACATTCAAGACAAGCACAGCATGGCAGTGGTGTTAAAGGCTGTAGACAGCAACAAAACCCGGTGTCATGCCAACCCCCCCTCCCCTTTGTACGCTTTGCTAGGATCCGCTTGATTGCTGCGTCTTTCCTTCAGACATTCAAGACAAGCACAGCATGGCAGTGGTGTTAAAGGCTGTAGACAGCAACACAACCCGGTGTCATGCCAACCCCCCCTCCCCTTTGTACGCTTTGCTAGGATCCGCTTGATTGCTGCGTCTTTCCTTCAGACATTCAAGACAAGCACAGCATGGCAGTGGTGTTAAAGGCTGTAGACAGCAACAAAACCCGGTGTCATGCCAACCCCCCCTCCCCTTTGTACGCTTTGCTAGGATCCGCTTGATTGCTGCGTCTTTCCTTCAGACATTCAAGACAAGCACAGCATGGCAGTGGTGTTAAAGGCTGTAGACAGCAACACAACCCGGTGTCATGCCAACCCCCCCTCCCCTTTGTACGCTTTGCTAGGATCCGCTTGATTGCTGCGTCTTTCCTTCAGACATTCAAGACAAGCACAGCATGGCGGTGGTGTTAAAGGCTGTAGACAGCAACAAAACCCGGTGTCATGCCAACCCCCCCTCCCCTTTGTACGCTTTGCTAGGATCCGCTTGATTGCTGCGTCTTTCCTTCAGACATTCAAGACAAGCACAGCATGGCAGTGGTGTTAAAGGCTGTAGACAGCAACACAACCCGGTGTCATGCCAACCCCCCCTCCCCTTTGTACGCTTTGCTAGGATCCGCTTGATTGCTGCGTCTTTCCTTCAGACATTCAAGACAAGCACAGCATGGTAGTGGTGTTAAAGGCTGTAGACAGCAACACAACCCGGTGTCATGCCAACCCCCCCTCCCCTTTGTACGCTTTGCTAGGATCCGCTTGATTGCTGCGTCTTTCCTTCAGACATTCAAGACAAGCACAGCATGGCAGTGGTGTTAAAGGCTGTAGACAGCAACACAACCCGGTGTCATGCCAACCCCCCCTCCCCTTTGTACGCTTTGCTAGGATCCGCTTGATTGCTGCGTCTTTCCTTCAGACATTCAAGACAAGCACAGCATGGCAGTGGTGTTAAAGGCTGTAGACAGCAACACAACCCGGTGTCATGCCAACCCCCCCTCCCCTTTGTACGCTTTGCTAGGATCCGCTTGATTGCTGCGTCTTTCCTTCAGACATTCAAGACAAGCACAGCATGGCAGTGGTGTTAAAGGCTGTAGACAGCAACACAACCCGGTGTCATGCCAACCCCCCCTCCCCTTTGTACGCTTTGCTAGGATCCGCTTGATTGCTGCGTCTTTCCTTCAGACATTCAAGACAAGCACAGCATGGCAGTGGTGTTAAAGGCTGTAGACAGCAACAAAACCCGGTGTCATGCCAACCCCCCCTCCCCTTTGTACGCTTTGCTAGGATCCGCTTGATTGCTGCGTCTTTCCTTCAGACATTCAAGACAAGCACAGCATGGCAGTGGTGTTAAAGGCTGTAGACAGCAACACAACCCGGTGTCATGCCAACCCCCCCTCCCCTTTGTACGCTTTGCTAGGATCCGCTTGATTGCTGCGTCTTTCCTTCAGACATTCAAGACAAGCACAGCATGGCAGTGGTGTTAAAGGCTGTAGACAGCAACACAACCCGGTGTCATGCCAACCCCCCCTCCCCTTTGTACGCTTTGCTAGGATCCGCTTGATTGCTGCGTCTTTCCTTCAGACATTCAAGACAAGCACAGCATGGCAGTGGTGTTAAAGGCTGTAGACAGCAACACAACCCGGTGTCATGCCAACCCCCCCTCCCCTTTGTACGCTTTGCTAGGATCCGCTTGATTGCTGCGTCTTTCCTTCAGACATTCAAGACAAGCACAGCATGGCAGTGGTGTTAAAGGCTGTAGACAGCAACACAACCCGGTGTCATGCCAACCCCCCCTCCCCTTTGTACGCTTTGCTAGGATCCGCTTGATTGCTGCGTCTTTCCTTCAGACATTCAAGACAAGCACAGCATGGCAGTGGTGTTAAAGGCTGTAGACAGCAACACAACCCGGTGTCATGCCAACCCCCCCTCCCCTTTGTACGCTTTGCTAGGATCCGCTTGATTGCTGCGTCTTTCCTTCAGACATTCAAGACAAGCACAGCATGGCAGTGGTGTTAAAGGCTGTAGACAGCAACACAACCCGGTGTCATGCCAACCCCCCCTCCCCTTTGTACGCTTTGCTAGGATCCGCTTGATTGCTGCGTCTTTCCTTCAGACATTCAAGACAAGCACAGCATGGCAGTGGTGTTAAAGGCTGTAGACAGCAACACAACCCGGTGTCATGCCAACCCCCCCTCCCCTTTGTACGCTTTGCTAGGATCCGCTTGATTGCTGCGTCTTTCCTTCAGACATTCAAGACAAGCACAGCATGGCAGTGGTGTTAAAGGCTGTAGACAGCAACACAACCCGGTGTCATGCCAACCCCCCCTCCCCTTTGTACGCTTTGCTAGGATCCGCTTGATTGCTGCGTCTTTCCTTCAGACATTCAAGACAAGCACAGCATGGCAGTGGTGTTAAAGGCTGTAGACAGCAACACAACCCGGTGTCATGCCAACCCCCCCTCCCCTTTGTACGCTTTGCTAGGATCCGCTTGATTGCTGCGTCTTTCCTTCAGACATTCAAGACAAGCACAGCATGGCAGTGGTGTTAAAGGCTGTAGACAGCAACACAACCCGGTGTCATGCCAACCCCCCCTCCCCTTTGTACGCTTTGCTAGGATCCGCTTGATTGCTGCGTCTTTCCTTCAGACATTCAAGACAAGCACAGCATGGCAGTGGTGTTAAAGGCTGTAGACAGCAACACAACCCGGTGTCATGCCAACCCCCCCTCCCCTTTGTACGCTTTGCTAGGATCCGCTTGATTGCTGCGTCTTTCCTTCAGACATTCAAGACAAGCACAGCATGGCAGTGGTGTTAAAGGCTGTAGACAGCAACACAACCCGGTGTCATGCCAACCCCCCCTCCCCTTTGTACGCTTTGCTAGGATCCGCTTGATTGCTGCGTCTTTCCTTCAGACATTCAAGACAAGCACAGCATGGCAGTGGTGTTAAAGGCTGTAGACAGCAACAAAACCCGGTGTCATGCCAACCCCCCCTCCCCTTTGTACGCTTTGCTAGGATCCGCTTGATTGCTGCGTCTTTCCTTCAGACATTCAAGACAAGCACAGCATGGCGGTGGTGTTAAAGGCTGTAGACAGCAACACAACCCGGTGTCATGCCAACCCCCCCTCCCCTTTGTACGCTTTGCTAGGATCCGCTTGATTGCTGCGTCTTTCCTTCAGACATTCAAGACAAGCACAGCATGGCAGTGGTGTTAAAGGCTGTAGACAGCAACACAACCCGGTGTCATGCCAACCCCCCCTCCCCTTTGTACGCTTTGCTAGGATCCGCTTGATTGCTGCGTCTTTCCTTCAGACATTCAAGACAAGCACAGCATGGCAGTGGTGTTAAAGGCTGTAGACAGCAACAAAACCCGGTGTCATGCCAACCCCCCCTCCCCTTTGTACGCTTTGCTAGGATCCGCTTGATTGCTGCGTCTTTCCTTCAGACATTCAAGACAAGCACAGCATGGCAGTGGTGTTAAAGGCTGTAGACAGCAACACAACCCGGTGTCATGCCAACCCCCCCTCCCCTTTGTACGCTTTGCTAGGATCCGCTTGATTGCTGCGTCTTTCCTTCAGACATTCAAGACAAGCACAGCATGGCGGTGGTGTTAAAGGCTGTAGACAGCAACACAACCCGGTGTCATGCCAACCCCCCCTCCCCTTTGTACGCTTTGCTAGGATCCGCTTGATTGCTGCGTCTTTCCTTCAGACATTCAAGACAAGCACAGCATGGCAGTGGTGTTAAAGGCTGTAGACAGCAACACAACCCGGTGTCATGCCAACCCCCCCTCCCCTTTGTACGCTTTGCTAGGATCCGCTTGATTGCTGCGTCTTTCCTTCAGACATTCAAGACAAGCACAGCATGGCAGTGGTGTTAAAGGCTGTAGACAGCAACACAACCCGGTGTCATGCCAACCCCCCCTCCCCTTTGTACGCTTTGCTAGGATCCGCTTGATTGCTGCGTCTTTCCTTCAGACATTCAAGACAAGCACAGCATGGCAGTGGTGTTAAAGGCTGTAGACAGCAACACAACCCGGTGTCATGCCAACCCCCCCTCCCCTTTGTACGCTTTGCTAGGATCCGCTTGATTGCTGCGTCTTTCCTTCAGACATTCAAGACAAGCACAGCATGGCAGTGGTGTTAAAGGCTGTAGACAGCAACACAACCCGGTGTCATGCCAACCCCCCCTCCCCTTTGTACGCTTTGCTAGGATCCGCTTGATTGCTGCGTCTTTCCTTCAGACATTCAAGACAAGCACAGCATGGCAGTGGTGTTAAAGGCTGTAGACAGCAACACAACCCGGTGTCATGCCAACCCCCCCTCCCCTTTGTACGCTTTGCTAGGATCCGCTTGATTGCTGCGTCTTTCCTTCAGACATTCAAGACAAGCACAGCATGGCGGTGGTGTTAAAGGCTGTAGACAGCAACAAAACCCGGTGTCATGCCAACCCCCCCTCCCCTTTGTACGCTTTGCTAGGATCCGCTTGATTGCTGCGTCTTTCCTTCAGACATTCAAGACAAGCACAGCATGGCGGTGGTGTTAAAGGCTGTAGACAGCAACACAACCCGGTGTCATGCCAACCCCCCCTCCCCTTTGTACGCTTTGCTAGGATCCGCTTGATTGCTGCGTCTTTCCTTCAGACATTCAAGACAAGCACAGCATGGCGGTGGTGTTAAAGGCTGTAGACAGCAACACAACCCGGTGTCATGCCAACCCTCCCTCCCCTTTGTACGCTTTGCTAGGATCCGCTTGATTGCTGCGTCTTTCCTTCAGACATTCAAGACAAGCACAGCATGGCAGTGGTGTTAAAGGCTGTAGACAGCAACACAACCCGGTGTCATGCCAACCCCCCCTCCCCTTTGTACGCTTTGCTAGGATCCGCTTGATTGCTGCGTCTTTCCTTCAGACATTCAAGACAAGCACAGCATGGCGGTGGTGTTAAAGGCTGTAGACAGCAACACAACCCGGTGTCATGCCAACCCCCCCTCCCCTTTGTACGCTTTGCTAGGATCCGCTTGATTGCTGCGTCTTTCCTTCAGACATTCAAGACAAGCACAGCATGGCAGTGGTGTTAAAGGCTGTAGACAGATCGAACGGTATGCATTCCCCCCCCCCCCCCCTCGTCTTGTGCTCTGGATGTTGTGTGAAAGGGCATCTGTGCAAACCTGTGCCAACCTGACTTGAAGGGTACCTTTTCAGTGCGCAGCCCCCCCAGCCACAAGGCAGGGCACGAAAGGCGGCGCGGCATGGACAGGGTGTCTGTTGATCCGGTTTCGTTTGGACTGGGTCTTGGAGTGGCAGAGGGCTATGGCAATGCCCCCGGCAAGTCCGTATCCCGGACACCCCGCCACCTTCTCTCCCCTGTCGGCTTTCTGCACGGGCACCGGTACAGGCCCCTCGATTGCCAGAGATAAGGGGCTGTTGCACAAGCGGCCGAAGCATTTTTCAGCCGCAACAGCTCAAAAATCAAATTCCAAAACCAGTGGTCTTGATGTTGAGACCGTGCGCAACGATCAGATATCGCATGTGAAGCATGTTAGGCCCTGTTTGTGAGCCTTTCATAGGCGGGTGGGGGGCACCAACGTGGAGGTGGGTGCCTGAAGTCTTGATTGCTCACCAGCCGAGCCCCTCGGCCTCTGTACTGAGGCCTGTGGACATTGAAAGTGAATGTGCCCTCTTTGTAAGTTTTTCACCCTATTTGACCATTGGGGATTCGGGGCTGGTGCCTAGCTGCTAGGGTAGTTTTCAGCCTCAACAATCTCAGCAGTCTAAAATTCTGAAACTAACTTTTTTGGTACACGGACTATTGGGCCGCTGACCCCACCCCCCGCACCCTGCTCCAGGATGCAACTAACCACAGGCCAACCCCAGCACAGCCTAATGAGTGCCAGCAACAGTTGCACCGGAGACACCTACAGTACAGGGTGTATCAAGACAATCAGTCCTGTCGCTTCTAGCAGTTTGCCCTGCACCATCGACCTGAACGTATCGTGGTGCAACCACTCAAACATGCAATATATTATGCTTGTGCAAAGGGGGGCGTATTGTAGATCGAAAAAATCGAAGTGGACAAATCACCTCGAAGAGGGTTGTTAGATCAAGCGCAGGTGCGTACGCCATATACCCCCCCCTTTTTGGGGTCCTTCGCATACGATACCCCAAGGTATGGTACCGGATGTCCAACCCCTTGTAAAATCATCATTTTAGCAGAGAAAATGATCCCCCAATGAATTTTTTGTTTTTGACCCCTTTAGCCCCCCGTACCCGGGTGCCCCTTTTTGGGGGTGTGGGGGTGTGCAGGGGTGTGCGGGGGGGGGGGGGGTCAAAACTTCTTTGCGTATTTTGGGTGCTGTGTGTGGATTTGGACCCAGGTCCGGGGCAACTTTTTTCTCGCACATTGAACCCCTAACCCATGGCGGGGGTCCCGGATCCGAACTCCAGGTACCCCCGGTTGCCACCCCCCCCCCCCCCCTATGGGCTCTTGCTAGTGAGGACTTCGCCGTTTTCACGCTGGATAAGGCTGTTTAGTGACACCTGCAAGATTTCCAAGATTCGACTTTTTCGGAAACCCTTCGGTCGCCCCTGGGATGGGTTTGGGTGATGATTTACTGACAATACGGGTACTTGAGCACCCATGGGGACCCACGTAGTGGCTGCCAAGCCCATATAGCCCGAGCCATGGGCCCCCCAAAAGCCCCGAAATTGCCGTTGTGTAGGTTGTTTGGTGACACCTGCAAGATTTCCGAAATTCGCCTTTTTCCGAAACCCTTCTGTCGCCCCTAGGATGGGTTTGGGTAATGATTTAGTGATAATATGGGTACTTGAGCACCCATGGGGACCCGCGTAGTGGCTGCCAAGCCCATATAGCCCGAGCCATGGCCCCCCCAAAAGCCCCGAAATTGCCGTTGTGTAGGCTGTTTAGTGACAGCTGCAAGATTTCCGAAATTCGCCTTTTTCCGAAACCCTTTTGCGCCCCTAGGATGGGTTTGGGTGATGATTTAGTGACAATATGGGTACTTGAGCACCCATGGGGACCCACGTAGTGGCCGCCAAGTCCATATAGCCCGAGCCATGGGCCCCCCAAAAGCTTCAAAATTGCTGTCTGTAGGTGGTTCAATGGCATTTGGTGTGTGCACAAACTGCCCAAGCAGCTTTCCACCCTCTACAGGTCAAAAATGTCAAATCACCTCGCAGAGGTTGTTAGATCAAAGCCACGCAGGTGTATACAGGGGAAAACGCCACATACGCCCCCATTTTGGGCCTTTTTGGGCCTATTCGCATACCCTACCCCTACGGGTTGAATTGTTTGTTTAACCCCTTGTAAAATCATTATTTTGTCCAATAAACGCATCCCCCAATGAGTTTTTGGTCCAGACCCCCACCCCCGCAAGACCCCCCCCCACTTGAAACCCACTTTTTTGAGGTTTTGAGGGGGGGGGGGTCAAAAATGTTGAAAAATGGACACCCCCCCCTTTTTGGGTCGAAAATCATGAATCTTTTGGTTTTTTTCGATTTTGAGCCAAAAAAGTGTTCCCGGGTCCCGACTCCATGGGGTTTGTATGGGGCGGAGTGGGACAAGCGCTAAATGCGGTTTATGCAGTTTTCAGCCAATTTGGCTATGTTGGCGGGTTTGGCGACCTCGGTGACCCCGTGGTACCCACTCTGAGGGGTGTGAGTGGGGATTTTGTGACAGTATATGCCTACTAGGATACGGAAGGACATTTTTTTGCAGTCTCTAGCCGTGCTGAGAGCCGGTCACAACCCGTGCCAAATACGTGAAATGACTGTTTCCACCAATAATGGCCTAGTGAATGGGCCGGTACACAACCTGCTAATGCAGTTTTACACCGTGGGCAGCTCAAAAATCGAAGTTTTCGAAACTTGTTTTTGCTGATATTGTGACCACACAATATTACCTTTCAAGGTATGTAAAGCATGTTTTAGGCCGTATTTACATGATTTTCACCCTATTTGGGTGTTAGGTCCGGGGGGGGGGGGGGGGTCTCCCAAGGGATTGGTACACAACCTGCCTATGCAGTTTTTCACTCTGGACAGCTGAAAAATTGCAGTTTTCGAAACTTATTTTTTTTGACACCATGGTCACCTAAAATGACCTTCCAAGCTATGTAAAGCATGTTTCAGGGCGTATTTACGTGTTTTTCACCCTATTTGGGTATTGGGTGCACGGAGTGGGGGGGGGGGGGGGGGGCTCCCAAGGGATTGGTACACAACCTGCTTGTGCAGTTTTTCACCCTGGGCAGCTCAAAAATTGAAGTTTTCAAAACTTATTTTTTTGACATTGTGATCACCTAAAATGACCATCCAAGCTATGTAAAGCATGTTTCAGGCCGTATTTACATGTTTTTCACCCTATTTGGGTATTGGGGGGGGGGGGGGCTCCCAAGGGATTGGTACACAACCTGCTTGTGCAATTGTTCACTCTGGACAGCTCAAAAATTGAAGTTTTCAAAACTTATTTTTTTGACATTGTGATCACCTAAAATCGCCATCCAAGGTATGTAAAGCATGTTTCTGGCCATATTTACGTGTTTTTCACCCTATTTAGGTATTGAGCGCACGGGGGGGGTGGGGGGGTCCCAAGGGATTGGTACACAACCTGCTTATGCAGTTTACCACCCTAGCCAGCTCAAAAAACGAGGTGTCTGAACCTTATTTTTTTTGCTATTGTGATCACCTAAAATTAGCATCCAAGATATGTAAAGCATGTTTTAGCCCGTATTTATGTAGTTTTTACCCTATTTTGGGTGTGTTTTGCTTGGGGTAGATTCTCTGCGAGGTGGACTTGCCAAAGGCATTAGAATTTATTTTTCTGATACTATGATCCCTTAAAATGACCATCCAAGGCATGTAAAGCATGTTTTAGGCCGTATTTACGTGTTTTTCACCCTATTTGGGTATTAGGTCCCGGGGGGGGGGGGGGGGATCTCCCAAGGGATTGCTACACAACCTGCTTCTGCAGTTTTTCACGTTGGGCAGCTCAAGAATCGAAGTTTTCGAAATTTATTTTTCTGATACCGTGATCACCTAAGATGACCATCCAAGGTATGTGAAGCATGTTTTAGGCCGTATTTACGTGTTTTTTTACCCTATTTGGGTATTTGGTGCAGGAGGGGGGGTGTCAAACGGGAATGGTGCACAACCTGCTTATGCAGTTTTTCAGTTTTTCAGCCTATAGAGCTCAAAAATCGAAGTTTCCTAAACTTATTTTTATGATATTGTGATCACCTAAAATGACCATCCAAGATAGTTAAAGCATGTTGTAGCCCGTATTTATGTAGTTTTTACCCTATTTTGGGCGTGCGTTGCTTGGGGTAGATTCTCTGCGAGGTGGACTTGCCGAAGGCAATAGAATTTGGCAAATTTTTTTTTGATATTGTGACCACCTACAATGATGAAATATGCTATATAAAGCACGTTTTAGCCCCCTTTTATGTGGTTTTCACCTTATTTGGCAATTTCGGGGGGGGGGGGGGCTCCCAAGGGGTCTAGGACACACAACCTGCTGATGCAGTTTTCCAGCCTCGGCAACTCAAAAATGGAAATTTCCGAATCTGATTTTTTTAATACTTTGACCATCCAAAATGATCAAATATCCTATGTAAAGCATGTTTTAGCCCCTTTTTATCTGTTTTTCACACTATTTGGGTGCGCGGGGGGGGGGGGGGGGCTTCCAAGGGGTCTAGGGCACAACCTGCTGATGCAGATCACAGAGGACAAAGCACCAAAACAATTCAACAATTCACCTCTGGCAGACAAACGAGTCAGAGTGTTGCTGGCGACATCATCGCCTGCAAGAGTATCAAAGCGGTACCCGCCAATAGCGCCACAGGCCTTAGTAAGCGCTCTCCAAAGGACCCCGCCGGGCCTATGGCACACAACCCTACGCGGACGCACACCGGCGATCAGAATATGTGAAGCAGCATAAATGCAGATCCCAGCCCCAAAAATTATAAACACCTGGCAGAAGTATACAGCAGGAATCTCCAACCTGAATCCAATATAACACCAAGTCCCACCATCACCGACGAACACAGTGAGGAGGCGGGCGTGGGGGCGGGTGGCGGGAACACAATAAATTTTCAACAATTCTGTACACAAACAGTAGTAGTGATCCCCTGTTCGTAAACGAAAAGGGGTCATGACAAACAGGGGATCACAGAGGACAAAGCACCAAAACAATCCAACAATTCACCTCTGGTACCCTCATCCTTGATCCCAACCAGACGCCATACAACCTCTCCACACTGAAACCGGTAACCTTCACAAATCTACAGCGGGGACAGTGCCAGGCGCCCGCAGCCAACCAGCCACGGCGCCGGCGCCAGCCTCCGCGCGTAATGTCTGCGCACGACGGTCCCAATCCTCAGGCCCTCACACACAGGCACCATCCCATGGGTCAGAAACACTGCACGGCCTCTGTGCACCGAGACACAGCTTACTGGAACCCATGAAAATCGCATATCCAGAATGGCGGTCGCTCACAAAGCGCGGAACATGAAGCACACTCGCCTAACCAACACCTGCTTCCCTTGGACCCATATATAGGGCAGACGCTGGTCCCTAGTCTTCGTGTTCGACGAGAGACTCAGGAACAACCTACTACCCCCAACACTCACGATCCAACGATGGCGGCACAAATGATCCCCGCCCGCGCCTTTAACATTCACATCACCAGACGGAGTCGTCTCCTGCTCCGCAACCCCGCGCAAACGGTTCACTAGGTCCTGTGCTGCCAGCTTCAGAACGCCCGGAGCATCATCCTTCGTGCAAGGCCGCAAGAAGACGAGCCTTGCAGCCAGACCCAGCCAAATCCGCCTCACCGGCCGCCACGCCAAGCGCTTCTCCGGCACAGCTCTGAGGCGTTGCCGCGCACGGTCCCGTCTGCGCTGCAGCGCCGCCGCCGACCGGCGGTGACAAAATCCTCCGCGCCGTCGGCGGTGGCGTTTCCCTCGTCCAGGCATGGCACAAGCAAGTGCTGAGCATCGCGAACGTGCGAAACATGTGATTTCACGAAACCCAGCAAGTACACCTCACAGGACCAACCCACCCACCTGCAGCACCTCTTGGGGGTGCGCCAATAACACCCGCCAGAGTTGAAATGCACGGCTACACGCCCGCTGCATACTAGATTGGTAATTGGAATCCAACCTACTCGGCGGGTCAGCCGGTTGCAACGCGCCAGGCACCAACCTGACCTCCACAACTAACCTGGTCTGCAGCAGTCTCAAAACCAATGCCCTCAGCAACTTCTGCTGCCTTGACAACCACGTAGAGGCCCGCAGGGACAAAAACTGGCAAGCGGACACCTGCGAATCCGTGACCAACACCACATAACCCCAACCCAGCCGAACTGCCAACCTCACCAACCACACCAAGACCCAAAGCTCCGCGCTTTGCTGCGTGTGACGTGCAGGGGGAATAACTTGGGAACGGACACCCGACAACCGCGGGACGAATGCCCCCCCCCCCCCCTATACCTAATGGCGTCCAAAGCAGCGTCCCCGAACATCACACAATGGCGAACGGTCCAAAAATGGGGCGTGGCAGATAGCGCACGAAACACTGCAAGTCGTGCCGGCGTTGGCGGCTCCCAAGTTTCCATACACCGTACGATGGCAGTACACAGTCCATGTAAAACCTTCAGTGGCGTAGGTCGTTCAAACCCCCCCCACCGGTCACAACAATAGCTCCCAGCGAGCAGCGGACCCCCCCCTAAACGGGGCCTAAAGTGCCAATGGATGAAGCCCAATGCTTTGGAGAGCAACCGGGAAGAAGGTCTCGACCGCGTGGCTAACCTGAGCCAAATATTGAACATTTGGAGGAAAGCCCGTGGGTGTGAACGGATCGTGCGCACTCCTCAATTAATGTACTTCCCTAGGAAAAATATTTCCGTAACCGGGTCCAGTGTACTCTTGCCCGACACAATAAACCCAGCCTCCTCCAAAGCCCGGACCACGCGCGCAGTGACAACACGCAACCGCACTGGATCCGGCCCCAGGATCAAAAAATCATCCAGGTAGTGGAACAGGATGTACCCCTCCGGGACCAGGGGACGCACTATCCTCCCCAACGCCATCTGACAGAACAGCGGGGAGTGCTTCCACCCAAACGGCATCCGCGACATACAAAACACCCTCTCCACCCCCTCCCAACGCATCCGGAACCGAAAGGCCCTCTCGTGCCGTCTAGGCAACTTAAAACTCCAAAAAGCATTTTTGAGATCCACGTGTGTACAAAACAACGGCCTATCGGCCGGCCATTCCGCCAACCTCTGGGAGATTTGTTCCCAACCATCCAGTGAGAAAGACAACGGCTTATGCAAGCTCTCATTGAACTCAACTAAATTAATAATGAGGGACACCTTCTCTGTGGATTTCGGGATCACAAACGGCCAGCAAGTCGCCCCCATGGGGCAGCCTTCATCCATGACGGAAACAACTCCCTCACGCCGCAACCACTTCACCATGGGCAGCACCAAAGCCTCCCTAGTAGATGAGCGACTTTCTCTCTCCAAATGAAAATCCGACACCGATGCTTCGAAATCAGGGGGCGCCAACTCACACCACAGATCGTCGGAAATTGTGTAGTTACCCACTGCCCCCAAACCCCTCTCCACCAATTGTGGGTCAACTTTTCCCACCTGTGGCACCGGGGACGTAGAAAGGTGCAAAAGAGCCTGCCAGGATTCAGCTGTAAATTCCGACAAAGCGCTAAAAGTTATATCCGGTGCGGACCGTAAACGAAAATCCTCACACGTAAGGAACAAACGCAGCACAAACAAATGGAGTCGCCGCATGAGCAACAAAATCCCGCAAGAAAATGCCCGGTGAAGCCAGGGCAAGAAAGAAAAGAACGCCTGCAAAAAGTGGACAAATAACGGAACTGGTTCCGAACGCACATACAAAAGGTCTGCCCTGGTCAGAGGGCGGGGCCCACCATCCGCCAATGTGATCACCCGCAGCGATCCCTGCGCCGCACTCAGCACTGGGCCACCAACCGACGTGTCACAGGCAGATGGGGTTTCGCGAGTCGCCCCCGCGGGGGGCGAATTTCCAGGCCTGCCGGTCGCTGTTCCGCCGCCCTTACCCTTACACTCCGGCGGGGAACGCACAGCCACTTTGCTGGCAGGCCCGACTGGAGGCCCATCAGGATGCCGCCTCTTGGAGGCAGGTCGTCGGGCTTTTGCACCACCCAGGCCCACCTGCGCGCTCGTCGCATGATGCCGCTGGACAGATAAGGGACCACCCAGACCAACGACTCACCGCTTGGGCCTCGGTTTCTCAGCGCCGTCGACCTCTGCTGCGCCATTTCTCGGTGCCTTGCCGGCTCCTTTCGATCGCAGCTTCCTCCTGCCGCTCCCGACGACCTGAGACTTGGTTCCCGGCGTGAATTGTTGAGGGCGTTCCCCTGGACCAGCGGACGGACTGGGTCCCGTGGTGATGTTACGGGCACTTGCTGTGGAGACATCTGAGTCCGAAGACTCCGAGGGGACGGACGAAGAATCCGAATCAGACCCCACGTCGTCCACTTCCTTCCAATTCGTCGCCACATCCATATCAGGAAGAGATACCACAGGGCCCGCAGGCACCGGGACTGAGATCTCCATCGTCGCCTTCGTGGACTTCCGCTCGGGGCTTGCATACATGGGGTCACCCCACAGGGCGGCCAACAGCACAGCCAAACGCTCACCAGAAGCCTGGCCACCAACAGGCCATGGAAGCACCAAAGCCCCAACCACCGCAGGGTCAGAGTAGCCCAAAGCGTACTCCAACGCTGTGGCCAGCCTCCTCCACCGCCCCCACCAGACGAAGTAAGCCACATTGGGGGAGCGGTGGAAGGCGGCCGCAGCGCCCCCCCGCCGCAGGGAATGCCATCGGTGGCCACTATATGGGGAATCACGGAGGAGGTCTGCGAAGATCCTCTCCACTGCCTCAACCCCTCCCCTAACCAACGGTTGACCTTCAGGGATGCAGCTGGCCTCGGCGTAGCATCTGAGGAATCGGACCCACGAACGGTTCCCACTCATAAAGCGGCCGTCGCACTTCCCTGTGGCCACCAACTTTGGTAGTGACGAACAGGACCACGGAATCACTCTCCAACCCCGCTGGCGTGATGGACACCGCTTCAGAGACTCGCAAGAAGAGGAGCCAACTGAGGCTCGCCAATGCTGCCACTGCCTGCTCAACCGGCGAAATTGCTCTGGCCCACAGGAGACAGAGACCCTCCGGCCCCAGGTATGGTTGCCCCGGTGTCGGTTTTCCAGACTTCGCAATCCTCCAATGGATGGCCTGAACACAACCCGGGAGTAGTCTGACATCTTCTGCCGCCCGAACCGCGGACACATACCCCCTGAGGGTGGATCTGGCCTGTCCCATGGAGACCCTTGACGCCAAGAATTCAGACAGCGTGTCAGTAAGCGGCGTCCGCAGCGCTCGGGTACCCTCAAACTTCGCCACCGCGGACAGAGCGGAACGGTATCTCGATTGCGTCTTGGGGGCCCAACCACGAACGCCCACGGCCGCCACCCGAAACGATCCAACAGCCGCCATCGCCATTGACCACCCCGCCGCCGCCGCGCTGAAGGTCGCTCTGGCGGCAGGTGAGGCCTCTTGGGTGGGGGTTGGACGCGTGGACCGGGAATCCTCACACCAACAGGGCCAACCCCACTCCGCCTTGCCGCAGTGGCGGCAGTCCCGTCAGGACCAGTGGGGACATTGGAAATGCCACTGCCTCAACTGGTCCGATGGGACGCCCTCTTTTGCGCATCTCTGGCAGTCACCAGACAGGCGGGCTGAGATTGGTACCCACCTTCCTTTCTTCGACATCCAATGAAGGACGCCTTGTCTCATGGCGAAGTCGATGCCTTTATACTTAAAGGACGGTCCTCCGTTTTTGACCGCATTTGGCCAGCTCATCGCATCCAGCGGGTTGGACGGGTCCGCTCGACTGTTGGAGTCCGACGTGAACCTCTGGGCGTACGCCTACTGGGAGTCGAGGATGATACCCCAAATCCTGTAGGCCAGCCTGTCGCCCCTCGGGCATTCCATCGCATTGCCCATCACGTCTGATGGCCTGACCGGGCCAGCACTCGCGCTTCTAACGTAGTCCCGCAGCGCCTCGCCCGACTGGCGCATCCAGCTGGCCACTTTGTCGCCCCCCAGCAGTTGCTCCACTGCCTCCGTGGTCAGGTCCGGCACCGTATTTCTCTCCGCGACGGCCAGGCTCTCCAACCGAGCTTGTAGATGTCCGATCGCCTCTTGCTGAGACTGCAGCAACGCGCACAGCTCCTCTGGCGACATCTGGCTGGTGTCTAGCGCCGACGCGTCCGCCCCAGAGCCCGAAGCTCCTTGATCTGGGGCCTTAGACGACGCACTCTTAAACGGGGAGCGGAAGACCTGCATGCTGCTTCACACAACACAATAAATTTTCAACAATTCTGTACACAAACAGTAGTAGTGATCCCCTGTTCGTAAACGAAAAGGGGTCATGACAAACAGGGGTTTTCCCGCCTCAGCAGCTCAAAAATGGAAATTTCCGAAACTGTTTTTTTTCATACTTTGACCATCCAAAATGATCAAATATCCTATGTGCGGGCGGGTGGGGGGGCTCCCAAGGGGTCTAGGGCACAACCTGCTGATGCAGTTTTCCCGCCTCAGCAGCTCAAAAATGGAAATTTCCGAAACTGATTTTTTTCATACTTTGACCATCCAAAATGATCAAATATCCTATGTAAAGCATGTTTTAGCCCCTTTTTATCTGTTTTTCACACTATTTGGGTGCGATGGGGGGGGGGGGGGGGGCGGGCTCCCAAGGGGTCTAGGGCACAACCTGCTGATGCAGTTTTCCCGCCTCAGCAGCTCAAAAATGGAAATTTCCGAAACTGATTTTTTTCATACTTTGACCATCCAAAATGATCAAATATCCTATGTGCGGGGGGGTGGGGGGGCTCCCAAGGGGTCTAGGGCACAACCTGCTGATGCAGTTTTCCCGCCTCAGCAGCTCAAAAATGGAAATTTCCGAAACTGATTTTTTTCATACTTTGACCATCCAAAATGATCAAATATCCTATGTGCGGGGGGGTGGGGGGGCTCCCAAGGGGTCTAGGGCACAACCTGCTGATGCAGTTTTCCCGCCTCAGCAGCTCAAAAATGGAAATTTCCGAAACTGATTTTTTTCATACTTTGACCATCCAAAATGATCAAATATCCTATGTGCGGGGGGGTGGGGGGGCTCCCAAGGGGTCTAGGGCACAACCTGCTGATGCAGTTTTCCCGCCTCAGCAGCTCAAAAATGGAAATTTCCGAAACTGATTTTTTTCATACTTTGACCATCCAAAATGATCAAATATCCTATGTGCGGGGGGGGTGGGGGGGCTCCCAAGGGGTCTAGGGCACAACCTGCTGATGCAGTTTTCCCGCCTCAGCAGCTCAAAAATGGAAATTTCCGAAACTGATTTTTTTCATACTTTGACCATCCAAAATGATCAAATATCCTATGTGCGGGGGGGGTGGGGGGGCTCCCAAGGGGTCTAGGGCACAACCTGCTGATGCAGTTTTCCCGCCTCAGCAGCTCAAAAATGGAAATTTCCGAAACTGATTTTTTTCATACTTTGACCATCCAAAATGATCAAATATCCTATGTGCGGGGGGGGGGGGGGGGCTCCCAAGGGGTCTAGGGCACAACCTGCTGATGCAGTTTTCCCGCCTCAGCGGCTCAAAAATGGAAATTTCCGAAACTGATTTTTTTCATACTTTGACCATCCAAAATGATCAAATATCCTATGTAAAGCATGCTTTAGCCCCTTTTTATCATTTTTTCACACTATTTGGGTGCCGGGGGGGTGGGGGGGCTCCCAAGGGGTCTAGGGCACAACCTCCTGATGCAGTTTTCCCGCCTCAGCAGCTCAAAAATGGAAATTTCCGAAACTGATTTTTTTCATACTTTGACCATCCAAAATGATCAAATATCCTATGTGCTGGGGGGTGGGGGGGCTCCCAAGGGGTCTAGGGCACAACCTGCTGATGCAGTTTTCCCGCCTCAGCAGCTCAAAAATGGAAATTTCCGAAACTGATTTTTTTCATACTTTGACCATCCAAAATGATCAAATATCCTATGTGCTGGGGGGGTGGGGGGGCTCCCAAGGGGTCTAGGGCACAACCTGCTGATGCAGTTTTCCCGCCTCAGCAACTCAAAAATGGAAATTTCCGAAACTGATTTTTTTCATACTTTGACCATCCAAAATGATCAAATATCCTATGTAAAGCATGTTTTAGCCCCTTTTTATCTGTTTTTCACACTATTTGGGTGCGGTGGGGGGGGGGGGGGGGGGCTCCCAAGGGGTCTAGGGCACAACCTGCTGATGCAGTTTTCCCGCCTCAGCAGCTCAAAAATGGAAATTTCCGAAACTGATTTTTTTCATACTTTGACCATCCAAAATGATCAAATATCCTATGTGCGGGGGGGTGGGGGGGCTCCCAAGGGGTCTAGGGCACAACCTGCTGATGCAGTTTTCCCGCCTCAGCAGCTCAAAAATGGAAATTTCCGAAACTGATTTTTTTCATACTTTGACCATCCAAAATGATCAAATATCCTATGTGCGGGGGGGTGGGGGGGCTCCCAAGGGGTCTAGGGCACAACCTGCTGATGCAGTTTTCCCGCCTCAGCAGCTCAAAAATGGAAATTTCCGAAACTGATTTTTTTCATACTTTGACCATCCAAAATGATCAAATATCCTATGTGCGGGGGGGGTGGGGGGGCTCCCAAGGGGTCTAGGGCACAACCTGCTGATGCAGTTTTCCCGCCTCAGCAGCTCAAAAATGGAAATTTCCGAAACTGATTTTTTTCATACTTTGACCATCCAAAATGATCAAATATCCTATGTGCGGGGGGGTGGGGGGGCTCCCAAGGGGTCTAGGGCACAACCTGCTGATGCAGTTTTCCCGCCTCAGCAGCTCAAAAATGGAAATTTCCGAAACTGATTTTTTTCATACTTTGACCATCCAAAATGATCAAATATCCTATGTGCGGGGGGGGTGGGGGGGCTCCCAAGGGGTCTAGGGCACAACCTGCTGATGCAGTTTTCCCGCCTCAGCAGCTCAAAAATGGAAATTTCCGAAACTGATTTTTTTCATACTTTGACCATCCAAAATGATCAAATATCCTATGTGCGGGGGGGGGGGGGGGGGGGGGCTCCCAAGGGGTCTAGGGCACAACCTGCTGATGCAGTTTTCCCGCCTCAGCAGCTCAAAAATGGAAATTTCCGAAACTGATTTTTTTCATACTTTGACCATCCAAAATGATCAAATATCCTATGTAAAGCATGTTTTAGCCCCTTTTTTACTGGTTTTTTCACACTATTTGGCTGCGATGGGGGGGGGGGGGGGGGGCTCCCAAGGGGTCTAGGGCACAACCTGCTGATGCAGTTTTCCCGCCTCAGCAGCTCAAAAATGGAAATTTCTGAAACTGATTTTTTTCATACTTTGACCATCCAAAATGATCAAATATCCTATGTGCGGGGGGGTGGGGGGGCTCCCAAGGGGTCTAGGGCACAACCTGCTGATGCAGTTTTCCCGCCTCAGCAGCTCAAAAATGGAAATTTCCGAAACTGATTTTTTTCATACTTTGACCATCCAAAATGATCAAATATCCTATGTGCGGGGGGGTGGGGGGGCTCCCAAGGGGTCTAGGGCACAACCTGCTGATGCAGTTTTCCCGCCTCAGCAGCTCAAAAATGGAAATTTCCGAAACTGATTTTTTTCATACTTTGACCATCCAAAATGATCAAATATCCTATGTGCGGGGGGGTGGGGGGGCTCCCAAGGGGTCTAGGGCACAACCTGCTGATGCAGTTTTCCCGCCTCAGCAGCTCAAAAATGGAAATTTCCGAAACTGATTTTTTTCATACTTTGACCATCCAAAATGATCAAATATCCTATGTGCGGGGGGGGTGGGGGGGCTCCCAAGGGGTCTAGGGCACAACCTGCTGATGCAGTTTTCCCGCCTCAGCAGCTCAAAAATGGAAATTTCCGAAACTGATTTTTTTCATACTTTGACCATCCAAAATGATCAAATATCCTATGTGCGGGGGGGGTGGGGGGGCTCCCAAGGGGTCTAGGGCACAACCTGCTGATGCAGTTTTCCCGCCTCAGCAGCTCAAGAATGGTTGTCCCTCTCCCCTCTTCGAGGTGCCTTGCCGAAGGCAATAGAATTTAGAAGCCCTCCCTCATACCGCCCTTCCCACGTTTTGCGAGAACAATGCCCTTGTCAAAACAGCAGAAGGTGCTGGTTTTCTCCAACTTATGGAACCATGTCCTATTTTGCCCTTTATAATACGCCCCCCTTGTCAGAGCAACGGTAGGTGTTGTTTCCGTCAAATTTTAGGATTTGGTGTTGTTCTCGCAAGCGGGGGCGGCGGCGGGGGGGGGGGGGGGTATTTCCTTCAATTTTGACCATGCAAAATGCCAAGATGCGTGCAAGGGAGAGGGGCAGCGGGGGTCCTTCGAGTCGTTTTGCAAACCGGTCAGCCAACGATGTATCATTTTGTTGTATCGAAATCTGTTGTTGCTGCTGAAGATGTGCAAAGGCGTTTGCCGTATCTAACTCTAAAGCATCATCCAACTACAGTGCAGACATGCGAGGAACATATGAGGATAAGGGCATGGTGTATTTGGTGAAATATGGCGAGAAACAACAGGGCACTGTCACGTTTAATAGCATCCATCCAAAGACCACCAGGAGATATCAGCATCCATCCAGAGACCAGTAGGAAATATCCGTATCCATCCAAGGACCACCAGGAAGGTGGTACCGAATGTGGATTTCGTTCTTAAGGAAACATACCCCCCCCCCCCCCCCCCAATTCGCCGCCCTCAAATTTTGCCCCCGCCTTAAAGTGGACACATGCATTATTTTGATTGACTCTGAGCACCAATCACTGAATTTGTCTATGGCAGGGACATTCAGTCGATCAGAACCGACCATGCAGCCGCCCCGCTCTGGAGCGTCCCTGCTGGGCTGTCACTGATTCCAGGCTTGGAGTGGCATTCGGACATGGCTCTTTGTGAAACGGACGCCTGCTGTTGCAGGGCGGCAGAGCAATTTAGGTTCCGAACCAAAGCCGCTTACCTTCCCTTGACAACTCTGTGAATAGTAGTCCTTTTGGATTTAGCAGGGGATGCCTGTCGAAACGCAGCCCCTGAGCCATCCCTTCCCTTACACGCAGGATTTTCGCTGCAAGGGGTCACTGATGGACAAGGAGTTTGGGGTGCCACAGCTCAAATTATGTACGATGAGTACATGTCTACATTGGACTAGTGGTCGAGTCCAAAGACTGCGAGGATTGTGTTGGACCCATGAGAAGCGTCGCCGGGTTTCTTGGAACACGTGCATGCTCTGTGATGGCAGGGCCAGCGGACAACACCGCGGCTGCAAACAAACTGGCACTGCATGTGCCTGCGGCCCCAGCTGCATTGGTGGCACCGGTGGCAATACATGTGCTAGCTGCACCGGTGGCACGTTGGCATTACATGCGCCTACCAATGCCCCAGTCTGCGCGCTGGGGAACCTTGTGAAGCACCCTCCGGCGAAGAAACCCAAGACCTCCTCCAAGCCGCGGCGCATCTGCTCTTGTTGCCTTAATCCCGTAGTAACGGGTTTCCTCACACATGCAGAAGTTTGCCCCTTTGCATGCATCACGGCGCCTTTCCACTTTGAGCATGTTTTCAAAGCTATCAAAAGTCATCGGCAGAAAGGATTGCGCCCCCAGCTAGACTGTGTGTATCCACCAGTTCCAGCCAAGTTCAATCTCCATTATGTGGGATTTTGCTCCATTGGGAGGCGAAAGGATTCTTTTCAGACTGGTTTTTGCACATGCCTGGGACTCTCCCTTGAATCTGCCTGGACATTGTCCACTTGGAGTGCCAAGACTCGACCAATGTTCGGCCGTGCACGCCGTTCCTCGCGGATGTTCACTGTCGGTGCCGCATGAAACCCATCTCAAGATATTGGGGCATGAGAATACCAATACTGGAGGTGTTCAGTGGGTCAGGCGAGTGAGATTGGGGGATTGCTTTGCGCAGACGGGTGCAGCATCCAAACAGTGCGTCAAGCATTGCCTGACCGTCGCTAGACGAAGGTTTGTCAGGAGCACGTCCCTAGGGGTACCCTTAGGGTGTGTGTGTGTGTGTGTGTGTGTGTGTGTGTGTGTGTGTGTGTGTGTGTGTGTCTGTGTCTGTGTCTGTGTCTGTGTCTGTGTCTGTGTCTGTGTCTGTGTGTGTGTGTGTGTGTGTGTGTGTGTGTGTGTCTGTGTCTGTGTCTGTGTCTGTGTCTGTGTCTGTGTCTGTGTCTGTGTGTGTGTGTGTGTGTGTGTGTGTGTGTGTGTGTGTGTGTGTGTGTGTGTGTCCAAGTCAGGCCGGCCGACGACGCCGCCACCCACCCCGGGCGCCCCCCGGGGTCAGCGGTGCAGCCTGTGAGGGGCAGACGCACCACTGCCTCACCAAGTGTGCCTCAAGTGCGCGCGTGGACCGTCTAAGGTGAGACCCACCAGTTCCCAGAAAGCCGGGGCCTGTCGGCGGGACTGGTGTTTCTGAGCGTCCGCTCGCCTGCCCGTGGTGGACCTTGCTTGGTCCGGGCGCCTCTCTTCTTCGCGCCATGCATGGTGCTCTCGGCCCCCCCTCACCTGGGGCCCATTCCATCGGAGTGCGTGTGTGTGTAACGGCTAGACGTTCTGCCGATGGACGCCCACTGGGCGGGCCAGCGGACGATGGCTCTAGCGCTCCATGACATGACATGACATGTGTGTGTGTGTGTGTGTGTGTGTGTGTGTGTGTGTGCGTCACAAGCAAAGCACTGATCGTTCGCCTCCGGAAACACCAAACAGACGCGTCGAGTTTCCAAGATTGCTCTACACTCCACCGACTAATGTTGCAAACGGACAGTGCCCACTGGGGGATCATCCCCCTGCAATTCATGAGTGACGAGTGGTACGCCAGCGTCAGGGAGCGACACTGGTGGTTTGTGTTCAAAAAATGGGCCTGCAACGATGTTGCGCCAGGCATTAGCACCGAGGGGCAAGGGTCGGGACCACGAGGATGGCTGAACCAACGAGTCCTGCAAGTGCCGCACAGCATGAAAGAGGCCCGACAGATAAAGGATTTCCCACGACTTAAATTTCTGCAGCAGGACCTTCACAGTCTGGCCTCGCAGATGAGTGTACCACTGTACTCGGTAGGCAGTATCATCGTCCCGAATCTGCAGCCATCTCAGAAAAGTGCTATTCACAGAGTCACCAGAAAAATGATTGCTTCTGTTGCCAGCCCCGCATGGGAAAAACAAGCCCTGGCTAAGGCCATACGAGTCGTCCGCAGTAGCCCTGTAAACGTCCGCCGCGTTTTTGAGCAACACGCTCGGCGATTCGATAAGTTAGGCGACCAGCCCCCATGCAAGTGTCTCACAGCACCAAAATTCCCGGGGGTCTCCACCGTCATCGATGGACACATAGCGTACACACCACTGTGGGTACCTACCTCAGACACCTATGCCCGACCCAACGACCCCCTACCCCTCAGAGGCTCCTCCGTCCGCTCCCAACTCCTCTCTGACCTGAAAAAGATGGCAGATCAAATCGGTGCAAGTCTTCCACTCCTCGAACTGATGCTCCCAGACTCCCTGTGGCCAGAGACGGGCCACAAGCTTACACAAGTCAGGAAATTTGCCAAGTCGGTCTGTCAGTCCCACTATGTCCGCATTGTCGACAAGGGGGTGGGAGTCCTATGGGCGTTCTGCCGCCACTGGGTATGGGGGATCATCCAACAGTTCCTGAAGAGCGAAGGCTACACCCCGTCCCCAAAAACGTTGCCCCAAGCCATGGCTTTCGTCTCTGCAGAGCTCGACGCCAGAGGCTGGGACCGCAACACAGCCGGTCAGCTTCCCCTCCTCTATCTCCTGGGCAAATTCAAATCACTGGCTAAGGGTAAGTGGCTCTGGCGCGGCATTACCTCCCTCCCCCAACCCCTGCTACCCAAAAAATCGCTGCGCATCGCCGCACGCGCCAACACAACCTTCCTCCGACTCCTGTGTCAAGAAGTCCCCTGCTGTTTTCTAGCTCAGAGCATCTCAGAAGTAAGCCAATGGTTCCACTGGTTAGACACCATAAACGCCCGGTTCATCAGTGAGGTGGATTGCAAGGACCAATTCAATAATATATGCCCCACGGACATCGAATCCCACCTGACGGCAGCCAGCAAGTGGCTCGCCAAACGCCGCAAGTGGCGCATGACAGATATTGAGTGGTCCATTCACAAAGACTCCAAAATGCTCGACAGAGCGGGACGTGCAAAGGCAACGAAATTCTGGTACATCACCCATGCCCAAATGTCAGACACAATCACGTTTGAGATGCACTGCAATAACTTCATCAGAGCAGTGGGAGGGTTATGGTGCCGCCACGGTTGCATTCCAATGGGCGGTTCTTTTTCAGCCCAGGCATCTGCACAGC